>OX453285.1:4993631-4996131 GCA_949710005.1 Ricordea florida
AAAATAAAACTAAAGAAAAAAAACAGGTTTTTACACTGTGGTAAACACAAGCATTCATATCAACTCTTCAAGATTTCACCTGCAAAAGATTTACAATCATTTTCAATTTGTGTTAAGTGAATATTATTGTGATACTTCATCGACTCTGTATTCCCTGTCAAGATAATAAATAATTTTACTTCTATTCCCTCTGGTGCAATCTAAGTGGCAGTGAAAGAGCTAAATGAAGGTCAATTTTTAAGCACTGTGTTGAGCGGTATACTGATCATGTAATTTGCACCAGGTGTCACTAATTGTGTACCAAACACAGCATAAGAAATAAAATAATGGGGATTACGCTGATATAAAAAAAAATATATATATAATATAAAAAAAAAAGAATAAAATATGAAAGCATTGTGACTTCTTCAAAAACTAGCTTCGCGAGGTTTTTGCGGGAGTCGTATTTCTAGTATAATAAATGAACATTACATGGTTGTTTGGAGGTACTCGTTCGCTGTGCTCACTCATGAAACATTTGTGAACGCCCGAAGAGAACTTTTTTATCTCCGCGTAGCCAAGTGATATCCACTATATAACAAATAGGTGATGGGGTTTTTGTTACAGAATCTACCGCTAAGAACCGATACATGATATAACACAATCCCAAATGTATAACCCATGTATAATCCTATTACTGTTATGAAGATAGTGAATTTTGAGCGTGGAACTTTGTGAAAGACGTATCTGGCTTTTGGCCAACGACGGTGAAGAATTGGCTTGGGGGCATCTGGCCTGCGTTTATTAACTGCAAAGGCAATAATTACCGTATTCGCGCCAATTAAGTTATTCGTAAACATACTAAGCACTATTTCAACCAACCATCCATGTCAAAATGGCGTTGACAGAAGGAGGCTTCTCCTTAAGAGCAACGTCAAACTAACGTATGAATTGTTGCGTCCGAAAGCCACCAGCTGAGTTTGGCTACCTTCTGTTCTAGCTTGTCAAGCGCATCTATATCTATTGAAAGACTCGATACCGTTTTGGCCATTCTTTAAAGTATTTACAGACCAGGAAGTGCGTAGCTTGAGGGGGAGGTGATTCCAACTGACATCCTGAAGCTGTTACAGAGAACATGCGGCCTACCTCTTTCTCTCTAATGTATCTCCTACGCAAAATGGTTACATTAGCACCTCGTGTGTTTCTGCTCTGCTGGCTGATGCTCAGTTCTAACAGTTCGTTTATATAGGAAGGGCAAGTACCAATAATCCTCTTGTAATCCACTGAGCATCTTTTGATGTCAGACTCAACGTTCAATAGTAAATAGATTCACAGTACTATGGCGTTGTTGGGCGTCAAGCATGAGTTCGATGATTGTTCGAATGTATTTTATCCAGAGCATGGTCAGACAATCACAGTTACGTATCCTTGATACTGACGCTAATATTCAAAATAATTAGAGAAAAACGTGAGAGGTCGGAAGCAATGTTCTGACGTAAGAAAAGGTTAAATATGAGGAACTTTATCAGAACGGGTCAGTTGGCAAACGGTGCTGATACGTCAACCCGCTCCACTGTTTGGTGAGTTGAGCTTTCTCTGTTTTTAAGAAAGGCCAGCTTTGAAACATTGCACTGCATAGTTTGACCCACAGATGAAAACGATAGAACCACACTGTATAGTAAAACAAACAGTACCACAGTACAGTACTGTTCAGTAGCTTTGCAAAGAATGGTCACACTGCATGGTTTGATCCACAGATGAAAAAGTTAGAACCACACTGTATAGTAAAACAAACAGTACCACAGTACAGTACTGTTCAGTAGGTTTTCAAAGAGTGATCACATTCACAGATGAAACGTAGAACCACACCGAAGGGTAAAACAAACAAACAAACAAAAAATACAGTAAAAAAGTGCTATTGTAGTATTCCGAAGCTTTCTTAACAATGGTTACACTGCATGATTTGATTCATAGATGAAAACATAGGACCATGTTGTTTACGGCGTCAAAGTACGATATTGTTCGTCAGTTTTTTATTCAAGTTTTTTTTGACATAGATTGTATTCGTGACGTCGGTGGACATCTCTTGTCAGTGCCCGAGCGCCTTAAAGAAAGGATATACTTGAATAGTAACGTGCGCTATAATTTAGTTTCACTTCAGTTCTCAGCTATAGTTTCCCACCAAATTAACGAAGGAACAGGAGCGCAAGCTCAGATAAAGCAAACAGAAGTAGTGCAGAAACTCGGACAATAAGGATTACAAATAACAAGTGGGTTACTGAAACTTTGAATCAGTTTACATCAAGTCAAGCGCTTTTTTTCCGATTTATCACTCGGGCTGCCCGAAGGGCCGGCCGAATCTAGGTTTCGGTCGCATGTCAACGTTTCATGCAGAGTTTTGGTCGTTATAACTTGGTTTAAACCTTAGGCCCATTTCAAACGTCGAACTTTACATGTGCCGAATCTAATAATTAGGTTCGGCACATGTAAAGTTCGGCGTTTGAATCAATTAGGTTCGACA
>OX453285.1:4998631-5016131 GCA_949710005.1 Ricordea florida
TTGCAGTGGAGGACCTCCGGAGCATGTGTCCAGCAGGAGTTGACATCCATGGGGAGCAGGGTTGGCGCAGTGGTGAGAGCGCTCGCCTTCTACCAATGTGGCCCGGGTTCGATTCCCGACCCCGGCGTCATATGTGGGCTGAGTTTGTTGGTTCTCTACTCTGCTCCGAGAGGTTTTTCTCCGGGTACTCCGGTTTTCCCCTCTCCACAAAAACCAACATTTGATTTGATTGATTTAATGTAATATGATTTCATTTCATTTGTGCTTTACAGTGTCCCCAATTAGTGCGTAAGTGCTAAATACAGTTGACACTCAAATAAAGTTCATTATTATTATTATTATGGCCTAATCAAACCCTCCTCTGCCATCCTGCGTACCTATGGAGGAGGTGTAATAAAGCCAGTGGGGCAAATAGACTTGGTCTGTGAAACTCAAGGAAAGTTTCACACTCTTCAGTTTCAGCTGCTAAATAAGGATGTCATGGGATCACAGCCACCTCTTCTAAGTGGATCTGATTGTGTTAGATTAGGCCTGGTTGAGATAAGAGGAAACACTGGCTCCTTGGATCGTAACAACCAAAAAGAGGGTGCCTCGGAAGTGTGCCAGCTTACCTCGGGACCTCTGCGAGGAAGAGTGGAGGAAAGTGGAACTCCTGCTCAGGAAGTCAGGCCCACCTCACTGAATGGTAGTGCAACAGAAGAGATTAATGTGACTGAGGAAACCACCAGTACCTCTCTAGTACATGGTACGTGTGAGGATATTAGTGTAGTTCATCGTGCTGACATCAGTGAAGAAAAAGTTCGTCCAAAGAGGAGCATGGCTAGTGAGGTGGGTGTGTCCCATGTGCCTGTCCCCTGGGGAAAACTGACTAAAGCCATTGTCATGGATGCCTTTAAGGATGTCCATACAGGGTTAGGAACTTTGGGGCCGCCCCTGCACATCAGCATGAACCCTAATGTGACTCCAATCCAAGCTCATCCACATCGGTGCCCTGTAGCAAAGGAAGCAAAAGCATCTGATGCAATACGCGACCTTGAAAAACAGGGTATCCTGAAAAAGGTTACTGAACCGACTGCATGGATCTCCAACAGCGTCTATAGGGAGAAACCCGACGGAAGCATTCGTGTGTGTATTGATCCTAGCCAAACGATCAATAAAGCCATTGAAGTCCCAAAGTACCCCATTCCTACAGTTGATGAGTTACTGCCTAAGTTGAACAATGCCAAGATTTTTTCCTGTGTGGACGTGTACAAGGGGTTCACGAACATTGAGTTAGATGACAGTTCCTCATTCCTAACAACCATGCATACTCCAATTGGTCGTTACCGTTGGTTGCGTATGCCGTTTGGGGTCAGTTTAGGACCAGAGGAATACCAGCGTAGGCAACATGAAGCATTGGAAGGATTGAATGGTGTGGTGAACAAGGCTGATGACATTTTGGTCTTTGGGAGTGGAGATAGTATGGAGGAGGCTGAGAAGGATCACGATATTAACTTGTGGAACTTAATGCTGCGGTGCCGTGAAGTGAATCTCAAGTTAAACCCAAGGAAATTTCAGTTCAAAGTGAAACAAGTTACTTGGATGGGCCATCTCCTTAGCAGTAATGGCATCACCCCACATCCAGATCGAGTCCAGGCTATTAAGGACATGACCCCACCACAAGATGTGAAAGGGGTTCAGCGGTTCCTGGGCATGTGCAATTATTTGTCACGCTTCACCCCAAACCTTGCAGAAATTGTGAAGCCACTCACTGAGCTGACACATGTGAATGCAGTGTGGTCGTGGTCCTCCCAGCATGACAAAGCTTTTAAGACAGCCAAAAGCTTATAATTAATTGCAAATGCCACGACGTTGAAGTTCTTTGATGTGAACAAGCCATGTGTATTACAAGTGGACGCCAGTGACACAGGCCTTGGGGGTGCCCTGTTGCAAGATGGGCAACCTGTGGCTTTTACAAGTTCAACGCTGTCAGCAACTGAAGTCAACTATGCACCTATTGAAAAGGAATGTCTGGCCATCAAAGTAGCCTGTACAAAGTTCTACCAGTATCTTTATGGTAAACAAGATGTTATAGTACATTCTGATCACCAGCCGTTAGAAACGATTTTTAAAAAGCCCCTGAGTAGAGCCCCAAGACGCCTTCAACGGATGATGCTTCAGCTACAGCCGTTCAAATTCACAGTAGTTTACAAGAAAGGCAAGTACATGTACTTGGCCGATACACTGTCAAGAGCCACCTTGAACCTCCCAACACCCTCAGACCCACAAGAAGAGGTGTTTTAGTGCAACTCAGAGGATGCACTAGAGATGTTCCGGGTAGAACTAGAGACCATGGAACTAGACTCCCCTGACATGTATCCTAGCACCCTGGTGGACATTAAAGCTGAAACCAAGGCGGATCCTACCTTGTCAGTCCTATGTATGTTCGTGGCCCATGATTGGCCCTCCGACAAATCACAGGTGCCCACAGCACTCCGTCATTACTATCCGTTAAGGGATGAGCTAGCGGTATACAATGGTGTATTGTACAAGTCACACAAAGTCCTCATTCCTGGGAAGCTACAGTTTACTATGCTGAAAAAACTCCACCGCGGTCACCAGGGCGGTGAAAGCATGATTCGCCGGGCTCGAGAAGTAATGTACTGGCCTGGAATGCAAGCTGCAATCCTTCAAGAGAGTGCCAAATGTTCGTTGTGTGCTAGCTATGGCTCAGCTCTCCCAAAGGAACCGATGTTGTCTCATGAAATTCCACAAGGTCCATGGAAATTTATCTCGCAGGACCTCTTCAAGCAGGGTGGGCGTTGGTATTCTGTTACGGTAGACCACTACAGTGACTGGTTTGAGGTCGATCTGTTGAATGACGATATCACTGCTGCCAATGTTATCTCAGTCACAAAGGCACACTTTGCCCGTTATGGTATACCAGATATATTTTTGACCGACAATGGACCTCAGTATACCTCTCAGGAATTTTCGAATTTTGCCAACACCTATGGTTTCAAGTTGATTACCCGGTCACCGTATTATGCTAGAGCTACTGGTAAAGCTGAAGCTGCTGTTAAGGAGGCCAAGAAGATGTTAAAAAAGTCAGACCTCTGCACTGGTCTCTTAGACCATAGGAACACTCCGCCTCAGGGTATGTCTTACTCCCCGGCACAAAGGTTTCTCTGCCGACGAACAAAGTCTAACTTACCAACATCTGAATCTTTGTTGAGCCAATCTGCGCCACCTGTAAACGTAGTCCGTGACGAGCATCTGGGTAGGCGAGCTAAAGCCAAAGCTCATTATGACAAGACTGCCAGCAGAGACTTACCCCCTCTTACGCCTGGACAGTATGTGTACACCAGGCCAAATGACCATCACCATGGTGAACAGTGGGGTCACGGCGAAGTCTTGGGCGAAGTAACACCACGCTCGTACGTGATAAAAATGCAAGACGGGCTGGTTAGACGGAACAGGATCCACTTAAGACCTAAAGAGCGTCAGGTCCCATGTGACCCACAACCCTTGCCAGAACAACCAGTAATAGATAGTGGTGTGGATGTTGGAAATTCTGCGGAAACCATAGTGCCTAACCCCACTTCCGAGTCCACAAATGAGAATTCACTTCCACCAGTGCAAACTTCGCGTTATGGCCGGCCGATTAGACCACCAAAGAGACTGGACCTTTGAAACTGGAGACTATAGTGCAGTATGGTACTCGATGTTGACAATTATCTGACATTGCCTGTTCACATTTGTTAGTGTTAATGACTTATTATGTGTTTTTTTTTTTGTATTATTATTATTTTTCAAAACATATTAACATGTTAATAGTTTTCTTTGAAAGGGAGGATGTTGATAGGAGACAATTCTGTCATTGTATCATAAGGGTCAGCGGTGTTCCGCGTGGGCCGTATTGTATGTGTAAACGAAGATGGCTACATGTGCTCTGAGAATAAAGTGTTGTGTTCTCGAAAGCGGTTGTCCCTTTGATGGAAGCTTTCCCAACCGGTCAACAGCAGGGTATTCTGCAGTTTAGCCGCCAACTCAAATCAACTCAAAGCCAATTCAAATCAACTCAAAGCAAAATAATACCAACTTTCTAGTCTAATTTAAATTTTGGTAGCACTCTTGGATGACTGAGTTTTCTCAATCACGGTCTGTCTCATGCGTGTTGGCGTGGAAAGTATTTGCAAGACAAAGACTTGACAACAAGAGCGTGATTAAGCTCAAAGTTTGATTACGCTCTCAGGTGAAACGGTTGACGTTACAAAGGATTGCCAGACATGATATTATTTAAGACTGTTTCTAAAATCTATTTAACTTGTTCTTTGTTTATAATAAAGTTTTTGGTAATTATGACCGCAACACGGCTAACAAAGCTATTAAAACTTTGAGACTATGTTTGTCAGCCCGAATTCCCTCGGGCCTCTTTTCAAAATCATGTCTGGATTCTTTTCTTATTCAAACTCAAGCTTCTTTCCTGCGTGGTCGTGTGGAAAGACATTGGCGGGAACACGGCCAATAAGGCTAAATCGGAAGAATAGTATATCCGATTGTGAAGTAATATTGTTTTTTTGCCCACATATCGCTTCTTCGCCTTCGTTAACTTGGGATCACGATGGATGGCATCAAGTTTCACAATTGTTTTTCTACAGTGAGAACCAAGGAACCTGATTGGTCAACATTAATCCGATTAGTAAACAAACCGAATTATCACTGAAACTTCTGTAAAACGTTAGAAATCTTTCTGATAAAATCGCTCAACTTAAACACGACAACGACAAGAATTGCGGTGTGATATACAGTCTGGTAGGCTTTTTGCGGTCGTGGAACCAGCCATATAGTATACAACATATACAAACCTTAGGCCTAAACTGACATTCACGTTTGTTGGAAGCCGTATTATAAAGTGTAGCCCGAGTGAAAGCCTCCGAGAGCGCCTAGTTCACTTTAATCTCTCGATAGCCTTCCGGGGGGGGGGGGGAGGGGGAGGGGGTACTACTAGAACAATTGGGTAGGGGTGTGTGGCCTCCTTCGAAAAACCCTTACTCTATTTATGACAAAAACCTGCGCTTTTTCCTCCCCTATTGATGACCTGCCCCTTGAATAAATAACCTGTTTCTGACCTGCGCCATAATTATTTCCCTAGTTCAGGCATTCATAGGTTATAAGACTGCACGTGCAAAGTTTCGAGCTCAGAATTCCACATTATAACGGGAGTGCAAAAATCGACACCCTATTTAATACCAAAATGGCGGCAAAATGGCTAAAATCGATACCCTATTTATGACCAAAACGACTGAAAAACCATACCTTTTGGGGCCGCACATGCCTATATCGCCCATATAAGGGAGTACCCTTCCCCCCCCCCCCCCGAGATAGCCTGCCATTCCATATAATTAAGTAATGGACATCCGGCTAAAAAGTAGGCAGGTTAATTAAAATGAAAAAAAACGTCATTTTTTGACCTTGTCTTTTCCATATCCCTATTTTCTGCCTCTTGGCCAAATTTGGCTTTTGTTCTAGGCGCCAATTAGCCCCACAAAATCAACTGACTCTATTGCGGAGCACTATTGTTTTTCTGCCTGCTTGTTACTTAATGACCAGCGACTGCAAATATACATTGTAGTCATTGTGCAAACGACGTAATGAGGCAAGGACCAAAGAAGAGAGAAAACTCGATTTTGTGAGTTTTTATAGAAAACAAAAGCACAGGAAAAAACGCCATCAAGCATGAGTGGCCATGCAGCGTTCTCTCGCTGATTAAAGCGATTAAAAGGTAGGAGTGATGTTGAGTCAAGACTGACAAAACTGTTCCACGCACTTTTCTTTGTAGGTACCCAGCTTACAGCAAGTCTCGGTGCAATGGATCCTAGAACCAAAAGGAATATACAAGGTGAAGTTGCCCTTCATTTCAAAAGGTCTGGAAGCTACAATCTCAAACCGCCTCATTCACCAACGCTGATTAACACGAGATCGCAGGCGTTTTCCTTCGATAGCCAACGCGACAACACCGGCAACGTAAGCTTTTTTCATGTTTTTTCTTTTCTGGCTTGAAATCCGATTTTATCTGTTTTAGATTTGTAATTCACAAGACCCGATCTCCTTCATGCTGGTACAGGCGCGTTCATTGCTCACGAATGTAAATCTAACAGCAGTAAATCCGATACGTGTATCTGTTTAAGATTAGTAACTCATAAGCACTGATGTCCTTCAGTCTAATATAAACGCGTTCATTGCTCACGAATGTAAACCTGGGACCCTTAAAATCTCTTAATTGCTTTAAAGGAAAACAAACAGAACCACAATACAGTGCTGTTCAGTAGCTTTCCATAAAATAGTCACACTGCATGGTTTGATCCACAGATGAAAAAGTTAGGACCACACTGTATAGTAAAACAAACCGTACCACAGTACAGTACTGTTCAGTAGCTTTCCAAAGAATGGTCACACTGCATGGTTTGATCCACAGATGAAAAAATTAAGACCACATTCCATAGTAAAAAAAAAACATACCACAGTACAGTACTGTTCAGTAGCTTTACAAAGAACGGTCACACTGTATGGTTTGATCCAAAGATAAAAAATTAGGCCCATATTGTATAGTTAAATAAACAGGACCAAAGTACAGTATTGTTCGACAGTTATTTTTTGGAGGGTTTCTCTGGATTGGTTGGTGTGAAGATGACACAGATCGTGCTCGTGACGTAGTGGTGGGCCTCTCTTGCAAGTGACCGGTTGCCATCTGAAGTAATATACTTGATTGCTTTCGACCGATGAAATTTAGTGTCACTTCAGTTCTCAACCATGGTTTTCCACTAAAGTAAGGAAGGAACAAAAAGACAAGCTCAGATAAAGCAATCAGAAGTAGTGCGGAAACTCAGACAATAAGGACTGTTAATAAGTAGGTTACTGAAAGTTTGAATCAGTTCACATTTAGTCAAGCGCAAAAAACTTGTATTATTTGGTTGCTGCTGTTGCTTTTTTCTTTTTGTCATTTAATTTGTTGATAGTGCTGCCATTCCAGATAATTGAAGACCATGCAGCGACTACAAATATATACACTGTAGTCATTGTACAAGCGACTTTATAAGGCAAGGACCAAAAAAGAAAAAAGAAGAAGAAAACAAAAGCACAGGAAAAACGCCATCAAGCATGAATGGCCATGTAGCGTTCTCTCGCTGATTAAAGGAGATTAAAAGTTAGGAGTGAGGTTGAATCAAGACTGACAAAACTGTCCCACGCACTTTTCCTTGTAGGTACCCAGCTTACATCAAGTCTCGGTTTCAAGAGAGAGGAAGCAGAGTGCAATGGATCCTAGAACCAAAAGGAATATACAAGGTGAAGTTGCTCTTGATTTCAAAAGGCCTGGAAGCTACAGTCTCAGACCGCCTCATTCACCAACGCTGATTAACACAGGATCGCAGGCGTTTTCCTTCGATAGCCAACTCGACAACACCGGCAACGTAAGTTTTTTTTTATGTGTTTTTCTTTTCTGGCTTAAAATCCGAATTTATCTGTTTTAGATTTGTAATTCACAAGACCTGATCTCCTTCATGCTGGTACAGGCGCGTTCATTGCTCACGAATGTAAATCTAGCAGCCTTAAAGCTGCGATTTAAAACACAGTACAGTACTGTTCAGTTGTAGCTTTCCAAAGAATGGTAACACTCACACTGCATGCTTCGATCCACGGATGAAAAAGTTAGAACCACACTATATGGAAAAACAAACAGTACCACAGGACGGTACTGTTCAATAGCTTTCCAAAGAGAATGGTTACACTGCATGATTTGATCCACAGATGAAAAAGTTAGAGCGAAAGTGATTGCTCTCAGATTAAATCTGGAGCCCTCAAAATCGCGGTTCTTGAACTTGGCCCTCCAACTCACTGAGCCATAGCTTGAGTCTTTTAATGTCGCACTGTGAGCCCATTGGTTCATTGCGAGAGTTTTGCCATTAGTGACTAATACTCTTTAAAGGATTTTCGAGACTTCCTCCACTGGAATCCTTACACGGTACCTTTATTTAACAGTTTGTAGCGATGGGTTTCAGTCGATTGTAGCGACTCCAAACCCAGCGAAGCCAATGACAGAACACATCAATATAGTTATATTAGGCCACCTTCCGACACTCCTAAGAATAAGGTGCAACCAAAAGAAAGATCACGCAATGAAGCGAACCCATTCCCAACGTAGTTTGCGAAACAGTAAGAAGTCTAGCAAAAAACCTGTCTTTGCATAGAACTATGCTCACGCTGCAAATTATTCCTTTACAAACATGTTGCTACTGTTTACTCTTTGATATTTCGAAAAAGGTCTGCGCTTTTCAATATATTTTCTTTTGTTTTCTATATACCGCTAAAGGCGTCATCGCTGTGTACAGTTATTCTTAGCTTCTTTTTGATTTTACCCGATCTGTGTTTAGTCATTGAACTCTCAGTGACCACTGTTCACCTTCGTCAGAGATAGAAATCTGTAAATATGTAGATTCGTCCTTGAGTCTTAGTATTTTTAGCCTCCTCAGTTCTTAGTTTCTATACTTTATTAAGTAAATAGTTGTTGGTCTCTGAGTCTTTGAGTTTAGTAAAGCAGTTAGAACCAGACATTAATCAAACTGTCATTTTGTGCAGTGGCTCAGCAGATATTAAGTCACTTTTACCGTTAGCGAGCATCGTTAACATTTGTTTGCATGCCTCTCAACAAAGATATCACAAACTGGTTTCGCAAAAGCGGATATACGTTGATGATGTGTAAAGAGTTTGGAATATCTGAGCGAAGCTTCATAAAAGGATTAAAACTGTATGTCTGGGAGAAGCTCACTTTTGTTCGGTAACTCTTCGACCAATTATTTCGCTTGTTCTAAGATTGTCCTTGAATCATTGATAAACTAGATGTACAGTGGAATCACATTATTTCACGACCTACAAAGCGATAGCTGCTGCAAAAATGTTAAAATGGACTAAATATGTGAGGACCCCCTGTGATTTCAAATAGCGTGAGTACGTTACCTCCTATATGGGTTCTTTTGGCTGAATCAAAAGCGGATATTAACATAAGTTATCTGTACTTGTAAAGTAATTGAGCGAGGTATTTGACATCGAACGCGGTTTCCGACTATTGAAAAACAAAATTTTAGCCGTTTCATTAGCAAGTGCTTGTGAGTCACGGGTCATGAAGTCGCATTTGGCAGTAAATGGAAGCAAAACCGTTTCGCTATAGTTAACTCAAAGCGGCAGCGAATATATAACTTGGCAGAAAGAAATTAGGAAGTAATTAGGAAGTCACCAAGCCAAAGCAAATCCAATATTCAGTTCTTTATGGATACACAGGCATCATAATTACAGTGTCATTATAGCTCGTTGTCGTTTGTATGACGTCATGCACATTCATTTGCATGATTCTGATACTATTACGTAACAAAGTCTTCATCGAGAAATCTTAGCACAACTGTTTTACCCCCTGCCCTCTGGGCCACCAGTTTTAGAGCTTCTATGGGCCTCTAGGACCCTTTTTGTATCCCTGCCATTAAAAAGCACCCCTTATCAAGTGTTCTTTTTAAGGTCTGTGTACCTTGTGTTAAACATTGTAATAGAATTTGCAAAATATCAACTTTTTAAATTCTGCATACCTTTTGTTAAAGCTCGTATTTAAGTTTGGCAAAATATCAGTTTACAGTACAAACATCAATTAACTCCAACGACAAAAACCTTCAAAAAATGCAACCCCTTTCATATGCCTTCAAGTTCCTAAGCCCTGTATTGCTTGTCTTGCTTGAAAAAAACGGAAGCCAATATTAGCTTAAAACATAAATAGAGACCCTTGTCATATGCAGCTTTTCAAATTCTGTATACCTTCTCTAAACCTTGTAATAAAGATTACAAAGTATCAACGTATAATTATATAAGCATTACACCTTTCTGTATATCTTTTAGGTTTTATCTTTGCAACTGCTTAAGTTGATCACATAACTGCGACGATCTTTCATCTATTAAAAATAAGAAGTTTATGTTGTGCAAATCTGGTCGTTTAACATGGTTTTTAGAGATGAATGTCTCGCCTTCTAGCGATAAGAGTTTCGAGGGTAGCTATGCTTTTACTTCCATGCTAAGCTATGAATCAGTGCGCCTGGTTAGCTTGTTAAGACTTCTTATCTGAACTTACTCGAGAAACGAATATCACCCGCACATGTGCTTGCAAGTGACTATATAGCTGCAAAAAAGACACATCACAAATGAATATTTAATTTTCTAGTGTGGCGATTAAATAGAGGATACTACACGGTGGTGACAAGATATGAATTTTATGTTCAAGTGGCGACAACAATATTTCACGAGTGAGCTCCGCGAACGAGTGAGATATTGTAATTTTGTTTTTATTGTATAGACAAAAACACATTAATAAGTTAGTTTGGCATCTTTGTACACAAACTGAATCGTGCAAGGCCGGAAATGACGTCATCGATATCTTTACTAGTGAGAATATGGAAAATACGCCACTACGGTCCCGGATGTCGTTTCGTATAAATTTTATGAGTGGTGTAATTCCCAGTAAATCACTCATATCTATATAAAAAAGAAGTATGATTTCTGTTTTAGGATGACTCAAGGGAGAGTTCTAGGCCAAAGAAGAAAAGAACCCCGCTGGAATGGCTTAAGAAGTACTTCTTAGAAGGTACGCAACTTCACTATGTGTGACAATTGCTACCTGTCTGTCACTGTTTCTTTGTTTGTTACTTTCTTTGTTAATTTGAATGTCTGACTGTATTGTGTGATATTAACATGATGCCGGGTTATTTTAAGCCCCACCGCGATTTCAAGCCGGTTTAGTTCGGTATTCGCTTACGTCGGTGATACCACCGAAAAATGCCGGAAAGGAAAGATTAGATAGATAGATAGATAGATAGATAGTTTAATAAAGTAAAACATCGCAGCCAGTAAACACGGCTGAATTGCGTATTACAATGAATAATGATTAATAATTTAAAATACATACAATACGATAAAATACAATAAAAAGTTCATGTCCTAAAAATTGATACTTGAAGACATTATGAAGGTGTTTTTAAAGCGATTGGTCTTCCACTTCGGGATGGCAAAGTGACTAGGTTGTCCTAGGTTATAGTTAGTTTCTTTAATATTTGGTAGCAGTCCATTAAGCCTGTGATCTTTGAATTGGTGTTTACGATAGAATGAAAGAAAGTTCTGCATGTTTCCTTGATATAAGTGTTAATGGAGGGTATTTCGGCTTCTTCTAATGCCTCATCATAGTTTCTGTTGGGATTGATAATAGAAAGTGCTCTTTTTTGAACACGCTCTAGTTCACACTGTAGATATTGTGGCAAAGCTAAGTAGAATACTGGAGCTGCGTACGTTAATAAGTATTGATCTTATACACATCGCGTAGAAAAGAACGAGGTCTTTAGAGGACACACGTGCCCGCTTGAGCTGAACCAGGAAATAAAGTCGTTTGGAAGCTTTCTTGATAATATTACTTATATGCTGATTCCATAATAAGTCGCTAGAAATTGTAACACCAAGTAGTTTTGCGTGTCGAACTACCTCAAGTTCTTTACCATTGACAGTGACAATTTCCCCCCGGTTTCTGCTTGTACCGGGGGGAAAAGCCCATTCCACCGGAAAATCTCCAACCTTCAATATCACAGCAGTGCTTACAGCTGTATCTTTCAGGTTTATTTCGTTCTGTTTTTAAAGCAAACGTTTATAATTAGAAATTCCGTTCTGAACTATTGGAGAAAAACTGAACGAAGTTGTTGACCACGACACCGGAGATTTGCTTGAGGTTCGAATCCGAATAGGTCCTGATTTTTTCTAACTAACGCGTAATCGTTCATCGATCGTTTTTAATTTCATTTTCCGAACGCAAAGCCAGTTCAATTTACACCTACACGTACGTTCCATTAACGCGACAATGGAGATTGACCCCCTTATTCGGGCGAGACATTCATTTTACAGTTCTCTCCTCTTCTTCTGTGTAGGTCAGGCTCTGAATTCCACGCAAACAGAGGCGCTAGAAAAGCTGAGTCCTAATGCCACATGGACTGAGAAGCTTATGGTGAAGCATCGGCGACTGATCGGAGTATTAATTCCATTCACATTTTGCCAAGTGATTTGGTGGAGTTGCGCCATAAAATACGACTTCTGGTCACTCTTTCCTGACAGGTTTTTCATCTCCATTACCATGATTTTTGGATCCATGATCGCAGGTGAGAAAATTGCTTTTTAATCTTTGTCTTTCTTTTATTTCCAACGATGGGTCACCACTTTAGCTCGAATGCGTTTCTTTTTAGCTTTAGCTCCTTAAATAGTTCTAGCTCAAATCTGCTCTTATCCAACATAACAATTCTTTAGGAAAATACTGAACAGTGCTGTACAGTGGCACTACTTGTTTTACTACACATCTGTGGTTCTCAGACTTATTAATAATGCAAAAAGGAAAGAAATAGGAAATCAGGCACCGTGACGTGTATGGATATCTGATGAAACACGGCTCATTTTTGCATCGTTAATTTCCCCTTCTAAATGATTTCGTTTGAAAAGCTATATCAGACTCTCGATACATGTGTTTCATCGCATATCAAACACCTCGAAGTTTGCTAAAAATACTCCGCTGCGCGTCGTGTTTTCAGCTCTCTTCTCGGTGTTTGATATGTGATGAAACACTGTATCTCGTGTGTGATGTGATGAAACACTGTATCTCGTGTTTGATATGTGATGAAACACCGTATCTCGTGTTTGATCTACAGTAGAATCCCGATTTCTCGAACCTTCAAGAGAAACAAAAATTGGTTCGAGTTGCTGGGAGTTCGAGTTTGAGAGGGTAAACTTGCAGGGAAAATGATCTGAAGGGAAACGAAAATAGGCTCGATTCATCGGGATGCTCGAGAAATCGGGATTCTACTCTATTACATCAAACCATGCAGTGTGAAAATTCTTTAGCAGGCAATAGGACAGTACTATACTGTGGTACTGTTTGTTTTACTATACAGTGTGGTTCTATCTTTTTCATCTGTGGATCAAACCATGCAGTGTGACCATTCTTTGTAAAGCTACTGAACAGTACTGTACTGTGGTACTGTTTGTTTTACTATACAGTGTGGTTCTAACTTTTTCATCTTTGGATCAAACCATGCAGTGTGACCATTCTTTGTAAAGCTACTGAACAGTACTGTACTGTGGTACTGTTTGTTTTACTATGAAGTGTGGTTCTATCTTTTTCATCTGTGGATCAAACCATGCAGTGTGACCATTCTTTGTAAAGCTACTGAACAGTACTATACTGTGGTACTGTTTGTTTTACTATACAGTGTGGTTCTAACTTTTTCATCTCTGAATCAAACTATGCTGTCTGACCAGTCGAATCATTCTGTGCGATAGTATACTCTACTCTGGGGATATTTTCTTTACTATGAAGTGTGGTTCTAATCCCATTCAGCGTTTTTATGCTTGGAAAATACCTTGATAAATGTAGAGTAAATTCCTTGACATGAAAAGTTTGACTTAAGTCTATATCTATTCCTGTCAGGAATGACGAGTGAAGGTGGAGGTGCTGTGGCGTTTCCAGTTATGACATTAGGTTTCTCAATTCAACCAGCCGTAGCACGTGACTTTTCACTGATGATCCAGTCTTGCGGTATGACGGCAGCGGCCTTCACCATTTTTTGGATGCGTGTCCAGCTCGAGTGGCATTCTATAATTTATTGCTCTCTGGGAGGCATTCTGGGAATGGCCATTGGGTTGGAGTTCATAGACCCGAAACTCACCCCACCACAGAAAAAAATGGGTTTTGTTTGTGTCTGGTTCTCCTTCGCGTTCGCCCTTTTCCTCCTCAATCGGTACCACAAGCGTAAAACGTTTAAAACCATCCCAGACTTCAGGCTGTGGAAGCTCCTTATCCTGTTGCTGACAGGTTTTGTAGGTGGGATCTTCTCCGCTATCGCAGGTAGCGGGGTAGACATCTGCAGCTTCAGTATGCTGACACTTTTGTTCCGTGTGAGCGAGAAGACTGCCACGCCCACTTCCGTCGTCCTTATGGCGGGAAACACGGTGGTTGGCTTCTACTGGCGTCAAGTGATGCAGCAGGGAATCAGTGCAGATGCTTACTACTACCTTGCAGTCTGCGTCCCAATCGTAGTGCTTGGAGCTCCACTGGGATCCGTCCTTGGCAGCCATTTCCACCGGCAGGTTCTTGCAGGCTTGATATATCTCCTAGATACCGTTGCCTTGGTGACCGCACTTGCCATTGTGCCACTGACCAAACCGCTGATCGGCGCATCGGTGGGTATCATCGTGTTCGGTTTTATATTTTTTGGTTTAATTACCTACGCCGGACACAAAATCATGGAAGGATGTGAAGAAACGAAACAGGGACTTGAGAGGGTCCAAGTGAACAGAAAAGACGAGATCTCCCAAAAGGATAAAGAGGCATACGAAGGAAAAACAGCATCGATGTATTACAAGCCTCAGGAAAGAAATGGCAATATCGATTTGGGACAGATTAACACCGGATTTTCCGTCGAACGTAAGGCTACTCAACTGTAACAGGAGGACCACTTTATTACAGCGAAACTAAGGGCGGGTTCCTTTGATCTGATCCGCATCTGGATTTGTGATCCGAGATCCCAAGGATCACAGTGAGTCAAAGGAATCGATAAATCCTTCTCCAGAGTGTAATTATCTGTGCCTTTGATGTTTCGTGATGTCTGTGATCTCGCATCACAAATCCTGATGCGGATCAGATTAAACGAACGCACCCTTAAGCCGGAAGAACCGGGAACTTTTCACATTTAGTGTTAAAGGATTCAGCATTGACTAAGAAAACAAAAAATAACCCATAGCACTAGGTGAATTGAATGCTGATCACTAGTGGTATTTAAGGGTCCAATGCAATTACTACAACCGTATAATCTGTAAAAAAAAGTTAATTAATTTGGACAGTCATTTATGTCCTTACGTATTTACATTATTTAATCGCATTATACTCTGTTGTGACTTACGATTACCAGAATCGGGATGCCTGTGTAGCACGTGATAGCTTCGTGCGACATCCCGGATGTAAGTATTTTGAATTGTGATTGATCACTGTTGGTTTCTGTACAATCGTAGAAATATTTGTACATTTGTAGTGAATTCTTTCGTCGCATGCTGTTAGTCGTCGCAATAAACCAGAGAGATTGGTGTTCAACTGATTGTGGAGTTTTATTTGTGCCGTTTTAACCTCGAAAAGTTACGAGAATCTCGGATTAGGAGCTATCACAGTTCGGGTCGTGATGAAAATTAGCAACATATTCGTTCATAGAGCTTTTGGGATTAGTCGGTGCGTTCGAATGCCAGTAGTTTAAGGAGCTGATTGGACAACAAGGAGGCAGTAGTGGTTTTCGTTTTCTCTTTTGCCCAAGGACCCAAAGGAGTTATGTTTGACATTGACTCCTGTTAAATTTACAGTGCGTATCGCCTTTGTCTAAAATCGAAGTACTTGAATACTTGACAGATTATGATGCATCAGGCGACTGAGCGTAGCTAGTACCGCTAATATTACTCCATCTTGCAGCTGCACAGCCGCATGACAAGTAACTTACCGAGTATGTAGTAACCGGCGATCAGCCGTTCGTTCATCGTTAGAGTGCAAAAGTGTACGTCACCTAAAGAAAATTAAAGCAGCGTGAGTTTCTGTTCGGAAAATGAACACAGCGCAGTTTACTCAAACAGTATGTTGTTCTAAGTTCTGCATATCTTTCGTTAAAGCGCGTAATAAAGTTTGCAAAATATAAGGTGACAGCACTAATAATATATATGAAAAATTACTCGATTCTGATTAGTTGTGAGCAGTGCAGTTCAAGTGTAACACCAGTGCTAAAAGTGTAACATCAGTGCTAAAAGTGTAACACCAGTGCAAAGAGTGTAACACCAGCGCAAAGAGTGTAACACCAGTGCAAAGAGTGTAACATCAGTGCTAAAAGTGTAACATCAGTGCTAAAAGTGTAACATCAGTGCAAAACGCGTAACATCTGTGCAAAGAGTGTAACACCAGTGCAAAAAGTGTAACACCAGTGCAAAGAGTGTAACACCAGTGCAAAGAGTGCAACACCAGTGAAAAAAGTGTAACACCAGTGAAAAAAGTGTAACATCAGTGCAAAAGTGTAACACCAGTACAAAGAGTGTAACACAAGTGCAAAGAGTGTAACACCAGTGCAAAACGTGTAACATCTGCGCAAAAAAGTAACATCAGTGCAAAGAGTGTGACACCAGTTCAAAAAGTGTAACACCAGTGCAAAGAGTGCAACACCAGTGAAAAAACTGTAACATCAGTGCAAAAAGTGTAACACCAGTACAAAGAGTGTAACACCAGTGCAAAAAGTGTAACACCAGTGCAAAAAAGTAACATCAGTGCAAAAAGTGTTACACCAGTGAAAAAGTTTTACACCAGTGCAAAAAGTGTAACGCCAGTGCAAAAGGTGTAACGCCGGTGCAAAGAGTGTAACACCAGTGCAAAAAGTGTAACATCAGTGCAAAAAAGTAACAACAGTGCAAAGAGTGTAACACCAGTAAAAAAGTGTAGCACCAGTGTAAAAAGTGTAAACCAGTGCAAAAAGTGTAAATCAGTGCAAAAAGTGTAACATCAGAGCAAAAAGTGTAACACCAATGCAAAAAGGGTAAAACCAGTGCAAATTACACTTCGAAATTCTGGATTATGATTGGATGAAAGTTTCTAAGCCAATGATATGACGTAAAATGATGACGAAAATTTTCTTAGGAAATGTTGAAAAAAGGTTTTCTCGAGTGAGAAAAAATGGCTACATTAAATCAAGAAGACTTTACTCTGGCCACTGACAATGCAATTGAAGAACTGCGAAATGGCGCAAAAAATATCACCACCAGCAAAAGAACGTCGTTTTGGTTAAGTGTGTGGAAGACGTGGTGCGAAGGAAAGAGCATAACTTTGGAAATCGAGGAACACGAAGCGCCTGAATTGAACAGATTACTTGAGAAATTCTAAGCCGAAGTGAAGAACAAAAAACGGCCAAGATTTTGAGCCAGACAGCCTTAGAGTCATGATTGTTGCCCTCGACAGACATTGGAAAGTTAAACAGTATCTTTTGTCAATCGTAAACTGAGACCGGGAATTCCACTCGACGAAGCAGATTTCGAAGGGAAAAGCGACATAACTGCGAGAGGCCGATCGTTCTAAGCGCCCCAACATAGCAAAAAATTTGAAGAAAGAAGAAGAACAAGTGCTATGGAAGGAGAGCAGTATCGGAAGTACAACCCCAGAGGCATTAGTAAACACAATGTGGTGGTTACTTACCCATTCAATGGGATGATTTTGGTCTCCACAGCCGGCAAGAACATTTCTACATGAACGTGGATGACGTCCAGCTTTGCAAAGACGACAACGGAGTGGAGTGTGTGCAATTCACTGAAGGGCACACCGTAACCGACAAGGAGGCTTACACACAAAACAACTCGATTTTCAGCCACGAATGTTTGCCTTTGGTGG
>OX453285.1:5021131-5101131 GCA_949710005.1 Ricordea florida
TACAAGGGGATACGTTTCACAGACAAAACACCAAACTTGACCAAATAAATGGGAACGACAACCTGGGGGAAACAACCTCCAACTCATCAACTATATCAAAGTTAATATTCAATTTAGTGGGATACAAGTGGTAGTAACTCGATAAAAACGCTGTTCCACAGGTGATATAACACTGGGCGAAAGCAAAGCTGAGAGTAAGAACAAACACTCTCTCAGTTGGCTGTGGCAGATTTCTATGACAATATCATCCGCAACTGTAAACGTAAAAACCTTTCCTTCCAAGAGTTGACCCTTCTCTAAAACCCCTGCTGAACGTTTCAACATCGTTAACTAAAATGTTGGAGCGTTCACGGTCCGCCTTGGATGACCTTGACCCAACATTTTTAAGTTTGACGACTCTTGAAAAATGTTTCTGAATCCAACATCACGAGCTACTTGGCAAAAAATGTTGCAGTTAAGCTGAAACTTTAGACGCAAAGGATCAAGTTATATCTGATGGCACTATTTACACAATTAAAACAATGCTGGGGATTCATTCACACACCTCTCTTGTCACTGTGTCTCCTACCACTTAATTCCACACTGCATCCTGGCAACAGAAAGGTCACGAAAGAATGTTTAGACTGACACTGTAAACGTTATTGTGATCCGACAAACACGACCTCCGCTCTTACTTTGAAACTCGCTTTCAAGTGTTGAAAGAAAGAGGGAACACCAAGGTAAAAATTGATGTTCTCGACCCTGACAAAAGTGACAGAAAGGTATAACAGACAGGTGCCGGGTTTTAGATACTCGCAGAAACTACATGCACGCTATCAATTGCAATAAAGAAATGGAAAATTAACAAGGGCAAAACGTAAAATTGATAAATAGCAAAGAGGTGCTTAGTGCGGTTTCCGATAATTGCGCTCACCTGGCAACAACAAAGAAACAGGAACTTAGAGTTTCTAAGGACAAAAAGTGACATTGATATTTATTATATAATCAAAGGCATCATGTGGTGAGCTCGTGGAATAAGATGTTGGGTCAGGGATCTTATTTTGCGAATTATCAAGCGTATAGAGTGGTTTCAAATTCCGTGCAATACACTTCACTGAATTACGATTTCATTTCTTTGTTCTATTTTGCTACCTTGAACTTGAGACGATCGAGAAGCGATAGAATATTTTGTATTGTTTACGCTTGATATCCTGATTCCCTGACCATCCCGATAGCTCTCCACGAGCTAAAAATGGTTACGTGTCATGTCCTGCTGCACGTTTCCTAACCCGAACCGAACACGCAAAGATCATATGAGTTCCGAATATTACATTGTTTACGCCTGACTTCGTGATTTCCCCATCCACCAAAATAGCTCTTGAGCTTAACCTCCACGAACTAAGAATGAGTGTTATACCGTGGCAACAAATTGATAAAATTGATAGCACACGTGTGTGATATAAGTAACAAGTGGACCATCCAATATGCCGGATCGCCCTCACCGCCTCTAACCGTCAATCCCTCACTACCTTTTAAATGTTCTAAACCCGAGACTCTGCTCGGCCTACCACTGCGTGTTATCCGTTGGACGGGCCAGTAGTACCACTCTAATGTGCAGTCTCCGGGAGTTGTCCAACAGTATCTGAATTTGCCGCTCTTTCTGCCAAGTTCTATGCTCCTGGCAACTGGGCAACACTAGTACTCTTTGGGTTTTCTGACGCCAAAGTCGTGTTTTCTGCTTCTGAACTAACATGATCCTCCCCCTCCGGCTCCCCCATTGTACCTGCCAACGGTCTAGTCGTTGTGTCTGCGTCCAGACTTTCTATCTCACCTCCTACGGCCATCTCCCCTCCATTCCCACGAAGCTCCTGCATTTTGGTTTCCTTGTGAATCCTTCTTATTGACTGTAGAAGTGCTCACAGTTTAATTTGGTTGCGATGCACTATTCTTCTTCAGGTTCTTACAGATAATACTCCGCATTTCTGGATCCTGTACACAACATCGCCCACTTACTTAACAATTTTCCAAGGCCCCACCCACGGGCAATTCAACTTTTGGCGTCGTCCCCTTCAGTCTTATTCGGAGACTGCAGATGGGTGTGGTACTACCAGAAATGGCGTTAAAAAGATAACGCTCAGCGGTAGACAATCGCGAATGCGACACTGTCCTGACTTTGAATACTATTGATCATACTTCTTTTAGGGCGATACCTCTTCATTGATTAAACTCACCCCCCTACTCACGCCACCCGAACCAGCGTCACACAGAGCAACTATGTCCTAGCCGGCAAGGTTAACTTTCATATATGCCGTAAGCATCACTCAGCGTTAGTTTGTTTATATAATGTACCACACCTGTGCCAGAGTTGCATGGTTGGGAAGCGAGGCGACCCTCAGTCACTTCCCCACTCTGTTTCCCCGGTTCCCACGTTGGCACTTAATCGAGCCCTGCATATGCCCTCTACGATCGCATCCAAGGCATGTGATTTCCTGGCCCTTTCTCGTGAAGTGGCCCAACTTATGGCAATTCCAGCATTCGGTTGATATGGTAGCCCGTTCCCGTGGAAAGGGTGTTCTGCCTCATGAAGCTTGCACTCGTGCAATTCGTTCTTCCAGTTGATACGTTATTCTCACTACAAGCGGAGCCCATTTCTCTTTCCAGATTAGCAACACGCTCATACAAAGCCGCAACTTGTGCCTCCTGTTTAGCTCCATAAATTTTGGCTCCACTTTTAAGTCTTCGGTAGCTTCCTTTAGTATATCCACTCTAACGGTGTTTGCCAAAGATCTTGCTTGTTCCTTCTCCAGGGCTACTTTCTCTAATTGCTCTAAAGTAAATGTATCAGTGTGAGCGATCACTTTTGCAGTGAGATTTGCGTCGGAAACATTTAATGCCAAAAGCGTCAGTAACATGCCTGCCAATTTCTCTAGCATTTGCTCCTGCCCTCTGGGACTTCCAAATAACATCAAGTCGACAATGACCCTTATTTTTATCGACAGGAATCATTTCGTACTCATCATCTGCGCTACCTTCTAGGAGACATTCAATCAATTGGACTTTTTTTTTCACTGCTTATTTCTTTCGCCTGAAACCATGAAATGTAGAAAACACGAGCCGCAGGCGAGTGTCTTCTACATTTCCCGAGTAGAAACAACAAAGCACACAGATCGAAAATCCGACGCCATTTAATACCAACTTCTCGACTGTTTTAGCTTCTTCTTCTTTACTTGTTTTATTATTCTCAGCTTTAAAACTTTCTCCTGCTTCGCAGAGAACTTCAACCTGAATTTCTTCAAAGAAAATGTTTTTCGCCATCTCTTACGGAATTGTCGGGGAGAGGTAATGTGGCGAAAAACAATAAAACACGCTTTTTCTATGTTTTCTACACTGATAAACCGTAGGTTTTTGACTAATCAGAGCGCGCGTAAGAACGAAGCTATATTATAAGTATAAATGAAATCCGCACATAGGTGATATTACTGTCCGTGTAGCGTTTTTATCAATTTCCTACCCCACCGCACTATATTTTACCACTAAATTTTGTATAATAAAAAGAAAATTACATGGTCTTTTGGAGACACTAAAATTTCTTTCCACATGTTGAAAAATATTTCACTCGTTCGCTCGTTTCACTCGAAGAGAAATATTTTATCTCCGCGTAGCCAAGTAATATCACCTATATAACAAATAAGTGCTGGGTTTTTTGATACAGAATCTATGGCTCGTCAAGCGCACGTATATCGATTCAAAACCTTTGAAAAATTTTTCGGGCTCAAAACGAATCGTAAAAGCATGAGGCCACGCTCTCAAAATCTCTTCCCTCAAACCGTCTTAATTTACACTAATTTAGAAGAGTAAGGTCCCCCTCTTACAATTCTGGATCACGATAGCAAAATCGTATCTGCTTCCATAGTGATACTCATGATTGACCTTTGGCAATAGCTGATGGTAAAAACGTCTTGGTAGTTATATTGTAATGTCATTTATGGCACCTGAAATCGTCGCAAATAATTTAAAGTCTTTCAAAACACGCAAGCCTGTAATTACAAATGGAGAGAAATACTTTTTTGTTCTCGTCTAGTCTGTACAACTTAAAGGCGAGAAAAATTTTATAGCAGCAGCAATTCCAAGAAACTGATTGACGTTTACCTCGTCGCCAATAGCTCTAGCTATGATTATGTAATGTACTTCTGTATTTTCGTGTCGCGCCAACAATGCCCGCTTCATCCAATGCAAGGTCTAGACAATCATAGTTACGTATTCTTGATATTGACGCTAATCTGATTCAAAATAATTAAACTTGGAGAGTCGGCAGCAATCTTTTATCTTCTGCGATAAGGAAGGGTTAAATATCAGGCACTTTGTCAAAACGGGTCAGTTTGCAATCGGTGCTGATAAGCCAACCCACTTCACTCTTTGGTGAGTTACGTTTTCTCTGTTTTAGAGAAAGAGCAACTTTGAAATATTGCACTGCATTGTTTGAGCCTTAGATGAAAGAGATAGAACTACACTGTATGGTAAAACAAAAACTACCACAGTACAGTGCTATTCATAAGAATCCCAAAGAATGGTCCCACTGCATGGTTTTGATTCACAGACGAAAAGGTAGAACCACACTGTACAACAGTAGAGTACTGTTCAGTACGTTTCTTAACAATGGCTACACTGCATGATTTGATTCATAAATAAAAAATTAGAATCATGTTGTATAGTTAAACAAACAGCGCTAAATTACAGTATTGCTCGACAGCAAGGGTAAAAAAGCCATCAAGCATGGGTGGCCATGCAGCCTTCTCTCCGTGATTAAAATAGATTAAAAGTTAGGAGTGAAGTTGAGTCAAGACTGATAAAACTGTCCGACGCACTTTTCCTTGTAGATACCTGGAAGGGCCGGTTTCAACACAGAGGAAGCAGAGAATAAAAGATAGCAGAGCAAAAAGGAATACGCAAGGTGAGGTTGCCCTTGACTTCAAAAGCCCTGGAAGTTACAATCTCAAACCGGTTGATTCACCAACGCTGATTACCACGGGATCGCAGGCGTTTTCCTTTCATAGTCAACACAGGCAACGTAACTGTTTTCCTTTATGTTTTTATTTCCGGCTCGAAATCTGATACGTGTATCTGTTTAAGATCTGTAACTCACAAAGATGTCCTTCGCGATATAGGCGCGGTCATTGCTCACGAATGTGAATCTAGCGCCCTTAAATTTGCGGTTATTTAATTCTCACAGTCAGCTTTCTCAACTGCATTAGAGTAAAACACAGTGCAGTACTGTTTAGTAGGTTTCCAAATAGTCATATACTGCATGGTTTGACCCACAGATGGAAAAGTTAGAAACACACTTTATAGTAAACCAAAGAGTACTACAATCTGGGGCCCTTAGCTTAAAATTGCGGTTATTTAATTCTTACAATCAGCTCTACCAATTGCTTTAAAGTAAAACGCAGTTCACTACTGTTCAGTAGCTTTCGAAAGAATGGTCACACTGCATGGTTTGATTCACAGATAAAAAAGTCACAACCACAATGTATACTAAAACAATCAATACTACAGTACAGCACTGTTCAGTAGCTTTTCAACGAATGGTCACACTGCATGGTTTGATCCACAGATGAAAAAGATAGAACCACACTGTATAGTAAAACAAACAGTACCACAGTACAGTACTGTTCAGTAGCTTTACAAAGAATGGTCTCACTGCATGGTTTAATCCACAGATGAAAAAGTTAGAACCACACTGTATAGTAAAACAAACAGTACCACAGTACAGTACTGTTCAGTAGCTTTACAAAGAATGGTCACACTGCATGGTTTGATCCACAGATGAAAAAGTTAGAACCACACTGTATAGTAAAACAAACAGTACCACAGTACAGTACTGTTCAGTAGCTTTACAAAGAATGGTCTCACTGCATGGTTTGATCCACAGATGAAAAGGTGAGAGCCATAGTGATCGCTCGAGGATGTAAATCTAATCTAGGGCCCTGAATGTTGTGCTTCTTTTACTTGGCCCTCCAACTTATTGAGCCATAGCTTGAGTCTTTTAATGTTGCACAGGCAACTCAAGTTGTTTTAATGTTTTTATTTCCGGTTTGAAATCCGATACGTGTACACAGCACGAAATAACTACTTTACTTCCCAGTAAAGATTTCTTAAAGGTTAATTAAAGAATTACTTCCTATCACTTTAAGTTTGTCTTAAAAATTTTAAACATTTATTTCCTTTATCTTTAAGAAGTACGCTTAAAGCACTTAATGAACAATTTAAGGGTCTTTAAGGCTTGCCTGTAAAGAGTCAGTAAAAGCATCTTTACTAACCTTTAAGTTGTAAATAAAGGGAACGGAAATGATTCTTTAATGTAACTTTAAGACAGTAAATGTCCATTAAATGTTAAGAAAATAATCCTTTATGTTGGCTTTAAGTGTTAATTAAAGAGTCTGGAAAGAGCAGTTGAAAAGCCCTTATTATGACAAGTAAAGGCTGTAAATCCCTTTTATTACATATTAACAGATCCCTTTCAGTATACTTAAGAGATTGAATTAAAGATGTTGATACTAGCACTGCAACTTAATTAATGCAGATTAACCTCCCATGCCAATTATTCCCCCAGGTCATGAGGAAATGTGAAACTAGCCAGCAGGTTAAAAAATCTGCCAAAAGTTATGCAAAGATTTGCAATGGCTGCACACATTTGTAAGTCACCCAGTCCGCTCCTCCATACAAATTAACAAATTAAACCAAGTCAGCTTTCAGAAACAAAGATTTATTGTGTAATATATTTTAAAGGCTAGCTAATTCGTAGGTAAAACTAAAGGACATTCAAATGCAGGCAGAAACAGCACTGTCAAAATAGTATATAATTCATTGTTATAAAATTCTGAAATATATATTAAACAACAAATTGAAGTCATCACAATAATTATTTATACCCAAATATACATTGTTCTTAATAAATGCAACAATCAATTGTCCATTATTTTCAATCATACCAAATGCACATATATACTTTCATAAATTAATTCTTTTCTTTAAATGAAAAATATTTATATTTACAGAGCCTGTGTAAACTTCCCACAGCTAGTGACAACTATGTAAAGTTGTCATCCAAACACAAGCTATGATAAACGTTTCGCTTGTACTTTCCTATCTTATGGTGAATGATCATGGAACTATAGTGTCACCTCAATAAAAATTTCAATTTTGTTAATATCTGTTTCCTATAAAGACTAAGGAAATAATAACAAGTTACTGGGAATGAAAGGATCACAGTATGCAGTATAATTAATATACTTTTCTTTTTCAATTGACTATGGAAGAACCAAAACTTAAGTAGACCTAATTATAGGAGATGCTCACAGTTGGACAACCAATCAGAACTCAAAGCAAATACAAGTCATCAGCTCCAAGAGTGGCAAAATGTGTGTGAACTAAGCACAAATGGTTCTAGTTTACATGCACTTATTACTGGTTAAATATGATGTTAAGACAATATTCTGTTATAGAGAATTGCAAGGTTACTCTTGCCATTAAATTGGGAATCATTCATGTGCCAATAATGCTATGTTTCTAACAAAACCAACTCTTGACACTGGGCCAGAGCATAGGATTCCTTTAGCTGCTTAATTATATAAATTATTCCTACCTATGAACTGGCATATTAAGCACCAGTGTCATTAATATATTAAAACAAATTAGACTAGTATTATACATGTAGGCTATTTTCAGTGCTATCAACAAAATGTGTCTTTTTCATAACAGTATTGACACAGGATTATACTTCCTTTGTTGCAAAAGTATGGTTTGTACAAGCTCTGAGTATATTCTCCAACTGATATCTTCCAGTTGCAAAATGTCACAAGCTTAAAGGAAATATTCCAGTTTTCTGTGAAGGATAATAAAACTGATAACATGTATTTGGTTTAGAAAAATGCATGGCTACTTGTCCTTGACTTTATCTATTTATCTCAAAGCCCTTTTCACCCTCAAAACAGTCTTGCTTCTTGGAACAGATAACATCCTTGGACAAATATCAATGCATATCTTCTTGCAAGTTGAAAATAATTGTTTATATCACGCCATAGAAAATACAGCCAATCAAAATGCTGGAAAGCTGTGGTATATTTGTGAGTATTTTATTCAACCTTTCCTTTGATCTGTGCAATTCAACAGTATCACACCCAACCTTCCCATCATGCATTGGGATTTTCTTTGGCATGGTATAAACATTTATGTAAACCTTTCTGGTGGTATGCTGTGGAATATCCCACTCATCACTAGTATTTACTTACTACACACAAGCCTAAAGATTGAGTGGGATATTCCACAGGATAGCACTTAAAAGTGTTGTATAACTAGTATGTACACTGCAAGTGGAACATGTGTATAATTTTTCTCTACAATGAAACACATGCCCATCCTGGGCAATCAGCTGGCCTTGGGAGAGAAGAAAGTACCCCTTCCTTTCTCACCCTTTTTACTGCTCTCTGTTGGGAGCATTTAGATTGTCCTTTTGTATAAATCTTATCTAGTTTTGCCTTTCTCTTCTTTAGTTGATCACTCTCCCATGGTATTGTCCTGACAACATATACCAGGGTGTCTCCTTCCATGTCAGACTCTTCGGAGGACATATAGCCTTCAGTTAGTAACTCTGCCATTCTGCCTCGAGCCCCATCACTCCATTTTGTTGCCTTGTCTAAAGCAACTGTCCTTCTTGTTATTTTCTAGCATGAAAAACAAAACACAATTCAATGAAGCTTTGTATACTGTGACTAATGATGGTCATCAGATGCCAGTAGGGCAGAATTTGAACACACACAAAAACAATATATGTTACCTTTATCAGTGGTGCCATAGTGTAATGGCCCATTACCAACAGAATACTGGTCACCCATAACAATTAAATGGTTATGTTCTGTGTGAGGTTCAGTTGCTTTCTGTCATTTCAAGTATGGTTACTAAATCTTACCTCTCTTTTCCTTCCCTGTCGCCTGCACTTTCTTTCGTGCTCTTCATATGTACCAGACTTTTTCTTCTGGTCTGTCTCCACTGATGTCAGGAAGTATCTTCTAAATGCCTCTGTAGGTAAGAAAGAGATAGAGACACTGTTAGAGTGGAAAGTACAGTAAATGGGGTCATTCTGTAGGTACCGTTACAGATGACATAATGCATTGTTTTACCATTGTGTGTAAATTATTCAGTAACATCTTTGTTATTGTCTTGCATTTGTTTTACGTCACCTGTGACCATACCTGCAGAAGGAGCCAGTAAATGAATGTCACTCTAATTTGTACTGGAGGAGAGCATGTAGTTATGTAGCTGTTCTCTGCTTGACAATGTTGATTTAGAAACATAATTGGAACATCGCACAAATGACAAAAGTATTATTTCAAACCTTGTGACAGGTACAATAATGTTACAGAAGCATATTACAAAATTACATAACTTTATTTGACTTAAAAAAAAATGTCTCCCGCATTGTGGTAGTTCTGATGACAAAGTTTCGAATCTTAGCAATCATGTTTATAAAATTCCAGTCTTGATTCAAAAACAAATATATGTAGTACAGTTTACACGACAACAATACTAGTGCACATGTAGACGCCTCAGCATGTTACACAGACAAATGTTCAAAATAAACCTTACCTTCAATTTGGGCATCTGACCACTGGCATTTGTCCTGCCCACCAACATAATGGTAGATTTCCCATCTTACTCGCTGTAAAATGGTGGCATTATTGGCTGAGTCCACACTTAAATAATGGAAGAGAAAGAGAATACAAAATGTCAGGGACAAATTAACAGTGTATTGCCCATGTAGAAAATAATAATATTGATGTGCTCACTTCGAACAGTACATGCTGCAATTACCCCAAAATATGTTTGTCAGAATTTAAAATGTTGAAAATCCAATCTTTACAGGACTGTACAGCAAAAAAAATTAGGTAAGTAAATTTGAAATATAAAAGTTATTTCAGAACCAAAAAAACAGCCTTGAAATTGCTGACATGGTTGTTACGAGGCACATGGAAAAAACATCCTTCATTTACAACAACAATATTTCTAAATAACATTCAGTATTTGCTATATATTATTTTCAGTCACCAATAGTGAACAGGGTTCAAAACAGGAAAAGATACTATTCTGGAGGCCTTTCAAGGAGATGCAAAAAGAACAGTGAAAATATGCTGCCAGTAGAGTCCAAAAGCTATTACTCAGCACAGAAAATAAAGTTTGGCAAAATTGTAGTAGTGGCAGTTTTGATTATTTACCTACTGTTGCATTTATACTTCTACCAAGTTAATGCTTCAGTTAGTATTCTATACCTTTCTTGGAGATAAAAACCAGGAAAATCTTCCTTGGTTGACAGTGTCTTAAACACTTTACGCAACGTACGCTACGAAAAAAATAGATTGACATGATAAATATGATTATTACATGTCATTGTTTAATTATTTATAACCCTACATGGATGCTGCAATTAATCCAGGAACTGACAAATGTTTCAAAGTCAAAAGGAATTATACGCTTGAGTTGCCTGAAATCATTCAGGCTAAGATAAAATATTTGTCTTTCTGCATCTACTGCGTAGCCAAACGATAATTTCTCAATGTATAATATACAAGTATACACCCTTAAGTACTCGCCTGCCGAGTCGTTCGGCAAAGTCAAGAGGGCCACAAAAACTACGAAGCTTATATTCAAAAAGCCTTTAACAGTACGGTCGACAAAGCAGCAGGCAAATTAATCATTTAATCCGTTTTGATCCAAACAGAGATCCATACAAGGCCACTTGTAAATATTCTATCAAGCATAAACGTGAAGCATTGTAGTTCCCGCGAGTTCCTTTGAATTGTTCCAGACTGGCTTATACAGCTACCAAGAAATACCTTGTAGCAATTAAGAATCACATATAACAGTACTCACCCGACAAGTTGAAGGAACTTGGATTTTGCTTTGTTTTCTTTTAAGTTGGGGCCGTACATTTCCACCATTGTCCTGTTTTTCCCTCGTGGCTTTTAGTTCAGCCAGGACCTCTCGCAGAACCTTGTTGTGTTCTGCTTCGTTTGCTCTAATGTCTTCGCGCAGCCTCTGATTTTCGATAATCACTTCTCTGTTTTTTTGAAGCGTGCGCTCCAGGAGAACGACGTGATCGTCTGTTATCGCAGCCATAATACACTGTACTGTGCTCGTAGGGCTTCAAAGTATTAACTCCCGCTTGCTGAATGCCCGCGCGCTCTAGTGATAATGTATTTAACGAAGTTTGGCGCCTAAAATACTGTACTAATTTAATGTATCTCTAGGCGGGAGGAGGGGGAGGGGGAAGTGGGAAGTACAATCGAATGCCACTTTTTGCTTGAACTTAGATATCGGTTTCGAATTTTCTTGCGGTAGCAAACCCCTTATAATAGTTTATTTTTGTTGTCCTTTCATTATAAATTCTCGGTTCAGACCTAAGACTTGAGGTTCTTGTGTAGGAGATCTTATGGCCTGAGCGGGGGTGGTGCTAGGTCGATTTTATATTTCCTGGCAATCAAATGCTTCCCAAGAGACAATGGGCTGTTAGGCCAAATAATTATCCACGAACGATAGTTCGATGAACTTCGCGCGCTTTCCTTCGCGCGAAACAATGGAGTTTAGGTCGCAGGTCGTGTTCTGCTCTCATTGTAACGAAAGCGTGTCTCGATCTACATATCGAAGGCATCAACTAATGACCGTTAAGAGGAAGCGTGAACTGAGTAGTTCTTCAGATTCCGACATCTCTGACAGCGATGGCTCTGAAACTTCAAGTATTGTCGATTTCCAACGCGATCCATCGAGCCCCTCTCCAGACTCTGTGAGTTTCGAAAACGGTAAGTGAGCATTTCAAATAATTATAATTTCGGTAGTTCTTACCTTCTCACGGCGTCGATTGTCGTGCACAAAAGAAATAAACACGTAACACGTGGATATGGTGTCTTCACGCGGATAATAAATCATTCTCATTCTTTAACACGATTCACATGTACCATAATTTTCTTTGTATCTAGTTTGTTGAATGTTCTCAGTCAATTCAGTGTATTTTTCTTTTAAAGATGGAGCAGATATTGAAAGTGACCATTCCTTATCACAGGAGAGGATGATAGGTGGTAGCTCGGACAATGACAGGGTAAACTAACAGTAATCATCATTAAGTGAAATTAAATGCGTTTTAGTTGACCCATGCAATGATTTTCTAAAAAAAAATAAATAAGAGAAACATTCAATTTTGGAAGCAATAATTTGATATCACTAACTATTCATCATAATCCAGTTATCTGATCTTTTACATTGTTGTTGAGGCTGTTTTATTCACAAATCATTTTTCAAGGATTTGTATTTGTTTTTATGTTTTCATTGCTACTAGAGCATCAATGTGCACAGTAAGGCCCTGTTAATATGGAAAAAAGTTGTACTGGGTAAAAGGGCTACCAGTACCCTCCTACCCGAGGTACCAAGGGCGAGCCAAGTTTTCATACATTTTCTTAAAATACATGACGAACTGTTTACATGAGAAACAAAAAGTTGGCTTGGCTAGAAGGGTGACTCGCCTAGCCGAGTCACGCTCTTTCAATGTTAGGGTTACCCTCCTAGCCAAGCCAAATTTTCTCCAAATAAACACTTTGGCTTGCCTATCGGGGTCAACTCAGTCAAGGCGAGAAGATCAGAGCATGCACAAGCACTGTTGTTATTGAAAAAAAATGGCAAAGAAGTGGTCTTAGAGCCCTGCTCTGGTGGAGTCGATTATTGATTGCTTGAAGGAATATAAAAGCCTGCGTTAGTTCAATTCCACTGACTTCAATGCTGACAAAGTGAAATTATATGAAAAGACTTGGCAAATGATGGCTGCAAAACATGCTAGCACAAACTATTTTGGACTCTTACCAGTCTTCTGATGATCAAAGGCCAGCTATTGACCCAGGCAAAGAGGTCAACTTTTTTCTCATATGAACACTCAGTAAAGTTTTAATGCCAAATTTCTTTTCAACTATATTGGCTTCACTTACATGTACAATCATTTTCCCTCTCTTCGGTAGTCAGTCTTTATGGACTGAACTGTTATCTGATGACAGAACCTAATTTTTTAAATTATTATTTTGTACTAACTGGTTCTGTTTCTCTTGGGTAGTCAGTCCTTATGGACTGTTGTTATCTGATGACAGAACCTAACTTTTTTAAATTATTATTTTGTACTAACTGGTTCTGTTTCTCTTGGGTAGTCAGTCCTTATGGACTGTTGTTATCTGATGACAGAACCTAACTTTTTTAAATTATTATTTTGTACTAACTGGTTCTGTTTCTCTTGGGTAGTCAGTCCTTGTGGACTGTTGTTATCTGATGACAGAACCTAACTTTTTTAAATTATTATTTTGTACTAACTGGTTCTGTTTCTCTTGGGTAGTCAGTCCTTATGGACTGTTGTTATCTGATGACAGAACCTAACTTTTTTAAATTGTTATTTTGTACTAACTGGTTCTGTTTCTCTTGGGTAGTCAGTCCTTATGGACTGTTGTTATCTGATGACAGAACCTAACTTTTTTAAATTATTATTTTGTACTAACTGGTTCTGTTTCTCTTGGGTAGTCAGTCCTTATGGACTGTTGTTATCTGATGACAGAACCTAACTTTTTTAAATTATTATTTTGTACTAACTGGTTCTGTTTCTCTTGGGTAGTCAGTCCTTATGGACTGTTGTTATCTGATGACAGAACCTAACTTTTTTAAATTATTATTTTGTACTAACTGGTTCTGTTTCTCTTGGGTAGTCAGTCCTTATGGACTGTTGTTATCTGATGACAGAACCTAACTTTTTTAAATTATTATTTTGTACTAACTGGTTCTGTTTCTCTTGGGTAGTCAGTCCTTGTGGACTGTTGTTATCTGATGACAGAACCTAACTTTTTTAAATTATTATTTTGTACTAACAAGTTCTGTTTCTCTTGGATTTTCAGTTATATATGATGTACATCTCATTCTTTTATCACAATTAAAGCATTTTACTTTGAAATAAATCAGCAGTTCACTTGGAGCAAGCTCAACTTGATGATAATGACTTGGAAACATGAAATCTCAGGGTGAATTAACATCCTGTTGTTAGTGTTTGGGCAGAGATCTGGCCACCCTAAAAGTACTTTGAACTCTCTGCTGTCTGTGATGCTTATCTGGCATTTTGGGGTTGATTACTCTCAGCCATTCTGTTATCCCCAGATCTCTCTTCTTTAACAGTGCTTTGTTGTCCACTAACATTGGTAACTAAAATAAATTTTCATTTAAAAAGTAACTGTCAACATGACACAATTCCATGGAAACAGTGCAGTTGTTTTTTCGTACCAGTTTGACTATTACGTTTATTTCTTCCATCATGTCGTTTCACCTAACCTTGGTCAATTCATTTCATAATGCTAAACTAACTTGACACCTTTCTTTTTTCTATTTCTGGGTATCAAATACAATTAAGACTTATTTAACTACTGTCTTTGCCTATATTATTTTAAGTTAGCTTTGGATTCAAATAGATAGACGGAGGTAAATGTTGGGCGGCGCGAGACCCCTTTTGATTGCAATGATGTATTTTGACAATCATCGAATTGTATCGGCTCTTTGTTCTTCGTTTTCCGGAGTTCAGTTACAATCAAGCTCCAAAATAAGAATGTGCTTTTGATGACACAATCCACATTGCAGTGGACACTGAACACTCCATCTCTCTTGGAAATTTAGATTTAACTTCAGCTGATTTTTCGACGTACGTTCCTATGAGAAAATTATTGCTGTTGTGTAAGGCGTCATGGCAAGAAACAAACGGAAAACAGTGAAAGACAAAGACAATTTAAAAAAGATCAGAGAGGAAGCCCGAAAGAGGTGGAGAAACAAACGGACCGCTGTGAAAGCCCTAAAGAACTTGAACAAGGGGGTGATTACGGGAAAAAATGAACGCAAGGAAAGTAGTGCGTCCAGGGAGTTGCCTGAAGAAGCAGCCTGTAGAAACCCAGAGCTGAGCAATCAATCGCGGTCACTTTCCCGTGTGGCTTCGATGCACGTAAAAAAGATTTATCCATCTTTGATCGTAAGAACAGAGAAGTTTTTGGGCTGTGGGACATTTGGAAACTGCTACCTCGCCTATTACAGGGATATCGTGGTGGCCGTGAAAGAACTCAGATCAAGAAAAGTTAGCCTGGAATGCCTGAAGAAGGAGGTGCGCCACGAGGTGAAAATGATTAATCATTTGGAAGATCACCGCGGTATTCCTCTTCTATTCAGTGTTGTAACCAAGAGCGAGCCCTTACGCCTCGTCACAAAATTTCACGGTCAGAAGGACAAAGGCCTCACGTTACATAGAGCCATGAGGAAGGAAAAATTAGACAAGCCATGTTGGCTTGGAATTCTTAAGAACATTCTTGAAGCTCTAGGACATATACACTCTTGTGGCATTCTACATAACGACCTTAAGAGCAACAACGTTATAATGGAACAGCGTGAGGGAGAATGGAATCCAGTAATTATAGATTTTGGGAAAGCACGCTTTGTATCTGATCCCAAGCCAGCCATGTCGTTGACAGCCTCTCAACAACAAGAATACAGAAAACGATATCCTCACGTCGCCCCAGAAATTGTAAGCGGACGTGGGCGACAAAGTGTCCTGTCGGACATCTTTTCGATTGGTAAAATTGTTGTGCTTGTATTAGATTTGCTACCTACAGCGACTGGGAGATCAATTAGGCTGGCGAAAAGAGCAATTTCGGAAGACCCTGTCAAACGCCCCTCGTTAATGGAACTGCTTGCCGGTCTTGATTAGCATTTCCATCTTGAGCATGAGAATTCGCAGCGTTTCCGTTACAGTGATTGTAACTTTCTTGGGGTAATTTTTATTTATAATTTCGCCGTGTAGATTTTAGGCCTTCTAGCTATGTCACAAATCCGGTTTTAAAATTTTAAACGTTTCTGTTGGAGGAATCGTAGGGTCTAGTATAAATACGGTAATTCAAATGTTAATTCATCTTAGATTTTAGGCCGTTGTTTTGCATTCTCGTCGGTACCACTTATCTTGTGGTTCTTTGTATCAATAAAGGCAGTTTTTTCTTATAATACATGTACCTTGTGTGTTTTGCGCGATGGATAATGTGTTGTTTCTTCCAGTGTGGGAGTCGGTCACAAGGTGTTTTTTTTCTCGTTGTTCGCAAGCTGTAACTCAAACTGATTTTACTGAAAACTATATAAAACTCAACCTTTTACACTGAGCCAAGCGGTTGTCGAGTTTTGTCATACTGCTGCTAAAATAAAAGATGCGTTTTTTTGACATTTATGTGCTTCCACTCGCTGCTAACAGGTATTTGGGAAGTAGTTCGGCCTACGATAACTTATAACTTAAAGACCTTTACGTAATCTTTATTTTTCTTTTCCATGGTTAATTCGATATTTTCTCATTAGGCTTGTAATAACATACCTTTAAGTGCGCATTAAATGTTCTTAAATAAACGTCTAACACCCTTTAGAAAATTGGACCTTTAAGAACATTTAATGGTGTCTCTTAAAAAAAGAGCTCTGTTTAATAATGTTTAATTGCTAAATTAAAGCTTTTTAGCGTTCTCAGTATAATAAGTGAATATTTACAGTGCCAACTTAAATGTATATAGGGTCACTAACGAGCGAATGTGATTAAAGAAACCCTAAAATTTCTTAAACGTAACTTAAAGGTTCATAAGGAATTTAAGAAATTTAAAAGGATTTAAGTCTAAACTTAAATATTTACAAAACATTTAAGTGACTTTTAATTTGCCCTTAAAAATTAGTAAATGTGTTATTTCATCCTGTGGTATCTGTTTAAGATCTGTAACTCACAAGGAATAGTGTCCTCAGTTCACGCTGATATAGGTGCGTTCATTGCTCACAAGCGTAAATCTGTCCCCCTTAAATTTGCGGTTATTTAATCAGGTCTTCCAATTGCATTAAAGTAAACAGTCCAGTACTGTTCAGTTCGTTTCCAGAGAATGGTCACACTTCGTGGTTTGACCTAAAAATGACAAATTTATAACCACACTGAAAAGTAAAAAAAGCAGTACCAAAGTATACAGTATTGTTCAGTAGCTTTTCAAAGAATGGTCACAATGCATGGTTTGATCCACAGATTGAAAAGTTAGAACCACACTGTACAGTACAACAAACAGTACCACATAACAGTGCCGTTCAGTAGCTTTCGACAGAATGGTCACACTGAATGGTTGGATCCACAGATGAAAAAGATAGAACCACACTATATAGTAAACCAAACAGTACCACAATACAGTACTGTTCAGTAGCTTTACAAAGAATGGTCACACTGCATGGTTTGATCCACAGATGAAATAGTTAGAACCACACTGTATAGTAAACCAAACAGTACCACAGTACAGTACTGTTCAGTAGCTTTACAAAGAATGGTCACACTGCATGGTTTGATCCACAGATGAAAAAGTTAGAAAGTTAAATCTAATCTAGGGCCCTGAATGTTGCGGTTCTTTCACTTGATCCTCCAGCTTATTGAGCCATAGCTTGAGTCTAAATGCCGAGCTGTTAGTTAATTGGTGCATTAAGGGTGCTTTGCCATTAGTAGCTAATACTCTATAGTTGATTTTCAAAACTGCCTTCACTAGAATCCCTACACGGTACCTTGATTTAACAGTTTGGAGCGCCGGGTTAAAGATGATTGTAGCGATTCCAAACGCAAACGAAGCCAATTACAGAACACATCAATATAATTATATTAGGTCACCTGTCGACACTCCTAGGAATAAGGCGCAACCCAAAGAGAGATCACGAAACGAAGCGAAACTATATTGCCGACGTATAGTTTGCGAAACAGCGCTTTAAGGACTCCATTAAGAAACCAGTCTTTGCATAAAACTATGTTCACGTTGCAATTTATTCCCTTACAAACACCTTGTCCCTCTATTCCATGCTACTGTGTACTCTTTGATATTTCGAAAAATTTCTATGTTTTTCAATATATTTTTATTTTCGCTGTGTAGATTTATTCTTAGCTTCTTTATGGCTGTGCCCGAACGTGACTGAATTTTCGGTGACAACTGTCCACCTTAAATTGGGTAAATCAAAGGAATTGATAAAGTAAGTTATACCACCGTAAGGTAAAAGGGAGGTGCTGACGTTTCGAGCGTTGGCCCTTCGTCGGAGCGAATGAGGAAGGGCTAACGCTCGAAACGTCAGCACCTCCCTTTTACCTTACGGTGATATAACTTACTTAATCAATTCCTTTGATTTACCCAATTTTTTGTGTTTCAATTCCCCACCGACGCAGCACCAGTTTCGTTAGAAACTATCGCCACAATAACTGTCAACCTTAGTCAGAGATAGGAATCTATAAATATGTAAATTCCTTGAGCCTTAGTATTTTTCGCCTCCTCAGTTATTAGCCCCTGAGTCTCTGAGTTCAGTAAAGCAGTTACATCCAGTAACTATCATTTTGTGCAGTGGCTCAGCAGCTATTAAACCGCTTTTACTGATTCAGATTCAGATGTTCAGATTTCAGATTTTTCCTGTAAGCGGGCATCGTTAAACATTTGTTTGCATGCCTCTCAACAAATATATCACAAAAATTGCAGAAAAGCGAATATAAGTTGGTGACGCGTAGAGAGTTAGAAACCCTTGAGCGAAGTTTCAAAATAGGATTAAAGCTGTATGTCTCGGTGAAGCTCAGGTTTGTTCGGAAACACTTTGGCCAATTATTGCGCTTGTTCTAAGATTGTCCTTGTTTCATTGATAAACTAGATCTACAGCGGAATCACATTTTTTCACGACCTACAAACCGACAGATGCTACAAAAAATGTCAAAATCGACAAAATACGAAAAGAATTCCTGTAATTCTAAATAACGTGAGTACTTTACCTCCCATATGGGTTCTTTTGGCTGAATCAGAACCGGATGTTAGCATAGCTTATCTGCACTTATAAAATGATTGATCAAACTATCTGACATTGATTGCGGTTTGCGACTATTGAAAAACGAAAATGAGCCGTTTCAATTGCATTTGCTTGAGTTGCGGGTTTGAACTCGCCTGGGAAACTAAATGGAAATAAAACAGTTTCGCTGCAGATAACTCAACGTGTCAGCGAATATTCCGACAGAAAGATATCTAAAAGTACTTTGGAACTCATCAAGCCAAAGCGAATCCAATATTCAGTTCTTAATGGATAAACGAGCAGTAGTGGTTTCGTTTGCAGGTGATACTTGCAGTATCATTAAAGCTCGCTGATGTTTGTCTGACGACATCCACTTTGATTTGCATGGGTCTGAGACTCTTACGTAACAAGGTCTTAAACGAGAAAGCCGGCTTAGAACAAATGTTCGACGCACTTTTCGTTGTAGGTACCCAGCTCACAGCAAGTCTCGGTTTCAAGGGTGAGAAAACAGAGAAAACAAGTGAGAAAACAATGGAGCCGACAACCAAAAAGAATGTACAAGGTGAAGTTGCCATTGACGTCAAAAGCCCTGAAAGCTACAATCTCACACCGCCTCAATCACCAACGCTGATTAACACGGGATCGCAAGCGTGTTCCATCGATAGCAAAGTGGATAACACAGGCAACGTAAGTTTTTATTCTTTTACGTATTTATTTCCGGCTCGAAATCCGATGCGTGTATCTGTTTAAGATTTGTAGCTAACTAGGAATGGTGTCCTCAGTTCACGCTGATATATAGGCGCGTTCATTGCTCACAAATGTAAATCTCAGTAGCGCATTGCACCGGTATTGCAAGGTCATGGTTCCAAATCCCTTTCAAGCCTGAATTTTTCTCAGGTCTCAGTTATCTTTGCATTTGAACTGCTTAAGTAACTGACACAACTGCGACGAATGTCACTGAAAAATATCAAGCTTTCGTTGTGAAAAGGTGGTCGTTAAAGATGTTTCTTGGGGATGAATGTCTTATCTTCTACTAATAAGAGTTTCAAGAGTAGACATGCTTTTACTTGCAAGTTAAACTATGAATCAGTGCACCAGACCCAAATCGTCCCGAAACGTTTCGAGCCTTTCGAGTACGCACGCCTGGTTAGCTTAAGATTTCTAATCTGAACTTACTAGAAATTGATATAAACAGCACATGTGCTTGAAAGTGACTATATAGCTGCAAAAAAAGACACAAAAGACAATCAATATATGGCTTCTGTTTTAGGATGACTCAGGGGAGAATTCTAGACCAAAGATGAGAAGAACCCCCAAGGAATGGCTGCAGAAGTACTTCTTAGAAGGTACGCAACGAATCGGTCGTGATTTCTTCTACCTAACGCGTTACCGTTTCAGAAAAATCCCCACACATCGACCGCTTTTAATTCCATTTTACGAACGCAAACTTAAGCCAGTTTTATTCACACCTATACGTACGTTTAATTTACGCAAGAGTTATGATTTATCTCTTACTCGGGCGAGGCAGTCATTTAACAGTCCTCTGCTCTACTTCTATGTAGGTCAAGCTTTAAATTCCACGCAGACAGACGCGCTAGAAAAGCTCAGTCCTAATGCCACATGGAGTGAGAAGCTTATGGTGAAGCATCGGATGTTGGTGGGAGTATTAATTCCATTCACGATTTGCCAAATGATTTGGTGGAGTTGCGCCATAAAATACGACTTTTGGTCACTGTTTCCTGACAGGTTTATCATAACCCTGGTCATGGTTTTTGGATCTGTATTCGGAGGTGAGAAAACTGCTTTTTAATTTGTTTTTTTTTTTTACTTCTAAGGATGGTTAACCACTTTAGCTCGAGTGCTTTTTTATTTAGCTTTGCCTCCTTAAATGGTTGGCTTAAGTCTACTCTTTCCCAATATAACCATTCTTTAGAAACCCCCTGAGCAGTAATGTAGTTTGGAACTGTTTGTTTCACTATATAGTGTCGTTCTAACTCTTTCATCTGTGGATCAAACCATGCAGTGTGACCATTCTTTGGAAAGCTACTGTAGAACAGTATATTCCACCCTCGTAATATTTCCTTCACCTTAAAGTGTGGCTCAAAACCCATTTAGCGTTGACATCGTTCGTGCCTTAATAAAGGTAGAGTATCGGGGGAGCAAGGTTGGTGCAGTGTTGTAGATTAGGGTTGGCGCAGTGCTGAGAGCGCTCGCCTTCCACCAATGTGTCCCGGGTTCGATTCCCGAACACGGCGTCATATGTGGGCTGAGTTTGTTGGTTCTCTACTCTGCTCTGAGAGGTTTTTCTCCCGGTATTACGGTTTTTCCCTCTCCAAAAAGAAACCAACATTTGACTTGATTTAATTTAATATAATTTGATTTCATTTCATTTGTGCTTTACAGTGTCCCCAATTAGTACGTCAGTGCTAGATACTCCAATAATGTTTATTATTATTATTATTATTATTATTATTTATCTTCCTTAATATGAAAATTTTGACTCAATTCTTTGAAATTCCCTGTCAGGAATGACAAGTGAAGGTGGAGGTGCTGTGGCGTTTCCAGTTCTGACATTAGGTTTGTCACTCGACCCATCCATGGCACGTGACTTTTGCCTAATGGTTCAGTCTTGCGGTATGTCGGCAGCGACCTTCACCATTTTCTGGATGCGTGTTCAGCTCGAGTGGCATTCTATAGTTTTCGGCTTTCCGGGAGCCATTCTGGGAATTTCCATTGGTCTGCAGTTCATAGACCCGAAACTTAACCCAGTACAGAAGAAAATGGGTTTTGTTTGTGTCTGGTTCTCCTTCGCGTTCGCCCTTTTCCTCCTCAATCGGTACCACAAGCGTAAAACGTTCAAAACCATCCCAGAAGTCAGGCTGTGGAAGATCCTTATCCTGTTGGTGACAGGTTTCGTAGGTGGGATCTTTACTGCTATTGCAGGTAGCGGGGTAGACATCTGCGGCTTCAGTGTTCTGACACTTTTGTTCCGTGTGAGCGAGAAGACTGCCACGCCCACTTCCGTCGTTCTTATGGCGGGAACCTCGTTGGTTGGCGTCTACTGGCGTCAAGTAATGATGCAGGAAATCAGTGCAGAGGCTTACTACTACCTTGCAGTCTGCGTCCCAATCGTAGTGCTTGGAGCTCCTCTGGGATCTGTCTTTGGCAGCCATTTCCACCGGCAGGTTCTGGCAGGCCTGGTATATCTTATAGATACCGTTGCCTTGGTGAGCGCATTTGTCCTTGTACCACTGACCAAACCGCTGATCGGTGCATTGGTGGGTATCATCGTGTTCGGTTTCTTATTTTTTGGTTCAATTACCTACGCCGGACATAGGATCATGGAAGGAGTTGAAGAAACAAAAGAGACACTCGAGACAGTCGAGGTGGACAGAAGAGACGAGGTCTCCCAAAAGGATAAAGAGGCATACCGTGGAAACACAGCATCGATGTATTACAAGCCTGACGAGAGAAATAGCGACATCGATTTGGGACAGATTAACACCGGATTTTCCGTCGAAAATGAGAACACTCATCTGTAACAGGAGGACCCCCGTATTACAGCGAAACTAAGGCCGGGTTCCTTTGATCTGATCCGCATCTGGATTTGTGATCCGAGATCCCAAGGATCACAGTGCGTCAAAGGAATCGATAAATCCTTCTCCAGAGTGTAATTATCTGTGCCTTTGATGTTTCGTGATGTCTGTGATCTCGGATCACAAATCCTGATGCGGATCAGATTAAACGAACGCACCCTAACTAAAGCCGGAAAAACCGGGAACTTTTCACATTTAGTGTTAGTGGATTCAGCATTGACTTAGAAAACAAAAAATACAGTAAAAACCCGCATACAAGAACAGCCTATTTCGAGGTTCAGCCTGATTGGGTTCTTATATATCAGGTATTTTAGGTGAAATCAGCCTGAAAGTGTTCTTAAGTGTTCTTGGTTTTTTACTTCTAAAAAACTGTAAGGAATTTACTAACTATGATGAAATACATAACTTTGAGAGAAAATTAAACTTGACATTCATTTTATTGCATATTTTTCATGTAATTATAAGACTTTTAATTCCAAATACAGTTGTACATTTGCTATACACAGCAAGTGAAATTACTAGCATTTATATTATACAGAGATCTTAGTGGAATACCACAGTAAAGCTACAGACACTGTTCTATTAAACTGAAAAGGGAAGAGTTTTTATATATATTTTCAGGCTGAATGTGTTCTTATATATATGCTCCTTTTTTTACCAAATTTCAGCCTGGGTGTTCTTAATCCACATGTTCTTGTATGCGGGTATTTACTGTAACCCATAGCACTAGGTGAATTGAATGCTCATCACTAGTGACATTTAAAGGCAAAATGCAATTACTCAACTATATATCATGTAAACAAAATCATTAATTTAGACAGTCATTTATGTCCTTATATATTTACATTATTTAGTCGCATTATACTCTGTTGTAACTTGAGATTATCAGAGTCGGGATGCCTGTGTAGAACGTGATAGCCTCGTGCTACATCCCATAATAATTCTGAGAAATAGTTTTGTTAGAATTTAGATTTCGAATAACATTTGGATCAGTTGGAATTCTGTATACTACACACTGTATACTAAAACAATCAATACTACAGTACAGTACTGTTCAGTAGCTTTACAAAGATTTGTCAAACTGCATGGTTTCCTTAACAGATTAAAGGGTAGAGCGACACTGTATGGTAAAACCAAACAGTACCACAGTATAGTATTGTTCAGACGCACGGCATGGTTTCATTCATTGATGAAAGTTAGAACTACACTGTATCGTAAAACAAACAGTATCACAGTATAGTACTGTTCAGTAGCTTTCTTAACAATGGTTACACTACATGGCTTGATCCACAAATGAAAAAGTAGGACCATGTTGTATAGTTAAATAAACAGGACCAAAGTACAGTGTTGTTCGATAGTTATTTTTTCGAGGGCTTCCCCGGAATGGTTGGTGTGAAGTTAACATAGATTGTGTTCGTGACGCAGTGGTTGGCATCTCTTGCAAGTGACCGGTGCAATCTGAAACAATATACTTGAATACTTTCGTCCGCTATAATTTGGTTTCACTTCAGTTCACAGCTATAGTTTTCCACCAAAGTAACGAAGGAATAAGAGAACAATCTCAGATAAAGCAAACAGAAGACGTGCAGAAACTCGGACAATAAGAATTCTCAATAAGAAGTGGGTTAGTGACAGTTTCAACAGTTTACATGAAGTCAGGCGCCAAAAACGTGTCTTTTTTGTTTTATTTTTTTTTTCATTTCTTCATTTGATTTGTTGATAGTGCTCGTATTTCATATAATTAAGGGACGGACCATTAGGTGAACCCCTCTGCACGAATTTTTTTACTACGTGTGAAAAAGTCACAATTGGACCTTCCTTCTGCATGAATTTTTTTTTACCTTCTTCTTTGCATGAATTTTTTTTCTTGGCATTTTCCCTTGCATTTTTTTTTTTTGTTTTTTTTCCCACCCCCCCCCCCCCCCATCACTTTTCTAATGGTTCGTCCCTAATGACCAGCGACTACAAATATACATTGTATTTACAGGCAACTTTTTGAGACAAGGACCATATGTACAGATGAAAGGAAACTTGCTTTGGTGAGATTTTGGAGAGAACAAAAGCACAGGAAAAAACGCCATCAAGCATGAGTGGCAATGCAGCGTTTTCTCAGTGATTAAAAGAGATTAAAAGTTTGGAGTGAGGTTAAGTCAAAAATGATAAATTTGTTCGACTCTGACTTTTCCTTTTAGGTACTAGGAAGTGTTTATATTTTTATTTCCGGCTCGAAATCCGATACGTGTGGTATCTGTTTGAGATTTGTAACAAATAAGGTCTTGATGTCCTTCGCGCTGATATAGGCGCCTTCATTGCTAACGAATGTAAATCTAGCGCCCTTAAGGTTGTGCTTATTAATTCTTATAATCAACTCTCCCAATTGTTTTACATTAAAACAAAAGTACAGTAGCTTTACAAAGAATGGTCACATTGCATGGTTTGATCCACAGATGAAAAAGGTAGAACCACAATGTATAGTAAAACAAACAGTACCACAGTACAGTACTGTTCAGTAGCTTTACAAAGAATGGTCACACTGCATGGTTTGATCCACAGACGAAAAAGGTAGAACCACAATGTATAGTAAAACAAACAGTACCACAGTACAGTACTGTTCAGTGGCCTTACAAAGAATGGTTATACTGCATGGTTTGATCCACAGGTGAAAAAGGTAGAACCACACTGTATAATAAAACAAACAGTACCACAGTACAGTACTGTTCAGTAGCTTTCTAAAGAATGGTGACACTCTATACTTTGATCCAACCATGAAAAAGTTAGAGTCGTTGTAATTTCTCGCAGATGAGAGTTGCGGTTCTCGAACTTAGCCCTCCAGCTTATTGAGCCATAGCTTGAGTCTTTAAATGCCGCACTGTTAGTTAATTGGAGCATTAAGAGTGCTTTGTCATTAGTGACTAATACTCTTTAAAGGATTATTTTTGTCTACTGCTTCTACTGGAATCCTTACAATATGCCTTGATTTAACAGTTTGGAGCGATGTGTTCAGTCGATTGTAGCCATTCCAAACCCAAACGAAGCCATTAATTGACAGAACACATCAGTATAACTATCATGAGGTCATTTGTCGACACTCCTAGGAATAAGGCGCAACTAACAGAGAGATCACGAAACAAACCGAAACAATGCGCATTCCCAACGTAGTTTGCGAAACAGTAAGAACTCCAGTAAACAAAAACAAACAAACAAACTGTCTTTGCATAGAACTATGCTCACGTAGAAAATTATTTCCTTACAAAGAAGTTGCGCCTCTACGCCATACTTCTGTTTACTCTTTAATATTAATTTTATTTTTCAATATCGTTTTTCTTGTTTTCTATATATCGCTAAAGGCGTCATCGCTGTGTACAGTTATTCTTAGCTTCTTTTTGATTTTACCCGATCTGTGTTTAGTCACTGAACTCTCAGTGACCACTGCTCACCTTCGTCAGAGATAGAAATCTGTTAATATGTAGATTCGTCCTTGAGCCTTAGTATTTTCAGCCTCCTCAGTTCTTAGTTTTTCTACTTTATTAAGTAAATAGCTGTTTGTCCCCGAGTCTCTGAGTTTAGTAAAGCATGCATTTGCAGCCAGAAATTAACTGAATCAAACTGGGACTCAGCAGATTTTAAACCGCTTTTACTGTTAACAGCCATCGTTAAACATTTGTTTTACATGCCTCTCAACAAAGATATTACAAAAGTTGTAGAAAAGCGAATATCAGTTGATGAAGCGTGGAGAGCTTGGAACTCCTGAGCGAAGTTTCAGAAAAGGATAAAACTATTTGTCTGGGTGACGCTCACTTTGGCCAATTACTGAGCTTGTTCTAAGACCGGTCATCGCTTCACTCATAAACTGTCTGTTTTGTTGCTCGTCTTCCGATTCCGTTTGTAGTCTGGGAGAACTATTGTTATTATCATTCACAAGAGTCAAGCGCCTGTCACGTGGTCTAGTAAGCCACAAATGTACGAATCGAAGACCCTTTTTTTTCTTGTGTGGCGATTAAACAAAACTAAAATTTCTGTTTTAGGATGACTCAGGGGGACATTTTAGACCAAAGATGAGAAGAACCCCGAAGGAATGGTTTGTGAAGTATTTCTTAGAAGGTACGCAAAAAATTATTACAGTTGCTACCTATTTGTAGTTTGTTTGTTTGTTTGAATGTCTGACTCTCCTGTGGGAGATATTTACATGATGATGCAAATGAATATATGAAAGACCATATGGACATTATTTTAGAAACATTTGATCACTTTAATTAATTTTACCAACGATAATGAATTAATTTGGCCGAATACTGCATTAAAAGACGAAGCCATGTTTCTGGCACTGACAACAGAACCCAATTTAACGCTGAGATACGCGAATTCGTAGAGAAAAACAAAAACAGTAACATAGCAAACAAAACCAGGACTGAACTAAACGAGGTAAGACTGATAATAATGTTTTTGAACAACATGTGAAAACTCTAGATGTTTCGAAAGAAAAGAATATGAAATCCATCGACAGGTTCTCGACAGTTTCGGAGAAGCAAACAGAAAATGACGACCTTGATGATTAGCCAGCGGTCGAGTCCGTGAGAGGTCATGAAATCAAGCAGTTTGTCGCAGCAGCATTAGGGAGCTTAAGCACGCGCGTTTTTGAGACGGGGACGGCAACCGGAAGTGAGCTGTTTCCCCTTCTAACTTGTCTTCACACAACTACATTTACATTGATTAGTATCTTTTCTCCATTAGAGATGATCACTATAAAAATCTGGGAGACAGAACTGTGCTGGCACGTGTAATGTTTTCTTCCGGTTGCCGTCCGCGTCTCAAAAACGCGCGTGCTTAAGCTCCTTATTGTTTCAAATGCGAGACCCAGTCAAGTTATTTCAACTTTTCCATCCGATCCACATTTTTATCACTCCACCATCGTTGTGGGTTAACACTCTCCAGTTCCTATGACCAGGCGTCGTCGCCATGTAATAAAATCCGGCAATGAAAATAGGGCGTGGCCAGTGTAGATACAGTTTATGGCAGAGCAGAAGTTTGTTATTTTTTTTCTTCAAGAAGTTTTGTTTCGGGAATATTTTTCAGTCAGGGCTTGTTCACTTCGAGCAATAGCTGTAAGTTTTCATTGAAGAAATCCATAATTTTTGTACTTACGAAACGTTCCGTCTTCAACTTCTAATTGCTAGGGAGCAGGGTTGGCGCAGTGGTAAGAGCGCTCGCCTTCCACCAATGTGTCCCGGGTTCGATTCCCGGCCCCGGCGTTATATGTGGATTGAGTTTGTTGGTTCTCTGCTCTGCTCCGAGAGGTTTTTCTCCGGGTACTCCGGTTTTCCCCTCTCCACAAACATTTGATTTGATTTGAATTGTGCTTTACAGTGTCTCCAATTAGTACGTCAGTGCTAGATACAGTTGACACTCAAATAAAGTTCATTATTATTATTATTATTATTGCATCGAATGTTTGCGTAGTTTAGACAAGTCCATTTGCTTCGAGTTCCTCTTGTGAAATGCTCCAGTTATTTCATACTTAAACACTCAGCATTTTCTTACCTGCAGCTCTTTAAAACGTGGTATATGTTTTTGAAACCACGTTTACGATAGAGGAGTGACCAAGCAACGCAGCTTGATTGACAAGATGTTTGTTTACAGATATTGATTGACAAGATGCTTGTTTGTTTGATGCTTGATTTTTTTATCGCGCGTCACGCAAAACGTGCCACACACACACCTAGGAAAAAGTAACATTTTTCATTTAAAGAATATGTTGGATAATAAATCTCTTATTAGATATTTTGGGGCGTAGTATCGCTGAGTATGTTTACTCGCTGTTTGTATTACAACCCAGCTCGTAAAAATACTCAGCGATACTACACGCCAAAAAATCTAATAACATATATGTAGTATACTCAACTCTACTAATATTTCCTTTACCATGAAGTGTCGTTCTAAACCCATTCAACGTTTACATACTTGATACATTGATAAAGGTAAATATCTTCCTTGACATGAAACGTTTGGCTCACGTCTATATATCTCCATGACAAGTGAAGGTGGTGGTGCTGTGGCGTTTCCAGTAATGACGTTAGCTTTCTCAATCCAACCAGCCGTAGCACGTGACTTTTCACTGATGATCCAGTCTTGCGGTATGTCGGCAGCGGCTTTCACCATTTTCTGAATGCGTGTTCAGCTCGAGTGGCATTCTATAATTTATTGCTCTCTGGGAGGCATTCTGGGAATGGCCATTGGCTTGGAGTTCACAGACCTGAAACTTACCCCACCAAAGAAGAAAATGGGTTTGTCTGTGTCTGGTTCTCCTTCGCGTTCGCCCTTTTCCTCCTCAATCGGTACCACAAGCGTAAAACGTTCAAAACCATCCCAGACGTCAGGCTGTGGAAGCTCCTTATCCTGTTGCTGACAGGTTTTGTAGGTGGGATCTTCTCCGCTATCGCAGGTAGCGGGGTAGACATCTGCAGCTTCAGTATGCTGACACTTTTGTTCCGTGTAAGCGAGAAGACTGCCACGCCCACTTCCGTCGTCCTTATGGCAGGAAACACGGTGGTTGGCTTCTACTGGCGTCAAGTGATGCAGCAGGCAATCAGTGCAGATGCTTACTACAACCTTGCAGTCTGCGCCCCAATCGTAGTGCTTGGAGCTCCCCTTGGGTCCGTCCTTGGTAGCCATTTCCACCGGCAGGTTCTTGCAGGCCTGGTATATCTCCTAGATACCGTTGCCTTGGTGAGCGCATTTGCCATTGTACCACTGACCAAACCGCTGATCGATGCATCGGTGGGTATCATCGTGTTCGGTTTCATATTTTTCGGTTCAATTACCTACGCCGGGCACAGGATCATGGAAGGAGTTGAAGAAACAAAAGAGACACCCGAGACAGTCGAGTTGGACAGAAAAGACGAGGCATACGATGGAAACACAGCATCGATGTATTACAAGCCTCACGAAAGAAATGGCGATATCGATTTGGGACAGATAAACACCGGATTTTCCGTCGAACATGAGAACACTCAACTGTAACAGGAGGAGTCCTTTATTACAGCGAAACTAAGGGCGGGTTCCTTTGATCTGATCCGCATCAGGATTTGTGATCCAAGATCCCAAGGATCACAGTGAGTCAAAGGAATCGATAAATCCTTCTCCAGAGTGAATTTATCTGTGCCTTTGATGCTTCATGATGTCTGTGATCTCGGATCAAAAATCCTGATGCGGATCAAATCAAAGAAACCCACCCTAGCTTGGTTTTGTCCGGCTGGCCAAAAAGTTAGAATTCCATAAAATTCCATAAAATGTGCGACCCCACGAACCAAAACCTTCAAAACAAATTTTCATACAATTTAACCAATCACGATCGAGTGTCTAAACAACAGAAGCTCTACGACTGTTTTACATTTCGCTTGAAATGTATATAATTTGCTCTGTAACTGTGCAAAACATATCAAGATTGAAAAGGAATCATCTTTGCCGGTAGAAAGTCGCCACAAATCCGTTGTTCAGCGTCAAAATCAGACATCCAAAATTTTATGAAAATTCTTTTGAGTGGCCTTCGTTCGAGTACTTGCACTGTAAAAGAAAAGTAGAATTCTTCAACCGTTTTCAACTCTGCTTCTACTAAGAGATTTAAAGCTAATTAAATATTGAACTATATTTATGAGGCACAGTAGTGTAGTGGATAGCGTGTCAGACTTCCGAGCAGAAAGTTTGGAGTTCGAACCCTGGTGCTGGCGCTGTGTTGTTTCCTTAGAGAAGAAATTTTACTCCACACTGTCTCTCTCCACCCAGGTGTATAAATGGGTACCGGCGATACCATGCTGGGATAACTCTGCGACGGACTAGCATCTCACCCAGGGGGGAAAGTAATAATATTCCCAGGTGCTTCATACTATTGAAACCGGGATAAGCTCCGGCCTTGTGGGCCTCAAGGCACGTGTGCGCCTTTACCTACTTACTTTCACCTATTTTTTCATTTTTTTTTTTTTTCGAATCTTGAAATATCAGGCTTTTAAGTGAATACAAGAGAAAACGAGGAAAGAGAACATAACCCCTTATTTTTAGCGCGGAAATCTATTTACATCTCGTTCCATGGCTGCGCGGTTTCCCAGTACCTTTAGTGGAAAGTCGAGGTCAAACGAAACAACATCCCCATGGCGCATTGAAATTACAACGGCACGTGATGAGAAGGACCATTGGTCAGTAAAAATAGTTTCCGGATCTAAAAATAGATTCTGTCCCCTTATCATAGTAAGAGAGCCCGGCATGGAAGATGCGCTTTCTTACTCCATTTTCTCTTGGTGAATATCGACTGATGTGATTGGCCCGTTACTTGATTTTATGTTATTAAGATTGATTGCCTTCAAAGCCATAGTTTTGTCCCTTGGCAATCGATCCAAACCCACAGTCTGTAAGAATAACTTACGGAAAAGCACGGATAAAGCCAAGATTGTATTAACCAGGCGCACTCAACAAATCGATCAAACCGGATTAAGTACGATTTTTTGCTGCAATTTGTCCCAGGATAAAAAAATTTCAATAAGCTTTGGAAAAAGCTTCTACTAGTATGCTAAAAAACGTATACAACACATCTGTATTCTCAAGCCAACGGACAGATTAAAAGTTGCCAAAGGGCTTCTCAACAACAACTAATATGCCCCAGGTAAGAAAAACAGGACTTCCTGGACGTTTTTGAAATTCTGGAAATTGTTAAGTTAACAAAACACACAACAGAAGGAGTGGCGAATAGTCCTTCAAAAACTCTCGGTGTCGCAAAATTTTACTCGAATTTCACGGGTGTGTCGCAGTCTCGTTTTTTAACCGTTATGTGCGTCTCCCAGTCTCGGTGTTTATACGAAAGTCTCGCACTCAAAACACTTTGAAGTCTCGGTCTCGCAGTCTAAAAAGTCAAAAGAAAAACGCTAGTCTCGCCGTCTCGCAAAGTCTCGCATTTACCATTCGCCACCCCTAGCACAGTGAAAGTTTAAGTTAAGGAGTAAGTTTCTTCTAGCGATGCGTCGATACGTAAGATATCAGAAACACACAAAAGTTAATCAAACGAGTTAATAAACGTAAGTTGTCCAACCGTAAGATTAAAACGACTGCTGTGGAATTTATCTATGGAGTGAAAGGGCTGAGAAAAAACATTACTTGTCGCAACGATGATACACAAAAAAACAGAGAAAGCTCAGTTTTTTAGCATGTCACTTGCAAGCTCGGGAGATGGAAAACCAAGTTCTTCCAAAAGTCGAACCTACGACATTCCGATCACTGGAGGCTCTACGACTAAGCTATGGGAGACTCGTTGGAGTAAGGCTTGCATATGCTATCTTCATTATTGCACAAGTAGTAAGTACTAAGGGTTAGTCTTCCCTTGGTTTCGTTTCATAAGTGCGTTGCCACCTGGTCATAAAGAGTAGTGATGATTGTGTCAGTAAAACAACTAATTAATTTCTTGCTTGTCTTAAATCCCCCGTTAAATATTTACAAATAACCTAAGGTCTTGGAATATATAACGTTTTCCTGCTGCTTTTCGTGTGAGTTAAGTTTGGTTTTCACACCCAAAATTAAACACTGTGTGGCATGGTATAATGGCAAATGTTTTAGCTATGAATTTTTTCTCTGGAGCTCTTTTCTATATAAACAGCTCTATTTGTCTGGAACTTTCTATGAATATTGTTCAAAAAAACTCTTTATGATTAGTTAATTTAGTTTGGAAAGCGGAAAACACTTCTTGTGCTCGGATTACAATACAAAAAAATTATGCCAACGCTAGGGTTAAATTGGCGCCGGTGCTAAAAAACAAGGTCTTCCGACTCGGATAAAATTCTAGTGCCATGCAGAAATTTCTACGCTAGGGGGTCGCTTCGGCATATCCAAAGACAGGCTAAAAACTGAACATTTCTAGTGTGATGCAGGTTTGGAATTTGAAAATTTATCAAAAATGTATGAACCCATTGGCGTTCTGCCAACCAAGAATTGTGCACTAACATTTGAATCATGCAGTATGCCGACGCTTGTCCCATGAACCTTGTTTGATAGCCCTGCTCCCACGACTGCTACAGCACAGTGATAGAGCATCTAAACCAGTAATCGGAAGGTCGTACGTTCGGTTCCTATCGGAATAACTCGGAGTTTGCTTTTTTTCCGAGTTTACCATTAACAGTGTGTCTTTCAGGAATCGTGTAGTTTTCGAAAGCTAATACCTCCTTTAGCATTGAACGCAATGTGCTGAGAATTTCGCTAGACACTACCTTTCAGGAATCGTGTAGTTTTCGAAAGCTAATATGACCCTTTAGCACTGACCGCAATGTGCTGAGAATTTCGCTAGACACTACGTTTCAGGAATCGTGTAGTTTTCGAAAGCTAATGACCCTATAGCATTGAACGCAACGGGCTGAGAATTTCGCTAGACACTACGTTTACAAAGTCTTCTAACTGCTGATATCTCTTTTGAAACTATTAAGATTCTTAAAGAAAAGTATATGATAATGAAGCAAAATGTAGACATATTGTGCCGAAAATGACCCGCTTCTAATTATAGTTAGGCACAACTAGGCCTTAATGGACTCGTTTGCATGCATATAATTAGCGCGTTTAATTTCGAAGGACAGGTTACAGCTGTCGTGAGGTCTCTTGATATTGGTTCACGTTTAAGGGCATTAATAATAGAGCAAATAAAACAAACAATGTCTCTAATCCTGAAAGCAACGGGGCTGCTATACAAAAGGATCTATCAAAATAACGGGCTTATAAGTGAGCTGGAACCCTGTCGGGCTTTAAGGCTGCATTCATTATGTATCCTACAGGGGGAGGGGGGGGGGGGGCAGAGGATTTTAGGGGGGTTCTAAAATTCTTAGAGCAAAAAAAGGGGGGATGTGAAAATTGTTTAAATATCTCCTGGGGGGGGATGCTTATTTTTTGTAAGATTCCGTCTAGCTTTTGTAATAGTTTTAACAAACATATATGGTGTACCATTATACTATTATACATACCTCTTATTAATCGAGTTCGAGGTCCGTACTGTAAAATACGGACCGAGTTTTTTCCCGTCGATTTATGGCCCAAGCGCAAAGCGCGCGGGCCATAAATCGACGGGAAAAAACGAGGATCCGTATTTTACAGTACGGACCGAGAAAACGAGGTTAATAAGATATTTATTATATCTCTGGAGTCATTTTGGCGACCAAAACAAACTTTAGCGGGCCGTACAGTGAAGTACGGCCCGCTAAATTGACCAATCACAGCGCGTGTACTAACTGAGAGATATAATAAAGATATTTATTTTGATATTTCTTGTGACGGAGGAGGGGGGGTATTCATTTTTCGGCTGATTGCTTGGCGGATTATGAAAATTTGTATGGACCTTGGGGGGATATAAAAAAACGAAACGCTGAAAAAAAAATCCTCTGCCCCCCCCCCCTGTAGCATACATAATGAATGCAGCATAAGTGCGCAAAATTTTAAAGCTCCTCCTGTAACGTCGTCCTCGTGTAAGTTCGCCAACGCGGGCATATACTTCATGTAGGCCAGCATATAGTCAGTTTACAGGGGTATACAAGGGTCTACAAGGATATACCCTCGTAAGCCCGTGTATACCCCTGTTAACACTATATTTGGTGACTATATGGTGGCCTACCATGAATTATATGCCCCTACGCGCGTCCAGAGAGTTATAGGCAGCTGATAAGTCGTAATCTAAAACAACAGGGGTTCATTAAAGATTTATTACGTCAGGCTGGGTTAAGACATTTGCGTTGCATTTTTAATCCTTGGTTTAGCTGTTTTGTTTGAATACAGTTTAAGAAAACGTTGCTCTGGGTTGAGTGGTCTGATCTACTAATGAAAAGAAAGAAAAAAACAGCACCACAATACAATACTGTTTTGTCCCTTTCCACAGAACGCTCATAACACACATGGCTTTATACACTGAATCTAATGAAAGAGTTTGAAAGGCAGGTTAACTTTTCTTTGAGGTCGGACTAGCTTAAATTCATTTATGTGAGTTTTACTGACCTAGCTTGTTCGGTCATGTATGATGTATGGCGTTATACAATGAATCTAATGAAAGAGTTACTGAGAAGTGCAGGTTATAGTTAAGCAAAAAAAAAAAAAAATTAGTTAAGCAAATATTTTAGCAATGTGGCAGCTGTTTTCGGTTTGAGAAAAACACTGCATGGTTCCTTCTACGGAGCAAACACTCCCAACCGTTTTGGTGGACTTAAGAAATAAACAGGGTGATATTCCCATTGTTGGGGGGATTAATTTTTTACCCACTGCACACTCAACAGACGATCAGAATTCATAACAGTGCGATCACGCAGTGCGATCACGCAGTGTGATCACGCAGTGTGATCACGTAGTGTGATCACTCTTAAGAAAATATCCTGAATTGCGTCGACATCTGCGCGCTTTTGTTACAATAGCAACCCGGAAATTTTGAGTAGTTTCTAACATTTCGCATTTTTGGCAGACAAGGGATAAAAAGTTATAAACGATTCTAGCCTATTTTTCCTATAGGACAAAAATCAATTTATTTAATGAAAACAAGCTCAAAAAGCTCAAAGTCAAACCTGCAGATACATTAGAAAATCAAGTATTTCTTTCAGGGGTGGATCCGAAAATTCAGAAAGAGGAGGCCGAGTCCCCAACCCTCCCCTCCCCAACCGAATGAAAACTTCACTTTTCAGGAGAAGCAGCATACAGCATTGTGGGCGTGTTCGTTATGCAAAGTAAAGTCACGTTAATATTTCGGAAAATAGAATTAAAAATACTGACATCATACTCTTCGCCTAGAGCACACAAAACATGTTCGTTTTGAAAATACAAGAAAAAAAGAGGGGGGGTGCGGCCTACCTCGGCTCCTCCTTTAAATCCGCCTATGTATTTGGTTTTACGTTTCGCGCTGAAAAGGATCCATTGGTATTATGTACACAACCAATGCAGTTAAATTACTATAGTCCACAGATGCAGAAAAAAACACGTTTCTTCGAGATGACTATTTTAATTTCATTTCTGTGAGTTATTGACCAAGCTTTTTCGGTCAAGAACGAGGCCAATTTCCTTCCATCTTGACAAGCATGGTCGATAAAGGATTTGTTATACGCCCACTTTTACTTGTTTTGTTTCGCGGCGGAAAGCGGGCAATCGCAAGCGGGCAAGATATACCCATCTTGTCCGCTCGGCTAGCCAATCAGAATTCAGGATTTGCCTTATCTTGCCTGCTTGCTGTACGATAAAAATAATAATCTCTTCATCATTAACTGTGATTATACAAAGTAAACTCGCCTCACAATACTTAAAGGGACCTTTAATTAACCTCCAGCATAAGAAAAAAGTTCTGTTAATGATGAGAGTTCTCTTCTCGTTGTCCGATATGCGCTGAAACAGCGAGTCTCGTGCTCTGAATACATTATTATTCATCATGGATGATGAAGTTGCTATATGAACGTTTTTGATTGTCTCATGACGTTGTTAGAATCGCGACCTTTCGACCCTATACCACTTCCCAGACCATTTTTTTTTCGAAATCCCATTTCCCAGTGCTCCAATCCCATTCCCGCGGGCAGAATTTCGAAAAAAACTCTCAATCCCAGTGACTAAATCCCAGTCCCAGTGAAAACCTTTAAGCTCCAATATCAATATTCATTTTCTCTTAACCGCTCTCATATATTTGTTATGGTACCAGTGAAGAGAATTTGTTTAAATATCAATATAACTCTTTTTTTGTTGATCATTTTCGTTATTCTCATAACCAGAATGGTTGATGAACTGCGAATATTGTAACGAGAAATTGGATGCTGGTCACTACTGGGACTTAAAGGGTTAAATCCCATTTTCCCAGGGCAAAGCCTGGCCAATACCAATTCCCATTCTATCCCTTCAGGACTCTCAAACAACGAGTTGTATCCCAGTACTACCTACATTCTAATCTCTGCGTGCATTATTGTGAGTTTTAATCTTTTGAAGTTTTATTGCCTGCAGTGACTGATATTTAAAAATTGTTTTCGGTACCTTACTTTTTCAGTTGAATCTTATTCCACTTTTCCTGGGCATCAGTCTTTCAGGTAAGTATCAACCCGTTATTTGTCTTTTCTATCTATGTACATGAACATACTGCACCGGTACTGTACGAGTACCCGTACTATACAATTAAAGGAAGCAGAGGAGGTTTGCTCAACTGATGGTTAAGACCCAAAAATTTGGGAAATCTTCTTTCATTATCAAGAGCTTGAAAGAAGTACTTTATTGACAAAGGAACATTTTTATTAAGTATATAATAATATATTTTGAGGGCGTTCCAAACTAAATCGTCCTTTTCCAATTTAGGAAAATTCCGTTAAAAATAGCGAGATCTTATGTTTTTGACCTCGCTATTTTTTAAAATGCAAGATAATGCCTATATTCTGTCGGAATAAATTCACCGAGAAATCAAACTCGCTTTCCTTGGTCAATTTTATGCGGACTTTAAATGGATTCCGCAGCTCATTCACAACTTTAGACGACACAACTATGTCGAAACAAGTCTTGTAAAAAAATTAAAACTGTCGTTTTATTTCTTTAAGTTATTCCGCAGGATATCTTATATTTTACCTTTTTTTCTCATAAAATATCATTATGACTTAAGTCCGATTTTTGGACCCAAATTCTTCCTTTTTCTAACTCAGGCACCTTGTTTTGAATGTGGCCGAAGATGGGATTATTTCTTTGTCCGATTTTCGGAACCAAATTTTTCTTTCAGTCCAGCATTTATAAAAATTTGGGGTCCGATTTTCGGACCCAAAATTTATGGTGAAAGAAAAATTTTGGGTCCGAAAATCGGACCCAAAATTTTTCTTTCACCATACCATGTTACAATTGTGGCCGACAATGCTTTTTTTGAGCCCGATTTTCGCCCCTTTATACTTACTTTTTTTATGATGAGGATAACTTTAAGTCTACCGAGAATTGCGGAAGGCGATGCACACTTTCGAGTCCTATTTTCAGAGCCAGAAATTTCAATTCCTATTGCTTTTGACGCGAAATGCCCATTTTGCCGACGGATAGCCTGGTTGGAATCCGTTTTTCGCAGCCAAAACATTATGTTTCAGTTGGCTTACACTAATGGCGTTAACTTCTCCCGAGCCGTCGAGTAAGTGTTTTCGACGACATGAAATTGCAATTGATACCATGAAAAAGGTGAAGCAAATGGTAACTTGAAGCTTGGTTAATTAGTACTAACAGTTAAACTTAACACAACCGTAGAGAGAGAAGTTTAATCCCTTGCAATTCTGCATACAAATGATTCAATGCCGAAATAAAGATGATCTAACTTAAGCATTCCACAATGATTTCAACTGACACAGAGTTGAATGTCCTCTCTCTTTAGGGACGGACCATTAGAAAAGTGATGAGGGTGGGGAATTTTCAGCTTGCAGGTGAACCCCTCCGCACGAATTATTTTTACTACGTGTGAAAAAGTCACAATTGGACCTTCCTTCTGCATGAATTTTTTTTCCCTACCCCCCCCCCATCACTTTTCTATTGGTCCGTCCCTTAACAGCTTGAAACTGATGCGCTCCGCAATTCCTTTGTTTCTTCGGCTACAGAAAACTTTATGCGTTGAAAGTTTTCTCTATCATTGACAATTCTAACACAATTTCTGCCATTTTTGATTGCGCCTTTAACTGAAGCATGACTAGGTCAGCCTCGCATTTCCTTAGGTGTAGACAAACTTCGACTCTTTATGTAATGCGAATTGCCACCGCTTGCCAGTGGAGAATGTCTTTAAGATATTATAAATATATACTTTTTCCGAGGATAGTTGCACTTTTGTCTCTCCAATCAGCCTTTGGTGTCGACGGGTCTTCAAATGCTTCTGGTGATGATGCGCCATTGAACATTTTACTTCGACAAACACCAACCTTCAAACAAATATTTAATATAATTACCTCACGGAATCATGTAAATGTAAAGTACTTTTAAATCATCGAAGCAGCTATCCTTTCGTCCATTTTTTTCTATTCGCCAAGCTGTATCAGTAGCGGATAAAGGGAATGGGTTCACCACTGTGTATGATGAATCGACAAACTTGACAGTTACGTTATCTTAGTTCGTACAACACGTGTCAAATTGTGTAACGCAACGAAGTTGCAAGAGTATAGAAATATACGTCTTAGTGACGATTTAAGCATATTTTGTCGTCACCAATATACTATTTTTTCAATTCATATGAGCAAATTACACTAAGGTGACTTACTCTGCTAAAATGTCCTTACTGCATAGAAAGGGGCAAAGGTCAACATTGGGTGACTCGGAAATATATTTACTTCGTGCTAAAAGAATTTGATTTTCCCAGGAAACTTACATGCATCCCTGCGTTTAGAATGTTTAGAAGCTCCCCCAAATCTAAAGACAGCGATCATAGTTGATTACTTTCTTAGTTTATGTATCATCTCAATTGAATTCATTCTTAAGACCTTTTTCGGTAAAAAGGGACTCTTGAAATGCTACCCCCGACCCTTGACAAAAAGGCAGCCTCGGCTATCTCAGAAGTTTACAGTCAATTTGAAGAAAGAAAGAATACAAGACAAACTGATGCGGTTTTGTAATAAAGGCAGAATGCTTAGTCCTATTCCGGTAAACGCTGATAGAATAAGAAACTGTTATGTTTGCATAAGAGGCGGTTACAATAGTTTCTTTTTTTGGCGCTTACCCACGGCTTCAAAGTAAGAAGAAATGGCACTTCAGTCGAAATAAAATTATCTATAAACGGAAAAAACATACCTCCACTGCTTGAATTATTTTGTGGCTAACTTTGTGTTCAAAGACGGAAACGTTCTTCACCGCCGAATATGTCTTTCCGTAATATGCAAGTCGGGCGTTGTTCTGATAAAAGTATGCCTCATCGTCTTGAATCTTGATTGACCATAGATTTGTCGCCTTTGGTGGACTGCAACATTGCATAACTCTTGTATTTGCTTTACTACTATGTAAGCGTGTTTATAAGTTCATTTTTAGCTTATTTTTAAATTTTGACTGGAAAATCTTTGTTCTTTTTTTAGCTTATGGGTTATTTTTAAATTTTATCAGAAAAAATATGTGCTTTTTTTAGCTTACGGGTTATTTTAAATTTGACAGAAAAAGCACATATTTTTTTTTTATCAGAAAATTAAACAGAGATTTTTTCCTGATTATAAAATAAAAATGATATTTAAGGATTAGAAAAATACTTATAGAAAGTAATTATGGATCAATTAAATGTTCATCAATTAAAGAAAATAGCTAAGGAAAATGGTGTTATAAACACCAACTTAATGGTTAGATCTCAACTTATCGAGGCTTTGAATAATATACCGGGTTTAAGAATTAACGTGTCAGAAATACTTACTGATAGACAATTAAAAATGGTAGCAAGAGATTTTGGTATTAAAGATTATAAAAGCATGACCAGAAATCAACTCAATGAAGTTTTAGGTACTAGATCAGAACTTATAATTGAAATCCCGCATGAAACAGAAGAGGAAAGAAATTATGAAAAAGAAGGTGCAAAACCTAAAAAGAAAAGAAAACTCGCACCTACTTTTATAAAACCCAAAAAACGATTAAAACAAAATTTTAATTGGGGAAATTATTCATTTAGGGTAATGGATAAAGACGAGTTTTCCAAAAAGCTTGAAGAGTTAACAAATGAAAACATCATAAAAATTAATAATAATAGGAAAACTAAAACAAAAAGAAAGGTAACTATATCTGATAGTGTGAGAGATGAATTGAAGGAAAAAACCAAAAAGAAAAGAACAATAGTCCTTAAAATATTTTCAATAAATCCAAATGAAGATGATCCTCCAATTCGTAATACCGAAGGAATCATTAGATTTAGGAGGAATTTAAATAATGATTTGACAGAAATAATTTATAATGAATTGGAACCCCAAATAGAAATGGGGGCAAGAATTGTTTTCAGTTTTACTGCTTTGATTCAAAGAGGAAATGGGGAAATAGCTTATCACGTACATACATTTAGAAGTGGAGGAACTTTTAACTCCCTTTCAGAAATAAAAGATTATATAGAAAGGTGTGAGGGTGAGAGATTGAGTTTAGAAGGAGATGCTTGGATTAGAGCATATTTACCCCCAGAAAAGAAAATTAATAAACCAGGTGTTAATGAGGGTGGAGTTGAGTTTAGAGAAGTACAAATAAAAGTTATTAACACTAGACAACCTTTAGTTGGGTGTGGAAGATTACCTGATGAATTACGAAAGAAAAGATGTATTTACTCCGTAGATGATAAAGAAGATAATCTATGTGTATGGAGGTGTTTAGCTATTCTTATGAATATTATTGCTGGTAAACAAAATCCTGAAAAACGCATAGAGAAACAAGCTCTAAATTTAGCTAAAACTTTTTATGGCAACAAAAAACTAAAAAAAGCAGATGTTAGATCAACAAAATTAGTTGATTTTGAGAAAATTTCAAAGGTTTTCTCCATAAATATCCGGGCTTATGAGCAGAAAAATATAACAAATTTTAAAGTTTGGAAACTGGTGTTTGGGAAAAATAATTTCAAAGACAATTTACCAACTTTAAATTTAGGTCTTTATAATAATCATGGTTTTTTCATTAAAAATCTTAACCTTCTTGCTGAAAACTGGGTATGCCAAGGATGTAAACAGAAATTTACCAGACATGAAGATTTAAAAAGGCATTTTACTAATGAAACATGCACAGGAGGAAAGACAAAAATATTATGCACAGGAGAAAAGATAAAACACATCAGGAATGAATCTGACAATGTTTTTTATGGGGGTAAAATCCAATTTAGTTATAAAGCGTGTAGGTGGATAGAAAACCAATCTAAAATTATAGGTAAACATATTCATCATGGGCTTTGTGGTCATGGTGGTGAAAGGTGTTATAGGGATGAAAGGGGGAATGAGATTTTGTTTGATGGATACGAGCCTGAGACAAATACTGTTTTTGAGTTTTATGGTTGCAAATGGCACGGGTGTCCGTGTTCAACAACCGACAAAATTAAATATAATGAAACTATTGAAAGAGAAAAGATGATAAAAAGCTTAGGTTATAATGTAGTATCGGTTTGGGAGTGTGAAAATCCTGAATTACCCAATATATGGTTTAAAAAGAAATTTTTTCCATATCCATATAATATTATTTTCGATTTTGAGTCAATATTACAAAAAGAAGATAAACATATTACTGATGATTTAAGTTTTAAACATATCCACACCCCAGTTAGTGTTGCAATAATCGATAATTTAACAAACAAACGCGTTTTTCTTTACAACCAAAACCCTGATGAGCTTATAAAAGAATTCGTTGAAAAATTGGAGGAAATAAGAAAAATCATAGTTGAAAAAGTTAAAGAAGAATACCCGCTACCTGATCAAGATTCTTTACAAAAACATGTTTTAGAAAAATATGAAGAATGGTGTAATCAAGTACCTGTTTTTGGGTTTAATAGTGGAAAATATGATATCAATTTGATTAAAAGACATTTTATAAAACACATGACTGATAAAACTAAGGAGATTTTTATTGCAAAGAAACAGAATAGGTATATGTTTTTATCAACACCGCATTTCAAATTCTTGGATATAATGTCTTACCTTGCACCTGGAATTTCTTTTGATGGGTGGTGCAAAGCAAACAACTGTGAAGCCAAAAAACTTGTTCTACCTTATGAATTTTTGGATAGTTATGATAAGCTTTCTCACGTTGGACCTGTGAAACATGAAGATTTTTATTCTAGTTTGAAAAAGAAAAACATTTCTCTGGAAGAATATGAAGAATATTTGATTGAATTTAAAAAGAGGGGTTGTGTTACAATGTTAGACTGGTTGAAAGAGTATAATTTAAACGATGTTATACCTTTTTTAGAAGCTTTAGAAAAAACAAGGCGTTTATATTATCCAGACGAAATTGATATATTAAAAGATGCTGTTTCCATCCCAGGTGTATCAATGAGGGCTGTTCTAAATAAATATCAAAAAATGAAGAAGAAAGGTGATCCTGAATTGTACGCCCCAGGACAATACTGTATTCATAGTTGTGATAAATCTTGTAATAACAAGATTTGCAAAAAATGCTACAAAATAAAGAAAGATTGTAAAATATGCGACAAAAACAAGATTTATAAATTATTGAAAACGGGTATGGTTGGAGGCCCTAGTATTGTATTTATGAGATATGCGGAGGCAGAAAAAACAATGATTCGCTCTCATAAATATAAAAACCCGAAAAAATGTGTGCGAATTAAGGGGTTTGATGCAAATGGTTTATATCTATACTGTGCTGGACAAGAAATGCCATGCGGAAAAGAAGAATGCATTGAGGTTGAAAATCCATCAGATCCTAAATTTATTAAGAAGATTTGTAAAGAGATTCTTGATGGTAATCTTTTCGGATTTTGTCAAGTTGATATCCATGCCCCTGATCACCTAAAAGAAAAGTTTGAAGAGTTTTCACCGTTATTTATTGTAGATGCCGTTCCTGAATATTTAGTACCAGAGCACATGAAAGAATATCAAAGAGCGACAGGTAGAAAACACCTAAAAGATAATAAAAAATTATTAGGGGTTACCAAGGCAAAAAAGATATTGTTATATACACCTATGATAAAATGGTATCTTAATCATGGTTTGGAGATTACACACATTCATAATATTTTAAAGTATGAATCGGGAAGGCCCTTTGAATGGTTTCCAAAAGAGGTGGCAGACGCAAGAAGAGATGGAGATATTGAGATTTTGTTGGAAAAACTAAGTAAAGCTTTTGAAGAAGATAAAATTACTGATGTAGTAAAAATTACTAATGAATTAAACCAATTTCCTGATATATTTAAAGTTATTGAAGAAAATAAAGACATTAAAGTATTGATTGAAAAACTAAAACCAAAGTATAAAGGTTGTAAAGAATTAGCGGACACGAATAAACTTAAGGGAAATTCTTTTTATGGGAAAATGATAGAAGATAAAGAAAAACATAATATTACTAGAAATACGACTCCCGCAAAACCTCGCGAAGCTAGTTTGTAAAGGACTCCTAATGGTTTTTCCTATGAGGTATAAAACCCCAATTTACGTATTTACTTATTATTATATTATTTTTACTTTTTGTACTTTCTCATTTTTTGCAATTATCATGATTATTATTATCATATTATTATCATTATCATTTTTAATATTATTACTGGTATTGATATTATTAATAGTATTGTTATTTTTTATGTTTAACATAATATACTGTTATTGGGTTGGGGTGTATGTCCTAATCTGGGAAAAGGTATTGTTCCTCTACAACTACATGCAATTCTGTTTTTCTTGTGAATAGGGTTTGTATCATAGGAAGTAAAAATTACTCAACTCTGAACAATACCATTTCTTCTTTTAAGCTTAGAATCTAGTCATGGTTGCCACAGCCATAAGATCTTTAAATTTCCTGACTTTTCCCTGACAAATGTAAAATTTCCCTTACCAACTAAATTAGAAAAGTCACAAATTAGTCCTGGTAGTGACCTCCAACCTCCTCTCACAACCAACCTCTCCACCCATTTATTTAATATGCTTTCAGAAAGTCACATACAGTGTACGTGGATTGATAGTTTCTTACGATAACCAATTCATGGAAAAAGGATTGATTTTCTTGGAAACCCAAAATCAGCTTGTCATTTAATTCTACCAATCCAACACATTTCATGTCACATTCTTGACCACACCAAACCAAAGCTGAATTGGCAAGAAATAAATTAGTAGTATTAAATTTCACTTTTCCCTGACTTGATTTGAAATTCCCTTACTTTTCACTGACCTTGAAGAATTTTTTCCCTTACCATTTTCTGACCTGTGGCAATCATGCCAGTGCAGTCATTTGTCCATACAGTTAGTGTGGAAAATCATGATTGAAAGCATAGGGCATTTAGGAAACTTCAAAGACTTGTTATTACATACAGCACCCTTGCAATGAATACATAAAACAGCAAACAGAAAAACAGCTAAAACTTTTAGCATTTCAAACTTTAGTTTCTCCCTTGTAGAGTTTTTCCAATGTAAAAGGTCAACTGCATATTGTGGTTGTTATTAAATATTTGTATTTGACATCATTAAAATGAATTAAACAGCATTAAGGAAAAAGGTTAAGATGTTGTCTAATTTTGCAAATTAGGGCTTAAATTAACTTTTCATTTGTGGGAAAAGGGTGGGTGCTAAGAGAGTAATTCCCAGGAATGCATGGAACTCAAAGGTAAAAACCCATTTTGAAATGGCTATGGAACTTGTCTGTCCCAACGAAACTTTTTAATTACGTAATACATATATGTAGCAAAGAAATAGAGCAAAGAGAAATACTACTCAGAAGTCCGTAACGACATCTGCTTTATTTACAAATAATTGCATTGAACAGTGATAATATTGCAGAACCGGTAACTTATTGTTTGGTATCTATTCTGTTGAAAATGCTGAACATAACTGCTACATCAAACAAATCTACAATATATTTTCACTGTTGCAATGATATCAGATCACATAATTATAAATAATTGCTATCACAACTGCAATCTCTGTATTGGGAATTTCTTTCAAATGGAAGGCAAACGTTTCACTACGAAAAATACCTACTTGCATTCTCATTGCAGTATTAATACTACGTGACTGTCATCTTTCATTTCTTTGCGGTTGGTTTCTGTTTCCCCTTTCCTGGCACTTTTTTCACGACGATATGGTAATCTGTTTTGTCGTTCGTCTTCTGATTCTGGCTCCTACTCCGTGTACCGGCACAGATGACGTAAAACAAAGCCAGACAATAACAAACATGTTACTGAATAATTTTACACACAATGATGAAACAATGCGCTACGTCATCTGTGCCGGTACACGGAGTAGGAGCCCTGATTCTGTCTGCATGCTGGAAGTCGTTCCTACTCGGTTTCCGTTCTAAGTCATTTTACTAAATTTTGTTCGCCAATTTCGTTATGTAATCGCTTGCTCATGTCCTGTATACCTAAAACGAGTCTTTGTTTCTATCCATAACAAATTCAATATCCAATCTAACTTGATGGTAACTTGATGGTATTCCTGGTCCTTTTCCTTGCTGATCCCTTTGTTTTTTTTGAGCGAGCAGTTCTTGTCTTAGCTGCGATGTCTCTTGTTATCGTCCCTACCGTCGTTTCTCAATCTCTGCTTTGAGTCGCCGCTTCCCGTGTGCATTTTTTGCGGCATTCAAACTTACTCGACGACGATCTCTCACCATTCTTTCTTGTATATGTCGGAGATCTTCTTGCTGGGATGTACTTCCAAGACGAGTGAAATCGGTTTCCACAAAATTCGCATTATTTTCAAAACATCATTCAAGGAATTCGTAATGTCGGAATTTCACATGGAGTAATGTTGCCAGGTAACCTGGCCTGCGAACGGACACCTTTAAAATATAGATATATATAAACATATATATAAATATATATATATACATATATAAAAACTCCCGGCTCGATTTACTCGGGCTTGCGAGCCACGTGGTCTGACCGGAACCGACACGATTAGTAACCTCGCTACGCTCGGCCTTCGGCCTCGCTTCGCGAGGAACAAGGTATACAAAGGATGAGGAAGAGGTTGAAAAAGCCTTAAGATCTGCGTTCTTTGAAGATCTTAATGAAATAAATGACACATATGAAATAGTAAAACGAAAAAGATTAATAAAAATAGACAGACCCTATCAATGTGGAATTGCGGTATATCAGCTAGCAAAATTAAGAATGTTGGAATTCTATTACGATTTTCTAGATAAATATGTAGATAGAAAGGATTTTGAGTTGATACAAATGGATACTGATTCTAAGTACATGGCAATTTCAGATGAAAATTTGGATGATATTATAAAACCTGAAATGAGAAAAGAATACTTTAATGGTGGAAAAGAAAAATTCCTATCAACTTCTAAATATCATGACAAGACTCCGGGTTTGTTCAAAAAAGAGTTTGATGGTATACGAATGATTGCACTTTCTTCAAAATGTTATTACGCGGAGGATGAGAAAGGAAAAGCAAAGTATAGTGCTAAAGGCACAATTCATAGACAAAACGAAATAAACTGGAATGGTTACTGGGCGGCTTTAAAAGGGGCAAATGATATGGCACAAAATACAGGATTTAGAGTTAATGATAATCAAATTGTGACATATACACAAAATAAAAAAGCATTTAATGCATATTATGATAAAAGATGGGTTTATGATGATGGAATTCACACAAAACCATTATATTAGATCATTTCAAAACAGAATTAGGAGGTAACTCTGTATCATACGGAATAACTTGTAACTCTTCCCTTACAAAACCTCGTCTTGGGCCATCTTGTAAAAAGTATAAAACCGGCTGATTAGGAGAAACTCTACTTCCAGAAATATAATAAACTTTTATACTCCAAATAGGATCTGTGGCTCTTCTTCTTTCACCACCTTCAAGTTCACCCGGAGATAATAAATATCTAACCCTAACCTCAATTGGTAGTCTAACCTCATCAAGGCCAACAGCTCGTTGGTAATTTTTAGGTATAATATCAATCTCTTTCATTTTTATAGCCTCATCAGGCTCTTTACCGGTTATTCTTGTTTTTGTATTATTCAAAGTTTTTAGAATAGCTGGTAATCTTTTCGCCCATACTCTAGATCGCCCATCACTAATCATTTCCTGTGAATATTGATGACTAAATATTCTTTCTCCTAATATTTTGTTTGCATTTTCTACAAATGCTTGAGCTCTATGATTACCAGCTTCACTTCTTTGTATTCTTACATTATGGTAATTCATGAGTTTACCAACTTCACCCATAAATTCTTTTCCAGGATCAACCATTAATGTTTTAGGGTATTTCAATCTTCTAGAATATATTTTTGTAAAAGCTTCTGATATCTCTCGACTTTCTTTTGAAGTTAATGGCTCCGCATCTTTATATCTCGAGGCGATATCAACCACAACTAACGCATATTTATATGTTTTTCTTCCAACTCTATCATGCGGTAAAAATAATAAATCTGCTTGGTGAATATGATTTGGTTTATTCACAGTCCAGTGTGGTCTAGGTATATACTTTGGAGCTGGAAGATAGATTTGCCATATTGCCTGTTTTTGCAACCATTGTTTTGCCTCATTTTCACTTACTTTCGCCTTCTCAGCTAATTTAGGAATCGCGGAATATCCTTTCCAATACCCTTCAGCCGAATAATATATTTTTGTAAAGGTAGAACTCATTTAAAAATTAACAAAAGTATTTTATAAATTAAAAATGGTGGAGGAAGAAAAAATAAAATTTAGCGAATATCAAATTAATCTTATGAAAAAAATTATTAGAAAAAAAATTCTATATATGGAAGATGGTGATAAAATTTTTAATATTATGATTTTAATTCCCGAGGCGAGAGAAGTTTTATTAAAACATATTGAAAAATTAAAGAATAATAGTGCAAAGGGGTTTAAAGATTAACCAAAGTATCTTATAAATCAAGTATGACGTCTGAAAAAATTAATCCAAACAGAATTCCAAAAGAACCTTTTGGTTTGAAGGCAGAATCAACATTAAATAGAATTACTCTAAATCCATCCACAGCCAGTCCAGGAGAAACATTATATATAAATATTCCAAAACTTTCTGAGAATTTAGTGATTGTGCCAGGAAGTGTATCTCTTCTATTTGATTTAGATGTTGAGGGTCATGCAAATAATACGGTTGTTAATAATTTAGCCACCAATCTTGTAACCAGACTAAAAGTTCTTTTTGGAGGAGAAACATTGCAAGATACTCAAAGATATGATTTATTTCAAACATATCGTGATTTATTTTTAACAGAAGAAGAGCGAGAAGATAAATTAAAACAAGGTATTTCTTCCGAAAACATGAGAAAACTTAGAACAAATGCGGGCGATGCAAAAAAAAACCAAAAAGAAGCAAAGGAAGTAGTTCTCGCTAATGTTCATGGTTCAAAGTATAGAATACCAATAAATCATCCAATTTTAAACGATCATGGGGTTTTTTATCCACAAGCATTGGAAAATCATCTAATATTTGAGATTACACTTGCCCCAATTAGTAATATTCTTATTTATTCTGATACAACTAAAACGCCATCATATTCAATAAAAAACTTAGAGTTAGAATATTCTTCAATTTCAAGCGAATACTTAGCCCGTGAGGCACAATCAACATATCAAGTTGGTAAAGGATTCTTTTATGAAAATGTTACTTTGCACAAAACGTTTACACTTTCAATAGGCGGTGATGGTGTTATTAATCAGCATATTAATTTACCGAGAAGATCAATGACTGGGGTATTATTTTTGTTTTTATTACCTCAAGCTGCAGGAGCAAGGGATTCTGAAAATTTTTATAATCCAGGTATATCTTCCGTTGAAATTGATGTTGATGGTGTGCCAAATAGAATATACTCTAGAGGAATGACTCCATCCGATCTTTGGGAATCTGTGAAAAAACGCTTTCATAGAGATGATGGTTTGCAAATTTCATTGAAAGAAAAGGATTTTTACACGGACAAGTTTGCTCTTTGGGTTGATACGAGAACTCACCCAGATAATAGTATTCACGGTGGAGGACTAGCTCTAAATAATACACACGATGGTGTAAAAATAGAAATAAAAAGGAAACAAGACGGATCAGGAACTATAACATGTCATATGTTTGTTGTGGCTGATGCAATGATGGAAATAATGAATTCAAGTTTGAAATCAATTAAGTACTGAGAATCTAAAAACATAATGTTATGATACAAAAATCATGGAAGATTTACGAGATAAAATCCCATTTCATTGTATTATAACTGGACCAACAAATTGTGGAAAAACAAAGTACCTAATTGAACAGCTCCGAGGCCCTTTCCGAAAAGTTTTTGAATATATTGTTTTAATTTGTCCAACTTATTCTAAAAATAAAACATATCATAATTTTGCTCGTGGGGACAAGAGATTCTTTGTATTATCACCCGATGCAAGTAATGTAGATGAGATTAATGAATTGTTAAATGATTGCCAAACTTTATTCTCTGGACTCAATACACTAATAATTTTAGATGATTGCGCCGTATCCACTGATCTGAAGAAAAGATCTAATAAATTTATAGATTTAGCATTCTCTGGAAGACATCACGGATTATCAATGTGGGTTCTAACCCAGCAATTAACATCAATAGCAAAACCATTTCGGGAAAATGTTGCCTGCGTTGTTACTTTCCATAATCCATCGCAGAAAGGTATGAAAATGTTTTTTGAAGATTATGGCGGTGATTTGGATTATGAATTAGGTAAAAAGTTTGTACAACTCCTTAAAACAGAAAAATATTCTAGGCTATGTTTGAGTTTGCGTTACCCATTTAATTGCTATTTAGAGATTCCCGAAGTGATTTAACAAAGATGGCAAACGTTGAAGATTATATTGAAGAAAAGACAGACCAGCCGAAGGGAAAAGATAATGATGAACTTGAAATAAAACAAGAATCACTTGCTATTCTAGCTGCGCTCGGAACAACAAAGGAATATTTGGGGGTTGAAATGAGTCTGGGTGATATAAAAAAATTATCAGAACGCGATGTAGAAAAATATTTTAATCGTTACCAAGCGGTAATGGGTAAGAAAATTAACGGTGGGTTGGTAGATTCATCCCTCCAATTAATTTCTAAAATTATTTCATATTTAGTTCCGGTTGATGATATTGATGCTCTTTGTAATGATTTGAAGAATGATGATTTGGTTAATCGTGAACTAACAAACATTGTTGGGGTATTAGCATTAAAAGCAGGAAGGCTGGCAGCACTTGCTAGCGGGCTATTTCAAGTAGCTAAACACGTTAAATTCAACAAAAATCAACAATTTTCAAGAGAAGAACCAGTAAATTCTAACACAACTGATCAGGAAACTAAGCAATCTACTGAAGGTATTGATACAGTATATTAAACAGATCTAAAAACTTATTTTTAACATCTAAATAACAATGTCTGAACAATCTGAAGTAGAAGTTGAGCAAATTACTGCCGATCCCGCACCTGAAAATAAAGATACTAAAAAGAGGGAGAAAGATCATAAAAAAGTAGCGGCTGGTAAGAAATTAGCAGAATATAATAAAAAAGCAAAAGAAGCATTAGCTAGGGAAATGAAACGCGAAGAGACCCTACGGTCCGCGGAGCAAAATGAAAATACATATAGTGAATCAAATCACCGCGAAGCGAAATCATGGCTGCCAGAGTTATCTTTTACTACTGTTTTATCTGTTGTTGGATTAGGGTTTACAGCATTTGATCTTTTTATGAGATATCGGGAAAAAGCTAGAGATGGATACACTGAATATAAAAATAGGATACCTGATTTATCGCAAGTTCCAACACAACCTTTTCAAGCCCCTCCCATAAAGATTCATAATCCACAACCACAACCCACAGATAGACCAAAAATTGGAATGATGTAATTATAAATTATTTTTTACTATCTAAAGGTTTCTTAATGATGTAGTAAAAAAATCATGTCAAACGAAAACAAACTTGTGAAAACTGTAACTGATTCTGCAGTACTTATCGGATTAGGGGCTGGAGTTGGGTATGTAGCTAAAAAGGTAATGAAAGAATCATTTTTGAATGACCCATCCTCAAGTATTACAAATTATGCAAAATGGGTGGCTGTATTATCCGGAAGTATGTATCTAAAAACTTATTTAGAGGATCAAAAGATTTTACCAAAATAATTAAATATGGCAGCAATAGCGATGATGATTGGTGGGGCTATATTGAATGCAACAGCATTTGTTGGCGGAAATTATCTTGCAAAAAGTCTTTCAGGACATAATGTGGATGCGGAAAAAATACGACACGATAAAGCATTAGAAAAATATCAAAGAGATTACACTGAATATCAGGAAAAAAGACAAAAAATGCTTGATTGGAAAATGAAGAAAAAAGATGAAAAATATCAAGCATCAAAAAATATTTCGACTACAAACCAAGCTTTTGAATTGTATAGTCAAATGCAAGAGCCAAAATTATCTGATTATTACAAACCAAGCGATGAACAAAAAACAGGAGAAATGGTATATGTTGGAGCTGGAATGTTAGGTTTAGGTTATGCAGTTAGTAAATTATTATAAATTATTTGTTATGTAACCAGTAATTTGGTTATATAACACAAGTATATTTATTATTGTTTACATGAGACTCTCATCATCAGAATCTTCATCCATTTCTTCAGCCGCAGATTTACTATCTGAAATAGTTAAGTATCTAAGTTTAGTTAATCTTTTCATTTCTTTGTTTGGTTCTATAACTGCTTCATAAAGTTTTACTTGAAGCGCAATACAAGAACCAATAAATATTGATTCAATTTTTATTACACCTTCTTCAACTCGACAACCTTTATTTAATAATTTTAATGGATCAATTGACTTATTATTTTTAGAGTTATAAAACTTGGTTAAAATTTGGTCTTGTTTTTTATCCCAAATTAATTTTGCATATAAAGTTGGACCTCTATCTGGAACTCTAGCCATTGAAGATTTTTCCAACTTCCAATATAGAGGATTTAAACCTCCTTTTTGTTTTTCAAGCTCATTTCTTTCCAACTCAAATTTGCCAATTTTTGCTCTATTAATAATCAAATGATCAATGCAATTGTCAACTATTTCATTGAATAAATCAATCCATTTTTCTTCTTCGTGTGTTGGGCTGCTTCCACTCCATAAACATAATGGAAACACATATCCTGCAATTGCACCTGTTTGTTGATTTGTGTTTGTAGAAACACCAAAAGAATATAAATTACCAGTTGGAATAACAAGTTCTCCTTCTGTTCCATCATCATTTTTTGTAAAAATTTTAATTCGTTTGAATTCAACCTTTGGTTTTGTTCCAGGAATTTCACCAACAATTGGTTTAGAAAAAATCATGCTTACTTTAGGAATATAACTATTAACATCTATTAATTGTGTAGTTTCGTTCATCATTTTATTTTTATATATTCTTTTTTAAACTTTAAATCAAAATTTAATTTTGTTTTTCAATCTAAAGATTTCTTACTGATGAGTAAAAAAAAAAAATCATGGCAGAAGATATACCATTAGAAGATTTGTCAAAAGGAACTGATGATGATAATGATGATGGTGGGGGCAATGATGATACAATTTATTTATCTCCAAACACATCCACTTCCATTCCACCTTACCCTGATGATTATGGGGCATTTGGTGGGCGTGAAACTGATCCATTGCTGGTTATGGAAAATGAAAAAGATGAAGTGTGGAGAGATATTTTAAATAAACTTCCAAATGCTGAACCTACTTTTCTTTTCAAATATAATGAGTGGGGTAAAATTATAGTAGCAATTCCTAGAAAACCAGGAGTAAAAGAAACGTGGCATGAATTATTCGATGCAAATGAAGATATTAATAAAAAACTCCCTGCTACCATATTGAACGCTCTGGGTAAAAAAGCAGAAGAAGTTGTGCAGGCTAATGATGATCTTTTATCACAATTGAATGAAAAAAATGAAGAAATTAGGGATTTGCGTAATGCATTAGATGGTTTAAGAGCAGTAGCGGAAACAAGCCAATTCGAAATAGATCGATATGTTTCAATTGAAAAAGAGTTGAGAGGTATGATTGAACGACATCAAACCACAATCGCTGAAAAGGATAGTTATTTAGAAACTGCAGTTAGAGAGAAGGTTGATGCAAAACTATATGCAGAAACTTTACTTAATGATTTGAATGAATACAAAGCCGAGAATGATAAGAACAAGAAAGATTTGGTTAGCTTGAAAAAGATTGAACAAAGTCGAGATAGGTTGGCGAAAAGGGTTAAAACGTATGAAGAACTATCGAGAAAACAGTTAATATTAAACGAAGATCAAATGGCTGATATCGGGAGAAAAAATGATGAAATACTTAAAAATATGCCATTACGAGATCGACTAAAGTATATATTCAAAAAGTATGGTTTTACAGTTTTTGCTGTTGTAAGTGCTGTGGGTGTTATTATTGGGGTTATAGTTTCTAATCTTTCAAAGGGTTTATCTGCTTTGGGTAGGGGCGTAGGTAATGGTTTAAAAACTCTTGGTAAAAAATTAGGTGAAATATTGCCAGGAATGGTTGGTGCAATAGTTAGCTTTCTATTCAAAACAGCCGGTCAAGTTATTGGATTTTTAGGTGAGAATGCTTGGCTTTTGATAATGGCTGTAGTTCTATATTTTGTGGAAAGTATAAAAAAGAAGAGAAAGTAGATCTAAAGATATCGTTGCGTTCAGTAAAAGATATGGATGACTACAACAAAATTTATCCTCAATTACCAAATAATGTTGATCTTCAGTCGGTTAATTTCAGATTACAAAAATCAAGCGAAGTATTACAAAATCTTGAGAAAGAAATTAAACATTACGAAGAAGTAAGGAAAAAATATAATAGGGCTAGAGGAATATGCACAAAAATAAGTGTTTCTGGTGGTTTGATTTCAGTTATTCTATCAGCAAGCGGTTTAGGAACTTCTCTCACTGGTTTTGGTGCTATTGTTGGTGTGCCTTTGGGAGTTATAGGTGGTTTTTTTGGTGGGTTGTCGGTTGGATTTGGTTTTGCTTCTAAAAAACTTTCAAATAAAGTTAGTAAACACGAACAAACCGCTGCAATTGCAAAATCAAAATTAAACACAATTAACGATTTAGTTTCAAAAGCTTTGAAAGATAATGTTATATCCGATCAAGAATTTTCTATAATTTTAGCAGAGTTGGAAAAGTTTCAAAAACTAAAACTTGAAATACGACAAAAATTTAGAAAAGACGCAGAAAAAAACTTGGATATGTCTGTGATAAGGAGAGAAGTGCGCGAAGATCTATTAAAAGAACTTACCGTAGGGAAAGGACATTAAAACTTGTATATGAGAAAACTGAAGTTGGTTGCAATTGTTTTGCAGGAATTAATTGACATCTTATTCTTAATCTAAAGACCGGTTTATTTGAAACACAAAGAATAAGATGTTATTAGACGATTTCAAAACCCAATACCCAAACGCCAACCTCAATAAATTTACATTTGTGAATGATTCATTTGGTGGATATATTAAATGGAAAGTTAATGGAACAACAATTATGTCTTATGATGATCCTACTGGAAAAACATGGATTGATGATCTTCCTACTAATTTGAAAACATTATTATGGAAAGATTTAGGGTTAGAAAATAGTTCCTTTCCTGAAAGTTTATCATCTGCAAACAAAACATATCCAATACCCGGTATTAAATTCGATGAATCTGCAAAAAATGTAACAAAAATGTTAACTATTTTAAATATATATGTTTCAGATAAAGACAGCTTCATTTCCCCCATGAAAAATGTATTTAAAAATCAGACTGTAGGACTTACTAGCGGTAAAGAAGCTAGAGCTTGGTTGAATAAACCAAATATTAATCACTGGCCACAACAGTTAAACATGGCGGTTTGGTGTGCAACATCTGGATGCGGTGTAAATTTAAATGATAGTTTAAATTACCCAAAAGTTATTAGAAGTTTTATTATATTTCACATATACTTTACAATAAGAAGAATATTATATGAATTATCTGTACCATTACCCGGCGAACAAACTTTTTCTTTAAAAAATAATCCATACAACAAAAATGCTTATAATCGTTTATGTGCAGAATTTGGCTTAAGCAATAATCAAGATTATAGAGGATTAAATAAACCTTTGGCTGATTTTAGATGGAAAGGGGGTGCAAATCACGGTGTTGGAGATGTGTTCATTGATTATGGAAAAGGATACGTAGCTCCCGGAAAAGTTCCTGGAAGCGCTAGTGGGCAAGCAATAGGTGGCGGAAATCAAGATGTCAGAATTATAAGGAGCTACGATCCTGATGCAAATATTTGGCCAAGCAGCGCAAATAGATTTTCCGATGATGGAGGTAAAAAAATAAATGGGGATTTAATATCTATGCTTCGAAATGATTATTTTGTTGATTTTCAATATGCTTGGTTTATACCAGAATCTGGATATGGATTAACAAATGCTGGATTAGGAAGAATAAATAGATCTGTTGAGGCTTTTGTTTATTGCGTTTTGGGGGCCCAAGTTAATACTAGGAATTCAATTATTGGTAATGGAGGAAGAGCATTTGAAACTCAGCAAGAATTTATAGATTTATTTGAAAGCTCTGTGATTGAAAATGATATCGCAAATTCAAATCAAAGATATCAAATGGCAGTTCAAGAATCAAAAGTACGGCTTGATTTGGCTATAGCTCCTAATGTTTTGTTGATGCCAAGCAATTTAATTATAAATACAGAAAGCGTTATTGGATACAATAATAATCTGAAAATAGCAACAGAAGATATGAAATTTGGGGTAAATAATTCATTAAACATTGAAACAAAAAATGTTGGAATAACTCATAGTTTAGGAACATCAAAGGTTTTATTAAATACTAATACTCAACCAAGGAAAAATATAAATCCTAAATTAAAAAATAGCGATGAATCAAACAAAACAGATAAAGTTAGTAATATAGAAACATCTTCTCATCAAAATACTCTTATTGTTTTAATGTTTGCTGGAGGATTATTATCTTGGTTTTTATTTCGATAAAAAATAATCTAAACATATACCTTCTAAATGAAAAATGTTTAGCATTACAATGTATAATTCAGAAACTAGGGTTTATTTAGACCCTCCAATTAAATACGTTAGTGAATTACAACTTTTAGATTGTAATATTAAAACAAAAAGACTAATAATTTTAAAGAATCAAGAAAAAATAACTGATGAACAAGATAAACCTTTAGTAATATTTAATCCTGGAATATATTCCATAAATGATATAAAAATATTAATTGAGCTCAGCGAAAAGGGTAAAAATATAACAATGATTATCGGAGATAATTTTGCTTACATAATCAACAATAAAACATTTAACATTAAATTTAGCCAGGGTTTGCAAAATTCTTTAGGGGTGCCAGAGGTTTTATTTAAAATAACCCAAATAGATATAACTATAAAAGAACCTTTGAGACTTTTATGCAGCATAGTTGATAATAGAATGTCATACACGAATAAAGGTAAAAATGGATTCCTTGTAAAAATACAACCATCCCAATTGCTAGCAAACATTCCATCAAAAGATTATCCATCTATTCCAATTAGAAAATATGATAACTTTATTAATCACTTTGATTTAACCATTTTAGACTCTGATTGGAAAAAATTTGATCTAAAAGGAGAATCTGTAACTTTTAGTTTAAGATTTAAATAAATTTTTGTTATGTAACCATTATTTTAGTTATATAACATAATTTTTTTAACTAATCTTCATCACCCCATAACTCTTCTAAAAACTTTAATTCCTCAACACCAATACACCAATCTAAATACCTACTTGGATGCCATGCTATAGGCATTAATTCGTCATATAATTTTTTATAAAATTTATGTTTATGTTTCAACTTATCAGCGTTTACATTTATAGAAATCCAAATTGAATCAATAATAAAATTATTAATATTATATTTCATCTTATCATCTTGATATTCTTTTTCTCTATTAGCATAATATATTAAATCACTAACAAACTCATTATTAGATATACCATCTAAATATAAACCCATTATACCAAAAATAGAAAAATAAAAATACTCTTCATTATCATCATGCCAAATTCCAAATTCAACCCCTTCGGAATCTTCATCATACCCAAAATAGTTATAATATTCATAAAGTTCATAATTTTCATCAATAAAACCTCTAATATTTGATATATGTTTTAATAAATCTTCCTTAATTGAATCTAAAAAATCATTAACACCAAGTTTTTTTTCATTATAATATTCAAAATCCATAGAAGTTTTTCCACTATATTTTTCTTTTACTATTATTTTCATTTTATTTACATTTTTTCCTAATCCTTAAATCATAAATTAATTTTATACGACATTCCTTACAAGAGGCTTTTTGTTTCATGTGTTCGCATATTTGTGATCCTCCACATTCTTTACATTGTTGTTTTTGTTTATTATGTATGCATATTTGTGATCCGCCACATTCTTTACACTTTTGTTTTTGCTTATTATGCATACAATATATTGATCCTTTACATTTTTTACAAGCATACTTAATTCTATCATGTTTACATATTTGTGATCCACCGCATTCTTTGCAAAAATATTTAATTTTTCCATGAATACAAATATAATCGCTAGTAGTAGTAGTAACTTTTTCAATTAAATCAATAATCTCCTCCTCTTTATATTTTTTAAACTCATTAATTAAATCCATTCTACCCATTTTTGATCTTCCTTTCGTTTTTAACTCTCTTGCAATTCTTTTTAGTTCATACAAACATAAATTATTTAATTGATCCATAATTACTTTCTATAAGTATTTTTCTAATCCTTAAATATCATTTTTATTTTATAATCAGGAAAAAATCTCTGTTTAATTTTCTGATAAAAAAAATATGTGCTTTTTCTGTCAAATTTAAAATAACCCGTAAGCTAAAAAAAGCACATATTTTTTCTGATAAAATTTAAAAATAACCCATAAGCTAAAAAAAGAACAAAGATTTTCCAGTCAAAATTTAAAAATAAGCTAAAAATGAACTTATAAACACGCTTACATAGTAGTGCTTTATACGGTGACTTGCTCGGTGCCTTTTTTTCTCTCGCCATGCTTAGGCTCTGTAGTGAAAGCTCTTTTTTAAAAAGTAGTAGATTAATTTTGCGTGCGCGATGATGAAACTCAGTAAGGCGCTGAGATCATGTCACGCACGACTAACTGCCTGTTCGTGTTCGCAAAAGGCGATCTTGATTTCGTCATTCGTCAGGTGTGATGATACATGGTACAAGATGTGCGCTTCTCCCGATCGCTAGTGGTGAACGGCTCGACCTTTCTAATCTTAGCATTTACCTCACCCCATATAATATACATGTTTTTTTTTTCGATTTCATGCCCAAACCATTACTACATGCAGACATCTGTCGATTTGATGAACGTGACAAAGGTCACGAGAGCTACCATGTCAAATTCAAAATCGTGAGTTCACTAATAGGCCATGACTGTTTGATCAGTAGTTTGGGCAATCAGTCTCGAGGTCACGTTTGATTTGTATTCTTCCAGAATGGCTTCGTTCAAGTAACGACTTCCATTTCTGCGTTGTGCTACGTCTCCCATTCTGTGTATTTACAAAATGGAGTGTTCTGCTTGCAGTTTTTTTGCTATACATGTACTAAACATGTTTCGTGAACTGAGCATTGATTTATCTTGTGATAACAGTGAGCTACATAATTTGCGTGCGTTCGGCTTTACATTGGAGAATCTGCCAATCACGATAAGTAAAGTACCTCCGCTCGGGATCATTATAACTTCGGAAACAGTGATCGAGTTTGGTAATTACTACCTAAACTTCAAGAAAGATGGAAGGTGAACAAAAACATCTAAACTGCAGTTTTATCGGGTTTTCGAGTGACGAGTCCAGCGAAACGTTTCCATCAAAATCAAGCATCGAAGGAAGGTGGTTTAACGTTGCTCGGTTTCTTTGATGACAGCCTTGACTCATTCCCATCTCCGTCAAAGACTGGAAAAACAATCATTCGTGATCATTGTCCCAGTGATGATGTAGTGTTCGAGCCCGAAGGACGACCTCTGCATGAAACCTTACTCAGAGCTTCTGACGAAGAGGAGATGGAGGAAACAATACCAGTGGATTATTCAGACTGTTCAGGCGATGAACTGGACCCAGAAGAACAACGTAATATGGACGGTAAGCCGTAATTGCCTTTACCGATAAATTTCATCTAATCGGCGTGGGGAGCAAATCCAAACTCCAGGCTTAACGTAGCCTTGTTTTTATTCTGATGAAGATTTAAGACTCGTAGTAACTGCGTAATTACGCTGAGACTATAAAGCACTGAATAGTATCAGTCATAATTTTGCACAATAATGTTTTCCCGCCATTTTTCAATGAATTTCATTCTAAATGTTTTGTTCTGAAGACTTACCAGTCCCCCCTGCGGTTATAATATTATATGACAAAAAGCTGAGCATGCGCGTGGTTCTTTGGTGCCACGAGGTCGGTAGAGCCGCCATTTGTTTTCGTTCGGTGGCATAATAAAAGTTGAAATTTTCAGTGTGTTCCTTAATTGTTGATGAACGAAAGCCCAGCAGTCACCCGGAAGAACATTTTTGGGAGCAGAGCGAGGTTGCAAATGGTGAACCGCTGGAATTCAAGAATTATTTGAGATCGACGTTCGATATTTACGACCAGTTTGTGTTGTGTGCCCCGATCGATGGAGAAACTCAAGTGCGAAAAGGCGAAGGCCAAAGGAGCTTACACGCGAACCAGAACGAGACTGTTGATGTTGATGGAAGGAGGCTTATCTCCGAAAGTTAAAGTTATGGAAGCCTTGCATTTTGTTTCGGTCGCTTTCGAAACGGTCGTCGAAGCCTGTGTGCGGCTTGAGTCACATTACGAAATCGCTGGCGACTTGGATAAACTTAGAGCTGTATCTTTGGAGGTAGAGGCTGTGGAAGAAAATTTTAACGAAATTGAGGAGTTAGTTAGAGGATATTTGAACAGCAGTTCGAGTCAATGTGGTGTTTTAAACAGTTCCAAATCAGCAGCCGCTGAAGAGCTTATGATAAAGGAGCAGACTGATCGGATCAAGGAGGAAATTAGTAGGCGTGAGTTGGAGCTTAGTCAAGTGGCACAAGACCTGGAAAAAACGTACGAGGAATGCCAGAAAAAGCTGAGTGAGAGAATTCGCAGAGGAAAATTGCAGGTGGAGCGAGGTCAGAAAAATGGGGCTCGTAATCTGATGGAAGGATTGAAAGGACAAGTCAGTGACACGCAGGTGCTAGGACAATCCACATGGGAAACAGGTACTGCCCCAGAGTCTCAGATGACTGCAGAGGCACCCATTCCAGGTGGGCCCTGTATTTCCTCAACATCAAAATTGCACATGTCAACATCCACACCTGTCAACAGTATGGCTGCACTATCTTCACCAGTAAGTGGAGTTGTTTATTCTTTTACCCCCTTTGTGCCTGAAGGCTCAGTGCCTCAGATGTCCACAGTGGTTTATCCACCTCAATCTCAGCACCATCCCATAAATCCACTTGCAAATTCAGGTCAGACCATCCCAGTTGGATCATCTGCTTTACCACCACCAGCTTCATATAATTCTAATGTAATGGCATCTGGAACCCCCAGTGTGGTACCACGTATGTCAAGTGGCAATCAAAGTCAACCAACCCCTGAAGCCAGCCAACCATCATACCCTTACCATGACAAGATCAATGTTGATTCTGCAGCCCTCAAGAGAGTAAGCATTCCTAAGTTTTCTGGTAATAAGAAGCAGTATGGGGCTTGGAAGGCAGTATTTTACTCATGTGTTGATCGAGCAAGAGCCACACCAGAATACAAGTTGTTAAGATTGCGTGAATGCCTCCAGGGTGAAGCATTAAAAGTAATCGAGCATCTTGGCCATTCAGCCACAGCCTATGAAGTAGCCAAGTCACGACTGGACCGCAAATATGGTGGGAAGCGGCGAGCTCTCACACTTCGTCTCGAAGAGTTGGATGCCTTTAAACAAATAAGAGAAGGGAATGAGATGGACCTGGAGAGGTTTGCTGAGCTCTTGGAAGCATTAGTCGTAAACTTAACAGATGCCAATCAAGAAGCAGAACTTGGGAGTGGATCGCTCTATATCTCTCTCCAACGCAAGTTCAACAAGAGTCTTCTTGCAAAGTACAAGCAATGGATTTTCGATAGTGGTGAGAGTGAAAGTGTTACAGCATTGAGAGAATTCGTTGACCGTGAGTCAGAGTTTATGACAATAGCTTCCGAAACAATAGTAGGTGCCATTAAAGATGGGCCCAAGAGGGAGAGAACATTCTTAGCTGAAGACCGAAGCTCCAAGAGGAAACCTGTGAGGAAGTGCAAGGTCTGCAAAGGACCCCATAGTCTCTGGAACTGTGAAGGTTTTAAGAGGCTAGCAGTAAGCAACCGGTGGAACATTGCAAAGGAACATAAATTGTGTTTTAGATGTCTAAGTGATGGACATCGTGGGGATACGTGTTTGTGGAACAAGGTCTGTGGGATAAATGGGTGTCAGTCTCGCCATCACCGAATGCTTCATGAGGACCATGTGGCAAGAGTAGAAACAAAAGGAGAAGTTGGAGTGGAGTCATCAAGTGCATCAACAAGCAGCTGTACCAGAGAAGGGGAGATAAGTGAGAGAACCCATTCGACCACCACTGGAGAAGAACCTATTCTGTCCACCAGATTCATGGCACTGAGAACTATTCCTGTTTATTTGAGCAATGGGAAAAGAAGAGTTAAAGTAAATGCTCTCTTGGATGATGCAAGCAGCAAAAGTTACTTGAACCGTGATGTTGCAGCGGAACTTGAACTTGAAGGAAGCCCACATGAACTAACTGTTAAGGTATTGAATGACAAGCAAGAGAGGTTTCAAACTACTCTTGTGGAATTTAGGATCACCAGTTTAAGTGGAGAATTGTCCAAGGAAGTCTCAGCCTATACAGCTGAAAGAGTTACAGGAAACATGGAAGTGGTGGATTGGAGGAAGTACCGCACTAAATGGAGACATCTGAAAGATATCAAGTTTCCTCAAGTGGGACCCCGTACCATGGTAGATTTGCTTATTGGCGTGGATCATGCTGACTTGCTGTACTCACTGAAGGATGTGAAGGGGCTACCAGGAGAGCCCATTGCTAGGCTGACCCCACTAGGGTGGACTTGTACTGGCAATCCAGATGTGAACTCAGAGAGAACCCAGACCAATTTTACCTTCTTCCTAAATGATTCGGACAGACTAAACAGCCTTGTTCGTCGGTACTGGGACATAGAAGAGCCTATATGTATAGAGAATTGTATTGTCAATCCAGACGAGAAGTTTGCAAAGAACACAGTTGCTAACTCTTTGACCTATGGCAATGGACGCTACGCTATTGGAATGCCTTGGAAACGCAACAAAAGTTCATTGCCCAACAATTACAGTATGGCACTGCACCGTTTGCAGAACACTGAGAAGAAGTTACAAAGATCACCTGAGCTTGCTGAGGTTTACACTAAAATATTACAAACGTATGAGAAAGAGGGATACATCCACAAGGTCCCTCGTAAAGGGAGAGAGCCTGATCAACTCTGGTACCTACCTCACTTCCCTGTGTTACGACCAGACAAGTCAACAACTAAAACTCGCATAGTGTTCGATGCCTCCGCCAAGTTCAATGGCATGTCTCTTAATGACGTTGTATTACAAGGGCCTAAACTCCAGAATGACCTGTTTACAGTTCTTCTTCGGTTGCGGCGTGATCCTGTAGCCTTAATGTGCGACATCAAAGAAATGTACCTGCAGATCAAGCTGAAACAAGATGATCAACCGTATCATCGCTTTCTGTGGCGAAGTTTAGAGACAAACCGAGAGCCTGACATCTTTGAGTTTGACCGCCTTGTCTTTGGAGTAAATTCATCTCCTTTTCAAGCCCAGTTCGTGACCCAAGAACACGCCAGGAGATATCAATCAGAGTTTCCCCTAGCAGCTGAAACTATTCTTAAGAGTACGTACATGGATGATAGCATGGATTCCGTTCCTGACATCAAGACAGCAATTGAGCTGTACAGCCAGTTGTCGCAACTATGGGAATCTGCTGGAATGCATGCCAGAAAGTGGCTTTCGAATGAACCTGAAGTGTTACAATCAATTCCATCTTCAGACTGTGCCACAGAAGTTGATCTTGACCGGGGTGAGTTACCTCCAGTGAAAACCTTGGGAGTCCTGTGGTGCCCCATGGAAGATGTGTTTAAATTCCAAGTTAATCAGCCTACTGAGAAGCATTCCCAAACAAAACGTAACTTCTTAAGCAAGATAGCAACATTGTTCGACCCACTTGGCCTTTTATCACCCTACATTGTGCGAGCCAAGGTCCTGCTACAAGACATGTGGGCAAGTGGTGTGGACTGGGATGAGCCGGTCGGTGAAAATTTGTCAGCGAGGGCTACACAGTGGTTCAGTGAACTATCAGCATTACCAAGACTTCAGATCCCACGATGCTTGAGGACCAGCACTCCAGTTGAACACATGGCTATACATATATTTGTGGACGCATCTGAAGAAAAGAATGGAGCAGCCTGTTATGTCAGACACCTCTATAAAGATGGAACTGTCAGTTGCCGCCTCATTGCTTCAAGGTCCCGTGTTGCACCACTTCAGGCTATAAGCATACCACGTCTGGAACTGATGGCCGCCGTGACAGGCCTCAGGCTTGGTGAGACGGTTGGACAAGTGCTTGTTATAGAGAAACATGAGTGGGTGTTTTGGTCTGATAGCATGGATGTTCTCTATTGGATTTGCGGACAAAGTCGAAAGTACAAGACATTTGTGTCTAATTGTGTAGGGGAGATTCAAACTTTGACCAATCCAGAGCAGTGGAGACATGTACCAACCAAGCTAAACCCCGCTGACTTGCTGACAAGGGGTCTTAGCATTTCAACCCTTGCTGAGGAAAAACAATGGTGGAATGGTCCATCATTTCTGAAGCAACCCCCTTCTGAGTGGCCAGAGACCAAAATTGAAATGAAGGCTGGGTTCAACAGTGAGATCCGGAAGTCGTACCAGGCAAGGGAACAAGTAGGGGAGAAGACATTCCTTTCTTCAGTCGGTGAAGACCGATTAGAGCCACGAAGATACTCGAGTTGGAGCTACATGTAGTAGACAAATCAACACAGTATATTTACGCGTCATGCCTTTCCTAGTCTTTATTTTGACTAGAACTCGAGTGATAGTTCGCTTCAGCATGTCGTTTTACAAACAAAGCGTTTATGGACAGCGTTACTAAATCAGTCAAATCACACAAGATTTATAGGTAGTTCATTCGTAATTTTAGAGATATTAGTATTGGAAATTCAGAATACAAAGTTCACATTGGTCCGAGAATAACACTCAAGCTGTATGAACATTTGCGGTGGGCAGATATATGCGAAGGAAAGTAAAGTATTTGCCCGGAAAATCAGACTGAAAATTTTTCAAAAGGTGTGTTGGGCTGAGATCGTCGGAGAAATGTAGAATGTTGTGTCCGAAAATCGGACTAAAAAAATTAACGGCATTTGTGTCCAGCTGAGAACGTAGAATGTTGGCTCCGAAAATCGGACTCAAAATTTATTAATCTCGTATGTGGCTGAGAATGTAAAGTCCAAACATCAAATAAAGGGTTGAATTTTTGGTCCGAAAATCGGACTCAAAAGTAGAAATAAAACCGCTTGATTTCCTGTTACTGTAGCAATTTACATGACTCCAAATAATATTACAAAGACAAAATTCGATTTCTTAAGAAGCACGACATACAGGCTTCTGACAGCGGAATAAAAATGCATTCCGCGTTTTATAGCGCTTTTACATTGTATTCTTTGAATGTTATGCAGGGGTCCGAGGGATTCGTTGCTGTTTTCTATGTATAAGATGACATTTTAACACAGTCCGCAGAAAATAATAACCTTTTAGATGTAAAAAAAATCTGTACTTTCTGCTCGAAACATAATAAAGTAGTCACGTTTTCAACTGTGTGTTCGTTAGTTATTGTAGAAAACCCTCTATAGCTAGTATTCTGTCGGAAATCTGCTGTCTAACATCCTTATTTGCTTTTTTTTTTAGCGGAATTTGCTTAATTGGAATTGTTAGTTGCATATTTGATTGTCATTGCAAAGAGACGCAATTCAGTTTTAATGCAAAGTTCCTTACTAGAACACAGTCTATTCTATTTTATTCTAGTCTATACTGTAGTGCATGTAGCATCAGTTTTGTAAGAAGACAGTTCAGTTACATTCTTGGTTAGTTGACAACAAATTGATTAGCGTATTCTACAAGCTATATTTTCTTAGCATTTTATATTTTAGTTTTAGTAATGAAATCCTCTAATAAGTAAGCTTTTTTTTTCGGTCGCGATGTTTAGCTCGGCTTTTCTTGGTTTGTGACGTGGCCCAACACCCAGATTGCTTAGGATGCCCATCATCTAAACACAACATACAACGGTATATAATTCATGGTAGGCCAACATATAGTCACCAAATATAGTGTTTACAGGGGTATACAAGGGTTTACAAAGGTACATCCTAGTAAACCCTTGTATACCCCTACAAACTGACTATATGGTGGCCTACCATGAATTATATGCCCATACAACACAATCGGGTTATTACTCTCATACGGAATCATGGGATACACCGCATCACAGGTCCGCAAGGCATGTATGATTATATTAAGACACTGCGCCTTATATCATGTTCTTGCAGTACTTTGTACCAGAGTCCGAAATTAACTTTTTCCAAAGGAAGCCTACTGGCGACAAACCTAAAATTTTGGTCGCCAGATAGAAGGGTTTCGTCGCCAAAAACAAGTGTTGGTTTTTCGCCCGCGATACCCGTATTGGGAAAGGCCGCTGAAACAATACGGCGCCAGGTAAATATGGCGATCGTAAAATCGTCGCTTCGTTTTACTGCAATTGTCCACGGGAGCTTTATGTTTTCTTTTCCAAAAAAAGCCCTTTTACCTTGGAATTTCAAATTCTGGTCGCCAACACCTGATTTTTGGTCGTATTGGCGACCAGTCAGTTGGAATTTCGGACCCTGTGTACTAGTGGCGATTAGTAACGGGCTCCCTAAGTCGTCAACTCGACACAGCACAACACATAAATAAAGCACTCGTTGTATTATTCACGCATTGAATCACGGTATACATGGCTTCATAGCTTCGCAAGGCATGCACGTTTACATTAACGCACTACACCTTGTTTTGACTTTTGCAGCGAAACTCGAATTGACAGGGGCGCAAGGAGCAACGACATTTAATGGGTCGACCTACTGGCTCTCTGAAATGGAGGGAAAATGGAACCAGGCAAAACAATTATGCACAGGGATGGATTCCGAACTCGTATCAATCATGAGCGAAAAAGAGAACGAATATGTTTGGGGGCTATTACAGGGTAAAGCTACGGGAGGAACCAATCAAAATAGGCTCCGGGCTTGGATTGGTCTCAAACGGGAAAACGGCTTCTCTTGGACTGATTTGCGTTGGTCTGATGGGCAATGTGTTACGTACACGAACTGGGCTGCTAATCACCCAAGACAGCATTCAGCTAGCAAATGTGTACTGATGAAACAGGACAAGTGGGAACAAGAAAGCTGTTGTACGGAATTGCATTTTATCTGTAAAAGGCAAGGTATGTGATACTATCAAAATGATTCGGTTATCCTTGACAATCGTAAGACCTCTCAGTGTACACAATTGGTTTATCTCAGCTGGCAGAGCGTCGCACCGGTATTCATATGGTCGCGGGATCGAATCCCGTTCCAGCCTTTTCCCTTTTTTCTTTGTTAACAATATACATGAAAAAATTCTAGCACGCTGATGGGTTGGGAGCACGTCAGTTAATCCCAAACAGTACAGAGAGTTGAAATTGAGTGCAGAAATTTGAAATTAAATTTTTGCATGTATATTATTAACAAGTAATCAAATGATTTCGACAGCAGTTTTGTATAGGTAAGCACTCGTACATTTTTCATAGAGAACAAACTGCTCTCGCCCTGCAGGCTCGTACAATTTTTCGGTGTTGGAAAAAATCTGCTTGCGTTCATTTATTCCAAACTGCACTCGCAACCATTTGATTACCTATGCTAATTAAGGAAAGTGTCTGATATACACTTATATTGGCCGATGAAATAACTTTGAATTTGGTTGCAAGGCAGTTAATCCCTTTAAAAAGCTTTTGTTACTGTTGTAATATGAATTTATTCGTTTGTTTCACGACGTAGTCACTTTGATGTGGATCGCGAGAAGAAAAATTTACTTTTGCCCATATACTCCAAATTGCACTCAGGATAATCTTGACCAATCGGTAATAATATACATGCAAAAATTTAATTTCAAATTTCTGCACTCAATTTAAACTTTCTGCACTTTCTGGGATTAATTGACGTGCTCTCAGCCAATCAGAACTCGAAACCATTTGATTCCCTGTACAAATCGCGATTGCCACTATTGCGTTAACACAGTGCGAGTCAAATCTTCTTTTATTATAAAGATGGGATTCATAAGTGGCCTTGTAAATATTGGCAGTTAGTAGAAGCGGGTCTTATCCGTCTATCAGTAGTGGTAGCACCTTCATTCTAAGAGGGTAAAACACTTGATAGTGTAAAACACTAATACACTAGGGTGCGAATTACCCGTGTGAACGTTCTCGTCTGATTCGAGGTGTCTTATACGAAGTTTTCAAACAAAAGCATGGCCCACGCGGACGTCCTGTGATTTGCGTGATCTTTGTGGAGAATGACCACTGAGATGCTTTCTTAGAACAGGTTTGCAAATAGGAGAGGGCCCACGTGGAAAGGCATGCTATACAGTATACTCAGAGGTAATTTCATAATATAGCAACTGGGAAATGCTTAAGCCATGGAGGTGAGAATCCCGTGGCTGGGCTGCTCTTTGCTCAGTTGGTAGGGAGGTCGCGGATACAAAACCTCGGCCGGACCAACACTCATGGTCTTAAATAATTGAGTAGAAAGTGCTGCCTTTGTAATGACATCTGCAAATGGTTAGACTTTCTAGTCTTCTCGGATAAGGACGATAACCCGTAGGCCCCGTCTCACAACTCTATCTGTAATGTGGGACGTAAAAGAACCCATGGTACTGTTCGAAAAGAGTAGGGCGTGTTCCCGGTATCATGGTCTATTGGTCTGATTGTAATGCGCATATGATTATTTAACTAGAATATGCGCAATAGAAATGGAGAATATTATATTCTTATTATTATTGGCGGAGATTAACCACTGAGATGTTTATTTAGAAAATGCTTGCAAATAGTAGTAACGCCCATGTGGTATAGCATCCCATACGGTATACTCTGAGGGGACTTGTCACTTAGCAACTGGGACAGGTTTGGTCCGGGTGGGTCTTCAGTGGTTCGCGAGCGCCTTCCACCACCAAGGAATTACTTATCATGTCTTTCCATGATGGAAGAATAAGTAGGGGCTTATTTTCTTTTGTTTACTTTAGGATCTCTATCCTCGAATCCATCTGTTGGAATTTTGCATCCAACTCAAACAAAATACGATTTGGCAGAGACCACTACAGTACGTCGCATGGCAACAAATTCATCGATCGAGAAAACGCACCCGGTGTCGAAAACACGAGACACGGCGACATCCGATGCTTTACGCGATTCACGTGCGACGATTTATCAAGCGTCCAACAAGGTGAATCCGTCAGTCGCCACAAACATGTCCATAAGTGAAGGGGCTTTGACGAACAGAAGCTTTTCATTGACAAATACAAACGATTTGCGGATGACCGAAATTTCTTTAACATCAAACCAACCAACAACGTCTACATCCAAGACAGTGGAACACTCCATGGCTGCTACTATCTCCAGTTCAGATAGCTTCGATAAAAGCATCCACTTTACAACTACAGATCGGCAAATACCCATTGGCCAAACAACTTCATCCATGCCATCTATTCTGGAGGTTTCAAACCTTACGAAGTCTAACACTTTCCCACAAGTCACACAGTCTACCCAAACAATGCCACAATACTCACCGTTTGTAGCTACCTCATATTCAGATGTCCACCTATCAGAGTTTTATCACGGAATTCATGGAACAACTCCAGGCCTACAAATATCCTCTAGTCAGGCAACTTTGTCGGTCACGTCAATCCAGCCTACAGAGGGACAAAACGGAATGAAAGACGCTGCAAATATCTCACAGTCAGACATCATTCTCTCCATGAACAGTTATGGCAACCGTCTAACATCTACAGATTTACCAATAACCTATAGTCAGGCAGTCATATCAACAAACCCCACGAAGCCGCAATACCCAGAAAATATCTCTCATTCTGACGTCATTCCGTCGACAACTAGTTCTAGTATTTCTCTTGCAGCCAGGGACAAAAAAATATCCTCTGGTTGGATAATTTCGTCAGTCACGTCAATATCCCATGCAATGGTAAAACATTCAATGTCAGACACTGCAAATATCTCGCATTCTGATATCAACCCAGTGACGGTCAATAATAGTGTTGGGGTAACAACTACAAGCCTGCGAATATCGGCTAGTCAGAGTACCTCATCCGTCACATCAGGGAACCTATGGACCGGTATGTGTTTTAACCTTCATATCTTTTAACATGCACGTACCTCTTTGGATCAGTGTAAGCACCTGGACAACTATGCACCTACCCCTCCCCTAAACCAACAAGTTTTAGAAAACAGTCCTAAGAAAATATGCGCGCTGATTGGTTAGAATTCATGTTTCTATAACTCGATAGAAACACAGAACTAGCACGAGCTGTTGACGTAATGATGACGTGCCAAAGAGAATTTATATTTTGGTCATCAAAGCTAAAAAGTTGTTTTCCTTTTTTTCGTCGCGGTGTTTTCTAAAAGAAATAAAAAACATGTTCTTCGTGTTTCTATTGAGTTTTAGTATAAATCTACTAGTGTTCTATCACAAATGCCGCGCTCTGGTTGGCTACGCTACCCACTATCTATTCTGTGATAGATAGTGAGTAGCGTAATGGCGGCCGCTTCTTCACGTTTTCGAAGTGTTCGTGAAGAAGATTTAGACAGTTTACTCGTCGAGGCTGTTCCAGAAAAGACAAAGTTTTGAACGACTACTAGATTTATACTAAAACAATTAGATTATTCGCTCTCGATTTCTATGCATGATAGTTGACTCGGGCTGCGCCCTCGTCAACTATCACGCGATAGAAATCTCGAGCTCATAATCTAATTGTTTAATAGAAACACTCGTGAAAGTTTGAGAGAACTCGAAAAAGCTGTGGAAACACTCGCCTGCGACTCGTGTTCCCACAGCATTTCTCGTTCTCCCAATAACTTGATAGAAACACGGTACATGTTTTCTATTTCTTAAATAATAAGTTAAAAAGTTAGCTTTAATGTTGGGTTAGGGGAGGGGTAGGTGCACGGTTGCCCAGATACTTCCATTGATCTAACGCTTTTAACCGGTAGGTCATTAACGATTACTGTGTAAGACACTGCATACAGTTTCGTTTTGTGAGGAAGAATTTTACCGCCTTAGGATGACAGCCGCGGAGGGTTGAATAGAATGTATGCCTGCGTCTATTCCTCTTAAGATCTTCTTCGGTAATTGACAATTTTCTTGTTATGGAATATATTATTAGTCCTCGTGGATGATGCATGTGTTACATAAACTTTGTCATTTGTCTTTTTACGAAGTCACTTGGATGTGGATCGCGCGACCTTTCGACGGCTCACTTTCACTGTTCCTAAGGCGATAACGTGACAATTTTCCCCCGGGAGGTACTCCCACAAACTTCGGATAGGTGTGTGCCGCGAAGGGTCTCAAACCATGACCCTATAGAGCGTTTTCAAATGACGTCACAGCAGCCATATTGGTGTTCCAAAACAATGAAACGGCGGCCATGTTGGTGTTCCAAACTACTGCTCTGGGAGTTGAACTCTTTTGTTATGTAAAAACTTTCTTTTGTTCCAAAAAGTTTGCATGGCTGCTGGCCACGTGAGTGAAAACACTCTATTTAAGGATGAAGCAAACGAAAATTGATACCCTACTTAAGGCCCAAACCCAAAAATGACACCCTATGCAAGGGAAAAACAAAAACTAAAAATAGCTTGAACGGGTCAACTTTACTTCGTTTCTGTAAGATTAGTGGAAGTTAGCATCAAGAATACTATAGTAGACTAGCTGATACAATTTAGGCACCTTATCTAAGGATCACACAGGGACACTATGCCAACATGAGCAAAAATGATACCCTATTTAAGTATTGAGAACCTCAAAAACCATACCCTATCCTGTGGCACATACCTATAGAGCCCGTATGTGGGAGTACCCCCACCCCACCACCCCCGGGCAATTTTCTTGCTCAATTAGCGCCGGGTTCTAGTTCATTGGTTTAGAAAGTAAATGAGCAAGTTTTGTTTCTTATAAACAATATCATGCTCTCAACATGTGCTAACCTGTAATCAGGTTATGGCGAATGGAGCCTGTGGTCGGAGTGCAGTCGAATCTGTGGCGAGGGTCACCAAAATAGAACGAGGCACTGCGAAACCTCTCACTGCCACGGCGAAAGTGAACAGAGCAAACACTGTAACGATCACGACTGCCCAGGTATGATACAAACTATCATCTGTAAAGAGATGCACATGCATGTTAGACAAGGTCGATGGCTTCATGACTGACCAGGTATATTACTATATCATCTATAAAGAGATACTCATGTTAGACAAGGTCGATAACCTTCATGATTGACCAGGTATATTATTATATCATCTGTAAAGAGATGCCCATGTTAGACAAGGTCAATAACCTTCATGACTGATTAGGTATATTACTCTATCATCTATAAAGAGATGCTCATGTTAGAAAAGGTCGATTACCTCCATAACTGACCAGGTGTATTACTATATCATCTATAAAGAGATGCAAATGTTAGACAAGGTCGATAACCTTCATGACTAACAAGGTATGATACAATATCACTTGTAAAGAGATGCACATGCAGGTTAGACAAGGTCGATTACCATCATGACTGACCAGGAATATTACTATATCATCTATAAAGAAATGCTCATGTTAGACAAGGTCGATAACCTTCATGACTAACCAGGTATGATACAATATAATCTGTAAAGAGATGCCCATGTAGACAAAGTCGATAACCTTCAAGACTGACCAGGTATATTACTATATCATCTATAAAGAGATGCCCATGTTAGACAAGGTCGATTACCTTCATAACTGACCAGGTATATTACTATATCATCTATAAAGAGATGCCCATGTTAGACAAGGTCGTGGTCATGACTGACCACGTATATTACAGTATCATTGACGAAGACACTGATACCCATTCATGACTGCGATAATCTTTCACGTGTTAAAAATCTGTTTCATATTTCATTTCCTTGACTTTTTAATCTTAAAGAAAACATTTACGCGACTTGTTAGATTCAACATAATTTGTAGTAAAACAAGTAAGCAAAATCCTTGTTTACACCATGTTTTAGTTGTCAAGGTAACTCTGGAGGTGAATCTCACTGATGAGGTATGGAGTCGTGACTTAAAAAATGTGACAAGCCAACGTTATATCAGCCTCATGGACAGACTAAACAGAAGCGTAAGTTTTTCAACCCTTAGCTTAACATAGACGGAAAAAATACTAATAGAACAGATTAAAAAGTAAGACCCACACTGTAGGGTGAGACAAACAGTACCACAGTACAGTACTGTTCAGTAGCTTTCCAAAGAATGGTCACACTGCATGGTTTGATCCACTGATGAAAAAGTTAGAACCACACTGTTTATAGTAAAACAAACTGTACCACAGTACATTACTGTTCAGTAGCTTTACAAAGAATGGTCACAATGCATGGTTTGATCCACAGATGAAAAAGATAGAACCACACTGTATAGTAAAACAAACAGTACCACAGTACAGTACTGTTTAGTAGCTTTACAAAGAATAATTACACTGCATGGTTTGATCCACAGATGAAAAAGATAGAACCACACTGTATAGTAAAACAAACAGTACCACAGCACAGTACTGTTCAGTAGCTTTCATAAGAATGGTCACAATGCATGGTTTGATTCACAGATGAAAACCTTAGCGTCCCCCACGATACACAATATTAGCAATGCCTTCAATGTTATTTACAATACTGACACTCATCACATGAAACTATGTTTAATTTAGTATGTCAACACGATGCATAAACCTGAAAAAGAATAAGCTACACGTACATAGTTACTGTACTTCCATGATTATTTTGTTTTTCATACTAGGTAAACCATGGAACAATTGCCTCACGAGACAGACTAACAATCAATGGTAGAAAGCTAGATAGCTCCAGGAAAAAACGAACTAAAAGGCTATTACTATATCTTTCAGATAGCACGAGCGCTGTGATTGGTCAATTTAGCGGGCCGTACTTCACTGTACGGCCCGCTAAATTCAAAAGTTTGTTTTGGTCGCCAAAATGTCTCCAGAGATATGATAAATATCTTACAAACCTCGTTTCCTCGGTCCGTTTCGGTAAGTTAGGGATCCTCGTTTTTTCCGCTCGGATTTTTGACCGTGCGCTTTGCACTTGGGCCATAAATCCGAGCGGAATAAACTCGGTCCGTAACTTACTGTACGGACCTCAAACTCGTTTAGTAAGAGATACTGATGATCCCAGGTCTTGTGTTTAAATTTTAAGAGGGATTTTTACTTTGCAGTTGAATGCACTTTACGAAGATGAGCAATCATATGAAAGTTTTTTCATTAATCATTTGAGGTAAGATACATGGGGTACCAAGAGTGTTGTGGCTGGGGCCTCGATGTCGTTAGTTTACTATTAATAATGTCGATAATGGCCCCGGTTGAGCCGCGTAGAGGGAGTTTGTCACAATCAAATCGAGCAAACGAGATATTGTAGTACTGTAACTTTCATTGAAGAATCACTGAATTTGCGTAAAAACTGAAATTTATAAGAAGTAGAAAGACGTATAATTGGTGCGCTAATTATTGCATGATGTGTGTGGTTCGTCCGTCGGTGGCGACGATGACCATCGTCTCATCTTCGTGGGGGAGGGGGCTGACTGGTAAGGTGGGTGCGGAGGTGACTGGTCAGACCGATCTTCGCACGGAAGAGTCTTGGGCAGTGTGGGTAGGGGATGGTGGCAGCCGCAGGGGACCTGGCGCTGTCTTTCCTGGCCTGCCTGCGCTGCTCCGCTGCACCGCTGCAGACTTCCTGCTGGCTTCATAGCTCTTGGCGCCCCCGCGGACCGCGGCTCTCCACCCACACCTGTCCTGTGCTGCAGGTTCCCATGCGTCGGGGTCAATGCTGAATGCCTTGAGGGATGCCTTAAGGCTGTCCTTGAAATATGTCCTTTGTCCTTGCATGATAACGCGAGTAAAACGGATCACAGAATTACACAAGCATAAATCAAAGGAAACTAAACCGAAAGCAAAAGAAATTGGGGAAATCTAAGTACAATGAACACGTTACATACCTCTTTACTCCCGATACGATAAAAGGAAAACGATAAAGGACGAACACAATGGTTATCGATAAAACGTGCTGTAGACCAGCCTAAAAAATACCACAAGGTTGTAACATAAGATGTGATTTGTCAATCAATGTCAACTGTCTAATATTCGCTTTTTGTCTTAAAAAGAGTGCAATGGTTTGTTAACATTCAAAGAGCTACAGTTGGCACACGTTACTTGGGCTGACAATCCGAGCCTTTTTTTTGGCTACTGCATATAAAATAACGCAGGACCTAATATGTCAAAGGAAACACGAATGATTGAGTAAGTGAACGAGCCAATCAGCGCGTGCCTAGTATTTAGCCAATCACAACGCACAATACAACTCGCAACTCGAAGAGAATATGCAAATGTAATGAAATCGAGGGAAGGCGATGGGTATGGCAAAAAGGTCCGAATAAACTTAATAAATGCAGTAGCCACATGCACGCAATGCTTGCCTATTTTTTTTTGTATCTATATAAAAACCCACTAGACTCAAACATTATTACTGTTTTCGGGTCTCGTGCTTTCTCTTTTAAGACAAGGAAGCGTTATCTTGAGCTTCAACGTGACGTTTCGTGCCTTGGATTCCATTCAACTGTTGTTGCTGCAAGAAGAGCTGACGCAGCACGGCCGACTGCACGAGATGAACATGACACTGATCAATATCACCGCTGACAAAGGTTTGTGATTCAATATTGCATGAGAGCATTAGTAGGAAAGCCATAAAGAGCTATTTCCAGAGCATATTTAAGGAAAAACATTCGAAACAAAAACAGTTCTGGAAAACAATCAAGCCTTATATCAATTCACGAAAAGATGTCGACTCCGCTCGCATTATTCTCAAAGACAAAAGGAGAATAATCAAAGATCAGAAAAAAATGTCAAAAACTTCAATTGTTTCTTCACAAATGTATGCAAAACAGAAGATAATGCTGAAGAACGTACACCTAATGTTGGGGTGGGGAAGGGAGTGATCGTCTTTGAGTTAATGACCACCCACTCCTCCCAGTGTGCCTCAATTGACAAATGAAACGCTACGCTGGTCACTGAGGGAAACAAACCCTGATGAAGTTTACGTTAGTATGGAGAAACTGAAAATAAACAAGGCCACAGGATTTGACCTAATTCCATCACGCGCTACCAGGCTGCTAATGTGGTGAATCATCATTTCAGTGTTCTAGTCAATTATGTACTAAAAAATGGAAAACTACTGAGTACATGGAAGCGGGGAGAGATCACACCTATCCCACTAGGAAGACGGAAAAGTAAACAAAGCTAATTATAGGCCATTGACAATACTGCCCACTCTTTCTAAAGTGCTTGAAAGAATTATTCATAGCAAAATAAGTCCGCAGTTTGAAAAATTTTGAGAACCACACTGCATAGTAAAACAAACAGAACCACCGCACAGTACTGTTCAGTAACTTTACAAAGAATAATCACACTCCATGGTTTTATCCACAGATGAAAAAGTTAGAACCACACTGTATAGTAAAACAAACAGTACCACAGTACAGTACTGTTCAGTAGCTTTACAAAGAATGGTCACACTGCATGGTTTGATCCACAGATGAAAAAGTTAGAACCACACTGTATAGTAAAACAAACAGTACCACAGTACAGTACTGTTCAGTAGCTTTACAAAGAATGGTCACACTGCATGGTTTGATCCACAGATGAAAAAGATAGAACCACACTGTAAAGTAAAACAAACAGTACCACAGTACAGTACTGTTCAGTAACTCTCCAAAGAATGGTCACACTGCACGGTTTGATCCACAGATAAAAAAGATAGAACCACACTGTATAGTAAAACAAACAGTACCACAGTACAGTACTGTTCAGTAGCTTTACAAAGAATGGTCACACTGCATGGTTTGATCCACAGATGAAAAAGTTAGAACCACACTGTATAGTAAAACAAACAGTACCACAGTACAGTACTGTTCAGTAGCTTTACAAAGAATGGTCACACAGCATGGTTTGATCCACAGATGAAAAAGATAGAACCACACTGTATAGTAAAATAAACAGTACCACAGTACAGTACTGTTCAGTAGCTTTACAAAGAATGGTCACACTGCATGGTTTGATCCACAGATGAAAAAGTTAGAACCACACTGTATAGTAAAACAAACAGTACCACAGTACAGTACTGTTCAGTAGCTTTACAAAGAATGGTCACACTGCATGGTTTGATCCACAGATGAAAAAGTTAGAACCACACTGTATAGTAAAACAAACAGTACCACAGTACAGTACTGTTCAGTAGCTTTACAAAGAATGGTCACACTGCATGGTTTGATCCACAGATGAAAAAGATAGAACCACACTGTAAAGTAAAACAAACAGTACCACAGTACAGTACTGTTCAGTAACTCTCCAAAGAATGGTCACACTGCACGGTTTGATCCACAGATAAAAAAGATAGAACCACACTGTATAGTAAAACAAACAGTACCACAGTACAGTACTGTTCAGTAGCTTTACAAAGAATGGTCACACTGCATGGTTTGATCCACAGATGAAAAAGTTAGAACCACACTAGTACTGTATAGTAAAACAAACAGTACCACAGTACAGTACTGTTCAGTAGCTTTACAAAGAATGGTCACACTGCATGGTTTGATCCACAGATGAAAAAGTTAGAACCGCACTGTATAGTAAAACAAACAGTACCACAGTATCGTATAGTTCAGTAACTTTCCAAAGAATGTAATGACATTAATTGATCATCGCAGTTATTTGAATCTTTCCAAAGAACGCTTACACTGCCTGGTTTTACCAACAAATGAATAACAGTTGTCTGCTTCAGGTTTAATACAAGGGCTGACAAAAGCACTAGAAACGTTAGGTGCATCAAGCCCAAAGAAACTGTATTTGTTCTTTTACTGTTTTCAGTGCCCAGTGCAGCCCCTCGCATTATCTCAGTCACGAATTTGAGCTCAACCACAGTTAATGTCATGTGGCGAAACATCAGTGAGCATGATTATCATGGGCTACCGCTGAAAAGGTTTACCGTCTTCTATCGCACGGACGGAGACGTATACGACATAACTAACACGAAATTTGTATCGCCTGCTAAGAACCAGACTGTGCTCAGCGGACTAAGAGGGTACCGCGAGTACGTCATTCGTGTAGTCGCCTCTACAGATAATGGATATGGAGTATTCAGCGAGCCGGTCCATGTGAAAACTCAGGAGGGAGGTATGGGACCGCAGATTTACAATTATAAATAGCGGTAGTCCGGAGCTTAGGAGAATGCGATTGATATGCTTGTATTTGCACAGGTAGTTTCTGAAGACATCTGTTTAGTTCTGAAGGCGACATTTCTTCAAATGGAGTTTCAAACTATTTCTTTAGTTGAAAATATAATCCAACTTGGGTTCTCAAGTGAACAAATGACATCAAATTTGGTTACACAAGATTAATTTGCATTTGTAAATAAAACTTTCTCGCTGGCTTTTAGCTATAAACTTCGGGTTAAAAACATAAGCCATTACCTTTAAACACCGCCAAACCAAATGTGGTCGCTTTCTTTGTGTTTTCAGAGACTGCTTCGTTGTTAATTTGGACGATTTCTTTTTCTTGGATGCAAACTGGACGCCATATTTTTCGAAATTCAGCGCGAAACTCGCAAATTGCTCGAAAGTAAATAGCAAATATTCGGGGTTTGACTTGCCAATCAGAGCGCAATCCACTGCTTAAGTATATACTAAATATCATTGTGAGAATAGTTTCTACAAAAACTGGTGCTGCATCGGTGGGGAATTGAAACACAAGAAATTGGGATCTGACGTTTCGAGCGTGAGCCCTTCGTCGTAGCGAACTAAATATGATTATTGCATATTCCAAAGTAAGGGTTGCGTACAGAGAAACCTCTATTTATTAACTGTGTATCATTATGAAAAGGTTGTGAAGGCCAGTGATATCGTATGGTTGGTTTCAGTGCTGTAACTTGAGGAGACACGGGCTGGAATGCATCGAGAATGTACACAGAACGTTTTGTTTAACTGGTGCAATAGATGCTCTATCGGGCTCAATTGTTTGAAGGCCGATTAGTTAATAATATACAAGAGAGCAGTGCAAAAAGTGTAAAACCTGTGCAAAAAGTACGACACCAGTGCAAAAAAAGAAACACCAGTTGCAAAATGTGAAACACCAGTGCACAAAGTGAAACACCAATGCACAAAGTGTAACACCTGTGCAAAAAATGTAACACCACTGCACAAAGTGAAACAGCCGTGCACAAAGTGTAACACCGGTGTAAAAAGTGAAACAGCAGTGCAGTTCAAGTGTAACACCAGTGCAAAAAGTGTAACACCAGTGCTAAAAGTGTAACACCAGTGCACAAAGTGTAACACCAGTGTAAAAAGTGCAACATCAGTGCAAAAAGTGTCATATACATGTAAAAATTTAATTTCAAATTTCTGCACTCAATTTCAACTTTCTGCACTTTCTGGGATTAATTGACGTGCTCTCAGCCAATCAGCACTCGAAACCATTTGATTCCTTGTACAAATCGCGATTGCCACTATTGCGTTAACACAGTGCGAGTCAAATCTTTTGCTATTATAAGAGGGTCTCAATGGGGTTAACCGTTAGCCGTAAAACGGGAAGAAAATTAGCCGTTAGGCGTAAATATTGAAAAATGTTAGCCGTTAGCCGTAAAAAATATTAACCGTTAGCCGTAAAACAGCCAAAAATATTAATCGTTAGCCGTAACAGAGTCAAAAATATTAATCGATAGCCGTAAAACAGTCAAAAATATTAACCGTTAGCCGTAAAAGTCATCACCCCATTGAGACCTTCTTATAATGCTACTATAAACATGGGATTCATAAGTGGCCTTGTAAATATTGGCAATTAGTAGAAGTGGATCTTATCCGTCTATCAGTAGTGGCAGCACCTTCATTCTAAGAAGGTAAAACACTTAAAAGTGTAAAACACTAATACACTAGGGTGCGAATTACCCGTCTGAAAGTTCTCGTCTGATTCGAGGTGTCTTAAACAAAGTTTTCAAAGACAAGCAAGGCCCACGCGGTCTGCTAAATCCTATATAGCGTTTCACACCACAGCAATTGGGACAAGCTTTAGAACAGGTTTGCAAATAGGAGTGGGGCCCACGTGGAAAGGCATTCTATACAGTATGCTCAGAGGTATTTCATAATACAGCAATTGGGAAATGCTTGAGTCATGGAGGTGAGACTCCCGTGGCTGGGCTGCTCTTTGCTCAGTTGGTAGAACACTGGACTACCGTGCGGGAGGTCGCAGATACAAAACCCCGGCCGGACCAACACTCATGATCTTAAATAATTGAGTAGAACGTGCTGCCTTTGTAATGACATCTGCAATTGGTTAGACTTTCTAGTCTTCTCAGATAAGGACGATAAACCGTAGGCCCCGTCTCACAACTCTAT
>OX453285.1:5106131-5128631 GCA_949710005.1 Ricordea florida
AATTTCTTTCGCAGTGTTAGTGGTATTGTTGAATTTTCTTTTCTAATACACTGGAAACGTTTAGCTTTGACTTGTACTCGAACAACGCAGTTGACAAAATAAACCAAAGTGCCGTATTTTCGAGAGTTTCATGTAAGGGGTGTTGCATTAATTAATTGCGAGAGTATGTTCGACATGACAGCTTGTCACGCTCTGGTCCAATCACAGTTTACGTAAAACAATTTTAACCAATCAATGTACGTGCAGTGTTTGCGTCAGTCGGAATCCCAGTCAGACGACTTGTTTTTCTTTTTCTTCAACACGTTCAAAGTAAGAATCAACTCGCGATCGCGGAGGGATATAAAATAAATAAACCCCTTCCTGGCTTACTGGTATATGGGAGGATAATGCCCTTGGCTGAGAGATTGTCCTCAAAATTTCACATATGCCCTCGAAGCTTCGCTTCTCGGCCACCTGTTCATTTCTCGGACAATCTCTCAGCCGCCAGAAGGGGTTTTTTTACTAAATATCATCTATAAAGAGATGCTCATGTTAGATAAGGTCGATTTCCTTCATAACTGACCATGTATATTACTATATCATCTATAAAGAGATACCCATGTTAGACAAGGTCGATAACCTTCATGACTGACCAGGTATATTACTATATCATCTATAAAGAGATGCCCATGTTAGACAAGGTCGATTACCTTCATAACTGACCAGGTATGTTACTATATCATCTATAAAGAGATGCCCATGTTAGACAAGGTCGTGGTCATGACTGACCACGTATATTACAGTATCATTGACGAAGACATTGATACCCATTCATGACTGCGATGATCTTTCACGTGTTAAAAATATTTTTCATATTTCATTTCCTTGACTTCTTAATCTTAAACAAAACATTTACGCGACTTGTTAGATTCAACATAATTTGTAGTAAAACAAGTAAGCAAAATCCTTGTTTAAACCATGTTTTAGTTGTCAAGGTAACTCTGGAGGTGAATCTCACTGATGAGGTATGGAGTCATGACTTAAAAAATGTGACAAGCCAACGTTATATCAGCCTCATGGACAGATTAAACAGAAGCGTAAGTTTTTTAACCCTTAGCTTAACATAGACGGAAAAAATACTAATGAAACAGATTAAAAGGTAAGACCAACACTGTCGGGTGAGACAAACAGTACCACAGTACAGTACTGTTCAGTAGCTTTCCAAAGAATGGTCACACTGCATGGTTTGATCCACTGATGAAAGAGTTAGAACCACACTGTTTATAGTAAAACAAACTGTACCACAGTACATTACTGTTGAGTAGCTTTACAAAGAATGGTCACAATGCATGGTTTGATCCACAGATGAAAAAGATAGAACCACACTGTATAGTAAAACAAACAGTACCACAGTACAGTACTGTTTAGTAGCTTTACAAAGAATAATTACACTGCATGGTTTGATCCACAGATGAAAAAGATAGAACCACACTGTATAGTAAAACAAACAATACCACAGTACAGTACTGTTCAGTAGCTTTCCTAAGAATGGTCACAATGCATGGTTTGATTCACAGATAAAAACCTTAGCGTCCCCCACGATACACAATATTAGCAATGCCTTCAATGTTATTTACAATACTGACACTCATCACATGCAACTATGTTTAATTTAGTATGTCAACACGATGCATAAACACGAAAAAGAATAAGCTACACGTACATAGTTACTGTACTTCCATGATTATTTTGTTTTTCATACTAGGTAAACTATGGAACAATTGCCTCACGAGACAGACTAACAATCAATGGTAGAAAGCTAGATAGCTCCAGGAAAAAACGAACTAAAAGGCTATTACTATATCTTTCAGATAGCACGAGCGCTGTGATTGGTCAATTTAGCGGGCCGTACTTCACTGTACGGCCCGCTAAATTCAAAAGTTTGTTTTGGTCGCCAAAATGTCTCCAGAGATATAACAAATATCTTACAAACCTCGTTTCCTCGGTCCGTTTCGGTAAGTTAGGGATCCTCGTTTTTTCCGCTCGGATTTTTGACCGTGCGCTTTGCACTTGGGCCATAAATCCGAGCGGAATAAACTCGGTCCGTAACTTACAGTACGGACCTCAAACTCGTTTAGTAAGAGATACTGATGATCCCAGGTCTTGTGTTTAAATTTTAAGAGGGATTTTTACTTTGCAGTTGAATGCACTTTACGAAGATGAGCAATCATATGAAAGTTTTTTCATTAATCATTTGAGGTAAGATACATGGGGTACCAAGAGTGTTGTGGCTGGGGCCTCGATGTCGTTAGTTTACTATTAATAATGTCGATAATGGCCCCGGTTGAGCCGTGTAGAGGGAGTTTGTCACAATCAAATCGAGCAAACGAGATATTGTAGTACTGTAACTTTCATTGAAGAATCACTGAATTTGCGTAAAAACTGGAATTTATAAGAAGTAAAAAGACGTATAATTGGTGGGCTAATTATTGCATGATGTGTGTGGTTCGTCCGTCGATGGCGACGATGACCATCGTCTCATCTTCGTGGGGGAGGGGGTTGACTGGTAAGGTGGGTGCGGAGGTGACTGGTCAGACCGATCCTCGCACGGAAGAGTCTTGGGCAGTGTGGGTAGGGGATGGCGGCAGTCGCAGGGGACCTGGCGCTGTCTTTCCTGGCCTGCCTGCGCTGCTCCGCTGCAGACTTCCTGCTGGCTTCATAGCTCTTGGCGCCCCCGCGGACCGCGGCTCTCCACCCACACCTGTCCTGTGCTGCAGGTTCCCATGCGTCGGGGTCAATGCTGAATGCCTTGAGGGATGCCTTAAGGCTGTCCTTGAAATATGTCCTTTGTCCTTGCATGATAACGCGAGTAAAACGGATCACAGAATTACACAAGCATAAATCAAAGGAAACTAAACGAAAAGCAAAAGAAATTGGGGAAATCTAAGTACAATGAACACGTTACATATCTCTTTACTCCCGATACGATAAAAGGAAAACGATAAAGGACGAACACAATGGTTATCGATAAAACGTGCTGTAGACCAGCCTAAAAATACCACAAGGTTGTAACATAAGATGCGATTTGTCAATCAATGTCAACTGTCTAATATTCGCTTTTGCCTTACAAAGAGTGCAATGGTTTGCTAACATTCAAAGAGCTACAGTTGGCACACGTTACTTGGGCTGACAATCCGAGCCTTTTTTTTTTATTTTTTTGGCTACTGCATATGAAATAACGCAGGAGCTAATATGTCAAAGGAAACACGAATGATTGAGTGAGTGAACGAGCCAATCAGCGCGTGCCTAGTATTTAGCCAATCACAACGCACAATACAACAACTCGAAGAGAATATGCAAATGTAATGAAATCGAGGGAAGGCGATGGGTATGGCAAAAAGGTCTAAATAACTTAATAATTGCAGTAGCCACATGCATGCAATGCTTGCCTAATTTTTTTTCTTTGTACCTATATAAAAACCCACTGGACTCAAACATTATTATTGTTTTCGGGTCTCGTGCTTTCTCTTTTAAGACAAGGAAGCGTTATCTTGAGCTTCAACGTGACGTTTCGTGCCTTGGATTCCATTCAACTGTTGTTGCTACAAGAAGAGCTGACGCAGCGCGGCCGACTGCACGAGATGAGCATGACACTGATCAATATCACCGCTGACAAAGGTTTGTGATTGGGTAGGAAAGCCATAAAGAGCTATTTCCAGAACATATCTAAGGAAAAACATTCGAAACAAAGACAGTTCTGGAAAACAATCAAGCCTTATATCAATTCACGAAAAAATTTCGACTCCGCTCGCATTATTCTCAAAGACAAGAGGAGAATAATCAAATATCAGATAGAAGTGTAAAAACTTCAATTGTTTCTTCACAAATGTATGCAAAACAGAAGATAATGCTGAAGAACGTACACCTAATGATGGGGTGGGGAAGGGAGTGATCGTCTTTGAGTTAATGACCACCCACTCCTCCCAGTGTGCCTCAATTGACAAATGAAACGCTACGCTGGTCACTGAGGGAAACAAACCCTGATGAAGTTTACGTTAGTATGGAGAAACTGAAAATAAACAAGGCCACCGCATTTGACCTAATTGCATCACGCGCTACCAGGCTGCTGATGTGGTGAATCATCATTTCAGTGTTCTAGTCAATTATGTACTAAAAAATGGAAAACTACTGAGTACATGGAAGCGGGGAGAGATCACACCTGCCCACAAGAAAGACGGAAAAGTAAACAAAGCTAATTATAGGCCATTGACAATACTGCCCACTCTTTCTAAAGTGCTTGAAAGAATTATTCATAGCAGAATAAGTCCGCAGTTTGAAAAATTTTGAGAACCACACTGCATAGTAAAACAAACAGAACCACCGCACAGTACTGTTCAGTAGCTTTACAAAGAATAATCACACTACATGGTTTTATCCACAGATGAAAAAGTTAGAACCACGTTGTATAGTAAAACAAACAGTACCACAGTACAGTACTGTTCAGTAGCTTTTTAAAGAATGGTCACAATGCATGGTTTGATCCACACATGAAAAAGTTAGAGCCACACTATATAGTAAAACAAACAGTACCACAGTAAAGTACTGTTAGTAACTTAAGTTAGAAATTAGAACCACACTGTATAGTAAAACAAACAGTACCACAGTACAGTACTGTTCAGTAGCTTTACAAAGAATGGTCACACTGCATGGTTTGATCCACAGATGAAAAAGTGAGAACCACACTGTATAGTAAAACAAACAGTACCACAGTATCGTATTGTTCAGTAACTTTCCAAAGAATGTAAAGACATTAAATGATCATCGCAGTTATTTGAATCTTTCCAAAGAACGCTTACACTGCCTGGTTTTACCAACAAATGAATAACAGTTGTCTGCTTCAGGTTTAACACAAGGGCTGACAAAAGCACTAGAAACGTTAAGTGCATCAAGCCCGAAGCAACTGTATTTGTTCTTTTACTGTTTTCAGTGCCCAGTGCAGCCCCTCGCATTATCTCAGTTACGAATTTGAGCTCAACCACAGTTCATGTCATATGGCGAAACATCAGTGGGCATGATCATCACGAGCTACCGCTGAAAAGATTTACCGTCTTCTATCGCACGGACGGAGACGTATACGACATAACTAACAAGAAATCTGTATCGCCTGCCAAGAACCAGACTGTACTCAGCGGACTAAGAGGGTACCGCGAGTACGTCATTCGTGTAGTCGCCTCTACAGATAATGGATATGGAGTATTCAGCGAGCCGGTCCATGTGAAAACCCAGGAGGGAGGTATGGGGCCGCAGATTTACAATTATGACTAGGGGTAGTCAGAGGTTAGGAGAATGCGATCGATAATGCTTGTAGGCGTACAGGTAGAGTTGAGGGGAAAGGGTGGATTGTTAGTGCAATAAATAATTAATGCATGTGAATATATATGAAAGACCATCTACGGGTATATTACGAACTCACAATATGAACAGCTCCTACGATAGCTCGGTTGGTAGAGCACTGCACCTGTATCGCAGAGGTCATTGGTTCGAATCCCGTTCAGGCCTGAGTTTTTTTTTTAGGCTTTAATTTCGCAACTGCTTAAGTTGTGTGCATAACTGCGATGATCAATCAAGGTCATTACATAAATAATTAACAGCTAATCACCGAAGTCGAGGTGGTAGGTGATGGGTATTTACCAAGCCGCGAAGCGGCAAGGTAAATGCCACCGCTAGCCACCGACACTGAGGTGAATAGTTATTTTAGTATATACTAAAACAGTAAGATATTGTACATCACAAAAAGAAAATGGTTTGGACAATGGAGAACTTCTCGAGTGACGATCCAACGCTGCTGTAAGGGAGTTTTTGTTGCAATGACTACCGTCTCGTTTTCTCAGTGACAGACAAAGTGGCGAGATTTCCGCACTGGTCCCTACTTCATTATGCATGCAGCAGATGAATTGTTTAGGGTAATGCACATGTAAACATTTCTTGTTATTGCAGAATGAAACAGTATGGAACAGCATGCATAATGAAGTACGGACCTGTGCGGAAATCATTCCGACAAAGTTTCTGAAGACATTTGTTTAGTTCTGGTGGCGACATTTCTTCAAATGGAGTTTCAAACTATTTCTTTAGTTGAAAATATAATTCAACTTTGGTTCTCAAGTGAACCAATGACATCAAATTTGGTTACACAAGATTAAATTTGCATTTGTAAATAAAACTTTCTCGCTGGCTTTTATATATAAACTTCGGGTTAAAAACATAAGCCATTACCTTTAAACACCGCCAAACCAAATGTGGTCGCCTTCTTCAGTTGTGTTTTCAGAGACTGCTTCGTTGTTGATTTGGATGATTTCTTCTTCTTGGATGCAAACTGGACGCCATAGTTTTCGAAATTCAGCGCGAAACTAGCAAATTGCTCGAAAGTACATAGCAAATATTCGGGGCTTGACTAGCCAATCAGAGCGCAATCCACTGTTTTAGTATATACTAGTTATGATTGTGAGAATAGTTTCTAGAGAAACTGGTGCTGCGTCGGTGGGGAATTGAAACACAAGAAATTGGGATCTAACGTTTCGAGCGTGAGCCCTTCGTCGGAGCGAAATAATTAACAATTATTCGCTGAAGGCAAAGGTATTATTGGTGAATATTTAACAACTATTCACCGAAGTGGAGGTGGCTAGTGGTGGATATTTACCGAGCCGCGCAGCGGCGAGGTAAATATCCACCGCTAGCCACCGACACTGAGGTGATTAGTTGTTTTAGTATATACTAAAACAGTGAGATAATGTGCACCAGAAAAAGAAAATGGCTTGGAAAATGGAGGACTTCTCAAGTGACAATCCAACGCAGCGCGGATCGCCGTAAGGAATTTTTTGTTGTAATTACTGCCGTACGTTTTCTCGCTGACGGAAAAAAATATGTTTAGTTCTAGTGGCGACACTTTTTCAAATGGAGTTACAAACTCTTTGTGTATTTGAAAGCATTCTGTAAAAAAAAAAAATTCAACTTTGTTTCTCAAATGAACAAGTGACATCAAATTTGGTTACGCAAGATTGAATTTGCATTTGTAAACAAAACCTTTCTCGTTGGTTTTTATCGCTAAACTCCGGGTTAAAAACATAAGCCATTACCTCTGAACACGGCCAAGCCAAATTTAGTCGCTTTCTTGGAGTTTTCAGGAACTGCTTCGTTGTTAATTTGGATGATTTCTTCGCGTGTCATGGATGCAAGCCGGGACGCCAGTAGTATATTGGAGTAATTATACCCGGATTTTATTTTATCAGAGATTTATCAGAGATTTTATCAGAGATTTATCAGAGATTTATCAGAGATTTTATCAATTAATTTCTTGGTTAATAAAGTATCAACAAATAAAAAAATAAATAAAAAAATTTGAATTTCTAAAAAACAGATTTAAAGAAATAATAATATAATAGAAAATTGATGGACAAGAAAAAAGTAAAAGAACTTAAACTCCTTGCAAAAGATCGGGGTATTAAAGGATATTATCGAATGAAAAAAGCTGAACTCATTGAAGCGTTGGTTAATATAGACACCACCGAACCTTTACCTATCCCCACAAATGAACCGATACCTGAGATTGATAAAAAAAAGTATAACTGTATTCATGGAAAGTATAAATATTATTGTAAGGATTGTGGAGGATCTCAAATATGCTCTCATAATCGAAGGAAAGATCGATGTAAAGAATGCGGCGGCACTAGTCTTTGTGAGCATAAACGAATGAAAAACTTATGTAAAGAGTGTGGAGGATCTGAAATATGTATTCATAGAAAACAAAAATGGCATTGTAGGTTATGCATATGCGAACACAATAGAATAAAGTGGAAGTGTACAGAGTGTCACACAACACAAGAGAAACAACAAAAACACTAAGTTATCTAACACAAGTCAGTGTTACATAACAAGAATTTGTATATTATTCAACCTGTGATAAAAAACGACTTACGCGTAAGCTGAAAAAAAAATTGTTATGTTAATTAACCTGTGATAAAAAACGACTTACGCGTAAGCTGAAAAAAAATTGTTATGTTAATTAACCTGTGATAAAAAACGACTTACGCGTAAGCTGAAAAAAAATTGTTATGTTAATTAACCTGTGATAAAAAACGACTTACGCGTAAGCTGAAAAAAAAATTGTTATGTTAATTAACCTGTGATAAAAAACGACTTACGCGTAAGCTGAAAAAAAAATTGTTATGTTAATTAACCTGTGATAAAAAACGACTTACGCGTAAGCTGAAAAAAAAATTGTTATGTTAATTAACCTGTGATAAAAAACGACTTACGCGTAAGCTGAAAAAAAAATTGTTATGTTAATTAACCTGTGATAAAAAACGACTTACGCGTAAGCTGAAAAAAAAATTGTTATGTTAATTAACCTGTGATAAAAAACGACTTACGCGTAAGCTGAAAAAAAAATTGTTATGTTAATTAACCTGTGATAAAAAACGACTTACGCGTAAGCTGAAAAAAAAATTGTTATGTTAATTAACCTGTGATAAAAAACGACTTACGCGTAAGCTGAAAAAAATTGTTATGTTAATTAACCTGTGATAAAAAACGACTTACGCGTAAGCTGAAAAAAATTGTTATGTTAATTAACCTGTGATAAAAAACGACTTACGCGTAAGCTGAAAAAAATTGTTATGTTAATTAACCTGTGATAAAAAACGACTTACGCGTAAGCTGAAAAAAACAGTCATCTACCGAAATAGATACCACGCTAATCCACCAGCTACAACCATAAATGTTAATATATTCTTTTCATGTTGCGTTGAGTCTGGCTGCATTGAGTATGTTTGAGTTGAGTCTGTTTTCATTGAGGGTTTTGGTTTCATCTCAGTTATATGCGGTAACTTTACCTTTGAAGATCCCATGTTATGATTTATTCCAACCTGTTTTGCTTCAGTGTTTAGGGAATTATTCACTCCAAAATTCATATCACTACTAGCCTTCATCAACTTGTTATTAAAACCAGTAACGCTCTCAGTGTTGATTATCATATTACTAGGCATTAACCATACACCAGGAGCAATAGCTAAATCAAGCCGTAATTTCGCTTCCTGTACAGCTAATTGATATCTTTGGATCGAACTCGAAATGTCATTCTCGATAACACTACTTTCAAACAGGGCTAAGAATTCTTGTTGAGTCTCGATCGCTCCACCACCATTACCGTAAATCGAGTTTCTAGTGTTGACTTGCGCTCCCAATATACAGTAAACAAAAGCTTCAGCAGATCGATTCAATCTACCAAGTCCAGCTTTAGTGAGTCCATGACCACTTGTTGGGATAAACCAAGCATATTTATAATCAGCAAAATCGTCATTACGGATAAATGAGATTAGGTCTCCCTTTTCCTTCTTACCTCCTTCATCAGCAAATTTACCACCTTCACCGGGCCACTGATCAGCTTCAACATCGTAATTCCTTACAATATGTACATTTTGATTTCCTCCACCTCTTCCATTGTATCCAGCACCATAATCAATGAATATATCACCCAATCCTCCGTTTCTACCACCTTTCCATCTAAAATCAGAGTTTTTTGGGATGCTAAATTCTGCACACAATCTTTGATATGCGACTTTGTTGTAAGGGTTATTGTTTATTACAAAAGGTTGCTCATCAGGTAAGGGAAGACTCAATTCATATAATATCCTCCTTATTGTGAAATATACATGAAACTTGATAAAGCTACTCACTACTTTAGGATAGTTTAGACTCTCAAAAGGACTTATACCACAACCAGATGTCGCACACCAAACAGCAAAATTCAGTTGTTGAGGCCAATAATTCATATCTGGAGCGTTCAACCATTTTCTACTCTGTTTTTCAAACTTGAAAGTCACAACTTGGGATGTAAATATGTTACGCATCTTAGCGGTGAATTTTTTTGTATTTGATACGTATATATCCAATGAGGTTAGCATTTTTGTGATATTACTTGTAAAGTCATCAAAATCAATTGCAGGTATTTGGTAAGATCGATTAGTTATAGTTAAACTCTTTGGGAATGAACTCAATGCATCATCATCCAATCCTAAATCTTTCCATAGAAGTCTTTTCAAACGAGGTGATAGGTCATCAGTCCATGTTTTTCCAGTGGGATCATCATAAGACATGATTGTTGTACCATCAACTTTCCACCTAATGTAACCACCATACGGATCAGCTACAACTTCGAATTGACCGCGATCAGCCTTTGGATATCTATTTCTGAAATCATTAAGTAAGCCCATCTTATTATTTATGTTGATAATAAGATTTTTTTAAATCAACACCGTTCTTTTCTAATACCAACCTCATAATTCCATCCTACAGGCGTTCTCTCAAATGACATTTTCAACGTACGGGACTGGTTAACTCCTTTAAAATTTCCGCACGAACCTCTGTTCTTATCTGATTCATATTTAAGTTTTTTTCAGTATCTTTCCTGTATTTTTGACGGATTTCAAGTTTTAGTTTTTCAAACTTATCAACTTCTGCTAAAATTATCGAAAATTCTTGGTCAGAGATAGCGTTATCTTTCAGTGCCTTTGAAACCAAGTCGTGAATGGTGTTTACTTTTGCTTTTGCCAGAGAAACTGTCTGTTCGTGTTTACTAACTTTATGTGAAAGTCGTTTAGAAGCCGCACCGAATCCGACTGATATTCCTCCACAAAGACCACCCACCGCTCCTAATGGGATACCAACAACAGCACCAAAACCAGTAAGAGAGGTTCCTAGTCCACCTGCAGATAGGATAACTGAAACCACCCCACAACCAACACTGATTTTTGTAAATATCCCCCTCGCTCTATTGTATTTTTTCCTAACATCCTCATAATGTCTAAATTCTTTCTGAAGATTATGTACTACTTCACACGATTTTTGAAGCCTGAAATTGTTTGGGTCTCCATTCATAGGAACTTGTGGATAAATTCTATTGTACTCATCCATATTTTTACTGACTAACAGGAAACCTTTAAATTAATTCGGATAGGTTGGTTATTTATTAAGTTAGGCTTTTTTCCATCTTTATCTAAAATCCACAAAGTAAAGTAGTTGACTGGATTTTTGTTTTTTGGAACTCTTAAACAAGGTTGATCTTCATATGGTGGAATAACAGCTAGTACTTGTGAGGGTTTAAGTTCTAAATTTTCACCTACGGTTTTGCAACAATTGGAATATGAAGACTTTGGCTCTATAAGATCACACATTAAGTACATAGGATTTATATATGTTGAATGATGAATGTAACTAAATTGTAATTGTATCTCTTTTACATTGGTTAAGGGTGGATCTAGGTAAATTCTTGTTTCAGGAGTTAGCATAGTGATAGATAGAAATATTGTATCATTCATGTTTTTTTACTTAGCGTCTCTTCTTTTTAAATTGTTCCACAAAATATAGAACCACAGCCACTATCAATAGCCAAGCGTTCTTACTTAAAAATCCAATAACCTCCCCCGCTGTTTTGAACAGAAAGCTCACGATAGCTCCAACCATTCCAGGTAATATTTCACCAAGTTTCTTACCAATATCTTTCAAACCATTACCAACACCTTTACCCAATTTGGTTAGACCTTTAGAAAGATTAGAAACGATAACACCAATGACCACACCTACAGCACTCACAACAGCAAATACTGTAAAACCATACTTTTTGAAGATTGCCTTTACACGATCTCGTAATGACATTCCTTTCTGGATTCTATCAATCTCACGCTCCCAGTTAGCTATTTCATTATCATCCTCAGCAATTTCTCTATCTAGAGCCTCTATTCGGTTACTTACTTCTGGGTTCTTCAGCAATTCTTCAGCGGCATATCTTTTAGGAATTTTATTTCCTCCTTCTTTTTGTTTTGTGATTCTTTTATCTTAGCTATTTCAACATTATTAGCTTCCACAACCTCTTCTGCTCTTGGACCTAAAGCATTTTTCAATTGATCGGGAAGTTTTTTACTTTTATTTTTTAATGATTTTAATTCACCATCTAGAAGAACATAATCACTTGGATTTCCTCTTCTTAAATTAACAACTATTGCTTTTATTCCATCTCCAATATCTTTGAAAAATGTTATGAATTTTGAAGTGTCTGCACGTGGATAGTACTTTTTGATTTCTTTTTCAGCATCATCTTGATCTTTCATCCTAGTATCTAACAAGGGATCAGTTTCACGACCACCAAATGAAGTTTCCTCCTCCTCATAAGGGTTAATTGGATGAGTGGTGGATGTATTTGTGAATGGGCTCAAGTAAAGTGTATTATCCTCATCATAATCACCTAGATCGGCTGATGTATCAAAAGGATTTTTTACTTTGTCTGGTATATCTCCGCCTTCTGCCATAATTTTTTACTAATCAGTAAGAAATCTTTAAACTTGTCACACAATTAACTAAAATAATTTACTAGCCATATAACCTAATGCCAGCATACCACCACCCACATATACAATCTCACCCATCTTTTGATTGCTACTAGGTCTATAATAATCAGAGAATTTTGGTTCATGTGTCTGACTATACAATTTCAAAGCTTCATCTGTATTAGAAATATTTTGTGAAGCCTGGTGTTTAACATCCTTCTGTTGAGAGTACCAATCAATGAGTTTCTGCCTATTTTCCTGGTATGTAGCATAATCTTTTTGATATTTTTCTATTGCCTTATCGTGTCGTATTCTTTCTACATCTGTTTTATCACCTGATAGATATTTTGCAAGATATGATCCACCAACAAAGGTAGTAGCATTCAAAATAGCCCCACCAATCATCATTGCTATTGTCGCCATTTATTGATCAATATGTAAAATCTTTAAGTCGTCTACAAAGTTTTTGGTAAAATTTTTTGATCTTCTAGATAATATTTCAAGTACATACTACTAGACATGACAGCGACCCATTTAGCATAGTTTGTAAAACTTGAGGAGGGATCGTTTATAAATGATTCTTTCAAGGCCTTTTTAGCGACATATCCAACACCGGCAGCCAATCCAATAATGACCAGCGAATCGGTAACAGTTTTCACAAGTTTGTTTTCTGTTGACATAATTTTTTACTTATCAGTAAGAAATCTTTAAACTACTTTCCTCAGAGCATTACTATTTTCGGAGTTGGTTGGGTAGTGGTATGTGAGGGTGGAGGTTGGGTGGGTTGGTTATGAATATTTGAGGGTGGTGGTTTTCTGTTTTTGTAGTACCTCATAAACATGTCAAATGCGGTAAACCCTATTCCTACAATAGATAACACAGTTGTAAAAGATAGTTCTGGAATCCATGCTTTAGATTCGCTCTCTGTTTCTGTATTTTTAGTTTCTTCTTCACGTTTCATTTCCCTAGCTAAAGCTTCTTTGGCTTTTTTGTTATATTCCGCTAGTTTCTTACCGGCAGCGACCTTTTTAGGATCTTTCTCTTTACCAGCTCTCTTCTTATCAGGAAGAGGATCATTAGTAATTTGTTCAACAACTTCATCAGACATAATTATTTATTTCCAATAGTAAAGAATCTTTAAATCAGTTGTGCTCAGTTTTGTTTAGTAGTCTGTTCAGTAGTCTGTTCAGTTTTGTTGGAATCCTCAGTATTTTTGCTTGAAACTTCTTGTATTTTGTTGATTTTAATGTGCTTAGCAACCTGGAATAGTCCGCTGGCAAGTGCTACCAATCTTCCACCTTTTAATGCTAAGAGACCTACAAAGTTTGTCAGTTCACGATTAACCAACTCATCATTCTTCAAGTCTTTACAAAGAGCTTCTATGTCATCCACAGGAACCATGTAAGAAATGACATGAGAAACTAATTGAAGAGATGAATCTACTAATCCACCACTAATTTTCTTACCTAATACTGTCTGGTATCGATTATAATATTTTTCAACGTCTTTTGTCGTGAGTTTCTTGATATCACCTAGACTCATATCAACACCTAAATATTCCTTTGTAGTTCCAAGAGATGCGAGAATTGATAGTGATTCTTGTTTGATTTCAATATCATTATCTTTAGGTTTTTTGACATCATCTTTTACCTCAGGCTGTTTTATAAAATCTTCAACGTTTGTCATCTTTTAATTTTGTAATAAACATAGATTTTTTTAAATCACCGCAGGAATCTCTAAATAATATTGGAATGGATAACGTAAACATAAACAGAGTCTCGAATATTTTTCAGTTTTAAGCATTTCTACAAACTTTTTACGAGTTTCTGATTCTAAATCACCTCCATAATCTTCGAAAAGCATCTTAATACCCTTTTGTGATGGATTATGGAATGTAACAACACAAGCTACATTTTCACGGAATGGTTTTGCTATGGATGTTAATTGCTGAGTGAGAACCCAAACTGATAATCCATGATGCCTTCCGGAAAATGCTAGATCTATAAACTTGTTTGATCGTTTCTTTAGATCATTCGAAACAGCACAGTCGTCTAAAATTATTAGTGTATTAGTACCGGAGAACAAAGTTTGACAATCAGTTAACAATTCATTAATCTCATCACTGTTACTAGCATCTGGTGATAATACAAAGAAACGTTTATCTCTGTTAGCAAATTTATGATAGGTTTTATTTTTAGCATAAGTTGGACAAATTAGAACAATGTATTCAAAAACTTTGTGAAATGGTCCTCGGAGCTGATCTATGATGTACTTTGTCTTTCCACAATTTGTTGGACCTGTTATAATGCAATGAAAAGGAACTTTATCTCGTAATTCTTTCATACTTTTAACTAATACATTATTGATCTTAAGTTTGAATTCATGATCTCCATCAACGCATCAGCCACCACAAACATGTAACAGGTGATATTTCCTGTTCCTCCAACTTTTCGTTTCATTTCAAGTTTTACTCCATCTCGTGTGTTGTTCAAGGCCATACCTCCCCCATGAATATTATTGTCGGGGTGAGTTCTCAAGTCAATCCATAGAGCAAACTTGTTGTCATAAAAATTATTTAGCTTGACACCCTCTTTACCGAAACGTTTCTTTACCGAATCCCAGAAGTCTGACGGTTCCATTCCCTTAGAGTAGAGACGGTTTGGTATGCCGTCAACGTTAATCTTGATTGATGTAATATTCGGATTGACAAACTTTTCAGAATCTCGTGCTCCTCCACCGTATCCCTCTGTGAACAAGCACAATATCCCTGTCATTGATCTCCTAGGTATATTAATGTTCTCGTTTATGTAACTGTCATTAGGTTTGGAGATGGTGAAAGTTTTGTGTAGAAGGACATTCTCGTAAAAGAATACTTTACCAACCTGATAAGCTGACTGAGCCTCACTAGCTAAGTATTCACTTGAGATACAAGAATATTCCAACTCAAGGTTTGCGATTTTGTAAGTTGGAGTCTTAACCGTGTCAGAATAAACAACAATATCGTAAACTGGAGCTAGTGTAATCTCAAAGATTAGTGGATGAGGTAACACCTTTGGATAGAAAACCCCATGCTTGCTGAGAATAGGATGGTTGAGTGGGATACGGTACTTGGTGTTGTATACTGCTGCAAGAGCTACTTCCTTAGCATCTGAGGTTACCTTATCACCCGCATTTGTCCTAAGCTTCCTCATGTTTTCAGAAGAAATGCCTTGTTTTATTCTATTCTCACGATCTTCAGCTGTTAAGTATAAGTCATGATAGGTTTGAAAGAGATCGTATCTTTGAGTATCCTGTAGTGTTTCTCCACCAAAAAGAACCCTGAGTCTGGATACAAGGTTTCTGCCTACGTTATTCACAAGGGTGTTGTTTGCATGACCTTCAACAGTCAAGTCAAATAATAGAGATACACTTCCTGGTACAATAACTACATTATCAGAAAGTTTTGGAATATTTATATATAAGGTTTCTCCAGGACTAGCAGATGATGGATTTAGTGTAATTCGATTCAGTGACGATTCCGCTTTCAAACCGAGTGGCTCTAGTGGAATCCTGTTTGGGTTAATTTCTTCGGATATAGCTTGTGACATAATGTTTTATTTTAAAGATAGGTAGAGTATTCTTTTAAATGAGTAACGAAAACATATCAAAAATATATTATTCCACTTATGGATATTGGAAAGGATATTCTGCAATTTCAAAATTATCTGAAAAAGCAAAAGTTAGTGAAGATGATGCTAAAAGATGGCTTGAGAAACAGGCTTTATGGCAAATCTATCTATCAGCTCCAAAATATATTCCTAGACCGCACTGGACTGTAGATAAACCTAATCAGATTCACCAAGCAGATTTATTATTTTTACCACATGATAGAGTTGGAAGAAAGACATATCGATATGCTCTGGTTGTGATTGATATAGCTAGTCGATACAAAGATGCAGAACCACTAACATCAAAAGAAAGTCATGAGATATCTAAAGCCTTCAGTAATATTTACTCTAGAAAGTTAAAATATCCTAAAAAATTAATTGTTGATCCTGGAAGAGAATTTATGGGTGATGTGACAAAACTTATGAACATACATAATGTAAACATCGAGAGAAGTGAAGCTGGAAACCATAGAGCTCAAGCATTTGTTGAAAGAGCAAATAGAACATTATCAGAAAAACTATTTAGTCATCAATATGCACAAGAAATGATTAGTGATGATCGATCTAGAGTATGGGTGAAACGATTACCAGCTATTTTGAAAACTCTGAATAGTATACCAACTAGAATAACTGGTAAAGAGCCTGAGAAAGCTATAAAACTGAAAGAGGTTGATATTGATACTCCAAATTATAAGCGAGTTGTTGGACTTGATGAGGTGAGGCTTCCGCTTGGGGTCAGGGTTAGATACTTACTCGCTCCGGGTGAACTTGAGGGTGGTGAACGAAGACGAGCTACGGATCCTATTTGGAGTATTCAGGTTTATGATATATCACGTAGTGTGGTTTCATCTAATCAGCCAGTGTTGTATTATTTACTAGATGGACCGAGGCGTGGTTTTGTGAGGGAAGAACTTCAGGTTGTACCACACGATACCGAACTCCCACCAAATTCTGTGATGAAATGAGCTAATACAAAGGCTCTGTGTGAATTCCGTCGTCTGCCACAATACGTTTATCGTAGTAGGCGCTCAATCCTAATTTATTTTGAGTATATGTTACAATTTGATTATTGTTAACTCTAAAGCCGGTATTTTGTACTTTATCTTTCGCCCCGTTCAAAGCTTCGTAGTATCGATCCCATCTCATATCATTTTGCTTTCTGGAGGTCCCTTTGCAACTAAACTTTGTTTTTCTGTTCTGGTCTTCGGCGTAATAACATTTTGGTGCAAGAGCAATCATTCGGACACCCTTCAACTCCAGCTTGAACAGCCCGGGTGTCTTGTCGTGGTATTTTGAGGTTGATAGGAATTTTTCTTTCCCTCCACTAAAGTATTCTTTTTGTAGTTCAGGTTTTATAATCTTGTCAAAATTTTCATTCGAAAGAGCTATGTACAGGCTATCGGTATCCATTTGGATTAGTTCAAAATCACTTCGATCGACATATTTATCGAGGAAGTCGTGGTAAAACTGCAACATGCGAAGTTTAGCCAGTTGATATACAGCTATACCACACTGATAAGGTCGATTTACGTTTACCTGACGTTTTCGTTCTTTTAATTCATATGTTTCATTGATTACTTCCAGATCCTCAAAGAAGGGGCTGCGGAAGGCTTTATCAACCTCGACCTCGTCTTTAGTATATCTTGTTTTTGTGTGTCTTTCGAGATCTTCGATCATTTTTCCATAGAATGAATTTCCTTTTAGTTTGTAAGTATCGCCCAGTTCTTTACAACCTTCATACTTGGAATTCAGTTTTTCAATCAACACTTGAAGGTCTTTGGTATCTTCAATCAATGTGGATATAGCAGGGAATTGCTTCAATTCATTCATAATAGTTTCGACATCATCTCTCTTGTTGTCATTAACAGCTTTGCGTAACTTTGCGGTCATAACCTCGATATCACCATCTCTTCTAGCGCTACTGACTTCGTCTGGGAACCATTTGAAAGGTCTTCCAGGTACATATTTTAAAATCTTGTGTACAGCTGTTACCTCTAAACCATGATTAATATACCATTTCAGTAGGGGTGTATATAGTAAGATCTTCTTCGCCTTAGTCACCCCAAGCAATTTTTTAGTACCTTTTAGAGTTTTTCTGCCAGTGTCTTTTTGGTATTGTTTCATATGTTCAGGGACTAGATCTTCTGGAATACTATCTACAACGAACAACGGTGAAAACTCTTCAAATTTCTCTCTGAGATTGTTAGGGACATGGATATCCACTTGACAAAATCCGAAAAGGTTGTTAGCGAGAATGTCTTCACAAACCTTGTTAACATATTCAGAATCTATTGGGTTTTCAGCCTCAATGAATTCCTCTTTACCACAGGGCATTTCTTGACCCGAGCAGTCTAGATATAAACTGTTTGCATCATAACCACCGACAGACTTGCAAGTTTTTGGGTCTTTATATTTATGGGGGCGAATCTTTGTCTTATCTTTCTCTGCATAGCGGGTAAACACAATACTAGGCCCTCCAACCATACCTGTTTTCAAGAGTTCATAAGCCTTGTTTTTAGGACATTCGGTACATTCTTTCCTTACCTTGGAGCACTCTTTACAATCCTTTTTACTACAAGTCTTAGCACATTTGTGAAAGCAAGGTTTACCTGGAGCATATAAGGCAGGCTCGTCTCTCTTATTCTTTTTTATGGCTTTATTAAGCACATACATCATTGAGATACCTGGGATAGATACAGCATCTTTTAATATATCAATTTCATCTGGGTAATATTGCTCCCGTGTCTTTTCTAAAGCTTCTACGAAAGGTACAACGTCAGCTAGGTTATACTCCCTCAACCAATCCATCATGGTAACACAACCCCTCTTTTGAAATTCGATCTTAAATTCTTCATATTCTTGATGGTCCAATGTGATTTTATGATGTAGGCTTGAGTAAAAGTCTTTATATTCCACAGGGCCTACGTGATAAAGCTTCTCATAACTATCCAACCATTCGTAAGGAAAGACAAGTTTTTGTACTGCACAATTATTTGCTTTACACCACTTATCAAAAGAGAGTCCGGGGGCTAAGTAGGACATCACATCTAAAAATTTAAAATGGTCAGTTGTCAGGAACATATACATATTCTCTTTCTTTGCCACAAAAATCTCTCCAGCTTGCTCGGTCATGTGTTTTACAAAATGTTTTTTGATCATATTGATATCATACTTCCCACTATTGAACCCTAAAACAGGAACTTGATTACACCACTTTCTGTACTGCTCTAGCACGTTCTTAGGGATAGAATCTTCATCAGGCAATGGGTATTCTATTACTACTTTTTCGATAATTGCTTTCATACGGTTTTCTAAATCTGTAATAAAGTCTTTGATAAGCTCCTCAGGGTTTGAGTTTACATGAAAAGTAGGTTTGTTTGTAAAATTATCGGTGATAGCAACACTAACTGGAATATGTTTGTTGGTGAAAGTTAGGTCGTCAGTCATCTGTTGAGAAAGTTTGTGGAGTAATGCTTCAAAATCGTAAACAATAAAATATGGGTATGGGGTAAATTTCTTTTCAAGTATCATATCACTTAATTCAGGTTTTTCATGCTCCCAAACCGATACAACATTATACCCCAAGTCTGTGATAATCTTTTCCATTTTGAGGGTTTCATTGTATCTAGTTTCATCGTAACTTGAACAGTGGCAGCCGTGCCATTTACACCCATAGAATTGAAAAACAGTCTTAGTCTCAGGCTCGTATCCATCAACCAAAATCTCATTTTTACCATTCCTCACACACCGCTCACCCCCATGCCCACAGAGAGCGTGATGAATATGTTTTCCTATATGTATAGCCTGTTCTTCTATCCATCGGCAACCAACATAACTAAATTGGGTATTACCTCCATAAAACACCTTTTCTGAACTGTTCATGATATGTTTGAACTTTTCCCCTTTACATATCAATTGTGTCTTTCCTCCTGAGCATCTTTTTTCTGTTACGTGTCTATTGTAATTATCATGTCTGTTAAATCTTTGCTGACATCCAGAACATTCCCAGAGTTCTGTTAGCAGCTCTATATCCTTGATGTAGAAACAGTGACCATTATAGAGTCCGATATCTAAACATAGTAAATTCTTTTTGAGCCGGTCTTTACCGTACACCAGTCTCCAAAACTTTTGGTTTTTTGGTTCGTATACACGGATGTTAACAGAAAACCTCTTAGCGACACCCTCAAGTTCAACAAATTTCATTCCCTCCACATGTTTAACTTTCATTTTTGGTGTCTTGTAAAAATCTCGGGCTAGTTTTAGAGCCTTTCTTGTAGTATCCTCTGCAGGTCTGGGGATATTATCACGATAGGCAAAGTAAATAGTGAGACACCTCCAAAAACAGAGCTTGTCATCATTACTATCAATGGCGTGAATACATTTCTTGTTACGTATCCAATCTGGTAAGGGTCCACACCCCATTAAAGGCTCATTGCTGTGAATGACTTTTACGGTTATCTCAGTAAACTCAACTCTGCCTTGGTATACACCGGGGGTTTCAACGACCTCTGTTGCTGGTAGGTACGCTGTGCTCCACACTTCTTCATTCTCCAAATCTAACCTTTTGGTCTCACACCTTTCGATATATCCCTCAATTTCAGATAAACTTGTAAAAGTCCCCTCCCCACGAAGTGTTTTGTGATAATCAGCTTTTTCTCCACTCCCGCGATGAATTTTAGATGAAAAACTGTAAACAATCCTTGAACGCATCTCTATTTTGGGTTTGAGTTTGTCAAAAATCATTTTTGATAAGTCATTATTTAGATCAGCATTAAATTCGTGGGTATTTGGGTTTGGTGGGATTTGTGCTTCCCTTTCATTCAATTCATCTTCCTCACTCCTTCTAGTGGGAGTAAATATAAAAGTTGTTGGAGGTCGTAGTTTGGTTGGTTCAGCTTTTTTAGTACTTGTGTCTGGGGTAGGTTTTTGCTTCTGGTTGGGGGTCTTTTTTCTAGGGGCTGGGATGATGATATTTTTATTGGTGAGATCTTTAAGCGAATCATAAAACTTTTTTCTGTCCGCCACTTTAAAAGTTTTGTTTATTGTTTTAGGGGCGGGTCTTTGCGACTTATTAGGTATATTTTTATTGATGGTAACTGTAAGCGAATCATAAAACTTTTTTCTGTCCGCCACTTTAAAAGTTTTGTTTATTGTTTTAGGGGCGGGTCTTTGCGACTTATTAGGTATATTTTTATTGATGGTAACTGTAAGCGAATCATAAAACTTTTTTCTGTCCGCCACTTTAAAAGTTTTGTTTATTGTTTTAGGGGCGGGTCTTTGCGACTTATTAGGTATATTTTTATTGATGGTAACTGTAAGCGAATCATAAAACTTTTTTCTGTCCGCCACTTTAAAATTTTTGTTTATTGTTTTAGGGGCTGGGATAAGTGGTGGTTGAGGAAGTTTAGTATGTGGGGTTGGGATGTGTCTTTCTGGTTGGTTTGGAGTATTAGTTATAGGTTCTGGGATGGGTTGGGGTTTAGGAGTTTTAGTTCTAGGTGCTGGGGTGGGTTGGGGTTGAGGAGTTTCAGTTCTAGGTGCTGGGGTGGGTTGGGGTTGAGGAGTTTCAGTTCTAGGTCTAGGTTCAGTAATGTCTATATTACCCAGAGCTTCAATGAGTTCGGCTTTTTTCATTCGATAATATCCTTTAATACCCTGCTCTCGAGCAAGTTGTTTCAATTCCTTGACTTTGAGTTTGTCCATCAATTTTCTATTATATTATTATTTCTTTAAATCTGTTTTTTAGAAATTCAATTTTTTTTATTTATTTTTTTATTTGTTGATACTTTATTAACCAAGAAATTAATTGATAAAATCTCTGATAAATCTCTGATAAATCTCTGATAAAATTTTTTTATTTTTTTTATAAATCCCTGATAAAATCCTTGGTAAAATCCTTGGTAAATCTCTGATAAAATTTTAACCTAACTAAAAAAATCTCTGATAAAATCTGATAAATCTCTGATAAAATAAAATCCGGGTATAATTACTCCAATATACTACTACGCCATATTTACGCGGCGGAGCGAAAAAATTCGCAAGTTGCTCGGAGGTAAATAGCACAGGATATTCGGAGTTTGACTAGCCAATCAGAGCGCACCTTCAACGCTATCCATTGTTTTAGTATATACTAATCACCAATAATCACTGAGCCTGAGGCGAATAATTGTTTTAGTATAAATACACAGGTGATTGTTTCAAAAAAGAAAAGAAAATGCATTGCTCAACATGAAAAAAGTTTATTTCATCAAAAGCGCGCGAACGACTGAAAGCCATTTTGTTCGTCGAGGTGATTATCGGCTGATAATCCTAGATAGCGAACCAATCAGAGCGCGCGATTTTGTATAATCACCTGAGTATTTATACTTAATATGATTATTGCATATTTCTCGATTCTGATTAGCTGAGAGCAGTGCAAAAAGTGTAAAACCTGTGCAAAAAGTGTAACATCAGTGCAAAAAGTGTAACACCAGTGCACAAAGTGAGACACCAGTGCA
>OX453285.1:5133631-5146131 GCA_949710005.1 Ricordea florida
GTATAGTAAAACAAACAGAACCACAGTACAGTACTGTTTAGTAGCTTTCTAAATGAATACGTGAGGTATTTGTGAAAGACTACCCAAACTGTAATGTCAAAGAAAAAAATTGCGAAAAAGGGATAAGTAAACCATAGATTTTCAAGTGTTAAATATTCCGTTATACAAACTAAAGTTTGATGCTGTTATCTAAACCTCAGAAACATGCAGATGTCCGAAAATGATTCACACAAACTACTGGGCGCTGCCACCTTACCTCAAAAGGTCCGCCGACCATGAAATAACTGGAATATTTCCCTCCATTATCAACCGCATGGTCCAATGGGCTTGTGGCGAATGCACCAACGGACATGGCAAGACGACACTGGATTTATCTTCTGACGGTCAGCGGGGCACTGCCATGAAAGAAAGCATGATCGAGGTGTTAGAAGGCATAGGAGAAAACCGCATCAGCTTTCCAATCAACGGTAACGAGGACATGAGCACCTACAAAGGCGTCCATGGTTTCGTGAATCTAGTGAGGTCCCCTGGGGTGATATTTGTGACTTTGCCTGACCCTCCGGATACTTCAGCCGTGGCAATCCTCAAAGCAGTTCTGTTGTGCATCCCCTTACTTATCCTGACTTTGTGTATTACTCTTATATCGGGAATTATCATTTGGACAATCGTAAGTTGCAAGAATTATGGTGTACTTCACTCGAAAGTATATCCTGGAACGATTATATACTTCACTGTAAAATAACAGATACAAAGCACGTTCTGATTGGCCCAGCCGTATTTATCAAAATACCTATATAACAATAATAATAATAATGAACTTTATTTGAGTGTCAACTGTATCTAGCACTGACGCACTAATTGGGGACACTGTAAAGCCCAAATCAAATCAAATTTAATTAAATTAAATCAATTCAAATGAAATGTTGGTTTTTTTTTATCACTCGTGAATTATGGTGCAACTTATGCACGCGGGTGCCGTCACACACAACTAATATTTACTTGCGCTAGCACACATGTTGTATAAGGTCTAATAATATACATGAAAAAGTTATCAGTAATACCAGGGCAAAAAGTGTAACACCAGTGCAAAAAGTGTAACACCAGCGCAAATTACAAATCAAATATTTTTCATGCATAATGATTAACAAATAATCATACGGTATTTTCGTTCAATTTTTGATTTATTTGGACCCAATGCGTCTCCTGCAATTTAAGCTTTTTGAAAAACTCATGAGTGTAATTAAATCACAAACTGAACGAGAAAACCGTATGTTTACCATAACAAATAGTGCTACCCAGAACTATATACCCAGGTGGGAGGCTGTGTGGCCGAGTAGTTACGGCACCGGACTTGTAATCTCGTCACGATCCCGGGTTCAATTCCCGTCCTGACCACCACCTGGATGGGGTAGTGAATCATGTAAGCCTTTACAAAATATCCTGAGGGGTAGTGAATCATGTAAGCCTTTACAAAATATCCCGAGGGGTAGTGAATCATGTAAGCCTTGCCAAAATATTCCGAGGGGTAGTGAATCATGTAAACCTTTACAAAATATCCCGAGGGGTAGTGAATCATGTAAACCTTTACAAAATATCCCGAGGGGTAGTGAATCATGTAAGCCTTGCCAAAATATCCCGAGATCTCCTCAAGGGGGGGGGGGGGGGAGGAGGGTAATCAGAAGATCGCGGGATATTTTGCAAAGGCTAACATGATTCACTACCCCTCGGGATATTTTGTAAAGGCTTACATGATTAACTACCCACCTGGATGTGTAATACGGTAATCCCGAGTTTCGGATCCTCGACCACGTTTATAAATACCCAAAAGGTCCGCCTCCCACCAGTTAGCATTCTTAGCAAAAGTTTATGTTCGCAGTTAGTAAAATCCGAATAGCATTGTAATTAAAATCCGAATAGCATTGTAATTAAAATCCGAATAGTATTGTAATGAAAATCCGAATAGTATTGTAATTTTTTAGAATTTTAGATTTTAGTTAGGTATAAACTATACTTTAACGCTTCTAATTTCTAACCTATAACTTAGTATTTTAGATTTTCATTTTTTAAGTTGTAATTTTCACTTTCGCGTGTCACGTTCATTTGTTTTTTTTTATGTATTTAATTGTAATGCGCATTTGAACATATACGCATGGAATTTGCGCACAACAAATTCATAATTATTATTATTATTATTATTGTTATTATTATTATTATTAGTATTATTATTATTATTATTATTAGTATTATTATTAGTATACACCACCCCACAAGCTTGATAACTTTAAATCACATCTTGTAAAAATAAAGGTTTTATTTTATTATTGCTATTTTTTTTTGGATGTTATAGATCGATATACCGATTCTCTCTTGTGTGAAGACTAAATATTCTTACAATAATTCTTAACAGGAAATGAGAACGAGTAAATCCGATTTCCCACCAGGATTTCACAAGGGAGCAATTGAGGGCTTTTGGTGGGCTTTTGTAACCATAACAACAGTTGGGTAAGTAAGAATGGCGTGTAAGCAGTCTCCTTTTGTATAAACTATAATAAAAGTTATTTAATCGTTTCCACTATTTTTTGACTTACTGATTGTAATCTCAGCGCTTGAAGCTAACGGTCGTCCACCCGTCAAAAACGAGTAAAACGTACCACGGGACGAGTGAGAATTACAATTACTCTTTTTTTGGACGAGTATGGAGTTTCTTGTCTTCATACGTTTTGTATTTTACGAATTAAAAGTCAATAAAAACAACTATCTGTCTTTACGAACGTGCAAAGACGCATGCCATGAGATCATTTTGAAAATGGAGAGGAACTGGCGCGAGTAAACACTTTCTAGCATGAGCAGTAGATAGCAGTCACGGCGGGAAAATGTGACGGATATTAAAATAAGCAACAATTATGGCCGCTGGCCGCTGTTTTTCTTTGCTTGACTATCTAAGGGACGGACCATTAGAAAAGTGATGGGGGGGGGGGGGGGGGGTGGAAAAAAAAAAAACAAAAAAAAATTCATGCAAGGGAAAATACCAAAAAAAAATTCATGCAAGGAAGAAGGTAAAAAAAAAATTCATGCAGAAGGAAGGTCACACGTAGTAAAAAAAATTCGTGCAGAGGGGTTCACCTGAAAAAAACATTCCTGCACAAGCAGTGAGCAAAAAAAAAAGATTCGTGCAAGCTGAAAATTCCCCACCCCCCCCCCATCACTTTTGTAATGGTCCGTCCCTAAAAGGAACGGAGAAAAGTACAAAGGACCAGTTGGATTATTTCTAGGACCACCGAACATTTCCTACTACTTGTCCCAGGAAAACCATTTCAAAAAAGTTAGTTTGGAGCATTGAGTCTTACACTTGAATCAGATTGCAAGATTGTTGAGAAACTATGAGTAAAAACGGAAACCTTCTTCCTTTAACCCTTCAAGTCTCAGGGGTGGCCAGCATCCAATTTCTTCAAGATTTCATTTTGAAAAAGGTCTTTATTCATTTGTCACTCGAATTTCCAAAGAGAATAAGTAAAGGTTATCATACGGTTTCGAGTTCAATTTGGAATTAATTTGCACGAGTGAGTTTTTCAAAAAGCTGAAATTGCACAAGCCGCTTCGACGAGTGCAATTTCAGCTTTTTGAAAAACTCACAAGTGCAAATTAATTCCAAATTGACTGAGAAAAACCGTATGATTACTTATTAATAATATAAACATGAAAAAATTCGCCTGGAGGAAGTGCCGGAAGAGCTCATTTTTTTTTAATTAATTTGCCATTTTTTCTCACTCGAGAAAACTTTTTTCAAAGTTTCCGCAGAAAATTTTCGTCATCATTTTACGTGATATCATTGGCTTAGAAAATTTTCTATTGTCTTTCAGCCAATCATAATCCAGAATTTCGATGTGTAATTTGCACTGGTGTTACACTTTTTACACTAGTGTTACACTTTTGCACTGGTGTTACAGTTGGACTGCACTGCTCTCAACCAATCAGAATCGAGTAATTTTTTCATGTATATTATTAAAGGTGTTATATCATGGCCGACTGGAATACAGACTTAATGAAGCACCATTCGCATGATGTCAGAGATCGTTTTTTCCCTTTGTCTCAAGGCCAACCAGAATAACTTCAAATACAGCTACACTTCTTTAATTTTTTCCAATTTCTTGCGGTCCAATTCCCCATCGACGCAACACCAGTTTCTTTACAAACTACCCCCACATCCAGTAGGTACAAGTAATCGGATCAATATAAGTATCTGGGCAACTGTGCACCTACCCCTCCCCTAAGCCAACAATTAACCCTAACTTTTTAACTTATTATAACTTGCTGGGTCAGGGGAGAGGTAGGTGCACAGTTGCCTAGATACTTACACTGATCCATCTAATCCTAGACTGTCTATTTTTTGAACGGTTCTCTAATTGAAACAGCTCTATTGTTTTCAAGAAAAAAGGGCACCCTTTTGTTTCTTCTATTATTCAATCCTAGGGTTGCGACATCCTTGTCCAAGACACTCCACTAGACTCTAATGGAATCACAGTTTTTCTTTTCCTAGGAAACTTAAATTAAATGTGTAGTGTGCTTGTCTCAGGTCATGGCTTAAAGAACGAGGTATATTACATATGTAGCGTGCTTGTCTCTGGTCATGGCTTAAAGAACGAGGTATATTACATGTGTAGCGTGCTTGTCTCAGGTCATGGCTTAAAGAACGAGGTATATTACAAGTGTAGCGTGCTTGTCTCTGGTCATGGCTTAAAGAACGAGGTATATTACATGTGTAGCGTGCTTGTCTCAGGTCATGGCTTAAAGAACGAGGTATATCTCACGTGTAGTGTGCTTGTCTCAGGTCACGGCTTAAAGAACGAGGTATATCTCATGTGTAGTCTGCTTGTTTCTGGTTATGGCTTAAAGAACAAGGTATGTTACATGTGTAGTGTGCTTGTCTCAGGTCATGGCTTAAAGAACGAGGTATATTTCACGTGTAGTGTGCTTGTCTCAGGTCATGGCTTAAAGAACGAGGTATATTACATGTGTAGTTTGCTTATCTCTGGTCATGGCTTAAAGAACGAGGTATATTACGTGTGTAGCGTGCTTGTCTCAGGTCATGGCTTAAAGAACGAGGTATATTACTTGTGTAGTGTGCTTATCTCAGGTCATGGCTTAAAGAACGAGGTATATTACATGTTGAGCGTGTTTGTCTCTGGTTATGGCTTAAAGAATGAGGTATATTACATGTGTAACATGCTTGTCTCGGGTCATGGCTTAAAAAACGAGGTGTTTGACGACTTGACTTCCCGAAGCTGCAGTGGACTTGATGCGCCTCCAGTGAACTCCAATGGACTCCACCGGAATCTAGTGGAGTGTACTTGGCATGGACTGCGAACCGATAGTATGGCACCTCTCAACAGTTGTAAGGTCGCCCTAATTGACTGATTGATTTATCTCCTTAGTTACGGAGACTACGTGGCAAAGTCTCTGGTCGCACGTGTGTTTTCAGTAATATGGACATTGGCGGGCCTCGTTATTATGTCACTACTCCACAGCTCCATTGCTACGTCTCTAACAACCATTAAATTCGACAACAACGTCAAACTATACGGAACAAAGGTATGAGGTCGCCCGGTTAGCTTAGTTGGTAGAGCGCCGGCCTGTCGAGCAGGAGGTCGTGAGTTCAAACCTCAGCCGGACCAACACTCAATGTCTTAAAATAACTGAGGAGAATGTGCTGCCTTTGTTATGACGTCTGCAAATGGTTAGATATTCTAGTCTTCTCGGATAAAGACGAAAAACCGTAGGCCCCGTCTCACAGCACTGTTCTTGTGGGACGTTAAAAGATCCCACAACGCTGTTCGAAAAGAATAGGGGCCTTAGACCCCGGTGGTGTGATCGACCTTGCTAAAGTTTGATTGTAATTTGAGGTAGCCTTTCCGGGAGGGAAGTACTTTCTGTTAACGATTCTCCTATCAATACTTGTACTGTTTGCACCCTTACTTGAAAACAGAATTTAGTGTAAATCTGAACTTTACAGTCTAAAATTGCTTGATAATACTTTAAGGTGGCTGCAGTTCAGAACTCCACTGAGTATCGAATGGGGCTTCTGTTAAATGGAAGAGTCAATACAGGTAAAGTACACAACACAGAAACTACCCAGTAAATAATTTTGAATTTGGAATAGCACATCTGTTTGGTGTTGAAGGTGATCCTTCAGAGATTTTCTTGGATCAATGTAAGTTTCTGGGCAACTGCGCACCTACCCCTCCCCTAACCCAACATTAACGCTAACTCTTTAACTTATAACAACTTGCTGGGTTAGGGGAGGGGTAGGTGCACAGTTGCTTAGATACAGACATTGATCCATTTTCTTTTCGGAGATGGTAGGAATAATTTAAGGTTGATGAAGGTTATGTGACTGTGAAAAAGGGGAACTTCTCACAGTTCGCAATGTGTAGTTGAACCTAAAGTTTCAGGACCAAGTATGTGATACAGCAAACAATAATTAACTTAAAGTTCCAGTTTAATGAATACTGTTATTTCAAAAGATTAAACTGAATAAAAAACTTATTCTTCTACTCTCAACAGTAATCATCACCCATTCCAATATACAGTACTGTATACAAGTGGAAGGGTGATAGTATACCTATAATACAAAAAACATTACATGACATAACAATTGATTCTGTAAGTTATAAGGTAAACAATATTAGATGGGTCAATGCACGCTAGTAAGTGATCTAATGGTTAATTCTCCTGACGACACCAATACTTTGTGAAGTAAACAAGGGAAAAAGCAACTAGTCTAATTTAATATAGATATGTATTGATATAATACATATGAAGAAGAGTATGATGCTCACTTATGAGAATGTCTGCTTGGATCTTGACAGTTGAATAGTTAAAAAATGCAATAAAATTATTTAACTGAAATGTCACTCTGGCATTAGACAATTCAAAACTTCAAAGCCAAATTTTGAAATCAAGCTTTGCACACAAAGGTCAAAAGTTCACGAAAGGGTACATATCAACTCCCACTGTGGAAAGTTTATAAACAGATTGCACAATGCAGTGTGCTTGTGGGCAATAGGTTAAAAAGATCTGACATTTAGGGTCAAAAATTAGGAACTTGAGCATGACTATATGTTTAACCCAAGATATTAAATTGCTTAAAGCTATCATACCATTGTGTGACTCTAAAAGGATGCATTTCTCCTTTCAGTTTTGCAACTGTGATAATTGGTATAATAAACATGACTTTAAATATTCATGAATTAATAGCAATGTTAAGGATTCAACTTTTAGGCATACACGTCATAGAATTACCATGAAATCTTCATGTGTGCACAACCTTCCAAAACTCAGACTTGAGTCATGATCTGGCTAATCAGTACTCACTTTCAGTGTAACCTGGGTTAATGAAACATGTAAGATCAAAATAGTAGTTCTCATGTTTGGGAGATCTAATGTTAGATCAACTTTCAATCTGTAATTTGATTATAACTGCTAAATAAAAGGGGTGAAATGGGATTTGCAATTGGCCGGGTTTTGCCCTGGGAAAATGGGATTTAACCCTTTAACTCCCTGTACTGACCAGCATCCAATTTCTCATTACAATATTCACTGTTCATCACCCATTTGAGTTATGAGAATAATGAAAATGATCAACAAGAGTTGTATTGATATTTAAACAAAATCTCCTCACTGGTACCATAAGAAATATATGAGAACAGTTAGGAGAAAATGAATATTGATATTGGGGCTTAAAGAGTTTAAGTCACTGGAACTGGGATTTGGTCACTGGGAATGGGAATTTTTTTTCCAAATTGTGCCAGTTGCAATGGTATTGGAGCCCTAAGAAATGGGATCTCAAAAAAACACATAGGCTGAAAAATGGGATTGGTACCCACCCCACCCTTCAGGACCCTCTCTGATCTGTTTGCTGAACAATGTATTGTTGTAGTCAAAGGAAGATCCATTCCGATCACCCATTAGTTGCTAGGGTAATTCAATATGTTGTGAAATATCTGTGCTGTGTTACATTTAGAGCGACAGTACAACAATATAGATGAAGTTAGAAGTGCTGTTCTGAATAGAGAGGTTAAAGGAATGCTGCTAGACACTTACGTGGCAGGTGAACACAAGAGTTGGTTTAGTGACGGACAACTGCGAGTCACCAAAGTTCTGGAAATACCTTTAGGTTACGGTTTTGTTTTGTCTGGATCAACCATGGACCTACTGGGACAATTTAACGAATACATTACACTCAATGCTGCTGGGTTGTCAGAGATAATTGAACGCAACACCCAAAAACTTACGGTGAGTATAATAACTAAAGGTACAAAATTTGATTAGAAACACATCGAAAAAGCAAACATTTACGACAAACAAAACTTGTATAACTCAAACAACTCTTTACATGACGGTAACAGAGTCCATTATAATAAGTTAACCCTTCCAAAACTGGGATGTAGGTAGAAATTCTGGTAAAACTAGCAAAATAAAACCGGACTTGATTACAAACGAGAACAACAATAACACAACAGGGTACCTGGTGACTGACAAAACAAAAGTTAATTGCATGAAATAAATGTATCTTTTAGGGCTTAAGAGAGGCTCGCTCTACTCTCCTCTATTTTACAAATGTTTCGCCACGTATTTTCTGAGAGAAACGTACCAAACACGCCATAAAATACTCTGTATGTTCGAGGGAAACCGTTTCTCCGAGAAGCCATGTCAGATTTAAATAAAGGCCAGGTTGCTAGATTATAGTCACAGGTACCCCAACCTCTTTCGGTTCTTGCTTACCTCTCTTTCATGACTTGGATGTAATCCTTTACACTCTTGATATCTTGCAGCCAAAAGTAGAATAAATTCATCAAAATTACATTCTGGGTGTCAGTTTTGTCGGTAAAAATGGACTTCTCTATTTCTGAAAATGCCAGTTCAGCTTCTTTTGTTCACAGTTACAAAACAGGTCTTTAAGTTCACATCTCACTTAAAATTAATACTAAACATTTTGCTTTTCACGTGTCCAAAACAAAATGATACGGAAGTGGCCGACATTGTCCCAAAAACAACGCAAACTGAAGAATTTGGAGTAAAACCTAAGTTCGGGGCAAATCTTTTCAAACCAATTTTAGCTCCATTGGAATAAAGGCAAGATTATTAAATGCAAAGAAATTTTGATTTCTTCTTACCAGTTGTTAATTAGTTGTTTCTCCTACTATCAATTTTATTTTAGAAAACGAAAAAAGAAGCAGAAGATGAGGTATCAACCAAGCTGTTCGACAGCAACTCTGTCCTGTTTCAAAACACGTTTTACTTCCTTCTTTGTCTCTTTGCTGCCGCCATGTTGGCTGGACTTGCGTGGCATTATATGTGGCTGAAAAGAACTAAAAGAGGTCAGTACCTGACTGTCGTAGCGAGTAAATCAGTTAACTGAGGCAATCTTCGATCCACAGAAAGAAACGATGGAGCTGAACAGTACTGTTCAGCCAGCGTTCTAAAGAATGGTCACACTGCATGGTTTGATCCACAGATGAAGCTGTTACAACCACAAATAGTAAATTATAACATAGCGGGCGTCCTTCTCTTACCTAATTACTGTTGAGCAATTATGGTAAAAATCTATATATATGCACAACCGTGCGTATTTAAGATGACTTGTGTAAATATACAACCGAGTCCTCTTCCACTGGTATAACTGCTCGTCAAAATAACAATGTCAGTGGTGGTTGCTCGCGACAAAACTGCGAATTTCTTAGAGTCCTCCTTCAACCACTGTACAGTGCATGGCAATGTGAACATCGTTCTCAACAATCCAAACCCTACTTCGGCCGTTTGACCTTTAACAAGCAAGTTGTTCACTAAAACTTTGACTTTGTTTGTAGACATTTACATTGAGGATTTTGACTTGTTTTGCCTAGATTTTCACTCATTAGAAGAAGCGAATATTTCTTTGACAATTTTACAAACCAACCGAGATGAAGCTTTCTCGCTCAACTGATTGTGGCGTGTTCTTAACCAGCCAAAAGGATCCTTTATTTTCCTTCACCTCACACCTTGCAACTTTGTTGTCAATCAAAACAGAGTTAGTAGACTCTACTAACTCTACTAACTCTAACAAAACTGACTTTAACAAGTCAGTTGTTTACTAAAATTATGATTTTGTTTGTAGACATTTACATTGAGGATTTTGACTTGTTTTGCCTAGATTTTCACTCATTAGAAGAAGCGAATATTTCTTTGACAATTTTACAAACCAGCCGAGATGAAGCATTCTCGCTCAACTGATTGTGGCGTGTTCTTAACCAGCCAAAAGTATCCTTTGTTTTCCTTCACCTCACACCCTGCAACTTTGTTGTCAATAACAAACAAAACGTGTTTTAGCGTTTAAAGTGTTTTCGCTATGTTATAAAAGAATTGGTTCATGCTTTTAGCTGTGCGTATATCGAGTTATGGATGCACTTGGGAAGTTTGAAGAGCTCTCAAGAAGCTAGAGTTGCTCTCAGCCGCGTCTGGAGCACCTCTTACGCTTCTCTAGTGCTCTCCAAACTTCCCGCGTGCATCCATAACTCGATATAAGCACGCTACGCATGAACCAATTCTTACAGTACAGCACTGTTCAGTAGCTTTCCCAAGAATGGTCACACTGCATGGTTTCATGGATCCACAGATGAAAACGTTAGAACCACACTGTATAGTAAAACAAACAGTACCACAGTACAGTACTGTTCAGTAGCTTTACAAAGAATGGTCACACTGCATGGTTTGATCCACAGATGAAAAAGTTAGAACCACACTGTATAGTAAAACAAACAGGACCACAGTACAGTACTGTTCAGTAGCTTTACAAAGAATGGTCACACTGCATGGTTTGATCCACAGATGAAAAAGGAAGAACCACACTGTATTGTAAAACAAACAGTACCACAGTACAGTACTGTTCAGTAGCTTTACAAAGAATGGTTAAAGTGCATGGTTTGATCCACAGATGAAAAAGTTAGAACCACACTGTATAGTAAAACAAACAGTACCACAGTACAGTAGCTTTACAAAGAATGGTCACACTGCAAGGTTTAATGTAAAATATTAAAGTAAGAACCACAGTTTTGTCTTGATTTTCAGATTACTGGAAAACATCTCTTGAGCGCCGGAGGCAAGAAATTAAGCAGAATCTTCAAGACGTTGTTGAAAATTTTTACAATAACATGCTGAAAATTCGAACCAAGTATGCAGTTTGCCATAAGAGGGAACGCAATCAAGTCATCGTGATGCATGCGCAAAAGACAACTTAATGAGTTAATGATTAACTGCTACCACTTCCTGACTGCACATTAGACATGCACACTTATGCATATGCAAGAGAAAATGATGTAAGAGAATGCATCTTCCATACTGGGTTCTTTTACTATGATAAGGGGACAGAATGAAGAGAAAATGAGGTAAGAGAACGCATCTTCCATACTGGGTTCTCTTACTATGATAAGGGGACAGAATCAAGAGAAAATGATGTAAGAGAACGCATCTTCCATACTGGGTTCTCTTACCATGATAAGAGGACAGAATCAAGAGAAAATGAGGTAAGAGAACGCATCTTCCATACTGGGTTCTCTTACTATGATAAGAGGACAGAATCAAGAGAAAATGAGGGAAGAGAACGCATCTTCCATACTGGGTTCTCTTACCATGATAAGAGGACAGAATCAAGAGAAAATGATGTAAGAGAACGCATCTTCCATACTGGGTTCTCTTACTATGATAAGAGGACAGAATCAAGAGAAAATGAGGTAAGAGAACGCATCTTCCATACTGGGTTCTCTTACTATGATAAGGGAACAGAATCAAGAGAAAATGATGTAAGAGAACGCATCTTCCATACTGGGTTCTCTTACCATGATAAGAGGACAGAATCAAGAGAAAATGAGGTAAGAGAACGTATCTTCCATACTGGGTTCTCTTACTATGATAAGGGGACAGAATCAACAGAAAATGAGGTAAGAGAACGCATCTTCCATACTGGGTTCTCTTACTATGATAAGGGGACAGAATCAACAGAAAATGAGGTAAGAGAACGCATCTTCCATACTGGGTTCTCTTACTATGATAAGGGGACAGAATCAAGAGGAAATGAGGTAAGGGAACGCATCTTCCATACTGGGTTCTCTTACTATGATAAGGGAACAGAATCAAGAGAAAATGAGGTAAGAGAACGCATCTTCCATACTGGGTTCTCGTACTATGATAAGGGAACAGAATCTATTTTTAGATCCTGAAACTATATTAACTGACCAATGGTTTATGTCCTTCTCATCACGTGGTCGTAATTTCAATGCGCCATGGGGAAACCGCGCAAGCATCGAACTTGATATAAATAGATTCCGCGCTATAAATACATTCGGCCCCCTTATCATATCAGACGGGTTTTATGTTCTCTTTCCTCATTTTCTCTTGGCATATGACAAGCACACAACAAAACAAAGTGTCGAAGAAAGTAACTCATTAGACTTAAAACTCAGGACAAC
>OX453285.1:5151131-5181131 GCA_949710005.1 Ricordea florida
TTGGTCCGCACCTTATGTCTGAGGCTAAACACATTTCTATTACCTTGCGACTTCTCACTTGTTTTGAACTTCTGCGCTGCGCGCAACAATCGACGAACAGTCGAATCCTGATAACTCGAACCCTCGCGCTCACTCGAACCTCGCGCTAACTCGAACCCTCGCGCTTACTCGAACCTCGCGCTAACTCGAGTCAAGATCGAAATCCTCAAGATTTCTGTCCTATAGTTGCCCATGATAACTCCAACCCTTGATAACTCGAACCTCCCACTAACTCGAAGGTTCCAGTTATAAAGACGCGACTGTATGTCCGCTGGAGATGATGCATGCTGATTGCCTAGCGGCAACCTACTTTAAACAAAAAGTATTTTTAAGATAACCAGACAAAAGTGAAAACGTTCACTCAAAGGGGGAATTGTGTGTAGGAATTGTTCTCTTCAGGTAATAGCTACCTTTTGGGGGCCTTCTAAGTTGTGGTGCAATGCTCGATGACAGAAGAAGAAATGGCAAACTTCCTACGAGCAACCATCTTGTTGCAACTCGAGCATCTCCTACGCTTCTTTCGTACTTAGCAAATCTTTCAAGTGCGTCCATAACACGATGGCTGCACAGCTGCGGCGTTTACCATTTCTTTTATAACATAAGGCGTCATAACTTCACAATCTGACGTCAGCATGCAACCCATGGGCAAATGGATCGCGCGCATTAGCCAATCATAGCGCGCGCTTTCTCAAAGCTATGTTATAAAGTCTACGCAAACGATCAGTACCAAACTAAGAAAACTCACGGTCAACGTTTGTTTGTTGTCCACTGCAACCTAAACTACTGTAGCACGTTCTGACGGTGATGTCCCTTTCAGTTCCAGGCATATTCAGGGTTGCTTTCATAGTCATACAACGATCCAATCCCAGGGTGCATTTTTTGAAGGGTACATAAGGGCTGTCACAACCAGGGCCAGACAGTCTCGGTAGGTCGGAACATTCGTAACACTGGATGCTGGAGTCAGCTGAAAAATGAAAATGGAACAGCGTTCTCATTCTACAATGTGTATGCGTAATTGACCAAGGGTAAGGTCAAGATGGCTGCATGTCGGCCGAGTTCCTTTTCGCGTTTTTATTGATCGAGACATACAAAAAGAACGAGCAGATGAATATTGCTTTTCCAGGTTTCTGTGGCACGAAGCGCCTTGAAGTGTTGTTACTCCCGTCGAGATAAGATGCCAGTCCATCGCAGTGTAACCCCCATCATTATATCACTGGTATCAATTTATACAAGTTAATTACTCAGCTCGTTTAGTTTATTTCTATTCTGGGTAGTTTTTTGCCTATTTCAGTTAATTTATTTCATCCTGTAATTATTTCTATTTGTTTTGGCAAATAAAATGGTTGGTTGGTTGGTTGTTGATGTTGTTGTTGTTATTGTTGTTATACACCTGGGTGGGGACAGACAGTTGTTGGTATCTATTTATACCCCTGGGTGGGGAGAGACAGTTTCTGGTACCTGTTTATACCCCTAGGTGGGGAGAGACAGTTTGTGGTATCCATTTATACCCCTAGGTGGGGAGAGACAGTTTCTGGTATCTATCTATACCCCTGAAAGGGGAGAGACAGTTTCTGGTATCTATTTATACTGCTGGGTGGGGAGAGACGGTTTCTGGTATCTATTTATACCCCTGCTGGGTGGGGAGAGACAGTTTGTGGTATCCATTTATACCCCTGGGTGGGGAGAGACAGTTTCTGGTGTCTATCTATACCCCCGAAAGGGGAGAGACAGTTTCTGGTATTTATCTATACCCCTGAGTGGGGAGAGATAGTTTCTGGTATCTATTTATGCTGCTGGGTGGGGAGAGACAGTTTCTGGTATCTACTTATACCCCTGGGTGGGAAGAGACAGTTTCTGGTATCCATTTATACACGGGTGAGAAGACATAGTTTCTTGTCTAACAGAACGTATAACATAGTGCCATCACCGAGTCTAGATTTCAGAGGATTTTAACACCGGTAGTCACTTACTTGGAGGCATTGTCCAGCTAAAAGGTGATTCAGTGGACTTGTTCGTTGTGGGTGATGGTGATGGCTCGTCTATGAATGGATCACAAAGGTCTCCCTCACAGCACTTGTGTGAGCACAGTTTTGTGGAGCCCAAGGAGCCACAGACTAAGGTAAAAAAAAAACAGATGGATCTCTTTCCATTGGATAAATTGTAAAGCTGCATGCGTAAATTTATGCAGTATTAGACACAAAGTTTAAATCAACAAAATAAAATAATTTATTACATCTCTCAGTTAGTACGCGCGCTGTGATTGGTCAATTTAGCGGGCCGTTCTTTACTGTACGGCTCGCTAAATTCAAAAGTTTCTTGCGAGATATAACAAATATCTTGCAAACCTCGTTTTCTCGGTTTCGTGCTGTAAGTTACGGATTATCGTATTTTCCGCTCGGATTTATGGCCCACGCGCTTCGCGGTTGGGTAGATTTGGTCGATTTGGTTAAGTGTGCCGTTTGGTATGATTGACTGGTGTGATTGTCCCATTATACTGTCCGATTAAAGCTCTAAAGAAAACTTAGTGAAAAATAATGTGGTTGATGCACCAAACGAATTTGAGTAAATTCTAATGGTTTTGATTGAGAAAATTATAGACAACAACAATAACAAAATCTTTATTATTTGACAATTATTCGCCGAAGGCGAAGTGATTATCAGTGAATATTCACCGATAATCACTGAGCCTGAGGCGAATAATTGTTTTAGTATAAATACACAGGTGATTATTTCAAAAAAGAAAAGAAAAAGTATTGCACAGCATCAAAAGCGCGCGAACGACTGGAAGCCATTTTGTTTGTGGAGGTGGTTATCGGCTGATAATCCGAGATAGCGAGCCAATCAGAGCGCGCGATTTTGTATAATCACCTGAGTATTTATACTAAAGTGTCTTAAGTATTTAGCTTAGTAGCTAATTGGGGACACTAAAAGTAGCTAATTAGGGATACTGAGTCTTTTAAGAAGAGAATTGAAAAGTCACAAAAGGAAATCTCTACTCAGGACTCAGTTGGGAGTGAAAGAAATATCGGATGCCAACTTACCCGCGCTGGTCATGTTATCCATGTTACAGAAAAGGCTGTTTGAACAGTCACGTGCCATAACTTCCATGTCCAGATCAATATCAACTATTCTTGTTTTCAGAGTCATACAGCGATCCATACCGGAACTACACTCAACGATAGGGAGACTGGGACTGCTACAATTGGCGTGAATGGATCTTGGGTGGTCTGAGCATCTGTAACAGCGGTTCGTAGAAATGGCTGTGAAATAGAGTTCGGTAAAAAAAGAGTTAGTTTCTAATGGTACCAACAAAATAATCCAATATTTAACTTAATTACTTAAGTTTTCTTGATACAACCACCAAAAAATTTCCATCTGCCTGTCCTGAAACATTCTTTAGATCTCTGGGCAGACAAGTTTCCCCTTGATCACTAGACTTCCGCTTTCTCAAGTTCGGTTTCCTACTGTAGTGAAAGCTTTAAATACAATACAATAAAGAGAAAATGAGGAAAGAGAACATAACCCCGTCTGATATGATAAAGGGGACAGAATCTACATTTAGCGCGGAATCTATTTATATCTCGTTCCATGGCTGCGCGGTTTCCACATGGCGCATTGAACTTACAACCACATGATGAGAAGAACATCAGCCAGTAGCTTCGACTCGATTTTAAAGCGGGTTTAGTTTACTGTCAAAAGTAACATTGCTGTTTCTTAGGTTTTTCATCGCCATGAAAGGTGATTGGCTAAAGAATCAACCAGTTAGAAGCAAAACCAAACCAATTGCGAACTGACATTTTCCCGCGCTTGGTGCTGACAACCTGCATTTTCTTTGAGCTCTGATTGGATCAATAGTTTGCGCTCTTACGTTGTCATCGGCCAAAATAAATAGTTGGGTTTTGGATTTACGACCATCAATCGAAAACTGTCTCATCGGGTAGGTTATAAGATATTTGATAGTATACATCTACCGCACTAGAATAAATCAGTAAAACTTTATGATGCATGGATTCAGCTATGAATATGATTGGCCAAGATTAATAGTTGGATTTTGGTTGGAAGATAATGTTATTTGAAAGTTAACCTCTCCTCCACTAGAATACTGCAGTAAAACTTAATAAGGGGATTTAGCTATGATATATTGACACTTACATGTCACATTAACAGGTTGGTCAGTGGGGACATTGGTTGAAGGTGATGGTGACGGTTCCTCTATAAATGGATCACAGCCATCTTTATCACAGCACTTGTATGAACAGCTTGTCGCTAAGCCAGTTGAGTTTAATTGAGCGCAAATAGCTAGGAAAAGAGAAAGATTTTAAGGTTATGGTATCGTTAGATAAAGAATGTATAAGTATGTTAAAAACAACGTTTTACTCGCTCGCTACGCTCCCTCTTAAAATACTGTTTTTACCACTTGAAAATAAAATTCATATCTTTGCGCCACCGTGTGATATCTTCTATGTATTACATAAAATTGAGTGGCGTATCGAGTGGAAGAAAATCGATAAAAATGAAATCTCACTATGTTTTTGATATAAATGATATCACACACGTGAGGATATAAATGCAGATATCAACTGACACAGTTAAGATATCGCATTTCTACTCCAGGGTAATCGGTTATACCACTAAATTTTATATAATAAAGAGAAAATTACATGGTCCTCTGGAGATACGAACTTTCTTGAAGAGAAATTTCGTATCTTCGCACGGTCATGTAATACCCTTCTCTAGTTGCTTCATGTGACGTCACAACGGCCATATTGGTTGACAAGAAGAATGGACTGGGCACAGATCTACATTCTAAGAACACAAGGAACAAACACTTTGTTGTTACCGTTTTATAGGGATTGCGGGACATCCGTGAGACTAAGTATGTAAAACGTATACCATGTGACCTAGTTGGTTTGGAAGTGGTCGATCCATTGTAATCGGAGGTTTTATCCTGAGTTTTACCGAAGAGTTTTAGTATTAAAATCGTTGAGTTTCAAGAGTTTTGAGTCAAGTTGATAGTGGAATCAACACACTTGAACAAACCAAACGAACAATGCGTGAGTATTAAGGGGTTAGTTTCAAAAGAAACTGGTGCTGCGTCGGTGGAAAATGAAAGGCAGAAAATAATGGCTAATTGAACGAGTTCGTAAAGGTAAGTTGTACCATCGTCCGACAGAGCTGCAAATATTTTTTTTTCCTTGAAAGGACATATGTCCGGCCAAGTGACCATTTTGGTCGGACAAAACAAAAATGTAGTCGGACATCACCAAATAAAAAGAAGGTTGAATTTTATTCATCTTTACTATTAAACAACACATGATAAAAAAATTGGCCGGACATCATGTCCAACCACAGTTGGGATTTCGTCGGACATGAGCTAATTTTGGTCGGCCAATGACCGATCACCGATTGTTATTTGCAGCCCTGGTACGATAAGACCGAATTTTCATGTAAAGTAAACAATGCCAATAGCCTTGACACACACAGATCCACTCTCTCCCACGATCAAAGAAGCAATTCTCATTAGTGAAGCACGTGCACTTCCCTGCCTCTCAATTTGAAGAATATGGTGTTCTATCAGCTTAAAATTCGTAAATTGATATCTTGCTCAATTCTCCTCATCCAATTCCTTGATAATATATGAGTTTAATCAGAAGAAGTTACAATTTGATCAGGCATAGGAGAGAGGGGGCTGAGAGGCAGCTCTGCTCTTGTCAAAGATCACAGCTGCAAATGTGACGTCATTCAACTTGCGTCATCGATACATCGTTTTATTGACAAGTGCTCTAATCAAAGGCACCAAATGGTGAGCTCCTCGATAAAATATTTACTTAAAATTTAGCAGTATTAAGGAATGTATATATCTCTTACAATCTCGGCAGTCATCTTAAGAATAGCTCAATCAACTCAATTCATCAATTCAAGAAACTTATCAATGAATATTATGTAAATACGTTTAGGGACGGACCATTAGAAAAGTGATGGGGGGGGGGGGTAGGGAAAAAAACAAAAAAAATTAATGCAAGGGAAAATGCCAAATGAAGAAGGTAAAAAAAATGAATACAGAAGGAAGGTTCAATTGTGACTTTTTCATACGTAGTAAAAAAAATTCGTGCAGAGGGGTTCACCTGAAAAAAAATTCCTGCACAAGCAGTGAGCGAAAAAAAAATTCGTGCAAGCTGAAAATTCCCCACCCCCCCCCCCCATCACTTTTCTAATGGTCCGTCCCTAAGTATGTATCGGCCGCCATAGGTTTTCCTTTCACAACATTCTTATTTTCTATGTATTATTTTTAGTGTCGTATATTTCATATTTTTGTAATATATTGTAGGGAGTTGATGTCAATTGGGGCTTGCCCTGTTTCTTCCTCCTTTTTCTTGTGCAATATATATAATTTTTGTGAGGAAAATAATAAAAAGCAAAACAAAAAGTTCGAGGTCCGTACTGTAAGTTACGGACCGAGTTTTTTCCGCTTGGATTTATGGCCCGCGCGTGATGATCCGTAACATACAGTACGGGCCGAGAAAACGAGGTTTGTAAGATATTTATTATATCTCAAAACAAACTTTTGAATTTAGCGGGCCGTACAGTGAAGTACGGCCCGCTAAGTTGACCAATCACAACGCGCGTACTAACCGAGAGATATAATAAAGTATTTGTGTTGAAGACGATCGTTAATTACTTGGAAAATCCAAGGTTACTATTGGCTCCGATGTTGCTTAAATTGGCATCCGTTATCCGTGACATTTCTGATTCGACATCCGAATACCTCGTGAATCCACGAGCCAAAAATGACTTCTGCATATTTATACCCTTGACAGATAACGAGTTACAAAATTACTTACCACTGGGTATTGCGTTCTCTCCGTTGCAGAAAGAGGTGTCCGCGCATCCTCTGTTGATGATGATCGTGCTAGTATCCCCAAATGCCATGCTCGCCTTGAGCATGAAACATTGGTCATATTGAGGAGAGCAGGAAATGATCGGTACGTTTGAGCTATCACACCTGCTTCCTAAGTACAAAGGGAAGTCTGCACATTCCTGACATTGTATTTTAGATGGTCCCGCTGAAAGAGAGAGTAATAGAATATAGTCCAAGATAGTGTCCAAAAAAAATACCGCAGTGGCGCAATTTGACCCAAGTTCGGTACAAAAAATTGGCATTCAACTGAATAGTCGTCTAAGTCATACAGTGTGGTTCTAACTTTTTCATGTGTAGATCAAACCATGCAGTGTGACCATTCTTTATAAAGCTACTGAACAGTCCTGTACTGTGGTACTGTTTGTTTTACTATACAGTGTGGTTGTAACTTTTTCAACTTTGGATCAAACCATGCAGTGTGACCATTCTTTGGAAAGCTACTGAACAGTACTGTACTGTGGTACTGTTTGTTTTACTATACAGTGTGGTTGTAACTTTTTCAACTTTGGATCAAACCATGCAGTGTGACCATTCTTTGGAAAGCTACTGAACAGTACTGTACTGTGGTACTGTTTGTTTTACTATACAGTGTGGTTGTAACTTTTTCAACTTTGGATCAAACCATGCAGTGTGACCATTCTTTGGAAAGCTACTGAACAGTACTGTACTGTGGTACTGTTTGTTTTACTATACAGTGTGGTTGTAACTTTTTCAACTTTGGATCAAACCATGCAGTGTGACCATTCTTTGTAAAGCTACTGAACAGTACCACACTATCATACTTACCTGGCCGTCCAGTCACATTTGTTTGTAAATCAACTCCTTGGTCAGTGGACAAGTTCATTGTAGGTGGCTGTGATGGTTCTTCAATTGATGGATCACAAAGGTCTCCCTTACAGCACTTGAATGAGCAGCTTTTTGCGGATCCAGTCACGTTAAAGGAAGTGCAAACTAGATGTAAAGTTGCAACGTCAAAGTGTAGTAAGGGTATGTTAAAGCCACAAGTATGCGCAATAAGGTAACAGTGGTAGAAAGGATCAAAGGGGGAATATTACTAAATTAGTATAAATACTCAGGTAATAATGCAAAATCGCGCGCTCTGATTGGTTCGCTATCTCGGATTATCAGCTGATAATCACCTCGACGAACAAAATGGATGCCAGTCGTTTGCGCGCTTTTCATGAAATAATTTTTTTTCGTGTTGTACAATGTTTTTTTCTCTTTTTTTTTTTTTGAAATAATCACCTGAGTTTATACCAAAACAATTATTCCCCTCAGGCTCAATGATTATTGGTGAATATTCACCTCAACGTCGTCTCGGTGAATATTCACTGATAATCACTGCGCCTTCGGCGAATAATTGTTAATTACTACGCGTAGATGTAAAGTTGGCTTTTATGAGTAAGAGGTCTAGCAAAAATGACATCTACAGCAAAAAAAGAAAAAGAACGAAATGAATGCATGGTGCGATCGATAATTGGAGCAAATCCACAAGGGTCGAACGTATACTAAGAAGCCGGTTTTTGAGGTACCGAACACATCTTATCTTATCCGAACATGTTTATCTTACTAAATTTTATATATTATCTCTCAGTTAGTACGCTGAGTTAGTAAAATTTAGCGGGCCGTACAGTGAAGTACGGCCCGCTAAATTCAAAACTTTCTTTTGAGATATAATGAATATCTTACAAACCTCGTTTTCTCGGTTCGTACTGTAAGTTACAGATCCTCGTTTTTTTCCGCTTGGGATATTTGTACTCGTTTCAAGAGTTATTTGTACAGTATTCGATGTAGTTGGGTAAAAATATTACTTAATATTTAATCTTCATTCAATGTACTAAATCCATGCGCGTGATTGGCTAAACTCAATCACGTGATTTTGTGATACGTCACGTCATCACCTTGTAACCGTGCACTAATGAAAATACATCATGCCATCACACAACGGCTGGCATCAAAATGGCAAGTTTTGTATTTCATTGAACTCAGATTGAATATTAAAAGGGTTAGAGACTTGAAATTCGTGGTTTGTTTACAAATACACGCAATTGCTGGCTGTAAAATGAACTCGAAATTGTCAATACTGCACTCAGCTTCGCTTCGTGCAGCATTGACAATTTCTCGTTCATTTTACAGCCAGCGCGTGCATGTATTTGTAAACAAACCACTCATTTCAGTCTTTAACCCGTAAATGTGTTACCTCTTTTGTTTCAAGGGCTACAGACACTTTTTCCCTTTAGACTTATTTTAGTGTTTTGTTGAACAATAATACAGAGCGTTTTACGACCTGCCTGCAGCCTGAAATTTTCTAAAAAAATAAAGCATAACTAGGAACCCACGGTCGAACATAGGATTGCTTCCATTGCAGACCATACTGCTATAGCACTTTTTTATTGTGATGTCCATTTCGTTTCCGCCGAAGTCAGGCATTCCCAGGGTTCCTTTCAGTGTCATACAACGATCCAATCCCAAGGCACATTTGGTGATGGGTACATGAGTGCTGTCACAGTTGATGTCAGACTGTCCTGGTAAGTTGGAACATTCGTAACACGCGATGCTGGAGTCAGCTGGAGAAAGAAAGTTGGAATAGTGATGAATTCTTCAAGAAAAAGGGCTCGGTGTTTTTTTTTAATAGATTTCTGGACAAGAGTGCCAGACACGTGGCAGACATGCCGTATAAGCCAAACGTAGTTTCTACTACATGAAGTCCTTAGTAAAGGTGCTGTTCGCCACTGGACAGAATTCGCGTCCATTACATGGTAACACATAACGTCATATTGCAGTACTGGGTCGTGTTGTTCGAAGCAGGGTTAAGGTAACCCAGGGTTGGTGCGAAATTTAAATGCAGATGCGAGAGTTTAAAAAGCACATTCAGTATAATTCTTTTGAATACAATTTGATGATTGTATGCTCTGAATAAAATAGAGAAAGTTATTGGAGAAAATGCTATTTAACAAGAGGAAAAGAAACCCGGGTTAAAATTTAACCCTAAGCCTTCGAACAACCGGCCCCTGGTATCCATTTTTACACCTTGGTGGAGAGAGAGAGAGTTTCTTGTCTAACAAAACAATACATGCAGTGTCAACACCAATGCTTGAGTCTCCAAGTTAGAGGATCTAAAAACACCAGTCGTCACTTACTTGGAAGCGTTGTCCAGTTAAACGGTGGCTGCGTGGACTGCGAAGAAGGCGATGGCTCGTCTACGAATGGATCACAAAGGTCTCCCTCACAGCACTTGTGTGAGCACCTTTCCATGGAGCCCAACGAGCTACAGACTAAGGAGTCAAAAAAGACTGATGTATAGCAGGGTGTTCATTAGGTATCGGAGATCGGAGAATTCTCCGGCTACTACAAAGAATTCTACTGTCAAATTTAGATGGCCTGAGCTAGTTTTAAATTCAGTCAGACATAGAGCGCTTTCAGAATATTCTCCTGTTACTTTAAACAATTCTCCTGCTGCTACAGTGCTTATTGAAAACCCTGATTTCGATGCTGAATAACTTGTCACTACGACGAATTCTCCGGCTACTACGAAGAATTCTCCGGATACTACGAAGAATTCTTCGGCTGCTACGAAGAATTCTACTGTCAAAATTAATTTAGATGGCATGAGCTAGTTTTAAATTCAGACATGGAGCGCTTTCAGAATATTCCCCTGTTACTTTAAACAATTCTCCTGCTGCTACAATTCTTATTGAAAACCCTGGTATGGGAGGATCTCTGCACTGGTTGAATTGAAAGACTGCATGCATGAATGCAGTATAGACGCATGTAAGATTAAATCGATAAAGTAAACTAATATGACTGTTCTTTTAAACATCTGCGCGGGCCGGAATCCTAAAACCTCGAGTTTTATTGGCTAATCACGCGCACGTGACCGGTCCAGCCTCGGGCCGTACTTAAGACCTCGCGCACAGTCTTTTTTATCTACTGGGCTAGGTCGGTCCGTATAGGAAAAAAACTGTGCTCTTGGTCGTGAGTAAAGCACTCGGCCTTCGGCCTAGGGCCGTACTCAAGACCTTGGGCAAAGCTTTTTTCCCATACGGACCTCCCACCCGGTAAAGAACATATATTTCTTTCAACTATTGTTTGTATTTTCTATGGCACCTAGAAAATACAAGTGACTCGTGGCATATTCCACGGTAAACCACTCGAAAGCGTTGCATAACCAGTATGTGCTCTGCAGTTTGTATATTTCGTAATACCGTAAACATTTTACCACAATTGCTACCAATCTCGCAATCTGATTGGCTAATTTGCCGTTGTCGATAAGAGTCTAGACAACGCTGCTCGCGAAAAATGTGTCACGCAAAGCAAAAGCCAATCAGAAACGTTCATTTTGGGGAATAAACCAATCAGATTGCGAGAAAGTTATAGACAACGCCTTCTCTTTCTTTGTGTCACGATGTTGGTCACGCTATGAAAAAAACATTTTCTTTGGCGCTCTTTAACTTTGCTGTTGTGGTAAAAAACAAATCGAATGTGGTTTAGCGTTGTCTGTACTCTTATCGACAACGAATACGCGTACGTCTTATTCGAGAGTGGACGTTTATTAGGCTAATAAACGCTTACTCTAGAATAAACGCCTCCAAAGTAAACACCCTCAACCCCTCTCCTCAAAGTGTCAAGTTTGTACTAGACGTATCCTCTAACAAATCTTGCTAGTATAAGGGACGGACCATTAGAAAAGTGATGGGAGGGGGTAGGGAAAAAGCCAAAAAAAAATTCATGCAAGGGAAAATGCCAAGAAAAAAATTCATGCAAAGAAGAAGGTGTAAAAAAATTCATGCAGAAGGAAGGTCCAATTGTGACTTTTTCACACGTAGTAAAAAAAAATTCGTGCAGAGGGGTTCACCTGAAAAAAAAATTCCTGCACAAGCAGTGAGCGAAAAAAAAAAATTCGTGCAAGCTGAAAATTCCCCACCCGCCCCCACCCCCCATCACTTTTCTAATGGTCCGTCTCTAATAGACAGCTCAAGAGACAAAAATCGCTTTAATATAGAATGGAAAAGTCATTTGGCTACTTAGATAGGGAAGCGAAGACAATATAACAACTTACCCCCACTGGTCATTTCATCCATGTTACAGAAAAGGCTGTTTGAACAGTCACGTGCCATAACTTCCATGTCCAGGTCAATATCAACTATTCTTGTTTTCAGAGTCATACAGCGATCCATACCGGAACTACATTCAACGATAGGGAGACTGGGACTGCTACAATTGGCGTGAATGGATCTTGGGTGATCAGAACATCGGTAACAGCGGTTTGTAGAAATGGCTGTGAAATAGAGCTCGGTAAAAAAAAGTTAGTTTCTAATGGTACTAACAAAATAATCCAATATTTAACTTTTGGCACTGAAATGTTTTTTGAGAGCTCCGGGCGGATAATTTTTGAGTTAACCGCATGACGTCCGTGCGCACGCGTTGTCTCAAATAACGCCGGCTACTGAAAGAAGTTTGATCCTTGCATTACCTGCCAGGTGCGTAGCCAGGATTTTTCAAAGGGGGGGGGGGGGGGGTGGGGGTCATAGAGGCTACTCACGCCGTGCATGTTTTACTTAATGTTACAGTTTCAACAATGGCTTTTACGGCCAAGATATTGTCATGGCGTTTTTGCCACCTGACAATTGTAGGTTGCTTGCTCAAAAGAAGGCCTACCAAGGGAGGTCACGGGTACCCCAGGACCTCACCCCCCCCTAGCTACGCTCCTGCCTGCATATATCGTTTAACGCCTTGCGACCATGTTTCCGCCTTTTCGGATCGACTAGAGCGATTTTTAGTTCACTGTTGGAAGTAAATTCGTAGTTACTTCGGTTTTGCATCGCTACGATAGATGACTAGGTATAAAATATGTGTCCTCGTCCTAAGCCAATCTGAAGCAAAACCAAACCAATTATCGGCTTGCAAGCGTTTTGCCGCATTTCCCGACAGTGTGATTGGCCAAGATAAATAGTTGGGTTTTGGTTTTACTACCGTTAATTAAAAACCGCTTTCAGTTATCGTATTTCATAGAAAATAATATTATTTGAAAGTTAACCTCTGCTGCACTGGAATACATCAGTAAAACTTTATGATAAATTCAGTTATGATATATTGGGCACTTACATGTTTCATTAACAGGTTGGTCAGTGGGGACTTTGGTCGAAGGTGATGGTGATGGTTCTTCTATAAATGGATCACAGAGGTCTTCATCACAGCACTTATATGAACAGCTTGTCGCTGAACCAGTTGAGTTCAATTGAGCACAAATGGCTGGAAAAGAAAAACAATTCTAAGAGACCATTCATTTTTGAAGGAATATTGGGGGCTGGTGGAATTTGGGGGGAGGGTACGCGAAAAAAATGGCTGCAAAGGGGGGGGCCACCCCCAAAAAAATGAAGAAAAAGGGGGGGTCAAGCGAAAAAAAAGCGATGAAAAAGTGGTATGAAGTTTTCATAAATTGATGAGAAATTCTCCTGCTTTATTCACGAAATATAAACATCTTTTCGAGGAGGCCAGGGGGGGTCATCCCCAAAAAAATTCCTTTTGAGGAGGGGTCATGTGAAAAAATTGGCAAGCTGAGGTGGGAGGTCACTCAATTTCCCACTGACACTCCCCCAAATTCCACCAGCCCCCCCCCCCCCCCCCCATCCCTTAAAAAATGAACGGTCCCTAAGATTGACAGACTTAAAGCTTTTCCCTCGGCTGATTTTCCACACATAGAGATCTTATTTGTTAGCTGTTGCTGCTTTTTGTATGTGTTGCCCATTTAATTTAATAATTTACATGAAACTAATTTTCTATAATTATAATTAACAATTATTCGCCTCAGGCGCAGTGATTATCGGTGAATATTCACCGAGACGAAGTCGAGGTGAATATTCACCGATAATCACTGAGCCTGACGCGAATAATTGTTTTAATATAAATACACAGGTGATTATTTCAAAAAAAGAAAAAAAAGCATTGTACAACACGAACAAATTATATTTCATCAAAAGCGCGCGAACGACTGGCAGCCATTTTGTTCGTCGAGGTGATTATCGGCTGATGATCCGAGATAGCGAACCAATCAGAGCGCGCGGTTTTGTATAATCACCTGAGTATTTATACTAATTACATATAATGTTATTGACTAAGAGCAGTGCAAAAAGTGTAACACCAGTACAAAAAAGTATAACACCAGTGGACAAAGTGTAACACCAGTGGACAAAGTGTAACACCAGTGCACAAAGTGTAACACCAGTACAAAAAGGTATAACACCAGTGGACAAAGTGTAACACCAGTGGACAAAGTGTAACACCAGTGCACAAAGTGTAACACCAGTACACAAAGTGTAACACCAGTGCACAAAGTGTAACACCAGTGGACAAAGTGTAACACCAGCGAACAAAGTGTAACACCAGTGCACAAAGTGTAACACCAGTGGACAAAGTGTAACACCAGTGCACAAAGTGTAACACCGGTGCACTAAGTGTAACACCAGTGCACAAAGTGTAACACCAGTGAAAAAAGTGTAACACCAGTACAAAAAGTGTAACACCAGTGGACAAAGTGTAACACCAGGAATAAGGAAAAATGTCGTTTGATGTGACATCATGGCGGCCATATTGGCTAAGAAAAACAATGGTCTGGGAAGCGTTTTACACGCTACTAACACAAGATATACCCAATTAAACAATCAAAACAGGCCATACTTAGTATTAGAGGCTAGTTTCGTAAGAAAGTGGTGCTGCGACGGGTGGGAAATGAAACGCACAAAAATGCGTTAATAAAACGAGTTGGTACAGTAATTTGTGCTATACACCGTAAACTAGATCAAACATTATTTCCAACACTTGATACCCATATATCCGCAAAATCAATTCTCTTCCACGATCCAAAAAGCAATTCTCATTAGTGAGGCTCACACACTTCCTTGCTTGTTAGTTTGAAGAATATATTAAACAATTAGACAAGGGTATCTAAAAGATAATGATGCTGTGGCACATTCTGTTGATACTGACATAGTTTAGGCAGTGTTCCATCTACCTGCGAGTTCTTGTTAAAGACTTACAAGCAATGCATTCTGGTAAAAAGTGATGAATTCGAGAATTCGTCCAACCTTATATATCCCTCTTAAATCCTGATTATGTTGCTGCTCGCTCGCTGGCATATAATTCGTGGTAGGCCCACATATAGTCAGTTTACAGGGGTATACAAGGGTTATACAAGGATATACCTTTGTAAACCCTTGTATACCCCTGTAAACATTATATATGGTGACTACATGGTGGCCTACCATGAATTATATGCCCGCTCGCTGCGCTCGCTCCGCAGCAATTATGAGTTCGAGATTTCTGTAGGGTGATAGTTGATGAGACCAAAGGCCACATTAACTATCGCATCATAGAATTCGAAAGCGAATAATCTAATTGTTTTAGCAAAAATCATAATAAACAAATCACGTGTGGGTGAAAAAAACACCAATCTTCCTGCGAAACTTCGCTAAAAGCGCCCATACGTCGCCATTTTGAAGATGATCTTCAACCAAGTGCTGTCTAATGGCTGATAGTCTGCAATAGCTCAGCCAATCAGATTGCGGCATTTGCATCAGTCTACAAGTAGATTTTTACTAATGTGGTATTATATTATCTTAAAATTCATAAGCTGAAAACTTACTGAATTCTCCTCATATAATAGACCGAATGCATAAATGGCGGCCAAAAAATTATTCTTTTGGTTATGTGCTAATTAGACTCAGTAGCATCGTTTGCATGGACACAATTTAAAAGAAATGTTAATTGAGAGCGAGGTTCGTGAGTTTAATTAGCACATAAACAAAAGAATACATTTTTGGCCACCATTTGTGCATTCGGTCTATTATATGAGGAGAAATTCAGCAAGTTTTCAACTCATGAATTTACTTGATAATCTATAGGTTTTGTAAGAAGAAGTTACAGTTTGATCAGGTATGGGAGAGAAAGGGTTAAGAGGCATCACTGTTCTTGCACAACATCAAAGCAGTAACTTAACTTGCGCCATCGATACGGATATACATATAGTTCTATTTACAAATTTTGTAAAAATGGTTTCTGCACATTTATACTACTGATGGATACAAGTTAGTTGGTTTGACCATTAGAAAAGTGATGGGGGGGGGGGGGTTTAGAAATTTTCAGCTTGCACGAATTTGTTTTTTCGCTCACTGCTTTTGTAGGAATTTTGTTTTCAGGTGAACCTCTCTGCACGAATTTTTTTACTACGTGTGAGAAAGTCACAATTGGACCTTCCTTCTGCATGAATTTTTTTTTTACCTTCTTCTTTGCATGAATTTTTTTTTTTGGCATTTTGCCTTGCATGAATTTTTTTTGTTTTTTTCCCCATCCCCCCCCCCCCATCACTTTTCTAATGGTCCGTCCCTAAGTTGGTATATATACTAGTGTTGATTAGTATCACCCAACTAGTGGACTAATGCAAATGCCGCAATCTGATTGGCGAAATTCGTGGCGCTTTCTTTTGTTTTATTCCCAAATACATCTTTCTGTCAACTTTCTTTTATTATTGCTTTTTCTGTCCGACAAGTTGGGTGATACTAAAACAATTAGACCCTTCGCCCTCAAGGGCTACGGGTCTAATTGTTAAATATCACAAGATACTGAGCTAATCAGATTACTCAAAATGTAAAGGCTGCTGAGTTGGTATGTACTAATCAAATTTATTCATCTGGGTCGTGTTGTTCGAAGCAGGGTTAAGGTAACCCAGGGTTAGTGTGAAATTTAAATGCAAATACGAGTGCCTAAATAGCACATTCGGTATAATTCTTTCTGAATTCAATTTGATGATTGTATGCTCTGAATAAAATAGAAAAAGTTAAAGGAGAAAATGCCTTTTAGTAAGAGGAAAAGAAAATCATGTTAAAAGTTAACCCTGGGTTTGCGCTAATCGGCCATCGAAAAACCGGCCCCTGATGGATAACGAGTAACTTACAATCAGCTTTTCCAGATTGTCCGCTGCAAATTGAAGTGTCAGCGCAGTGTCTGAAGTTGACGAAAGTTCTAGTATCCCCGAAAGCCATCCTCACTTTCAATGTTAAACAACGGTCATATTCTGCAGCGCAAGCTGTGGATGGCAGGTGTAAACTGTCGCATCTGCTTCCTTCGTTCAAAGGGAAATCCGCGCATTCGTAACATTGTATTTTAGAGGGTCCAACTGAAAGACAGAGACAGTGAAAGTTATTTCCACAATCATCTAAAACGTTTTCAAATGTTGCGAGCTTGAAAGGGATATACCATCAATGTAATCCAAGATCGCTTCCCAACGTGGCATTATATTTGTGCACTGAATTGAACTTTTTGTTAAATTATTCTGCGTAGTTCAATCGTTTTTAACAAGGGATCAAACCATGTTTGTTTTACAGTAAAGCGTGGTACGAGCTTTTTTATCTGTGATCTGTAAATCAATCCATGCAGTGTGACCATTCTTTGTAAAGCTACTAAACAGTACAATACTGTGGTACTGTTTGTTTTACTATACAGTGTGGTTCTAACTTTTTCATCTGTGGATCAAACCATGTAGTGTGACCATTCTTTGTAAAGCTACTGAACAGTACTGTACTGTGGTACTGTTTGTTTTACTATACAGTGTGGTTCGACCTTTTTCATATGTGGATAAAACCATGCAGTGTGACCATTCTTTGTAAAGCTACTGAACAGTACTGTACTGTGGTACTGTTTGTTTTACTATACAGTGTGGTTCTATCTTTTTCATCTGTGGATCAAACCATGCAGTGTGACCATTCTTTGTAAAGCTACTGAACAGTACTGTACTGTGGTACTGTTTGTTTTACTATACTGGTCCTAACGTTTTCAACTGTGGATCAAACTATGCAGTGTGACCATTGTTTTGTAACGCTACTAAAGAGTACTGTACTGTGGTACTATACAGTACTATACTTTACAGTGTGACTATTCTTTAAAAAGCTATTGAAGAGTACTGCACTATTTTTCTTACAAGGCTGTGCTGTCACACTGCCTGTCATATTAGTGATATTGAATGCTTCCTCAGTAGTTACGCTTTTGGTAGGTGGCAATGAAGGTTGTCCTATGAATGGATCACAGAGATCTCCTTCACAACACTTGCTCTCGCAGCTTGTTCCCAAACCAGTCCTGTTTAAAGAGTCGCAAACTACAAACACAAAAGAAAATCGCATCAACGGTAAGCACTCGATTTCAAAGAATAAATGAAATTCAAGGAAAATAGAAGGGATATCCTTTGTTGTTTGCACACAACTTGTTTACAGGAACAACTTACGATCTGACCGAAGAGGCTCTAGGTTGCAAAAATAGCTGTTAGAACAGTCTTTGGCCATGAGGTCACTCGACGAGCCCAGAGTTGATAACTTGACAGTCACACAGCGGTCCATACCGGGGCGACATTCGATGACGGGGACATTGGGACCGCTACAGTTTCCATATAAAGATCCCCATGTATCGGAGCATTTGTAACAGCGGTGTGAAGATTTTTCTATGAATCAATAAACAAATAAATAACTACATAATGAATAGAGAAACAAATACAAAAATAATATAATAATAATAGATAGTGAGTAGCGTAATGGCGGCCGCTTCTTTACGTTTTCAGTCGAAGTGTCCGTAAAGAAGATTTAGACAGTTTACTGGTCGAGGCTGTTCCAGAAAAGACAAAGTTTTGAACGACTAGTAGATTTATACTAAAACAATTAGATTATTCGCTGCACCCTCGTCAACTATCACGCGATAGAAATCTCGAGCTCCTAATCTAATTGTTTAATGGAAGCACGAGTGGAAGTTAAGGAGAACGGGAAATGCTGTGGAAACACGAGCCGATAGTCGAGTGTTTCCACAACTTTTCGGAAAAAGTCCAAACAGATAACAAAGCACTTTAAGTATGGTCCCTCGGGAAACTAGTTAGTTTTGTTTTCCCTCGAGTTCTGATGAGTATCAGGACTCTCGGGAAAACAAAGCTGACTGTTTCCCTCGGGACCACCCGTTGAATTAGGTGCATAACATTTATAAGAGATTTATAATATATTGGGCTCTTACCCTGCGATGTTGATGAAGTTACGGGTTCTTTCGTGGACAGGTTGGTTGGAGGTGATGGCGATGGTTCAGTTATAAATGGATCACAGAAGTCTTCATCACAGCATTTGTAGCGGCAACTTGTCAAGTGACCAGTCGCGTTGAGCGAATTACAAACTGCAAATGCAAATGGAGTTTAGTATTTAAGAAATACCAACAGAAATATTAACCAATGAGAGAGCGCACTGTTATATTTCATTATAGAATAATTAGCAACAGGTATTGTATTATCCAGATATCTGTGTATAACACCGTGTTTTCCTGTGCACTTTAATAAGTATGAAACATTTCTGCAAATGCATTTTGTAAGTCTTGCTTGGCTTTAAAAAAGAACTTACATCGATCACCCACAGGGTTGTCTCCGCCGCAAGTCAAATTATTTGCGCAAAATCTGCTTGTGATGGTCATTTCTGTCTCTCCATTTCCCACGTTTGCTTTGAGAGCGAAACAGCGATTCCATTCAGCCATACAATAAGACACTGGCAGTTGGGATTCGTCACATCTGACCCCGTCGAATCCAGGATAGTCGGTGCATCGATAACACTGTCTTGAGGCTGCCAGATAGAAGACGTTTGTTTGGTTAGACTCAACAATGTTTTGCAAGAGAGAAACTAGAATTATGGGCAAAACGTTACAAGACAGTCAGGGTGTTAAGTAACGTTTGAAAGAGACGGATTTATAGGTTCAACAAGAGTTGGGTGCAGTGTCGTGATCGCGAGAGCTAAAGCCGTGAACCTCTAGAGGATGTGGAGGCATGCTTCCAGGGATTTCTTTGAACTTGGACTCTTTAATACGACATATTCCGTCTTCCCTCGACGGGAATTGGTCAAACAGAAAGGTCTTTAAGGTCATCAAAACATGTGCACAAAAAATTGTTATTGTTATCATTATTATTATTATTATTATTATTATTATTATCATTATTATTATTATTATTATCATCCTCATCATTATCATTATCATTATAATTATCATCACCATTATTATGATCGTTATCATCATCATCATCATTTTAATATTATTACTGTCATCATTAATTCGTGACAACTATCGGGCGTTACATGACAGATGATCGGACGCTATGTCCAGCCTCCGGTAATTAACGAAACCCCTGGACAGTTAACCTGTTCTGGGTGTCTGTCTGACAGAAACTTGTTACAAAGATATTTTTCCCACTCCCCTAATTTTTTTTGGAACTAGAGAAAGTTACCAATACGTTTGACAAAGTCTTTGACGTTTGGTGATCAGTATTATTCAGGGGAGGGGAGAGAGGGAATCAGAGATACTGATGTTTCAAGAGAAACTATGGAAACTGTCTCGGACGTTTTCTCCAAGGTTGTAGATGAGTAAACCTTATTTAAACAATGATCAATGTTCTAGATCTACTTGCAATAACAACACACTGTCGGGGAAATTTATTAGGAGAATTCAGGAAATCATTAACCAGTGGAGACCGAATTAATCCAACAATAAATTCCACACACAGTAAAAGGCTAATTTCGTACTATTTACATTTCTTGTGTAAGGGAATGTTGGTATTTAATCGAATCTTACATGAAGGTGCTGCTGTCACGCTGATAGTCGAGTTATAAGGTTCGTCAGTGGGAATCATCGTGTGAGGTGACGCTGATGGTTGTTCCGTGAATGGGTCACAAAGATCTCCATCACAGCACTTGAGTGTGCAGCTTGTAGCATCGCCAGTCACATTGAACAACTTGCAAACTACGGACAGAAAGTATAAAGAGAGAAGTTTCTAAAGAAACCGGTGTTGTGTCGGCGGGAAATGAGACCCAAGAAAGAGGGTACTGGAGGGGTAAAATGGAAATTGGGATTGGCCGGTTCGCGCCCTGCAAAAATGGGACTTAAATCACTGGGAAAGAGATTTTGAACAACTTGCAAACTACGGACAGAAAGTACAAAGAGAGAAGCTGCTAAAAAAACTGGTGCTGTGTCGGTGGGAAATGAGACGCACAAACATTGAGTTTATTAAACAGGTTAGTAAATGAAGGTTACACTGCGGCAAGGAAAAGAGATGTTATAAAGCAGATAACAAATATATCAGTGCCCCAAGTCAATGGAGGCATGCCCCAAGTCAATGGGCGCGTGCCCCAAGTCAATGGGGAGATCTCCAAGTCAATGGGAGCAATCCCCAAGTCAATGGGGAGATCTCCAAGTCAATGGGGGCAATCCCCAAGTCAATGGGGAGATCTCCAAGTCAATGGAGGCGTGCCCCAAGTCAATGGGGAGATCTCCAAGTCAATGGAGGCGTGCCCCAAGTCAATGGGGAGATCTCCAAGTCAATGGGGGCAATCCCCAAGTCAATGGGGGCAATCCCCAAGTCAATGGGGGCGTGCCTTAAGTCAATGGGGCGATCTCCAGGTCAATGGGGGTGTGCCTTAAGTCAATCCAAGTAAATGGGGCGTGCCTCCAGTCAATGGGGGCGTAATCCAAGTAAATGGGGGCGTTCCCCAAGTCAAAGAGGCGATCTTCAAGTCAATGGGGGCGTGCCGTAAGTCAATGGGGGTTTGCTGCAAGTGAATGAGGGTTTGCCGCAAGTCAATGGGGATTTACCGCAAGTGAATGGGGGCGTGCCGCAAGTCAATGGGCGCGCGCGAACGCCGGTTGAAAAGTTTCTTTTGTGTTTATTTCTAAAGAGTAACCTTACTAGTTTCTAGTTGAAATTCGAATGAGTAAATACTTAACATTTTTGATAGAGGCAACAAATGCTGCGCTGTTATTAATCTAGTGCAATGAGCCTTTTCCTTAGCATTAACAACATTGTAATCAAAACTCTGTGATTATCTATACAACTTACAACAAACCCACCGTCATTGTCAGCCAATTCTCCTCTACACAACATATCGTTGGCGCAGTTTCTTGTCATGATATCTGTCTTTTTCCCAAAGAATTCCAACGTCCCTTTTACTGTCATACAGCGATCCAATCCAAAGGCGCAATTGGTGACAGGCAGGTTAGGAGCGCTACACGGGCTCGTTCCAATACTTGGTATGCTGGAGCATTCGTAGCACTGTCTTGAAACAACAGCTGGAAAGCGATATTTTTAAAACTTTTCTTTGTAATATGAATATAATATCTAGCAAATCGACTATTAGAAATTAAGAAAATAAAACTATAATGTGTGACAATTTGTTTGATTTTACAGTGACTTTCTAACTCTGTACTATGATACTCTGTTTAACCACACAGTGTGGTTCTAACTTGTCAAACTGTGGATCAAATCATGCAGTGTGACCCTCATCTCAATAACTAAAGTTGTTGCTTACGTTTAGTGTCATTAACAGGGTCCGTCCATGGATCACAGAGATCACCTTCACAGCACTTGTGAGAGCAATTTGTCACTAATCCAGACACATTCAATAGGTCACAAACTGTAAAAAAAAAAAAAAAAACAGGAATGAGTTCATTTTTAGTAAAAGAATTTGAGCGCAATAAAATATTTTTGATTTGAGGTTAGTAAAATAATGAATTGAGGTACCAAGTTGAAATCTAGATACTGTGATGTTCAGTGCAATCAAACCAGTGTTAATAGCGAGTAATGTGAAAAGACTAGGCAACAAGCTACCTTCTCCAACCGGCGATTGCCCACTACAGACACTACTACTAGAGCAGTTCCTGAGGGTGACGTCATATCCAAACACACGAGCTTTCACAGTCATACAGCGGTCAGCCTTTGGGTCACACGTGGCAATGGGAAGATTGGCGCCATTGCATTCTGGACCGGGAGACTGTGGATAACTGGAACAGTAGTGGCAACGAATGGGAGATGACGCTGTCAAAACAATGAAGAAGAAACTTAGAAGGAATTAGCCATTAGTGTTTGTGCAAGCAGGGAATGGTAGAGAATGAACGTATGCCACTACCCACCCCCGACAGGTCCTGGGTGGATGATCTCTTTTCCATAGGTGGTTCCATGTTGCCAGGCAAGGCAGGAAATATCATTAAAAAATTACCATTAAGATGTTACGCACATTTTGCTTACACCATTTATCATATCATTCATACGTACGTGAAGTTTCATTAGTTGGCGTGACTGACATATTCGTTGAAGGTATCGGCGGAGATGGCGTGACATATGGATTACAGAGGTCGCCTTCACAGCACTTGTAAGAGCAACCCTTTACCACTCCAGTAATATTCAACATGTCGCAAACTGTAAAAGAGAAGGCAAAATAAATGATTTGGATTTAGGTTCTAAGTGCTGTTACAGATTTTTCATAGGGCGTGGTTTGTTCTCTTTGATTTGTTAGCTCAAACTATGCATTGTAATCATTCTTTGTAAAGCTACTGAGCCGTACTGTACTGTGGTACTGTTCGTTTTACTATACAGTGTGGTTCTATCTTTTTCATCTGTGCATCAAACCATGCAGTGTGATCATTCTTTGCAAAGCTACTGAACAGTACTGTACTGTGGTACTGTGGTACTGTTTTTACTATACAGTGTGGTTCTAACTTTTTCATCTATGGATTAAGCACTTCATTGCGACCACTGTTTGGAAAACTGCCATACAGTACTGAACTGTGTACAATGGCCTTAACTAATTTCTCAGTTTTGATGCTCTTTGTGGAAAGGTCGGCTCCTCTTTCAACGAATAGTGTTACAACTCGTTCAATAAACATACTTTCATACATACTTAATTGGCTCTTCCCCACGGGGCTTTTCAGAGTCAATTTTACATGAAACACAACATAAAATTTGGGCTGAGAATCCCAACTGGCGGAAGGGAGACCAGTTGGCTATTTACAAGCGTGGCCGATGATATGAAGGATATGAAACTCGGGATTACCGTGTTACATATCCAGATAAAAGAGGTCAGGACGGGAATCGAACCCGGGACCGTGACCAGATTACAAGTCTGGCACCCTAACCACTCGGCCACGCTGCCACCCAAGGAAACTGAAACAAGGAAACTAAGGAACTGAACACGTGTACGCTGTGAATACTAAGTGACGGACCATTAGAAAAGTGATGGGGGGGGGGTGGGGAAAAAAAAATCATGCAAAGAAGAAGGCAAAAAAAAATTCATGCAGAAGGAAGGTCCAATTATGACTTTTTCACACGTAGTAAAAAAAAATTCGTGCACAGAGGTTCACCTGAGAAGAAAATTCCTGCACAAGCAGTGAGCGAAAAAAAAAATTCGTGCAAGCTGAAAATTCCCCACCCCCCCACCCCCATCACTTTTCTAATGGTCCGTCCCTAATGTAACCTAGAAACCTAGAGAGAAAAAGATCAAGCAAAAAGCTGAAAAACGCTCGAGAAACTTACGTCCATCATTTCTTTTGTTTCCGTTGCAAAATAAACTACTTGAGCAGTTCCTCATAGTAACCTCCACTCTGTTGCCTGCAATGCTCATGGTAGACTTAAGTGTCATACAGCGATCCATTCCGAAGGGGCACTGGACGATGGGAAGATAGGGGTTGTCACAGCTGACTTCAGAGGAATATGGATAGCTGGCACATTCGTAGCATTGAAGACCAGCTGTCGTAATAAATCAAAGTTTAGTAGAAGTGTAGGCATCCACCCCACCCCACCCCACCCCCTCTGTTTTCTCCTTCCCTTAAACTTGGCGCCTAACATTACTGCAGAGCAACGAGCAACAAATTTGAAATGACGCTTCTTTTCATACAAATGAATATTTTGGTAGATAGCCCTAAAGTAGAATTTCAGTAGTTTAGTTTACGGAGATGTTTGTAACGCGAGTACAGCACTTTAACGAAAACGACGGTTTTGGGATACGGGCCAGCAATACGGAAGGAATTACCAGGAATACCAGAAATTTCAGTTTCATTTTGCAACGATTCTAGTCAAAATTGTTCACGGCGAGTTTTGGACGCCTACCGAAGAATTTAACATGCTGATTGACTGGCCACAGTTACAAGCCAAAAGCATTTATTTTGTATCCCCGAGCCTCTTGCCCCCTTCTCCCTCCCCACCCCTCTAACTCAGCCTTAGCTCCATCTTGCCCGTTCGGGTAGCCAATCACAGTGCAGCATTTGCCTCACGCAGGAAGGACTCTTACAAACTGGTTATTGCTTAGGGACGGACCATTAGAAAAGTGATGGGGGGGGGTGGGGAATTTTCAGCTTGCACGAATTTTTTTTTCGCTCACTGCTTTTGCAGGAATTTTTTTTTTCAGGTGAACCTCTGTGCACGAATTTTTTGTACTACGTGTGAAAAAGTCACAATTGGACCTTCCTTCTGCATGAATTTTTTTTTTTTTGCCTTCTTCTTTGCATGAATTTTTTTTGGCATTTTGCCTTGCATGAATTTTTTTTTGGTTTTTTCCCCACCCCCCCCCCCCCCCATCACTTTTCTAATGGTCCGTCCCTTAGGTGATGAAAAATGGTAGGGTTGTGGGATGTGGCTTCTAATGACAACGTCAAAATGTAATAAGGGTAAGTTGAAGCCACACGTACGCGCACTGAGGCGATAGTGGTAGAAGGGATAAAACCCTGTTGCTACCAAAAAGATGAAAAAATTGAGCTCAAAAGCCAGCAGCCATGGACAGCTGTTTCGGCTTTGTTAGGCCTCATCAGCATGGCACAGCTAGCAGATGAGCTCTGGGTTCCCACATTATGAATGTCACGGTGATGAAAAATGGTAAGGTTGTGGGATGTGGCTTCAAATGACAACGTCAAAATGTAATAAGGGTAAGTGGTTATTGCTTACACAGGGGTGGAAATACTGTCCATGGTGCTTCTGTTGCATAAGTTACTTTGGGATGGGTTGTTGGAGGTGCCAGCGACGGCGCTGGTTTATCGCAGCGTCTTCCTTCACAGCACTTGAATGGACAAGGTTTCTCGAAGCCAGGGATGTTGAACATACCACATACTGCAGGAAAAAGTTTAAGATAGACAAACCTTAGGATCATATGACAGCAAACGGAGATAACAAAGACAATGGCCGTTTCAAACAAATCAATCCCGTGGCAAATAACTTAATACAATTAGCAAATCAAGGAGAATCAGAAAATTTTTCTTGGTTTTGACTGGAATGGGTTGCGGTTGAGTAGGGAATGATAATGAAGACAATTTTCAAAAGAGCTTCAAACCTTCTCCTCACATAATTGAAAATTTGATCCTCGCAGCACAACTCAATTCTTGAGCAAATAATCCTAAAAAAAACAGGCTGGAGCGGGATTTCAACATTGTTTCCATCCGCAGTACTAATATGGGATCTATTTTATATAAAATCAGCTCAAACTGCTGAACTAATATCTCTTTACAGACACTTCAAACACCCCACCTACCCGACAGAGTGTCTCAGTGGGGAAAAGGTCCTGGGAACGAAGTTGTCGATGGGGTTGCCCCATCCTTGTTCCCGGGACCTTTACCTTGAGTTTGGGGCTGGGCGGGAAAAGCCCCAAAATCAGGGAAAAGGTCCTGGCAAAGATTTTAGGGTTACCCGTTAGGCGTAAAATGGGCCAAACATTTAGCGTTAGACGTAAAAATTAAAAACTTTTAACCGTTAGCCGTAAAAATGTAAAAACAAATTTTTAACTTCCTTAAATAATGAATATTAATGATTAACTTATTTCGGAACGAATCGCTCCTGCTTATTTAAAAAAATAGAAATTAGTTTTTGAGTTCTCTTGTTAACTGTAAGGCAAGTAAATTAACCGTTCGCCGTGAAAAATGCAAAATATTAACCATCAGCCTTAAAAGCCACCACCTCCTTGAGAACCTCACCCCTTCAGTAAAATTGATACATGCATTATTTAAGAAATAGAAAACATGTACCGTGTTTCTATCGAGCTATAGAAACACGAGTGTACGTTTGGGAGAACGAGAAATGCTGTGGGAACACGAGCCGCAGGCGAGTGCTTCCACAGCTTTATCGAGTTCTCCCAAACTATCACGAGTGTTTCTATAACTCGATAGAAACACGAAGAACATGTTTTCTATTTCTTTTAGAAAACACCGCGACGATTAAAGGGAAAACAACTTATTAATTTTGATGATTAAAATGTAAATTCTCTTTGGTGGTGTCATCATTACGCCAACAGCTCGTGCTAGTTCTGTTTCTATCGAGTTATAGAAACATGAATTCTAACCAATCAGCGCGCGTATTCTCTTAGGACTGTTTTCTAAATTATGTCAACCTACTTTCAAGGTCCTCCTTGGAACGCCCACTGCAGACCAGACTGTCTGAGCAGTCTCTCATAATGACCTTTCTCTTTTTCGTTTTTCCCGGTAGACTTACTGAAGCTTTCAATAATGTCGGGCAATAATCAATTCCAGGGTCGCATTGGCTCACGGGAAGAAGATCGCTCGCACAGCTGTCTTTATCGTTGGAAGGCTTGTCGACCGTTGGTTTTACTGGTGCGTAAGGATCACAAAGATCCCCATGACAACATTTGTAAGAACAACTTGTTGCAAGGCCAGTAAAGTTAAAAATATCACAAGCTATAAACCAGAGAAAATCAAGAGGTAAAACGTGTTAGGGACGGACCATTAGAAAAGTGTTGGGGGGGTGGGGGTGGGGAATTTTCAGCTGGCACGAATTTTTTTTCGCTCAGTGCTTGTGCAGGAATTTCTTTTTCAGGTGAACCCCTCTGCACGAATTTTTTTTACTACGTGTGAAAAAGTCACGATTGGACTTTCCTTCTGCATAATTTTTTTTTTACCTTCTTCTTTGCATGAATTTTTTTTCTTGGCATTTTCCCTTGCATGAATTTTTTTTTGTTTTTTTCCCCACTCCACCCCCCCCCCTCATCACTTTTCTAATGGTCCGTCCCTTACAAGTACGACGCAAGCATTCGTTTAAGCACCATCATCTTGCTATCGAGGAAAAACTGAGGTTAAGGGGTATGGGGTATGGGTATACAAAAGGCTGCTACGAAAACTGCGATTTTATGTATTTTTAAAAGCCTTGATAAATTTCGACGCAGTGTTGCCGCTTTTTGTTTAAATGTTTAAATGTGCGTATTTTTTTTATTTATATTTTTTTTATTTGTTTATCTTAACGGTTTTTTTGTTTTAGCACCCATAAATTTCTTCCTCCCCTTTCCTCGCTCCAATCCTCCTACCCTTCTATCACTCAGAATACACATTAAAATGGACTGCGGTATTGCCATTTTCCGCGTTCCCTGATCTAATTTTCTAGGCTGTTTTCTGGTTTTAGGAGCAATCGATATCCCCTCGCTACTTTTGCTTCCCATGCCCACCGTACCCCCATTCAACATACAAACTAAATCGCCCCGCAGTTTTGCCATTTTTCGTTTCCTTTGCGTACTTGTTACGTCTATCGACGCGGCTTAATGGTCTTAGTACCCCTCTCCCATCACTACTCTTCCTCCCAACCCTACCCCCTCTTAATATACAAACTAATTCAGCATGCAGTATTATCATTTTTTGTTTCCTTTGCGTGCTTTTTACATCCCCCTAGGCAGTTTAGTGGTCTTAGTACCCCCCCCCCCTCATTACTCTTCCTCCCTGCCCTACCCCCTCTTAACATACAAACTAATTCGGCATGTAGTATTATCATTTTTTTGTTTTCTTTGCGTTCTTTTTACGTCTATCGACGTGGTTTAATGGTCGTAGTACCCCTCCCCTCTTACCACTCTCTCTCCCAACCCTACCCCCCTCAATATACATGCAAACTAAATCGACATGCAGTATTGTCATTTTTTTGTTTCCTTTGCGTACTTTTTACATCCATCTATGTAGTTCAATGGTCTTAGTACCCCTCCCCCCTCACTACCCTTTCTCCCAACCCTACCCCCTCTCAATATACAAACTAACTCTGCATGCAGTATTATAATTTTTTTTTGCGTACTTTTTACGTCCATCGAGGTCTTAGTACCCCTCCCCCTTCACTAATCTTCGTCCCTACCCTTCTCCTCACTCATCATAAAAACTAATCCTTACCACTCGGAACGTCTGGGATTTTTCCTTTGCAAAAATAGCTGCTGGAACAGTTCATCATGATAATGTCTGTCTTAGGAAACAGTAGTGGATAGTCCCAGGTTCCCTTGATTGTCATGCAGCTGTCAAACATCGGTTCGCATTGCCTCTCGGGAACCTTGTCGCTGTCACAGCGGGGCACCGACAAACCAGGGACATTTGCACATTCCTTGCACTTTAGAGATATTGCTGCAGAGCACATAATGTACAGAAAATAAAAACGTTATAACTTGGAGAATTTAACGACTGAAGGCACACTACGTAATTTTGCACGCAAACCCAGCGAATTTGGCAAAGAAATTGCGTGATACAACGCAACTGGTCTCGAAACAATTCGCAACTTAGATATTGGCATGTTCATACGCTGGACGAAGAATTACTCAGTTCTTATCAAAGACTTTTTCTCCTATGGTTGTTTGAGAAAATGCGAGTCTCTCTATGCTCGGACCAACCCGCCAAGTTGACGCGAGCTCTGAATCCAAGTCGAGTTAAAGTTAGCGGTCGATGTCTTACATGCGATGAAACATGCTTCCACTGATGCTCTGGTTTTCCGCCCGCTACAAAACACAAGAATTATACATACCTATCTATCTATCTATCTATCTATCTATCTATCTATCTATCTATCTATCTATCTATCTATCTGTCTGTCTGTCTGTCTGTGTGTGTATGTATGTATGTATGTATGTATGTATGTATGTATGTATGTATGTATATATGAGAAATAAACCGCAGTTTCTGTGGGTTTATCGACGTAATTAACCATTTTGTCCTTGTGTTTTCCGGACACTAAGTGGCGCTTCACACTTAGTATATTGATTACTTTTCTACTGTAATAGTTCAGTTCTGTCTGTTCGAATTAAAATGCAATGTTAGCACTTGTATAAAAAAAACTGCAAGGTTCAGAAGATTTCGTATTCTCGTCTCAACGTATTTCAAGGCAATTTTTGGTCACGCCTTTTTCAATCTTTTTCCTGTTTTCCTAGCCAGGTTTGTCCTTGTCATGTATAGTAAACTATTTTCAAACTAAACAAATATTC
>OX453285.1:5186131-5353631 GCA_949710005.1 Ricordea florida
GAAGTAGCTACTATGTCATCGAGTGCGTAAGTCCGTAAGTGGTCCAATCTTCGGATTGTGTTCGGAACATTTATCGGTTTTATTTCGGATTATCGGTTTTGTATGATCCCAAACTCTACGAAACTCTACCACATCGACGATAGCCGAGGCTAATCTCGATGTTACCCGATCCATTTTCGTCTGCTCTCGTCAACGATCGACTACTTGTCGATTGAAACGTTCCAGCGACGTTGCTTATTTTGGTTAGAGTTGCCGAGTCAACAGTTCACGATTACAGGTAAGAGGATTTGTTACCTCCGCCAAGGAGGTTATGTTTTCACGCCTGTCTGTTTGTTTGTTTGTTTGTCTGTTAATCGTTTTACGCAAAAACTAATCTACGGATTTGCACCAAATTTGGTAGAAAGGTCGCAGATATACCCAGGATCAATCGATTAAAATTTGGGATTTATCCGGATTAAACTCCGGATCTCAGATCCCAGACTAGACGCTCTCGGGAGCGTTCACTCGGGCTACACTTGATAATACGGCTTCGGACAAACGTGAATATCAGTTTACGCCTAACTTTTGTATATATTGTATACTATATATGGCTGGTTCCACGACCGCAAAAAACCTACCAGACTGTATATCGCATCGCAATTCTTGTCGTGTTTAAACTGAGTGATTTTATCAGAAAGTTTTCTAAGGTTTTACAGAAATTTCAGTGATAATTGGGTTTGTTTACTAATCGAATGTTGACCAATCAGCATTCTTGGTTCCCACGGTAGAAAACAGTTGTGAAACTTGATGCCATTCATCTCATTCCAAGTTATCGAAGGCGAAGAAGCGATATGTGGGAAAAACAACAATATTACTCCTCAATCGGATATACTTTTCTTCAAATAGCTCTTATTTGTGGATCCAAACTCTTAAGACAACAATATGTGGCGGGGCAGAGGTATGCGCTCTACCGAGTGCCCCTCTAGTTATTTATTTATTTATTTCATACAGAAGTAGCTACTTGTAGTCCTCGACTGCCTATTTTTTGCATTGCTGTTACACTTTTTTCACCGGTGTTACACTTTTTGCACTTGTATTACAATTTTTGCACTGGTGTTACACTTTTTGCAGTGGTGTTACACTTTTTGCACTTGTATTACAATTTTTGCACTGGTGTTACACTTTTTGCAGTGGTGTTATTTTTTGCACTGGTGTTACACTTGAATTGGACTGCTTTCAGCCAATCACAATCGAATATTTTTCAAGTCTGCATTATCATTTTTATGTTTTTGTTTGCTTGTTTGTTTGTTTGTTTTTCTTTTCAGTGTCGTGAAGACCGAAATGTTGAGAGAAGGAAGTCTGGGTATGAGGATGGAATTTTTCTTTCCATCTATCCCATAGGTCTGTGCGCTGGTAAGAAGAAGACAAGATGGCGGAATACAAGGGAGCTGCGAAAGAAGGTGCTAGGGCTATGGCCCTTATGAAGAAACGAGAAAAGATGAAGGCGGATATAGAAGCTAGGAAGAACAAAATATCCGAGGTATCAGTGCATGGCTCGATCGAGTGCTGTTTGTTGTGAATAAGAGGCTCGATTCCATTTGAGATTACGTACGAGATAAATCGAAACGTAACAATGCAAAGTTTTTATTAATTTTTTTTCCTGAGCTTTTCTGGCAGTCTTTGAAAATTCCACATAAAGACTTCTAGTTCTATTTCACTGTGATCGCGTTATGGGCCAGACAAAACCTTCATCGACCTTTCATACGATAGTAATTGCAGCTGATGTTAACATCTTTTTGAGAATCAACTGAGTATAAAAGGATGGAATGATTTTTGCTACCTAGCCTTTTCACTTGTAAAATCTAGGGAGCCATTCTCTTCAGCGATTGTGCTTATATGTTAGTTTGAGGAATCTGGTGTTTGATCAGCTCAATATCTGATTTGGTAATAATCTTAATAATTATTCTTATCGGTCATCCGTTCAACAAAATTAATAATTACGTACAATGTATCAGGGCGTTATAAATCGATAGAAATCGATCATCGGAAACTAATCGATTACTCAATATTACTTGAGAAGACTTTATAATTGTTTATTGATTAGCTAATATAATAATCACAAGATTTGGCTGGCATAATATGAGACAACCCCAAGAGTTAGACCTGTGCAGATTATCGGTTATATCGGTTTACTCGGCCAAGAGAACAAGTCAACTTAGAGTTACGTTTTTTGCCCTAGCGCCTGTGACAAAATCAATATTTTTGATATAAATAGATGGAAATCGATTAAACTTGAACTGTAGTTACCAAACCATAATATCGATCAAAATCAATAATCACAAAAACCTCTGCTATCGATTATTATCAATTTTTGATATTAATCGATTAATTAGTATTGAAAAATATCAATTACAATCGATTTTATTGAGTACCAAAAGTACTGATTTTTAACGTCCTGAATGTGTTGATATTATGTAGAGAAGGAACGGCATGTATATAATGGCTTGTAGTGAAACAGTGTGAGTTTGCAGTCAGAGTTACTTTACAATCACTTAATTAAGTTTCTCACGTCGCATCAGTTATGTATGTTCTCAATCTGCAACTTGCTATTTTTAAGAAACATTCATATTCATGCGGTCGCTCTTGTGTTTTTCGTTTTCAGAAAAACAAGATTGCTGACATAAGCAATAAGTTTTCGTCCCATTATGATGTTGTAGAACAGCAGTTAAAGTCAAGCACTATTGGTAAGTAGAATAGCACAGCGCTTAGCAACTTATATAAGGACTACTTCCTCAATGTACAAATTTACCCCATGGGCATCTTCTGGTTGGGGAGCAAGGTTTGTGCAGTGGTGATGGCACTTGCCTCCCACCTTTGTAACCTGTGTTTTGTTTCCTTTTAACTCTCACAGTGTTCATTTTTTCAATTTTGGGGTCATGCAGACCATCTGAGGGGTCACCCATACCATGTGCTAGCAGTGGCTCAAAATATTTCTATTTCGCCTGTCAGGTCAACAAGTCTTCTTTATCAGGCCGCAACCCAAGACTTGTCTCATATCTGTAACAGTCTGTCTCATGTGGGATAATTGTGTTGTTACTGTCAGTGGCATAGCTACAATTGTAAGATTTTGAAAGGGGGGTTTACTCTGTGTCACGCCAAAGGAACCTTCCAGATTGTCGTGTTAAGTTTTTTGAAATAATATTATAGGGTCAGGGGCACCTAAGGACCCCCACCCCCACCCCCACCCCCACCCCCCACCCCCCCCACCCCCCCCCCCCCACCCCCAGCTATGGCTCTGTTCATTAGATATCAGAGATCTGAGAATTCTCCGGCTACTACAAAAAATTCTCCAGCCAATTTTAGATGACTTGAGCTAGTTTTAAATTCAGACATGGAGCGCTTACAGAATATTCTCCTGTTACTTTACACAATTCTCCTGATACTACAATTCTTATTTTATGGTATATCGCACTTGGTAATTTGTTGACCCAAATATTACATTTAAACTGTTGTAAACATGTTAAGTTTATTTTTGTTTAGGTTTAGTGACTCTGACAGAGATGAAAGCCAAGAGAGAGGATTTGGTCCGTGAACATGAGAAACAGTTAGCTGCACTGCTCAAGAGTGATGAAGCAGAGGGGTAATAAATTAACCCTTTAATTCCTAATATCAGGATGCAAATTCACCTTTAAGACCAGTGGTTTCATTAAGGGCTGGGCACTGGGCAAATTGACTTCTGGCTGTGAAAATGACTTTGCCTGTCTGCTTTTAACAGCCAAAGGAAGAGTGTATGCCCAAGTGCCAACTCAAGATGTTCTCTTGATGCAAACTTTAATTAAACCCCTGTTTAAGACTCTATCTACTAGGTTCTCTTTTAGGAATTTTTCTCATGTTTTGATTCTGCTTGGTTTTAAGTTTACAATCAAATTGGTACAATTTAAATACCCTTCAAAGTTAGGTGGAGCTCAAACTATCCTGTACAATTAAAGATGTTTTGCCCCTTTTCAACTTCGCCCCCTATACATATTGAGTTTGTTAGTGAGAAACTTTACAGCCAGTGTAAAGAAAATTATTAATAGTGATGCACGAAATTGCGCCTAATATAGTCTGGATACAGTTGCAACAACACCAAACATTTAAAAGTTAGCAACCAGAACTACCCCCTGGTATACAGGTTCTGTATATCCTACCTTGAAATGCTATGCAATTAAATAAAGCTTCAAGGTAGATAAATCTGTGTGAGCGACTGAGATTAGTGGAAGAAAGTAGTGGAAACATTAATTTTTTGATCAGTGAGTAACCTTAAGTATTGTAATTATCCATGATCAAGTATCATGAAAGTATTGCAGCGATCAGTTAATAAACCCGATTCACATAGGGTACTAAATTGGTTTCATTTATGGATCAAACTTGACATGGGGGGGTGGGGGTGGGGGTCGAACATGAATGGGGTGAAGTCGAAAGCGGGTGAAACGTTTGGTTACTGTCCTGTATAAACCCCATTAACTTTGTCTTCCCATGAAGGGTCATTCTAGGAATGAATCCATGACCATTGTAATTCAACAGGGAATTAAAGAAAAAGAAATTAAAAAAGAACAAAGCAAAGCAAGCAGCAGCCCTGTCATTTAGTATAGAAGATGACGAGGAAGGGGATGATACAGAACCAGGTATGGAAAACGTGACAGTTGAACTGTATCTGTTTGTAGCAGATAGTTTAAAAATATGGAACTTGCTGAGGGGAATTGCTAGTAACGTAGTTATTTTAAATGGAAATCCGCCATCCACAAAGGCGCTGCCAAGCAAGAGCAAGACTTGGTATCAGGCTGGGAAGAGAGACATTGACGCCGGCACGACCCTGTCCCTGGTACAGCTGACAGCTACCCGTGCCGCTACTGTGCCCAACCGTGCAAGCCCAACATTGGTTGCATGAGCTATGAGTGGAGGTGTAGCGCAAGATCCACTTAAAACTGAGACTATTGTCAATTGATGCAAAAGCCAGAGAGGGAGAGAGAGGGAGACATGTAGGGGATAAAGGAGGAGCTTTTTCATTTTCTTTTTTTTATAATTATTTTGATGCCAAACTACTTTGTAAGGTTAATCAGTACAAAAGTGGCTTAAGATCAATTTTGGATCAATGTCAATATGTGGGCAACTGTGCACCTACCCCTCCCCTAACCCAATGCTAACTTTTTAACTTATTATAACTTGTTGGGTTAGGGGTGGGGTAGGTGCACTGTTGCCCAGATACTGACATTGATCCAGATTTTTTATGTCCTGCAATGAAACCAGTCTGTTCCTATGCACTTTGGGTAAATAGAAATTGCTCTATGTTGAACAGTTCTCTATTTCCTGTTTTTGCTGTAAACATACAGTTCCAATCAAGAAGAAGAAACTAGGGAAAAATCCTGATGTGGACACTTCATTTTTACCAGACAGGGAAAGAGAGGTATGTGCTGTTGATCAGGGTTGTCAAAAAGATTTTCCTTGACAAGAGAATGTTAGATTGCTGAAAATGGCTCAAGAGGCTGCCTAGTTACTTTGGTTTTTAAGGGAGATAGTTTAAAACGAAATTGAAAAAAAAATTATATATGAATTATTAGTTATAAATCTTGTAGTAAATAGTTATATTTCTTCACATGTCTGACATTATTTTTATACTTATTATTACATGTACCATACCTTATATTTTGTCAACTCAGTCTATGTAATTAGTTAATTTATACTTACCTTCATTGTATTTTACTTTCGATCTTGGCCTTACTGTTACTGTTAACTTTATTTTTACTCTGAGGGAGCCCAATGTCTATAAGCCTCATGGTTTCTTTTTGCGCTTCCTTGTTTTATCGTTATTTGTATTTTGTGGTAAATCAAATAAAGTCAAAGTCAAAGTAGTTTTTTAAGCTCAATGGGTCTCCCTGTGACAAGTAAAGTCGTTTGGCATTAGCAAGAGTAAAATCTATAAAGTCACTCTTGGGGCTTAAAGGGTTTTAAGTCCCACTTTTCTTACTGAAAAATCAACACACTCAACAAACTGTAGCCGGCGCAAACATGAAACTATCTAGTGACGTACAAGAAATTGGGATAATCAAAGTATTGATAAAGTAAGTTATACTACTGTAAGGTAAAAAGGAGGTGCTGACGTTTCAAGCGTTAGCCCTTTGTCAGAGTAAATGATTTGCTTCAACGAGGGACCTCCCTTTTGACCTTTCTGACGTCCGACATCAGCACCTCCCTTTTACCTTGCAGTGGTATAACTTACTTTATCAACTTGTTTGATTATCGCAATTTCTTGTGTTTCAATTCCCCACTGATGCAGCACCAGTTTCTTTGGAAACTATCCCCACAATACTAGCTAGTGATATGAGTTGGTCACCCCACTGTTGTTGATGTTCAGGAGTATATTGAATTAAGTCTGCATTCATCTCCTGTTAAAGGCAATACCACAGTCAAGTCTATAGTGCCAGTGACTTTGTTACCATTCTATCCTGGGTCACCGACCCATAACAAGCATAAAGGTCTTTTACAGTATATGAATTAGGTACAAATGTAATGATGTATTTAGGGACTGTTCATTTTTTATGAGGGAGGGGAGGGGGCTGGTGTGATTTGGGAAAAACCATTTAAAAATTTCATGACCTCCCATCAGCTTGCCAATTTTTTTCACATGCACCCCCCCCCCCACTTGAAGCAGGCATTTCATTGATAGGCTCCTGTTAAAACATTATGCCATTTCAAAGTATTGTGAAAATATTTCAGGTGACCCCCCATTTCCCTATTTTTTTTTGGATGGCCCCCCTCGAAAACTGTTTTTTCTGCGTACTCCGCCCCCCCCCCCCCCCCCAAAAAAAAAAAAAAAAAAAAAAATCCCACCAGCCCTCCCCTCCCTTCCTCATAAAAAATGAATGGTCCCTTATGGCTTGTTTTGAGATAGGAGACGGAGCGACAAGAAAGAGAAAAGATAAGACAAGAATGGGTTGAACGACAGGACAGAATTAAAAGTAAGGAGTTAAGTGAACATGACAGCCTGGCTTTTTGACACACTATAAACATCCACCAAAAACCTCAACTTGATTAAAAAGTATATGTGCATTTATGGCCCTTGAATTGCCAGTGCATGGCAGCAATGTCATAATATTATTGCAGAAATGTGATTTTGTGCCATGCCTGCTCTCTTGGGGAGCAGGATTGGTGCAGTGGTGAGAGCGCTCGCCTTCCACCAATGTGGCCTGGGTTCGATTCCCGGCCCCGGCGTCATATGTGGGCTGAGTTTGTTGGTTCTCTACTCTGCTCTGAGAGGTTTTTCGACGGGTACTCAGGTTTTCCCCTCTCCACAACAAGCAACATTTGATTTGATTTGAATTGATTTAATTTAATATGATTTGATTTGATTTCATTTTATTTGTGCTTTACAGTGTCCACAATTAGTATGTCAGTGCTGGAGACAGTTGACACTCAAATAAACATTATTATTATTATTAAGATTATTATTTATTATTAATTTATTATTGACACTTTATCACCCAATATAGAGATACAAATTCTCATTTGTGATCCTCGTGTATTCCATATAGCACTGCTAACTAAAGGAGAATTCAGTATTGTGTGGCTTAAAATATCAAAACAGTTCATTATTGGTGATCATTCTCATGTGTTCTTATTAGCTGTCTTTATTATCACATATTGATATCGCTATGAAAAATTAAATGCTGATCATCAGGGCTAAAAATAAACTCCAGTGCTTGGTGGCCAGTCAGGCCAATTTCCTTGAATCCTTATTGGCCCATCCCAAAATGAATTAGCCCTCGGTTTTTTATTTTTGAGAGTCATGTGGCAATCACAAAATCAAAATGGCGTCTATGTTGTGAATGTGGATCGCTCGTGAAATCACTGTTAAAACGGCTCTGAATTTCCACTTCAGAAATAAAAATTCACTAAAATGGATTATCTTAGAGTCCAGGCAAAGAAACGTATAGAAAGGTAGTCCAATTAAACTACATGTTGAGTTTTATTTTTAACTTTGTACTTCGCATAATTTACATTGCAACATTTCGAAATTCTGTAGCATAGTTGCACATCGGGCGTTCAAGCCTTAACCTCTGGTAGCCCTGGTCAGTTTTAGCTCGCCACTGGCGACTGTGCGACCGCCAATTTTTAGCCCTGGATCATTACCTGACTCTCTTGGTTGATGCTTTGCTTGCAGATGAAGACGTGGAGATCACATACAGCTACTGGGATGGATCAGGACACAGGCGGACTACAACGGTATAACAAGCAGGGCGTAAAATTAACTTTTTTTTTCAGTAGCCACTTGGCTCCTAAGTATTTTAAAGGGGTAGCCAATTCCAAAAAGTTGGTGGCCATTATGTTTAAATGAGCTCACATGATCGACATGTTGTCAAATGCGATGAAAAATAAGCCCGCAATATTTGCACGTGCTACAGTACAAAGAGGACACTAGAATGGTTCATATACAACGTGAAAGGTTCCCAAATACAAGATGGCGTCTACTGGATTTACGTTCGTACATGTGCTGCGTTTTGAATATATAATATTGAATCGTGTTCGATTGAAAGGCAAAATGAATTAATGCTCCGTTGTGACGTAAAAAAGTTACCGATCCAGGGCGTAAAATTAACTTATTTTTTCCCGGTAGCCACTTGGCTCCTAAATATTTTAATGTGGTAGCCAATTCCAAAAAGTTGGTGGCCATTTTGTTTAAGTGAGCTCACATGGTCGACATGTTGTGAAACGCAATGAAAAATAAGCGCGCAATTTGCACCTGCTACAAAGAGGACACTAGAATGGTTTATATTTAACAATTATTCGCCTCAGGCTCAGTGATTCTCGGTGAATATTCACCGAGAATCACTGAGCCTGAGGCGAATAATTGTTTTAGTATAAATACACAGGTGATTATTTCAAAGAAGAAAAGAAAAGCATTTTACAACACGAAAAAGTTTTATTTTATCAAAAGCGCGCGAACGACTGGCAGCCATTTTGTTCGTCGAGGTGATTATCGGCTGATAATCCGAGATAGCGAACCAATCAGAGCGCGCGATTTTGTATAATCACCTGAGTATTTATACTAAACGACTTTAAAGGTTACCTAAATACAAGATGGCGTCTGGTGGATTTACGTTTGTACATGTGCTACGTTTTGGAAATGAGTTTAATGAGGACCTTTACTGTAGATTTATCTTTGCAAATCCTAGATCACTAGGTAAGATGTGATTAGAAATTCTAGTCACCAATTTGGCGACTAACTTTCAGGATTTGGTCGCCAAAGTGAAAAATGTAGTCGCATTGGCGCCTGTGTTAGGCGCAATTTGACGCCCTGACAAGGCATAACGCTTTCAGAAGTGATTGATGCCAAACTTCTCCTTACCATGTCAACACATTCTAAGAGTAACAGATGATGAGAATTTAGAAATAATCGACTTGCTGTATTTACCCGTGCATAAATGATATAAATTACCCTTCAAATTTGCGATGCATGATTATTATACAGGGGAAATGGGTAAATCAAACGAGTTGATTAAGTAAGTTATACCACCGTAAGGTAAAAGGGAGGTGCTGACGTTTCGAGCGTTAGCCCTTCGTCGGAGCGAATGATAGGATTGTGGGTTACGTACAATTTATATAGAGAAGTTTGGAGCCATGATGGAACCATAGCAGTGTGTGAACGGAAGTGAATTAATTAGATGAATGATTAAATGAATGAGAAACGTTCGTTGATACCGTGGGGATTAAGAGAACCGAGTTGGAAGATAAGCTTCTGTTCTAGGTTTTTACGGCTTTCCGTATTGCCCTGATGCACGGAAAGTCCACATACCGCCATGTTGTGAGTTGAGTGGTTAGGTAGATTAATTATTATACAGGGGACCCATTGTTTAGAAATGTTCTCACTGATTAGCATACTCTACCAGGGCTGTCACCAAGATTTCAGGTTGCCGGGTAAATACAACAAGTAGGCGGGGATTAAACAGCCAGGGATTTCTTTTGGTTCAATTTTTCTTCTATTTTCCTATGAAAATGGACAGGGACCACGTTCATAGTAGCCGGGAAAAATCCTTACTGACAGCCCTGCTCTACACAGCAAAACAAACGCTTCACTGTAACTGGTTGTAACCAACTGTAACTCAAGTTAATACGACTAAAACGTTTTCCATTTTGGTCCGTGAAGGGATTTGAATGTCATTAAACGAATCACCTAACAACAACAACAACTAAAAAAGCACGTCTCTCCCGAGCGGTCAAAAATTCAAGGAACAAGAAGAACCAAGGGACAGTTTTGGTGGTGTGCTCAGAAGACGGACAACTTTAAGTCAAACTTTAAGGTCAACAAGAAGCGTGGAGTTGTTGTAAGAAGGGATGAATGGACACGAAAGAAATGAGAGTGTAGATTTTAGCTCCATTCTGCAAGGAACAGAGATACATGTGTGCACCTTCACTATGTATATACTTAAAAACTTCAATGCTAACAATCTCTTATTGTATATATCGCTGACTAAAGTTCAAACGTTTTTTTCTGTAAATACCCCTAGTTTTTAGTTTTTAGTTACTTAGCGATTAGTTAATTGCAAACGACCCCACAAGCTCGTGTAGCTTTAATACTCATCGTTTTAAAATAAAGGTTATCTATCTATCTATCTATCTACTTTGAATTTTTGGAATGAAAGTTCTTTTTTTAACCATGCAGCTTTTGTAAGAATAATTTCTTTGATTTGCTCACTCCAGTTCAAAGCGAAATGAGCCTCAAAAAGTATTGATTCTGTCATTTTTCATCATTGCTTGTCTCTCATTACAGATGAAAAAAGGCAACACCATATCACAGTTTCTCCAAAAATGCACTGATCAGCTGCGGAAAGATTTTACTGAATTCAGGTGAGCTTAGATCTACCTTTTTGAGGGGTACATTGGCCCGGGATTTTCGGTTTTGGCTATTTTTTTTTAGATCGGTTTTTGTGCCAAAAGACTTCGGTTTTTTCGGTTTTGGTATTCGATGTGGTTTTTGGATTTTACTATATTTTGGGTTCTGGTAGCCTCCCACGCAAACGTTCTGAGGGGTTCGTCACGCGTTCCTACCCCACGAGGTAGGAACGCGTGACGAACCCCTAAGAACGTTTGCGTGGGAGGCTGGGGTTCTGGTTGATCTCGAATAGCCGCGAAACGCCAAAGTTATTGAGAGAAATTGTGGGGATAGTTTCTAAAGAACTGGTTCTGCGTCGCTGGGGAATTAAAACACAAGAAATTGGGTAAATCAAACGAGTTGATTAAGTAAGTTATACCATTATAAGGTAAAAGGGAGGTGCTGACGTTTCGAGCGTCAGCCCTTCGTCGGAGGAATGCGTGACAAACTAAATGTCACGGTAGGGGACGCCATTGTACCAGTTTTTGACGGTTTCGTATGCGATTTTCGGTTTTGGCAGAATTCATTTGCGGTTTTGCGGTTTTGGGTGATTTTTTTCTTCGGTTTTGCTGTTTCTACTATACCTCAATGTCCCCCTCCTTTTTGGTCTTGATACGTTTTAGTGTTCTAGAAATGTAGCAAAATATTGGTGTATTTCAGCTCAAGTGACATGGAGCAGTTGATATGCAATTTTAGATCTTTGAGACTGCAGTATTTTACTCGTTTCTTTGTCAGCCAACGCACTGTAAAATGTTCAGTTTAATAATTATCTTCTTGTAAAATCTTCTGTAGGACATTGTCTGTTGAAAACTTGATGTACATCAAGGAAGACCTCATCATACCTCATGTAAGTGTAGGTTTGTGTCCCATATTTATTGCAAGGTGATAGACCTGGTTGGTATTGTTAAATTGGAGGGCCTTCTGATAATATCTAGAAAATATCCCAAGGAAAATACGCTCGCTGATTGGTTAAAAATCGTGTTTCTGTAGGTCGATAGAAACACAGATTTTTTTCTAAAAGAAACGGAAAACATTTTATTGGTGTTTCTATCGAACTGTAGAAAAACTCGAGAAAGTTTGCGAGAACTCGAAAAAACTGTGGAAACACTCGTCTATCGGCTCGTGTTCCCACAGCATTTCTCGTTCTCCGAAACTTCCACTCGTGTTTTTAAAGCTCGATAGAAACACGGAAAGTGTTTTCTATTTCTTAAAAATTATATCGTCATTTGGTTTGTTTTTTTTGCAAGGGTCAACGTAGGCAATCCCGAGTAGGGAAGATAGATCCATCTTGCCCGCTCGGGTAGCCAGTCAGAACTCAGGATTCGTCGGATTTTGCACACTCGTGGAACCAACCGTATAGTAAACAGGCAAACTGACTGTTTACACAAACAAACCACGAAACTGCGGGAACTAACATCATAAATATCCTCTTTAGTGAGCACATAAATTTTAGAAGAGGTATATTTAGTAGCTACTTTATGTTGCAGTTATTTACATATTACCACTTCTTGGCAGCATTACACGTTTTACGATTTCATTGTAAACAAAGCACGAGGCAAAAGTGGTCCTCTGTTCAGCTTTGATGTGCACGAAGATGTCAGGGTGGTAAGCGACGCGTCTGTAGAGAAAGACGAGGTAAGATATGCTTTTCTGTGTCGGGAATTTGGCCAAAAAATATAAGAATTCACACCTTCCTTCCTTACTTAATCACCTCTTCACTGACTTTTTCTTTCTAACGCTTTCCTCACCAGTCCCTTCACCAGCCCTCAATGTATTTACCCACTCCCCGCGCACGTCTCATCCGCTTTTTCATCCTCACCTGCTTTTCGCACGTTTCACCCGCTTCCCGCAACCGTCTCACCCACTTCCCGCACCCTTCTCACCCGCGTTCCGCACCCTTCTCACCCGCTTTCCTCACCCTTCTCACCCGCTTCCCGCACTCTTCTCACCCGCCTCCCTTAAATTCTTGCTGTCTCTTTCTATTCACCCACTTCCCGCGCCCATGCGATTTACCTCCCGCTGTCCTCTATCCCATTCTACCGTGCCCCGCACTCTTCGATCGTATTTGACCAACTGTTCTCTCTTTCTTGTCATTTCTTGTCTTTTTTCTTTCTGAAATGTCTTAGTATCCCAGACAAACTTTGCTATTTTCTTGTTTTAATACCAACAACAACAATTTCCATTCATTGAAAGAACAGTAAATACGTTTGAAACGATTTTCACTTGTGAAGCCCTAAAGTGATTCCAAACCTTTAATTCTTTGAAGAGACTGTAAAAACAAAACTGAGATGTCGAGGTGCTAAGAGATCTTTCCTTTTCTGTTTTAAGCATAAAAAAGTTACTATGCAATTTCCCGTGTTCTTGGAGTAAACTTTCGTCTATATTGGAGTTCATTGTGTTAATTCGTTTGATTTTCCAGTTTTAAGCCGCAATTATTGACAAAGAGTTTTATTTGTATGTCTACTTTAAGTCACATGCAGGCAAAGTGGTACTTCGTTCGTGGTATGAAAGAAACAAGCATATCTTCCCCGCCAGTCGCTGGGAACCATATGATCCAGAAAAGAAATGGGAAAAATATACGGTGAGTTAGCTAGAAACGAATGGAAGGCGAGGAGACATGGAGAGCGGTTTTTCAACCTACTGCCAAAGTACCTTCCCGATTTTAAAGAGATTAGTTTGTATAGGTGTTTAAATAGTTTCGAGTTTAATTTAGAATAAATTAGCACAATTATATAAATATTTTGAAAACAAAATTGCGCTGGCGTTTGACCATTCTTTGTAAAGCTACTGAACAGTACTGTACTGTGGTACTGTTTGTTTTACTATACAGTGTGGTTCTAACTTTTTCATTTGTGGATCAAACCATGCAGTGTGACCATTCTTTGGAAAGCTACTGAACAGGTTTCTAGACTTTGTTTGTGATTTCATTACGTCATTTTATGTCGCGTTTATGTTTCTTTGTTTGGTTTATGAAATAGATCTCAGACGGACCGAAACCAAGTTAACAGGATCGACCATGAACCGCGGTAATCACCAACCGCACCTGAAAAACGCACTCGTACAATGCCGGTACCAATGACAACAGATTTTATAGTCCTCCATGATTCTCGCTTCACTTTATCGCTTTGTTTACTTTACATGTTGTGCACTTTTGTAAATAAATTTGCTTTTATTCAACTTTGCATTGTGTTTGCTTTTTTGAGATGGTCTTTGGAGTCTCTTTGTTGCAGTATTTTTTGTAAGAAGAAAGTTTTTTTTCTCTTATGCGAGGCTCAATGCATTCATAACAGACTTAAATAAAAAAACTACTAGTATACTAATGCAAATGTTGCTATCTGATTGGCTGAGCTACTGCAGAATATCAGCCATTAGTAAAAATCTACTTGTAGACTTATGCAAATGCCGCAATCTGATTGGCTGAGATATTGCAGACTATCAGCCATTAGTAAAAATCTACTTGTAGACTAATGTAATTGCCACAATCTGATTGGCTGAGCTACTGCAGACTATCAGCCATTATACAGCACTTGGTTGAAGATCGTTCTCAAAATGGCGACGTATGGGCTCTTTTAGTGAAGTTTCGTAGGACTGAGATTAAGTATTTGATCTCGAGCTCATAATCTAATCGTTAATTAGCGTGCAGCACTTAGTTGAAGATGGTTCTCAAAATGGCGACGTATGGGCGCTTTTAGCGAAGTTTCGCAGGAAGATTGAGTATTTGGTCTCGAGCTCATAATCTACTTGTAAAATTGTGTGCAGCACTTGGTTGAAGAGCGTTTTCAAAATGGCGACGTCTTTGCCCTTTAGCGAAGTTTCGTACGAAGATTCAGTAGGTTTCCCTTTGGGGTCCTGATCAGTTTTTCAATTTATTTCATGTAAGAAAGTTCCTTTGAAAAGAATTATTTTGTTCCGTTTTCTACACATGTCAGTAATACATTCATGTCCTATATACACCAAACATTTAAAGCATTGTAACTCTAGTAGTGATAAGGTGGGGGTTCTGGGACAAATTTAAAAATCAGAGATTTATCAGAAATTTAAACAAGGATTTTATTCTGTTAAGGTATTACCAAATAAAAAATTGAAAATTTTATCAAGGATTTTATCAGAAATTTTATAGGGAAAAAATGGAGAAAAATTACAAAAAATTACAAAAATGTAAAATTTTATCAAGAATTTATCAAGGATTTTATCAGAGATTTTATAGGTTAAATAAAAAAAAATTAAAAATGTATTTTAAAATGTAATTTAAAGATAAAACAAAGTATTATTAAAAAAGTAAATGGAAGAGTTGCAAAATAAAAAAGTTGAGGAATTAATTGATGCGACAATATTTGAGATTGATGATAAAAAGGAGATTGATGAGTTAAAAAAGAAAAAACTTGTGGAATTACAACAAATTGCTAAAGACTACAGTATTAAAAAAATTTCTGGGCTGCGTAAAGCTAGATTAATTGTAGTGTTGAGTAATGTTCCAGAAGTTATGGAGGAGATTAGAAAAAGAATCATTCTTAATGAATCAATACCTGTTATTAGTGATAAAGATATAAAACAAACCAATACTGAACCTACTACTAATCTTACTCAATCTCCAACTGAAAAAAATATTACAAAATCACAGGCCACACCCGCTACTGAACCTGAAACTATTAAATATCATTATTACTGTATTCATAAAAGACAGAAATCAAGATGTAAAGAGTGCGGTGGGGCACAAATATGTGAACATAAAAGAAATAAAGCTTACTGTAAAGAGTGTGGAGGATCTCAAATATGCGAACACAAAAAACAGAGAGCATATTGTAAAGAGTGTGGAGGGAGACAAATATGTGAACATAAAAAACAAAAATCATATTGTAAAGAGTGTAAAGGATCACAAATATGTGAACATAATAGATTTAAGAAACATTGTAAAGAATGTAATAAAAAAAAAATTAATTAAAAAAAATGTATTTTAAAATAAAATAAAAAAATAATGGATGAAAATATAGCAAAAAGAATTTTATGGAGATCTATAATAAAGGATTTTGATAAAGAAGAACAAAAAAGAGAAAAATTTAAATTGTTATATACTATAGCTCACCAAACTGAAGATAAAAAAGAAAAAGAAGAAAAACTAAGATTTTTATTTGATTTAGTTAAGACTATTGATGAAATTGAAAAAGAAGAAAAATTAGAAGTATTATGGATGTTAGCATATGGAATTAATTTAATAAATGAGTAAAATTATGTTATATAACTCAAATAATAGTTACATAACAAAATTTACCTAAATCTTAAACTAAAAGTTATAGGAGAACCCTTCAGATCAAGTTTTTTCCATTCATTGTCTAATATGGTTAAATCAAAGTGGTTTATAACACTATCATAGTTTCGAACTGGAATTGTTGGATAATCCTTTGAGGGTATGTTCGCAAGTAGGGTTGATGGTGAGAGTTTCACAAGTTCTCCATATTTTGTTTTATTCATATATGATGACTTATTATCAACTATACTACACATAAGTCTAATCGGTTCTTTAATTTGTATATTTATAGGGTATAATTTACCAGGAATTATAATTTCAGGCACCCCTAAACCAATCGACAGGGCTCTAGTAAGTTTAACTTTAAAGTTCTTATTTGAATATAGATAGTCAATAGTATCAGTCTCAATTATTGTTATCTTTTCCCTAGTCGGATCATTAAAAAAGATCGAATTAATATTACGAAGAGAATATGTACCAGGTTCAATTATTATGAAGCCAAGATTACTTTCATTTAATAATATCTGCTGATCCTTGAAATTAATCAATCTTTTGGTTTGTATATTACAATCTAGTAGTTGCATCTCACTAATATTTTTAAGCGGGGGCTCTAAATAAATCCTTGTTTCAGGCTCATACATGGTAATGCTCAACATGTTTTTTGTTTGGTTACTTTATATTCATCTTTAAATTTACATTGACGTAATCACATTCCTGAGCGACGTTAGAAACAGGCCTTTTAAAAGTAAACATAAAATCTACTTTTCAATTTCAAAACCACTTTACGTTTTGCTTGTTGCTATTGTTCTACACGTGAAAACTAATTTTGTAAACAATCATAATCACGTGAAATACTCATGAACTACCGAAATAGATACCACGCTAATCCACCCGCTAGAATTATAAATGCTAATATATTCTTTTCATGTTGCGTTGAGTCCTGTTTCATTGAGTCTGTTTTCGTTGATGTTTTTGGTTCCTGCGGGGTTTTATTCGTTTCATTTCCACCTTTCAGGAGAATATGAGGTAACTTTACCTTTGAAGATCCTAAGTTATGAATTATTCCAACTTGTTTTGCTTCAGTGTTTATGGAATTATTCACACCAAAATTCATATCATTACTCGCTTTCATAAGTTTGTTGTTAAAACCTGTCACGCTTTCAGTATTGATTATCATATTACTCGGCATCAACCACACACCAGGAGCAATAGCAACATCAAGCCGTAATTTCGCTTCTTGAACAGCTAATTGATACCTTTGGATAGAACTAGAAATATCATTCTCGATCACACTACTTTCAAATAAAGCCAAGAATTCTTGTTGTGTCTCAATCGCGCTACCGCCATTACCATAAATCGAACTTCTAGTGTTAACTTGTGCACCTAATATACAATATACAAAAGCTTCAGCAGATCGATTTAATCTACCAAGCCCCGCTTTAGTGAGACCATGTCCTCTTGTAGGGATAAACCAAGCATATTTGAAATCGGCAAATTCGTCATTTCGTATAAATGAAATTAGATTACCCTTTTCTTTCTTACCACCTTCATCAGCGAATTTATTTCCTTCACCAGGCCATTGATCCGCTTCAACATCATAATTTCTTACTATATGTACATTTTGATATCCTCCACCTCTTCCATGATATCCAGACCCATAATCAAGAAATATATCACCCAATCCAAAGTTTCTACCCCCTTTCCATCTAAAATCGGAATTATTACTAATCCCAAATTCAGCGCACAATCGTTGATATGCAACTTTACTATATGGATTATTATTTATCACAAAAGGTTGTTCATCAGGTAAAGGTAGTTTCAATTCATATAATATCCTCCTTATTGTGAAATATATATGAAACTTAATGAAACTATTTACTACTTTAGGGTAATTTAAACTTTCAAAAGGACTTATCCCACAACCAGATGTTGCACACCAAACTGCAAAGTTAAGTTGTTGTGGCCAATAATTCATATCAGGAGCATTCAACCATTTTCTACTTTGCTTTCCAAATTTGAAAGTAACTACTTGATTGGTAAAAACATTACGCATCTTTGCTGTAAATTTCTTCGTATTTGAAACGTATATATCAAGTAAGGTTAGAATTTTTGTTATATCGCTTGTAAAATCAATTCCTCCCGCTGGTCGGTCAAAATTAACAGCTGGTATTGGATAAGATATATTTTTTAATGTTAAACTTTCAGGAAAAGACGCGGAGCGCCCCCGAAGGGATGAACTAAATTCTTCATCATTCAGTCCTAAATCTTTCCATAAAAGTCTTTTCATATTAGGTGATATGCCATCAGTCCATGTTTTTCCAGTAGGGTCATCATTTGACATTACAGTTATACCATTATATTTCCACTTAATATATCCTCCATACGAATCATACACAAATGTAAATTTATCAAGATTAGCAATTGGGTACCTATTTTTGAAATCATTGAATAATGACATTTTTTTTTGTTCATAACATGTTGCTTTTAAATAACCTCTTTCCTAACACCAGCAAAACAATTAAATCCTACATCAGTTCTCTCATATGAAATTTTCAGCGATCTCGACTTACCAGTTCCTTTAATATTTCCTCTCGAACCTCTGTTCTTATCTGATTCATATTTAAGTTTTTTTCTGTCTCTTTCCTGGTTTTTTGACGTATTTCCATTTTTAGTTTTTCAAACTTATCCACCTCTGATAAAATTAGAGAAAATTCTTGGTCAGAGATTGTGTTATCTTTCAGAGCCTTTGAAACCAAATCGTTAATAGTGTTTACTTTTGCTTTTGCGAGAGAAACTGTCTGTTCATGTTTACTAACTTTATGGGAAAGTCGTTTAGAAGCAGAACCGAATCCAACCGATATCGCCCCACAAAATCCACCAACAACACCTAATGGTATACCAACAACAGCGCCAAAACCAGTAAGAGATGTTCCGAGTCCACTTGCAGATAGAATAACTGAAAATATGCCACTACAAACACTTATTTTTGTAAATATTCCTCTCGCTCGATTATACTTTTTCCTAACATCCTCATAATGTTTAATTTCATTTTGAAGATTATTTAGTACTTCACAGGACTTTTGTAGTCTGAAATTATTTGGATCACCATTAATATGTAATTGTGGATAAATTCCCTTGTAGTCATCCATATTGTATTTTTTACTGATCAACATGATATCTTTAAATTTGTTAATTTCTCTTTTTTACACTTTCCACAAAATATAGAACCACAGCCATTATCAACAACCAAGCATTCTTACCTAAAAAGCTAATTACCTCACCTGCTGTTTTGAACAAAAAGCTTACAATTGCTCCAACCATCCCTGGTAATATTTCACCGAGTTTTTTACCAAGAGCTTTCAAACCATTACCAACACCTTTTCCTAATGTGGATAAGCCTCTAGAAAGATTAGAAACTATAACACCAATGATTACACCTACAGCACTTACAACTGAAAATACTGTAAAACCATACTTTTTGAAGATAGCCTTCACACGTTCTCGTAATGGTAGATTTTTAAGTATTTCTTCATTTTTACTCTCAATCTCAGCTATTTGTTCTTCATTTGAGATTATATTTCTTCTCATTAATTCTCTTGTTTTTTCAATCTCAGATTGTAATCGTTCATTACTGCGTTCTAACATTTGTAAATTTGACTGTCCCTTCTTATTTTTTTCAAGTTCATCTTTGTATTGGTTTGATTTACTTCTAAGTTCATCAATCTGTGATTTAGCTAAAATCTTATGTTTATCAGACGCGTCTAAATAACTTTCAAGTTTCGCAATTTTTGTTTGTTGTTGTTCTATGATTCTAATCTTCTCTTTATCATTTGTTTCACTTGAAAAAAATTGTCCCATATCCTTTTTAAATTTTTCTAATTCGAGTTTTAACTCAGCTATTACATTTTCTAAATCCCTAATTTTTTTATTATCTTTTTCCTTTTGTAATAAAAGATTATTATATTTTTCAAATATGCTTTCATAATCAGCACCTAGAGCTTTTAAGATTGTATCAGGAAGTTCTTTATTAAATTTACCCCCTTTGAATAATGAGTGAGTTTTTGCATTTTCCCTTTTCAATTTTAATTTTAAATCTCCATATTCATCAAACCAATGAAAAAACTGTGATGTGTCTGCATCAGGAAAATATTTTTTAATCTCATCTCCAGATTCATCTTTATTTTTTTCACGTTCACTAACAATAGTTTTTTGTGATTTAGGCCTTGCCCCCTCACTCTCATAATCTCTACCGCCAAACGATGTTTCTTCTATACGGGTTCTGGGTGGGGTGCCAGGCGGAGGATTTCGACGACGGTCAGGTGGGGTTCCTGGAGGAGGACTTTCCATTTCACCATCATCATCAGGATTAATTACCCTAGTTGTTGATGATATTGGGCCCATTTCAACCTCTTCTACATCATCCTCATCATCATTATAATCTCGACTCAATAGTGGAGTTTTTTCTGATTCTGCCATGATTTTTTACTCGTCAGTAAGAAATCTTTAGATCTAAAAGTTATGTTTGTAAATTAATTATGATTTAAATAAAAAAAAATATAAAAAATGGAAATAAAAGATATTACTGAACATATTAGTTTTAATAACATAAGAAAAATGTTTAATGAAGAAATAATTACAAAAAATCTAACTTATAATTTAAAAGATAAAGATCAAAAAGAATTACTTAAATTAATTATAAATGACGATAAAAAAAGAAAATTAATAAAAATTATGTTAGATGGTCTTGTACTTGTTAAATAATCATTTAATTATAAAACAATTAATGTTTTTATAATTTAAAAGAATTTACTTGCTGCATAACCCAACGCCAACATTCCCCCGCCCACATATGCCATTTCACCCATCTTTTGATTGTTACTAGGTCTATAATAATCACTAAATTTTGGTTCGTGCATTTCAGCGTACAATTCTAATGATTCATCCGTTTTTGAAAGATTTTTTGAAGCTTGGTATTTTTCATCTTTTTGTTTCATTTTCCAATCAATTAGTTTCTGTCTATTTTCTTGATATTCAGCGTAATCTTTTTGATATTTTTCTAGTGCTTTATCGTGTCGTATTTTTTCTGTATCTGTTTTATCTCCAGAGAGATATTTTGCAAGATATGATCCGCCAACAAAGGCAGTTGCATTTAATACAGCTCCACCAAACATCATTGCTATTGTTGCCATATTTCTTCGCTTCGCTCAGGTCTATAAATCCTTATTTTGGTAAAATATTTTGATCCTCTAAATATGTTTTTAGATACATACTACCCGACAATACAGCTACCCATTTTGCATAATTTGTAATACTTGAGGATGGGTCGTTCATAAATGATTCTCTCATTGCTTTTTTAGCTACATATCCAACTCCAGCTGCTAACCCAATAAGTACTGCAGAATCAGTAACAGTTTTCACAAGTTTGTTTTCAGTTGACATAATTTTTACTGTATCAGTAAGAAACCTTTAAATCGGCTTTGCCGGCCAGCTACGCTGAAATCATATCATTCTAATTTTTTGTGATTGTTGGTTAGTAATATTTGATTGTGGAACTTTAGTAGGAACTTGGGATAAATCAGGTATTCTATTTTTATCATTCTCCTTCGATCGGTATCTCATAAAAATATCAAATGCTGTAAACCCTATTCCAACGATAGACAAAACAGTAGTAAAAGATAGTTCTGGAAGCCATGCTTTCCCATTTTCTTTTTCTTCACTCTCTTCATTTTTAATATCCTCTTGTTCCTTTTCACGTTTCATCTGCTCCCTGGCTAAAGCTTCTTTTGCTTTTTTATTATATTCAGCTAATTTCTTACCAGCTGCAACCTTTTTAGGGTCTTTTTCTCTCTTTTTAGGTTCTTTATCTTTAACAACCGGATCCGCTGTAATTTGCTCAACAACTTCTGTTCCTCCTTCACTTTGTTCAGTTCGGTCAGACATAATTTTACATATCATTAAGAAATCTTTAAATCGATTCAGTTGTGTTATCATTATCTGTATTTGTTCTTGAAACCTCTTGTATTTTATCCTCAGTTGTACTTGTAACTTGTTGAATTTTGTTGAATTTTACATGTTTAACAACCTGGAATAACCCACTAGCAAGTGCTGCCAATCTTCCTGCTTTCAATGCTAAGAGCCCTAAAATGTTTGTCAGTTCGCGATTAACCAAATCATCTTTCTTCAAATCAACACAAAGAGATTCTATATCATCCACAGGAACAATGTAAGAAATAACTTTAGAAATTAATTGTAGAGATGAATCTAACAACCCTCCATTAATTTTCTTACCCAATACTGCCTTATATCTATTAAAATATTTTTCAATGTCTTTTACCGATAATTTTTTTATATCACCAAGACTCATATCGACACCCAAATATTCCTTTGTGGTTCCAAGAACTGCGAGAATAGCTAGTGATTCTTGTTTTATCTCAAGTTCATGTTCCTCTCTTCGTTCGGTATTATAATTATCTTTTACATCTTTCTTTTCTTCTTCAATATAATCTTCTACGCTTGTCATCTTTTGTGATAATACATGGATTATTTTTAAATCGTTTCAGGAAATACGGCGGAGCCTACCCCGAAGGGATCTCCAAATAGCAATTAAATGGGTGTCGTAAAGATAAACATAATCTAGAATATTTTTCTTTTTTTAGTAGTTCTACAAATTTTTTACTAGTTTCAAGGTCTAAATCGCCTCCATAATCTTCGAAAAACATCTTCATACCTTTTTGTGATGGATTATGGAAAGTAACAACACAAGCTACATTTTCACGGAATGGTTTTGCTATCGATGTTAATTGCTGAGTGAGAACCCACATTGATAATCCATGATGTCTTCCAGAAAATGCTAAATCTATAAACTTATTTGATCGTCTCTTCAGATCATTGGATACAGCGCAATCGTCTAAAATTATTAGTGTATTTGTTCCTGAAAATAAAGTCTTACAATCAGTTAATAACTCATTAATCTCATCAATGTTACTAGCATCCGGTGATAATACAAAGAAACGTTTATCTCCTACAGCAAAATTATGATATGTTTTATTTTTATAATAAGTTGGACATATTAGAACAATGAATTCAAACAATTTTCGAAATGGGCCTCTTAGTTGATCAATTATGTACTTTGTTTTTCCACAATTTGTTGGACCAGTTATAATACAATGAAAAGGAATTTTATCTCTTAATTCTTCCATATTTTCCGCGAAGCGGGGAGGTCTTTAGACCGATTAACTAAGTTCTTCCCTTCGGTCAGTAAATGATTGATCTTAAGTTTGATTTCATAACCTCCATTAATGCATCAGCCACCACAAACATGTAACAGGTCATCGTACTAGAACCACTAAGTTTTCGTTTCATTTCTATTTTTATACCATCTTGTGCATTGGTTAAGGATAGTCCTCCTCCATGAATATCATTATCTGGGTGAGTTCTAAAATCTATCCACAGAGCAAACTTTTTACTATAAAAATCCTTTTCTTTTACCGACCAGCGGGAGGAACCTGACCAGAGGGAGGAACCACTGAAACGTTTCTTTACTGACTCCCATAGGTCTGAAGGTACCATCCCCTTAGAGTAGAAACGATTTGGCACACCATTAACATCGATATTGATTGAGGTGATACCTGGATTGAAAAAATTCTCAGAATCTCTTGCCCCTTTTCCATATGGTAATGTGAATAAACATAATATCCCTGTAATTGATCTTCTAGGTAGATTAATATGCTGGTTTATAACGCTATCTGCATTTCTTAATATTGTGAAAGTTTTGTGTAGAGTGACATTTTCATAATAGAATCCTTTACCAACATGATAAGCTGCCTGGGTCTTACTGGCCAATTCTTCACTTGATATACAAGAATATTCCAACTCAAGGTTTGTGATTTTGTAATTTGGGGCTTTGGTATCGTCAGAATAAACAACAATATCGTCAACTGGGGCCAGTGTAATCTCAAAGATTAGTTGATGAGCTAACGCCTTTGGGTAGAAAACTCCATGATCTTTGAGAATAGGATGGTTTAGTAGGATATGATACTTGTTATTGTGTACTTCTGCAAGAGCTACTTCCTTAGCATCTGTGTCTACCTTATCACCTGCATTTGAACGTAGCTTCCTCATGTTTTCAGAGGAAATACCTTGCCTTAATCTATCCTCTCGTTCTTCATCTGTTAAAAATAAATCATGGTATGTTTGAAATAGATCGTATCTTTGAGTATCCTGTAGTGTTTCACCACCAAAAAGAACCCTGAGTCTTGATACAAGATTACTTCCTACATTATTCACGAGTGTGTTATCTTCATGTCCCTCAACATCTAAGTTAAATACTAGATATACACTTCCGGGTACAATCACCAAATTTTCAGAAAGTTTAGGAATATTTATATATAGAGTTTCTCCAGGATTAGCCGATGAAGGATTTAGTGTAATTCTATTCAATGTTGATTCTGCTTTCAAACCTAGTGGATCTCTTGGAATCCTGTTTGGGTTAATTTTTTCAGATACGGTTGTCATTTTTATTTATAAGATACTTTAGTTAATCTTTAAATGAGTAACGAAAATATATCCCAAAGTTTATCAAAAAATTTCAGTAGGATATATTATTCAACTGAGGGTTATTGGAAAGGATATTCTGCGATTAATAAATTAGCTGAAAAGGCTAATCGGGCGAAGCCCTCCCACGAAGTGAAAGTAAGTGAAGATTTAGCAAAACAATGGTTACAAAAACAAGCAATATGGCAAATATATCTTCCAGCTCCAAAATATATACCTAGACCACATTGGACTGTGGATAAACCTAATCAGATTCACCAAGCAGATTTATTATTTTTACCTCATGATAGAGTTGGAAGAAAAACATATAAATATGCATTAGTTGTGGTTGATGTAGCCTCAAGATATAAAGATGCTGAACCATTAACCACAAAAGAAAGTCGAGAAATTTCAAATTCTTTTGAAAAAATATATTCTAGAAAGTTAAAATATCCTAAAACATTAATGGTTGATCCAGGAAAAGAATTTATGGGTGAAGTTACAAAACTTATGAATTACCATAATGTAAAAATCCAGAGGGGTGAAGCTGGAAATCATAGAGCACAGGCATTTGTAGAAAGGGCAAACAGAATATTAGGTGAAAGATTATTTAGTCATCAATATGCGCAAGAAATGATAAGTGATGAAAGATCAAGAGTATGGGTTAAAAGATTGCCAGATATTCTAAAAACTTTGAATAATACACCAACTAGAATAACCGGTAAAGAACCTGATAAAGCTATAAAACTTAAAGAGGTTAATATTGGACCTAAAAAATACCGTCGCGTGGTGGGACTTAATGAGATTAGGATACTACCTGGTGTTAAAGTTAGATATTTATTATCTCCGGGAGAACTTGAGGGCGGTGAAAAAAGGAGGGCTACAGATCCTATTTGGAGTATCAAAGTTTATGATATTTCTAGAAGTGTAATTTCACCTAATCAACCAGTTTTATATTATTTACAAGACGGACCAAGACGGGGTTTTGTAAGGGAAGAGTTACAGATTATACCTTATGATACTGAACTACCACCCGATTCTGTTTTGAAGAGATAATGACCGTGAGAATAAGTATGTATACCATCTTCACAAATTATTCTCTTATCATCATCAGCAGATAGTGCAACTTTATTAATGGTTTCAGTATAAACATCATGTAAGTGGCTTCTAATTACATTCATCTGTCTCATCTGCTGTTTTCTAGTGAATAGACAATCCTTGTAATTATTGTGACTTATTGTCTTTTTTACGACTGATGCCTTTACCCCTTTATCCTTTTTTATCTCTTCACCTTCATCCATCAATATAGAGTATAGCTTTGGTCTTAAACCAACAAATTCAATTATCTGCTTACCCCCGCATTCATCTTTAAACTTACCGATTAATTTTTTGTTTACACCAGTCTCAATACCAGATGAATGAACTTTAGGATAATTACTAGTGTCAAACATTTCTCTAACATCTGGACTTATATCCTTATAGAAATCATCTGTCTCTATCTCATATACAAGACTGTCTGTATCTGTGAACAACAATTTTACCTTTTCTCCATATTTAGGTTTGATATAATTATAGTGAAAATCATACATTACTTTTTTGCTTAAATCTAGAATACACATACCTAAGTAAACAGGTTTATTGAATTTTATCTTTTTTTTCTTCATGTGGATGGCTGCAAGATTTTTAGAAAATATAGTACGATGTTGATAATTGGGTTGTTTTATTAATTTTTTAGCATCTTTTTGATTTGTAACTAAATGAATGTCCACCCTATTTCTAACATTTTCCATTGTTTTACCAAAAACAGAGTTATTCATTAACTTGAAAAAATCTTTTTCAAAGTCGTTATTTGCTTTTGATCTTAGATTAGTATTCAAGTCAATGTAAGGTTTTAACCAAGCTGACTCTTCAAATGTAATTCCCCTATGTATCTTTGTTATTTTTAATCCTAGAATTTCATAAAGTTTCAAGGTCTCACGGTGAACTACATACTTTTCCTTGTTGTTGAGGTTTGGTATTAATTTCTCTACCTTATTAACTGCAAGCCTCTCTGGAGCTAGAGGATAATCATTGTGAAGATCGTGAAGGTGGTGCGGATATTCTAAATCAACCTCTAGTATGCATGGAATATTTTTCCAGTTTTTAAGCTCTTCTTTATCAGTAATCCATCTAAAACCGTGAGTAGGGAGTGGTTTACTCATTCCCTCACCATATAAGTTGTTTCTGTCAAGATATACGATATATACTTTACGTTTGTTTTGATCATATTTCGATATGTATGGGTTGTTAGCTTTAGCATATCTATTAGAAATCTGGGATACACCTCCTCTAATACCCCTCTCAAACATAAGTAGCATGTTGATATCAGTTAACAACTCTAAATTCACTTTTGTTATCTTTAATGCCGCATCCCAAGCTAGTCCGGGCGCTGTATAATAGTGAGCTGGATCTAAACCATAATTCTGTTGACAAACATCTCTAAAATTCTCAAATACATCCATTAAAAATAGTACATCTGACAAAAGATATAGATCATGATAATCCCTCATTGTTTTCATATTAAAAGTTTTCCATACCTTTTTAGCATGTTGATAGTCATCTTCTGTTATATGTTCGTCGTTTAGTTTTGAGTAAAATGCATCCTTTGGTGGAAGTTGAGTTTCATTTAGTTTATCAAAGCTATCAAACCAATCATATGGAAATACACCCTTTCTCAACATTAAATACATCTTATCCATAAATTTCTTTTTCGTTTCAGTTAATTTCTCATCTTTTGGAGAAAGACATCTACTTCCAGATAACACACCTCTACAGACATCGCACTTTCCACATTTTGTAAGATTATCAACTAATTTATTAAGACTTGTTGCCATAAATTTAAATGAATCTATGAATCTAATATTTAACTTATCTTCTCTTTCAACACCTTTTTTATCTATATATTTTTCAAGTACAATCTTTTTTGTAAAAGAAATATATTTTTCCTCGTTATTAGGTATGCAATCTACTTTACCTTTTGTTATACCAATATTCTTAATAAAAAGATGTGCGTCATATCCTGATAAATTGTGAAAGATAATTGGTATGAATTTTTTAATCTTAAAATTTAAATTGCACTTACTATGAGCTGCTCCTCTATACTTTCCTGTATAGTGACAGTGGTCTTTTACCTTATCTTTTTCCAATAATTCTTCCTCACATATATGGCAATGAGTAGCATTTTTATAATCGAATTTTTCCCTTTGTGTCATCCAATTCAATTTCTTGTTAGGTTTGATATTTTTGTAAATTTCTCTAACATCCTTCTCTAATTTAACCATAAATCTCTGTCCTACATCTTCATCTGGGGATTTAGCGGTGTATCGTCTAATAGCAATTTCATAATTTTCATCAAAAAACTTTATTATATAACAGTATCCAGATGGTTTGTGCTTTTGATATTTTTTAGTAAAACTTTTACTTTCATCTGGTGAGCAGGTGTCTATTTTCTCTGGATAACACTCAAAGTCACCATATACAACAAAGGGCACTCGCATTTTTTTGTAATAATTAATGAATTTAATATATTCAGGATTTCCATCTTTATCCGCCGGCATTTCACTCCTAACAGCTTCGTTTTCACTGCAATACGCTATATGATTTTCTAATGTTTCCTCTTTATGAGTATAATAAAGACACCTATGACATGTGTAAATCTTACATTTATGTTTAGTAACTTGAGAAACTACCAATCTGCTAAAATTAGTTATTAAACAGTAGTGGTTTGTTTCATCGTTTGATATTAGAAGTAAGTTTATCAAATAACCACTTTGTTTATCACTTATTCTTAGAGGGTATACTCCACATTTATCATCATCATTATCATATCCATATACATTAATCGCGTAGTAGTTGTTTTGCTTTTCAAACTTATCAATATCTTTCCATTCAGCAGGAAAATTTATTCCTTCCCAGTTCAACTTCTCTTCATTCTCTATCAGTTCTTTATTTACCCTCTCCCGGTGAACATCTCTGGGAAACGCTCCTTCTGTTACTGCGTGTCTAAAACACTTATCATCATTTTCATTCTTAGGGTTAACAATTGACTTTTTGTTTGCTAAAATTTTAGGCAATGGGATATAAGAACTTCCTAAAAGTGGTTCAAATGGGTCAATTTTTATATCAAAGTATAGCGCTCGATCAAATACCCAGCCAGAACCATTTTCTGTAAACTTCTTAAACACTTCAAGTTGATGGTTAGTCATCACATCGAATAAGTTAGAGAAATCGGTTGACTCTGTTATAGTTTCTGGTTTTTTAATATGAAATGGGGGTTCTGCTTCATCAAAATTTCCTGTATTAGGATTCTCTTTTATAAATTTACAGACAAGAATAAATTTCACCTTTATCGGTTTCTTTTGCTGATTAATTAGATCCATAACTTTTGGTTTGATTTTTTTGATAAATGTCTTTTCATCATATCCTTTCTTACCATATATCCTGTATGTTTTCAAATAACCATCAAACGCTGTTTCTTGTTCTATTGGGGTGAAATCTTCTTTTTCTTCTTCTTTTTCTTTTTCTTCTTCTTTTTCTTCTCCTTCTTCCGCAGTTAAATATTCATCATCTTCTACTTCTTCTTCCACTTCATTAAATGCACGGTTTATACCATTTTGAATAGGTTCTGGCATATATGATATAATCATGTCTGAAAATTTTTTAATGCCTCCCCTAACTGAATTGTTGGCTCTTACTAATAAATCTTTGAATGAACTAAATAACGATTCCATTTACTTTTTTAATAATACTTTGTTTTATCTTTAAATTACATTTTAAAATACATTTTTAATTTTTTTTTATTTAACCTATAAAATCTCTGATAAAATCCTTGATAAATTCTTGATAAAATTTTACATTTTTGTAATTTTTTGTAATTTTTCTCCATTTTTTCCCTATAAAATTTCTGATAAAATCCTTGATAAAATTTTCAATTTTTTATTTGGTAATACCTTAACAGAATAAAATCCTTGTTTAAATTTCTGATAAATCTCTGATTTTTAAATTTGTCCCAGAACCCCCACCTTATCACTACTACTCTTCTGCTTTTTCAAGATATCTTGCTGAAAAAATTCATGTAGACAAAGCATCAAGTAAGAAACAACGTGTAGAAGTATAAGATGTTTTGCTGCAAACTTTTTCGAGCAATCATCGATTGAAAACTCAAACAGATCTGGAAGAACGGCTCCAAAATATAGGACATGAAGGTATTACCCACGTGTCACATCCCGCGTAAACGCCCCTAGGCGTCTTGTTGTTAATTACGAAGTGCCATTACGAAGTGTTAATAACATCATTACATTGTCAAGCAAGCTAATAAAAGCAGCCAACGAGACTTGAGGAAGTTAGCAGCGTCAAGATATTGGATGGAAGTCGGTAGGGCGATGGACAAAACACTGAACCCCTGTCCATGGACTACCCTAATGGACTACCCATTCATTGTTCCAGTATAATTATTCAAAATGGCGTCGGAAGGCCATTTTGAACGGATCCCGCCATTTTGAATAATTATACTGGAACAAAGAATAGTGTAAGGTAGTCCATTGGGGTACTGAGTCCATGGAATGGGGGTCTGTGTTTTGTCCATCACCAGTCTGTAGCACTCCTCAAGGAAAACTGCTACTTTTAAGCTTTATAACGTCACGCGCGCGAGACAATTCTCACGCAAATTCGATTTGTCGATGTCGTTCGTGACGTAAGTCGTAATTGTGACCGGAAACACAATAGAAACAACGCGCGCTCGAGAAAGAGTTAATATTATGGCTGGCGAAAAGCGGTTGAGAGAACGATTTAAATGGAAATCTACGCTCTATTTCAACGTTTTATGAAATCGTTTCTATGGCAGTTGCCAATCCAGATGAAGGAGTTCAAAAACACCAGAAAGTTTACAGCTTTTTGAAGCGCACTTTACCGCAAGATCGATATGAAGGTATTCGAGTTATCGAACCGTGTGTTATTGTGGCCGAGGGTTTCAACAGAGTTTTCAACTTTGCCATTCTTGGGGACGAAATGCTTTATATCACAGAAAATCCTCCGAGAGCGTGGAAGGATATAAAAATTCAGTTGGATCTCGCTTGTGTGACCTCCGTAGAACTGGTGAGTTGTGTTAGAAAAATCCATGGACGTGAGCATTCATGCATGTATAAGCTGTACTCTATAATGTTGTTATTCGCTCAGTTCAGCAACAGTGTAGATGCGATTTTACAATTCCTCCCCCAATCCTGTCCTCGCTTGATTTCTGAGATGAGTATAGTGTAAATGTTCGAACTCAAACACTGCTAATTTCATCATGCAATTAAGAACACGGGTCGAGCCATGACAACACGCTATTCGCTGATCAAAGTTAATTGGTCGTAAAACGACATAAGCAGCTAGGGGTGTAGATATATGTCGCTTAACGGATCGGCTTAGCGGTCTTTTAAAAGAGCAGACAAAATTTGTTCGAGTAAACTGTTCTTTTCTTTTTATAAATGAACTGTTTTATAGGGTTTTCAGCTGAGATGTGGTTTAGATCTACTTAAAAGCGGGAACACTGTTTATATTACTATCCTTTGCTTTTGCAAACTTCATGTTTGAAGGCTTACTTTTGAAAGGCTAAGTGACAAACTTACAGTTTTTTTTTTACCTTGGAAACTTTTTTTGTTTGATCAACACGAATTTTTTTCTGCACGCAATACAGTGTTTGGAAGTGTTTGAGTTTAAGTTTGTTTCAGACAGCTACTAATAATTATATTGGCGATCGAATGTTCCAGCATAGTTACATAACGTCAACATGCTGTGACGTGTTCCAGAAAAAGAGTGAAACAATCACTCCCATTTTCCTGATTTGTTTGAATTGCGATGAAAGACGGTGACATTCTAGAAACGAGTACCTGAAAGTAAATCGCGTCAAAATTTATTTAGCCCCACATCGGTTCGATGTTGTCTGATATATTCGCACACGTGGCCGGCGTATAGTGCAATACAAAACTAAACAACATTTTTGGAGAGCACTAGTACAGTATAATTACTTCCTCTCTTCACTCCTTTTGTCCCTCAAAGTAGTTTTTTTTTCAGCTGGCTAGAGCATTACTGATACAGAATTCAAAGAGGAAAAATTATAGCATTTTGCCTAGTGAATATTTATGACCCCCTGTGGGATGAATTTTCAGCACCTGACAATATGTTTACATTCAGGGAGGAATCTAAGCCAAAAATGATTTCAGACCCAGTATTTGAAATTTTGAAAAAAATTATTCTCAAAAGCACTCCAAGAAGATCTTGGATTATTTTTTTACCCGTGTTTTTGAAAACCATGTGTTAAGCTATTTCATAAAAATAATGCCTCGGGAGGGCTACATAGCTGAATGTTATTCCAGTTTCTAAAGTGGGAAGCACTTAAGGGAGCTGTTAGTGACTCCCCCCACCCCACCCCTCACCATTTTGGAATGCTTATCCACTGAAAAGTTGCTTAATTGCACTATGCTCTATACATGTACGTTGCTATTTCACATCACACAGCAAGTTGAAGAGACACATTGCTACTTTACATGTGCATTTATTTTTTGGCTGGTTCTGCGAGAAGGCAAGATGAGGCAAATCCTGTGTTCTGATTGGCTAAATGAGCGGGCAAGGGCCTATCTTTTGTTATCCTGGGAAACAAAACAGAGCACAACAACCATATAATAAATTCTTTATTAAGCTTGTTTGGTCAAGATGGCTGCATATTAGCCAAGATCTTTTTAACATTTTTATTGACCTTGACTAATGTCTCGGTGAATGAAATGCCAAAAAAGTACTCAGGCTAAGAGGACTGATTTACAAGAAGTTGATTTGGAAAGCTTGGCATGGAGGTTCTTGCAGTTGATAACTTAGTGTTAAGAGAAAACAGTGGTCATCTATTCTCTCAAAGCCTGATATGCCAGTCATTATGCTCTATTACCATGGCAACTAGCCTAACGCTTTTGTATTTAAAAGCAGAGCTGTGAAAGGAGTTATCGATATGATTGATGAAAAATGACTGTGCATAATAACCACCTTGCTGTTTGTTCCTCAATACTGCAGTTGCAAACTGATACCTTGAACAATGACAGGAAACTGTTAGAGAGCTTGCAGAATCTATAACATTTAAAAAATATAAAATGTCATGCATGTTTACATAAGCTGATGCAATCATGAATTGGAGGGATTTTGAGAAAATTTAAAAAATTTCTATACCCGACCTTTAAGTGAATGACTACTACAGTATATTATATTTAAACAAGATAATAGAAAGGTAAAATAACAAAAAAAGGGTAGAGATGCTGGATCAATGTAAGTATCTGGGCAACTGTGCACCTACCCCTCCCCTAATGCAACATTAACACAAATTTTTTAACTTATTATAACTTTTTGGGTTAGGGGAGGGGTAGGTGCACAGTTGCCCAGATATTTACATTGATCCAAGATGCTTTCAGCATGTCTAGCTTTATACTCACAGATTTAAAGGTTGCACTGTTTTGTTTTAGATTCATGATGTTGCAGAGTTTCTTGGGGGTGACCTCAAAACAAAGAATCAACACGTTCTTATTACTTACAAGAAAGCTGTCAAGCAGTTGTCTTCCTCTCGTTCACGTTCTGGTTCCGGCAGTGAAAGTAGATCTTTAACAAAGCTGGCTCTTCAGGCATTATTCTTGGGCACTTCTCCAGTGACGAAACTGGACCTGTTGGGCCAGGGAAGTGGAAGGTCACCAATACCACAACAAAATTCATCAATAGATCGAGTAGAAAGTCAACCAAATACCACACAGTATCTTACCATTCAGACCAGTAGAATGCACCAATGTGCTTCCGATTCTGATCTTAGAAACCTCAAGCATAAGGATAAGAAAGCTTCTACTCCAGAGGGCTACTCACCGGGCTTGCGGCGCCCACTTCCACCTCCACCCCCAGGCTGCGAAGATGTGGTTTCTAGGTCTAACTCAAAGTATAGAGTTAGATCAGGGAGTGTGGATAGGAAGTCACCTATGAACCCTCGACAATACAGGAAAAAGCTTAACTATGACTATGACTTGAACTCTAGCTCTAGTAGCAGCGAACTTGAGATACCTTCTTACCAACCATCGTCACACATGTTGCATCGGCAAAAGTCAGATGACTCTTCACATCAGTATAGAGCAAAAACCTCAGACAGTGACTTACTTGAAAACCGAAGGGCCCATCATCGTAGTAATAGTAACGAGTCTACGGGAAGTTACAGCGATACTGTGTTTGACTCTGATGATGAGCTTGGTGATTACGGTGGCAGTGACACTTCAGTCAGTGGGAACTTTGAGACAGCTGAGCTCCATCTTTACATTCTTGCAGAAGACTCACCAATGTTTATGTATCTCCGTAGCACATGGAACAACTGTATTCTGGTGAGGCTGCATACAAGTAAATTCCTTGGAGGATTTCTGCCTCCAGTTGTTGTTGTATACAGGGGTCAATGCTACAAAAATTTACGGATCAATATCAGTTTCTGGGCAACCGTGCACCTACCCCTCCCCTAAACCAACATTAACGCTAACTTTTTTACTCATTATAACCTTTTTAGATTAGGGGAGGGGTAGGTGCACAGTTGCCCAGAAACTGATATTGATCCAAATTTACTAGGCTTAGCATAGCTATTATTGTTTAACAGTTGGAAAACAATACCCACATTTGCGAGATTAATGTTTTGCCAAAGTAATCTTGGTGTAATAACCGTTTCACTTCCCTGAGTGATCAAAGTGTTATATAATTTCTGTTGGCGATATTGATTTGAAGATTTTGAGTGGAGCTTGAGTATTCCCAGTAGTATCAAATTCTCCAAACCAATTTACTGCCATAATAAGGAAGTCTAAGAGACTAACCAATGAAAATTCCCTCTGAGTTCTTGGCTCTGTGAACTGATTAAAAAGAAGGTTAAGGGAAAATAGTGCACTGTTTCAGAAAATTGCCTTAGAGCTTCTCTTCTGGTATTTTGATACATTTAAAGGGCTTATGAATTTTTATTCGTCAGAAATCCACCCTGAAATTTGGACAGAAGAGAGGTTCATTGACATCAGTATCACCAAGGACCCCTGCCAAAGTTGACAAGTATGTTACAAACTTAAGAAAACTGTGCCTTAGCAGAACACATGTACCTAACCAACCATGCCATTGGATAGGATAATAATATTCTTATCACTACTAAACACGGTTGCCATCAAAGATTTATTTTACAAGATGTTGCTTATTAATATATATAGATGCTTGGCATATCATATTTAACTTGCCACGCTGGCAGGTTAAATTATTGCCCTATGCTTAATTTACGCCTTGTAATTAAGCAACATCATTTATCAAGAGTATAAAAGGAGCTTCACAGCTTTGCCCAGTCATCCCTGAAGAAGACACTACTGAGACACGAGTGTTGAAATGTTGGGTTGGTGAATTGTAACCAACTTTTTATGTTAAATTCATTTTTTCATACCAGTGTAGTGTCAAACGATGTGCAATTGTCCATGTGGTTGTAATGTGCACTTTTACTTTAACTTTAGAACATGTTATATTAAACTTTTATCTTATGTTATTTGCTGGGGCCTTCCCACCTGGCAGACAAAAAAATTACATGCACCTGAGGTAACTACAGTGTACGGCTATACTGTTTGGGCCGAGGGACGTTCACCATTTTAATGATCACAAACTGTAAGGGGCTGACATACGTTTCCTGCCAGGGATATAGAGGGTATATATTGTCCAATACTCCAAGAAATTTATGCATAGCATTGTATTGTATTATACAGTCATAACAATAGTTCAACAATGCATTCTTGAAGGACACAATACAACACAATGCATTTCAATACAATGCTGTGCATAAATTTTTCAGAGTATTGGACAAGTATGGGTGTATATATAAATAATAATGCATTATACCCCCATGAATTCTTGCTACAAAACATGGGATATATGCTTTAGCTAATGTTTGCAAACCTCATGACTCATGTGTACCCTTAGTGTACACTACCAGGGCTAAAAATTGGCGGTAGCACGGTCGCCAGTGACCAGTTAAAACTGACCAGGGCTACCAAAAGTTAAGGTGTGAATGCCTGATGTGCGACTATGCTACAGAATTTCGAAAAGTTGCAATGTAAATTATGCAAAGTACAAAGTTAAAAATAAAATTCAACATGAATTTTTAGTTCTGAAGTGGTAATTCCAAGCCGTTTTAACAGTGATTTCACGAGCGATCCACATTCACAACATATAGACACCATTTTTTCTGTGATTGCCACGTGACTCTGACAAAAAAAATAGAGGGCTACTTTATTTTGGGATGGGCCACTAAGAATTCAAGGAAACTGGCCCGACTGGCTACCGAGCACTGGAGTTAATTTTTAGCCCTTACACTACAGTGCTCCTCAAAACCAAAACACCCTCTCTTTTTTGTCTTCAGCTCCCAGTTACTGGAGCTGTTTTATCAGTTAAAGAGAGAAATCCTGCAGTCTCATCGAATGGAACAAACATTTGTACTAGTTAATGAACTTCTAACTGCAGCACAGAAAAGTTTCAACCTCAAAAAGTACTTTTGGAAGGTGAGAGAAGAACCTGTGGTTCTGATCCCTCAAATATGACACATTTATTCTTTTGCTAGTTGTAAATTTTCTCAAGTGATCACCAACAAAGTAGTTAAGTCTAGTTTTAGACACTGTGTAACGTGTGATACCATGTATGTTTAAAACTTTGGCCACAAAAGTGTCCCCATCTCTTTTTTTGTTTTTGTTTTTTTTTTTGGTATTTTTTTTTGAGAAATTCTTATCACTAATATTATTCATACCATAATTAAATAATTATTAATGTGTAATATGGAAAATGTACTTAAGTGTACTATATGGCAGCTCAGTGGATAGTTTTTTCATATATGATGCAAGGCATTGTTTACTTAATTTATATATTTAATGATTTGATTTGTACAGTCTGCAGATCTGTTTTTGTTCTTGGTTGGTCAACTCCAGCAATATATGCCCCAGTCTTCAAGAAATTCATTGAAAACAAGAGGAAACAATAGAGAAGATGAACTAGAGTAAGTGGATATTAATAAAGCTGTGTTTTAGATGTGATGAAACTGCAATTTCTCCTTACAATATTGATCCATTGTTAAGCAAAAAGATAAAGAGAACAGAGAAAATTGAGAACTTGCAGATTCCAAATCAGTCAACCAGTCAGTCGCTTAGTAATATGCATGCAAACATTTCAATGCGCTGATAATTTGGCTGAGAGCAAATCAATTATCCCAAACAGTGCAGAAAGTCGAAATTGAGTGCAGAAATTTGAACTTAAGTTTTTGCATGTGTATTATTTACAAGTAATCAAATGGTTTCAAGTCCTATTTTGTATAAATTAGACCTGATCAATTTTTTAACAATTTGAAAAATTGCATTAACTCTATAGTGCAATTGTTTTAGTCTGAAAAATTTACTTGTGCTCATTCATTCCAAATTGCACTCAAAACCATTTGATTACCTATACAACAAATAACATCGGATGGAGTAATATATGAGGAAGTAAGGAGATAATACAGTGTCTACTGAAGGTCGCATGCCAATTAAGTCCCCTGTCCTCACCTTCTAACATGCATTTCACAGTTTAGCATTATTATCTGAAGAGTTTTGAAAGTACTGGCTACCACAATTTAGATATGTTTCGTAAATCCAATTTGAATTCATTCACTCTCAGAAAATAGTGTGAGTTTCTTAATATATTCTCATGCGTTTAGAATTTTCTTTAAACTTTTTGATATAATAATGGGAGTGGCATGATAGGATCCAATTTCACATTGTATCAACTGCTTCTCTTGGATCAAGTCCACGCCAGTCGACTCATTTGTTACCCTACCCCCCCCCCCCCCTACACCCACAGCAGTTGTATTGCGTCACCATATACAATATTAAATTTGCTCAGCCCAGGCCCACATTTGCGTTGTCATTATTTGTAGGGTAATGGACATAAGTGATGTTAATGTAATTAATTAACAAAAACTGTTTTGAGAGTCTATAGTTACATCTTAAATCCAACCACAGCCCAAGTTGTCACGGTTTTCGTCCTGGCAAAAGATTGATGTGTTCTTTATTGTTTGTTTATTTGTTTTTAGTGATTGTACAGTATGTTTGTTGTTTCAGCTTTGTTGTAGTGCTGTTGGATACATTAGTGTGTCTTTTTCGTGAAACTGATGCTCTGCCAACAAGGATCAACATTGTTAAGGCAAACAAGTAGGTTGCAGTAGATTATGTACCAATACAGTAATACACAATATATGTTATTTTATTACTTAATTGTTATTAATGATAATGTTTGCAAGCACTGTACTACATTAGTTTCATTTTGTTCAGAGAGCTGTCAGAGGCTTCCTTAGCTTTGTATTTATAAGGATTTGTATGGGAATGCAACAATTCTAGCTTTTATGATGTAGAAATATGCATAATTGAAGATCATTGACCAATCTTGTTCTGGTGTCAAAGCTTCACTTTGTCACACTTGGCTAACATTTTAACTGCCAACATCTTTATTATCGTATGGTGGTACATTAGAAAGCGAATTTGCGCTAACCCAGGATGGGAAGCTAAGGTTAAGTCAATTTATTTGTTTATTTATTTATTTATGACAATTAAATGGCTAAAAAAAATTACTGATAAACAAAAGTTACATACAATTGTAAAATATAAAGATATATTTATACATGTATGTATGTATTTAGAAAATATCCCAAGGAAAATATGCACGCTGATTGGTTAAAGATCGTGTTTCTGTAACTCCATAGAAACACAAAAAAGTTGTCGTAGTCACGGGCATTGGGCTAGTTTTTATAAGAAATAGAAAACATTTTCTTTGTGTTTCTATCGATTTAAAGAAACAAGGCATTTCCTGTTCTCCGAAACTTCCACTTGTATTTCCATATCTCGATAGAAACATGGAAAATGTTTTCTATTTATTAAATAAATACCTCTTATTAATCGAGTTCGAGGTCCGTACTGTAAAATACGGACCGAGTTTTTTCTCGTCGATTTATGGCCCAAGCGCGAAGCGCGGGCCATAAATCGACGGGAAAAAACGAGGATCCGTATTTTACAGTACGGACCGAGAAAACGAGGTTAATAAGATATTTATTATATCTCTGGAGTCATTTTGGCGACCAAAACAAACTTTAGCGGGCCGTACAGTGAAGTACGGCCCGCTAAATTGACCAATCACAGCGCGCGTACTAACTGAGAGATATAATAAACATATAATTATAATTTTATTTCTAAAATAACCCAGATACTAGGCACGTTCTGATTGGTCGAAAACCTGTGGGTTGTTGTGCTTGTAAACCTGTAAAAAAGAAATGTTTTTTATTTAAAGTTACAAGCTCTTCTCGTGTTTTCCATGATCATCCCGGGTAGTTTATTACGCCGGTAAAGCCAAAGAAACCGCGATTTATTGCTTAAATAATCTATACAAGTAAAGTAGGTTATATCCCTCCCCTTTCTCCCTCCCCAAAAGTATATATGGCTTTTTTTTTTCTTACCTGAATTTACGCTAGTCGGTATATTCATTCTTAAGTCTGATTCTTGCAAATTCTATCAACAGAGGACAGGCCGTGAAAGATCTTCTCAGAACCATTGTTATTGATCCATTGTCGAGCCAATCAGCGCAACACGCCAACATCTCCATGGCAGCTCAACAGCTGTTATCTGGAACAGATGGACAACTTTTTACAGTGGGCCACGAAACAGAGGTATAGGCTTTAATAAATATAAAGTAGTGGTAACCACAGGTTAGAAAGTGCGGGCCTAGATGCACTTAAGGGAAGGTACTGGAACGAGAGTGTATAATTTTAGATTACAAAATGTACATCCGTGTGGACGTTTTTTGGGAAGTTTGCATTGAGTTGTAGTAGATCAGCTTCGTAAATCGAAACATGTCAAACAGCTCCTTCAAAAAGTGAAAGTGGTTTACCAGAAAAATTAACCGTCCAAAAACTGAACAGTATAAAATATAACGCAACTCACCTTATCTTCACGGCAATATGAATTTAAATAATCGTGAAAAATCTTCACAATCACAGCAAATCGTCTCAAAAGCAACACCTATAAAACAAGTTCTCCAAAACGTAACGTTTGCAATCTTCCATGCCTCGATTTTATGTGACAAACTGTTGAGATTGACTCATTTTTCGCATTGTGAGATTGACTCATTTTTCGCATTCTTATCGTTCTTGGAGAACGGATTTTTTTCTTCCGGTGTTACGACAAATTGTCGTGATTGAAACATTATTTGCATTCCGATCGTTCTTAGTGGAAGAACAAAATTTTAAACTTCCGCTTTGTGCTTGCCTGTTATTAACGTGGCGCGCACGCGTAAAACGCAATCCGCTGGTCACTGTCAAGATTAGGGTTGCGGGCCTCTCTTGGGCCCGCAACTACAGCGAGGGTAAAGCCAGGGCCAGGGTAAAGCCAGCGTAAAGCCAGGGTAAAGCTCCAGTGCTTGGTAGCCAGTCGGGCCAGTTTCCTTCAATTCTTGGTGACCTATCCCAAAATGAAGTAGCCCTCGATTTTTTTTTTTGGAGAGTCACGTGGCAATGTCAAAATCAAAATGGCGTCTATATGTTGTAAATGTGGATCGCTCGTGAAATCACTGTTAAAACAGCTCGAAATTTCCACTTCAATTAAAACTACAAATTCACCAACTTTGACTTTGTACTTCACATAATTTACATTTCAACTTTTGGAAATTCTGTAGGATAGTTTCACATCGGGCGTTCAAACGTTAACTTTTGGTAGCCCTGGTCAGTTTTAACTCGCCACTGGCGACCGTGCGACCTCCATTTTTTAGCCATGGTAAAGCTGGTGGCGATGGACGGGCTTTGATTGTTCTTGTTACATTGTCGTACGTGTGTATGTTTTTGTGGAATTATTTCCTAGTTTCTAAGGTTACGGTCAGAGTTTGCAAAAAGAGAACTCGATAAACATTTTTCCTAACCCGGACAAATCGTTAAATCATTTGCTCTGAATCCCGCAGCACAGTTATTATGCCTTTGACAGGAAAAAGGGCCTAAATGTTTACGTCTGTTTTGATTTCAGAAGAAGCAGCTACTAAATGAGACTTTGGACAGTGCAACTGCTCTCCTCTATGAGTTAATGTGTGTTGTTCATCAGGTACATGTAGGAAAAATTTTGTGTAAATTTCGTGCAAACGCAATGTTTTTTCTACTCTCTTGAATATGAAATTGACCGTTTTGTTCATTTTCGATTTGTGAGAGTCTGAAGTTCAAAGGGTCGTTCTAATTGACAAGACAGTTGCTGTGATACTGGCAAAATTAATATCGCCTAAAGTTAAGCAATGGCCAATGCTTAGCGTGCATATTTCTAGTTCTGGACGCACGCGTATAGTTTGGAGAGCATGAAGCGGGCGTAAGAGTATAGCCTACAGAGTGCTCTCCCATCTATCCAAATGCACTCTAGACGAACTATCCTTCGTAATACGTCTTGAACGACGCATTACTAAAGGTTGTTCGTCTTGACGCATAATGCGTCGTGTGCCCGTCTTTATACTGGAGACGCATAACCAGATGAACTACGAATGTTTGCCCAACTTCGTCCAAACGGATAATGCTAGCTTCCCCTAGTATAAAAATGACCATTATCCTATCCGATGAAGGGATGCGTTGCTCGGAAGACCCGAAACCTTTTGGGACTCGAAAAGCCCGTTTTATAACTAACTTTATGCCTGATGTGGACGAAACTTGTTTTTTCAGGCTAACTGCTTTTCGCCAGAAGGAAATGTTTTAAATATTTATTGGCTTGTAAAAGTTCTGGAGTCTCAAGAACACACGGTTAGTAGCCACTGTTTGGAGCCATTTTTAGTTCACTGCCGAAAGTAATCACGTGATTGCTTTGGTTTTAAGTATTGTGGGGATAGTTTCTAAAGAAACTGGTGCTGCGTCGGTGGGAAATTGAAACACAAGAAATTGGATAAATCAAACGAGTTGATTAAGTAAGTTATACCACCGTAAGGTGAATGGGAGGTGCTGACGTTTCGAGCGTTAGCCCTTCGACGAAGGGCTAACGCTCGAAACGTCAGCACCTCCCATTCACCTTACGGTGGTATAACTTACTTAATCAACTCGTTTGATTTATCCAATTTCTTGTGCTTTGGTTTTAATTCGATTGGTGATTCCCTGAAGAATCTCTCACCAACCAATCAGAATCAAAGTGAAAGCAATCGTTACTTCCTGGTACTTTTTTTCCCGCGCTTTTTGCTGACAGCGTGTGTTTTTGCCTTTCTTTCTGATTTTGTTAGTCTTCTCGGATAAGGACGATAAACCGTAGGTCCCGTCTCATAACCCTTAGCTCTTATTAACCGGTCGTGAGTACAGACCGAACGCAGTGATGTCTGTACTCACGGCCTCGGTCAAGATTCTCCCATACAGACCGACTTAGCTCGGTTAATAAGGTGTTTATTATATGGCAAGGAAGGAAACTTTAATTCGTTTAATGTAACTGGGTTGCTGACATTTTGCTTGCGAACGGCGATGAGCTTAACTTAAACCTGCCGAAATCTGCTCGTCTTCTTTACTTATTTTTGTCATCAGGCTTTTTGGCACTTCCATAAATGATTGAGACGAAAAATAAAAGAAAATGGTGAACCTTTTTGTATTTTAGTTTGCTACTTTTTCAACGCAAAATAAAACCGGTCTACAGATGCCGGTCTAGATGGGAAAATCTAGACCGCGGTCAATATCGATTTCAGCCAATCAAATTCGTGAATTCGGTAGTTCCCAGTCCTTCTGAGACACAGCCATACAATAATTGTTCGTAATGACTTCGTGGGATGTTAAAGAACCCACACGCTGTTCGCGAAGAGCAGGGGATGTAGAACCCGGTGTTGTGGTCAGGCTCTTGTAGCGATACGGTTGTAATTTATAGGTCGAGCGTTTGTTACATGAGGATCAGGCTCGGGAGATTTGGCGACCACTCCCCAAGTTATCGACAATAAATAATTGATTGATTGATCGATTGGTTCGACCATGTGCGTCTTTCAGTTGTGATTGGTTAAATCAATGAAATCGTTTGGGTTTTACGGCATTCAATTCAAAACTGCTCTAATTTGCCTTCAGTCAAACTTGAGGATTTTTGTGTATTTGGTTTTGGCAGACTCAAGTTTATAGTTAATAATAATAATAATAATAATAATAATAATAATAATAATAATAATAATAATAATAATAATAATAATATTATTTAGTGAGGGAACCCAACTCGCGAAAGGCGGTTTTCAGTGAAGCACTCCTAAATAAGAATTACCTAAGATAAATAAGAGTAAAAAGGGTTCGTATTGGTTAAAAAGTTAAAATTCAAAGATAAAATTAGCTAACATCGTTCAAAAAAGTTTTTAGTTTTGCTTTTAAAAAAAAAAATAGATAAAACACGTGTGTCTTTCAATTCACGTGCTCTGCGTGCTTTTAATGCTAATTCTCATTAGCATGAAAAGTTTGAAATTGAAGACTTGGTCGTCACTGTCTTCCTTGCCCCCTTCACATTCTCTCTCATCCTTACGCTTTGTTTTGATCGCTCGCTTTGTTCCATCTTTAGAAAACTTTCGTGCAACGAATGACGAGCCGTTTGACCTCTAGTGTGTCATCTGGTGCCGCCGTGCTTTCTCCACCAGAGGCGGTCTTACTATACCGACAGCTGTTTGTGCTGAAAAATCTTCTTGAGTATAGCCCCGCGGTGGCCTCTCTAGTACGGGTCGGATATGCAGAGGAGTTCAGGTAAGATGCTATTTGTACTGGTAATCATACGGTTTCGAGTTCAATTTGGAATTAACTTGCACGAGTGAGTCTTTCAAAAAGCTGAAATTGCACGAGCCGCTTCGGTGAGTGCAATTTTAGGTTTTTGAAAAACTCACAAGTGCAAATTAATTCCAAATTGAACGAGAAAAACCGTTTGATTACTTATTAATAATATAAACATCAAAATTCGCCTGGAGGAAGTTCCGGAAGATCTCATTGCGGACAGGAAGTGAGCATTTGACGCGGATTTGACACTTTATTTACTGATTGCCTGATGAAGATCGGCTGATAACGCTACGAACTCAAAGCGGTTCGTTTAAAAATAAAGAATATCATAATCCAGAATATCGATGTGTAATTTGCACTGGTGTTACACTTTTTGCACTGGTGTTACAGTTGAACGGCACTGCTCTCAACCAATCAGAATCGAGTAATTTTTTCATGTATATTATTAGGTTAACACTACCACTGGTCGCTTGTTTAGTTCGATCGTTCGTGTTCGAGGTGGTTCTAAGAAAAATTGTTATTGATGTTTACCGACGTTTTGTCAATGTGAGGTGTAGTTATTATCACAGTCAAGAGAGGTGCGTGTTTCCAGGTACATGATGGTATTTATAACTCATCCAACGGTCTGATTGGTCGTTTAAACCATGATGTCATTGGCTGCGAAGATTCCGTTGTCATTGGTCAATTTATTTAATCAAACTCGACGATTCGAACTCGTTCATTTAGCTTTTTACCGCAATTGCTACTAATCTCGCAATCTGATTGGCTAATTTCCTGTTGTCGGTAAGAGTCCAGCGTCAATAGGGGTATAGAATGGTCCCTGTAAAAAAATAAGTCTCGGCAAATTTAAAGTGGGTCTCGAAATCTCGGCGTTACAAACTAGAGTCTCGGAATCTCGAGCTCGCAAAAAAAAAACAGGTCTCGAAGTCTCAGAGTCTCGCAAGTCAAGCGAAAATGTATTTGGATTGAAACTTCACAAGCTGAGCGCAACCTTATATAGCAACAACAGCAGCACAACGAATAACAATCATGCATGATAAACGACTTAACATCGTATCTTTACTCGTAGGGTACATATTCACGTATACACGTATTTCTCTTGCTTGTACTATTAGTGCTTATAAATGTACTGAAACATTTCGCGGAGTCTCGGGCTCGGATTTTAAAAAAACAGTTAAGTCTCGGTCTCGGATTTTTTAACGAGGGTCTCGGCGTCTCGGCGAGTCTCGGATTTTACCATTCTATACCCCTGTCAATGCGACGCAATGCAATAGCCAATCAGATTGCGCTTTCTTGGTGACACGATCTTGGTCACTCCCTGAAAAAAAAACATTTTTCTTTGACGCTGATAGTTTTGTAAAAAACAAATTGAATGTGGTTTAGCGTTGTCTGTACTCTTATTGACAACTATATGCGTCATCAGTGGTCAAAAAGCTTTGTGGATTCAACATTTTGACCACAGTGATGACGCATACTCGTTGTCGATAAGAGTACCGACAACGCTAAACCACATTGGATTTGTTAAATTGATTAAATTGTGTTTCTCGCTGTCCGGTTTTTTGCAGGTATTACATTCGAAAACCCGTGGTTAAAAAGAAACTTCCGTCTGGTTATCCTTTAGCGAGCCCTATCATTGCACAGTTGGAAAGAGTAACTGATCATGTTTTAAGTAAAACCTTACAACAGTCGTTTAGATAACACAAGAAGTCTTTATATGAGTTTGCATTTACTGAATTTTAGTAATTAACGTTTGGTTCAGTTTTTTTTTTAATAGAAACACATTATAAAGACATTACATTCACCAGTGTAAAACGTTTATGAAATGAGAATTTAGGAATGATCAATTTTCACTTCGACAGAGATTTGCGATTTTGCCATTCTAAGTAAGTTTAAAGTTTTTCTTCTGTGGACGAAATCGCTCGAAAACTAAGGAACAGTGGTATTGCGGTAATATAATACGTTAATGTAATGCGGTAATGTAAAGTGGTGATATGGTACTGTTCGTTTTCTTATACAGGACTGTGTTTCTAACTTTTTACTTTCATGCAAGGAAGCATTTCTGTGTAAAACTGCTGTCTACTTGCTAACGAAAGTAGTCAAATACTGGTGTTTATAGGGATTCTCCTTGACTTATTTAAACCCCTTGAAATAAAGTAATAGAGATCTTTAAGGGAATTGTACTTGGGTTTTGGGGCTCAACGGTTCGAGGACATGAGGGACTGAACCACGTTAAGGCTACGAAGAAACGTTTACATATATATATATCTATATATATATATATATATATATATATGTATATATATATATATACTTTTTTGGAGGGGGGATAGCGCCATTTTTTAGATTTATTTATGTTTTTTTTTTCAAAGCACCCTTATGTCAATATTTTATTGAGGCGATATTATGCGGGGGAGATGTCTGAGAGATCACGTACGAATTTTTAAATTTAAGCAATTTCTGAATTTCTGATCACGTAAGGCAGGAGGTGTACATTTAATAAATATTCTTTTGTTTTTATTCAAATTATCCCTTGATGTCTCGTTCTTAAGCTAAAATTCAAAAGAATATTTTACCTTGAACGAGGCATCAAGGTCTAATTTAAACAAATATATATATATATATATATATATATATATATATATATATATATATATATATGTATATATATAAAAGGCGGCCATTTTGGAATAAGGCATATTGGGCTCTTGGGTGAGGCCTGTGGAGTGGTGTATATATATTGCTACATTAAGAAATTATTTAAATCACAGCTCATGTGAAGCACTCTATTTAATTGAATGTGATGTAAATTAATTATGTAAGAGACGGCAACTTTAGCTCCAATAAATATATTTATATTTGCCTCGCACCGACTTTTCGGTGGTTTTGTTTGTGGATTCTCTGAGGCTTTTGGCTGTTTTTTCATCCTTAATATAGCCTGCAAGGAATTGCCTCTCTTTTCTCCAGTTTGTCTAGCGAACGAACTGAAAAAAAAGGGAACTTGTCTACTAACCAAACGGGGTTTAAAATAAGCGGAAAACCGTGGCGGAATTTTGACAGTCTCTGATGTGATGATGTCAAACCACTGAAGCAAAAGTTGTCGGCTATCAGATGCATAAGTCGATTGCTTTGTTTTTTTTCCGTTGTTTCTAATCTCACCTGAAAATAGTTGTCATAAACAAGAAAACGGAGAACAGAACACTATGTGTTAACTTTAAAATATTTTTTTCAGTATATTTAACTTCTTTGGCTGAAGCACGGAACGTGACATCCCTATTAATCACGTGGAAGGAATCCCGTATCCATTCTCTCTTCACGTGAGGAGACAAAACTCGATGCGTCTCATTAAGTATGGATAAAAACAGTTCCCGATCTTGAAAAATTTTCCGTCTTCTCGCTTTTTCTTTCAAAATGTGCAGCTGGACCATAAGTTTTTCACATGGCCACGCAGTCGCTTTCATCGAGTTCATTTCCTTGTTAGGCTGTCACAAGAGAAAGTGATTTTCTCTTGGCTATCACGAATAATTCTCTAATCCCTTCCCACCCCCCCTACCCCCACCCCGCTGAGGCACGACGTTTTCTGCACCGTCATGTTAGGTCAGCGAGGCATGACGAGATTTTAACAGGAAGCTATAAAAATAAAGTTCCCATGCAGATTTTAAACAAGTTAAATGAATACAGATGGATAATAGCTCCTTTGGAACAAAAACAGGTAAAATATTAGTTTATGAACTCGAGAATGAATCAGTAATATCTTGGAGCAACTGCAGAATACCCCGACACGCCAAGGGAGAGTGTCATAAATATATCATTGGCCCGGTCACTATCAATGTACACACTTCTACGCGTGCACGCGTATCCGCGGATACACAAAGATTAGTCGGTGCCCCAGGATATTTTGCAGAATAGACCGTTTGCTTTCTGTATTTAACTTTATTTATCGACGGCTTTGGATCCGAACTGAAATAGTATTAGAGACAGTGTGTTAAGGATAAGATACAATTAATGGGTAATTATTCTTATCATTATAATATAATGAGGTTTTGCAATATTCATACCAAAAGGGCGCCACCGAAAATACATGCCTTGCATCTCATTGGAACCTGAATTGTCCTCGTCTGAATCGTTGACGTGAATCCCAACGACATAAATTAAGCCAGCTTTGTTAATCGAAGGACTTTTGGCGTCGACATTCGACGTAAAAGAATCTCTAAGACGAAATTTCGTAAACGCAGACTCAGACATAGCAAACAGGGCTCAAAATCTTAAGAAAACTTGTTTCCGGACAAACCAGGAAATAGCTATACAAAGAAAACACCGGCCTGGCGTGACGAACTTCCGTCAAGTCCTTGCGCGCTTTTACCACACGTGACGTCATGCAAAGGTGCTATCGGTCACATGTGCTAGCACAGTCGATGCAGTAATCCGCGGGAACGTTTTTTACCTCATTGCGCGTTGAACTGTTAAGGAGCTAGCACGGCGATTTAATCTTTTACATACGGTGAGCTATACGTGATTAACTTATTTATTTAATCCAGCTCAATTTGTTATACTGGTCGTGAACAGATCCCCAGACAAAGGGAAATTATACTTTTCCGTATCCGCTTAGCACGTGACCAATATCGAACCGTCAAACGACGGACGTCGTTTTGCATTTGTGTATATAAAATTCCGGCAAAATGTCACGTTATATTATTTCTCACTCGCTGATGAGCTACAAACGACTGTTTTACTAAGATCGCCATTATTTCTTCTTCACCATTGGTTTCGTAGTTTCAAGTCTCAAGCGGGGTCGTACACCGCCACCCGAATTGCCAAACAAAATGGCGCCGGTTGGGGACCTCATAGACCGACATATTCAAGACAACCCGGTGATGATTTTTGCCAAGACAACGTGCCCGTTTTGTAAAAAGGTGAGACTTCCTAGTTCCATCAATACTATAACTATACAATAACCAGTAATCTCGCAAATCAATCGCCGATTTCGAATGAGTTTGTTTTAGACAAGCCAACGTTACGAAACTGAAATATGCAAATACTTGTACTGTAGTTATTACTTAGTCGCGAATATCTTGATGTTTAAAATTTGTAATATCAACCTCTACCCAAGGTAAGCTTTCTTCTCTGGATTCTTGAAGTAAAAGGAAAAGTACGTTAGTTTCGCCTCACAAGTGACCAACGTTGTATCTCATTTGCGGCCGGATTTGTTTACACTTGTTAACTCTCATCTGTCCAACAGAAGGAGCAACTTCAGAATACCCGTCCACTTCATTTACATGTGTCGGGGGCTTTTGAAGAACGAGGTATATCACAATGGACTCTTTTGTTATTCATCAGTATGTAAATAAGTGGACGGGTATTCTGAAGTCTAGCCCAACAGGGATAGCTATCAGTGGTTCTCGAAAATAAAATGACTTTTCACTTCCCAAGGGTACAATCAAGTACAAATTAATTACAACTTTCAATAACGTTACAACCGTTTTGTCCGATATTCGGCTTGCCGGTGTTTGCCTTATTCCGCGCCTTTTTTCCGCGGCTTGATTTCGTTAAGAGGATCAAGTTAGTTTATTTGAAACTCTGTCTTATTCTTATAGCGTTTCTCTTAGGATTTAGGAAAATTAGTACATTTTCAATGAAACGTAACACTAAAAAGAATCGTGCATGTAAAGTGTCCTTCAATAATTTAAACTCCAGAAAAAAGTGAGTCCGAACAAATGCCCCATCTTCTGTAAGGTTTTTCAAAAGCCTCCGACACATGTGAATGAAATGGCCGGGTATTTCTTAATCGGTCAGGGCAGAATGCGGAATGATTTCCGCACGGGTTCCTACTTCATTATGCATGCTGTAGCCATACTGTTTCATTCTGCAATAACAAAAAATGTTTACATGTGCATTACTATGGTGGCCCAGCATTATCATAGTAAAATATGTAAGTTTTTGAGGAGAAAGGAATAAAAAATGGAAAGAAACTAAAAATATAAGCAATCAAAATGGAAAAAAGGGAGAAAAAATAATATTGTAATAAGAATTAATATAGAAAGTAAAAAATATTTGTTGACTAATTAAAAAGTAAAAAAAAAATAAGACAAATAATTTAAGCACTAAAAATATTTTGAAAAACAATATAATCGAACAAAAAAAAAGAGAAAAAGTAAAAACATTGAAAATAATTATTAAAAAACAACATTGAAAATCAACATCGAAAATCAACATTTAAAATAAACATTGAAAATCAACATTGGAAATCAACATTGGAAATCAACATTGGAAATCGACATAGGAAAAAAAAAAACAAACGTTATTCCACGTGGCCTGTCGTTATCATAGACCAAGATGCTTTGCACGCATATTCAATACAAGAGAGGTGATTAGAAGCTCCTGATCCATCAAGGTACTTGATATCTGCAGTATATGATAACTTAAGTGTAGATATTGTGAGCAAGAGAGAGGAAAACACAAAGGGAACCATTTATTGTTCATAAGCCTGATAAGCCACATAGTGCAGTGGCCCATCGTTCTCGTAGCCCGTGAAGGCTTTAATCAGCGGACTTCAGCCGAGCTTGAGACCCGGATGACTCATATCGAAGAGGAATCACTCGAGAAATCCAAACAGAAACGTCCCACGTCCAAAATGAGTAGAATTCGGAATACTGGCTGGGAAAACGACGAGAACCTGAAAGCTGACATACAGAAATACGTGCTCCAAAACTTGACTCGTAAAGAAGTTCTTGACTTTCTGGGTCGAGACTATCCGCAATATGCGTGGAGTCTTCCAACACTGATGGCTCACTTTGGGGTGAAATATGTAGACTACGGAACAGACCTGAAAGTCGTAGAGAAGACAGTCAAAGAAGAAACTAGTGGACCAGGGCAACTCTTGGGGTACCGATCAATGCACAAAAAGTTACGAGAGCACCACCATTTGGCAATACCACGAGGCTTCGTGTACGATGTCATGACGCAGATTGACCCTGAAGGTCTTGAGAGCCGAGGAAAAGTTGGACAAAAGAAGCGACACAGAGGGACGACTGGCACATTTACATCACTGGTAAGATATCTGTTAGTGCTATTTTTCACAGGTTCACGAAAAACACCTGATCATGTTTCGCGAGTGTAAGCTTTGCATACAAAAAACTGATACAATATGTGAGCCAGCGCGTGTGCATGCGAGGCATGCAAGTCAAACCAAACACATACGAGGCAAAATATATATCGTTTTCTGTTAAGACTTTTAACAAAGTCTAAAAAGGCTATGTAAGACTGTCTTTTACCATTTCTGATTTCTCACTGCCATGTTGAATGCCAATAAGGTCCTGTAGACGAGCCTCCAACAACAACACTGTCACGTAATTGTCACGTATTACCTTATTATAGGGAATTAACAATGCATGTACATGTTACTGGGGAGTTAAAAGTTAAATGAATGAATGTTAAAAGTCTAAACAGAAAACGATATATAATTTGCCTCGTATGTGTTTGGTTTGACTTGCATGCCTCGCATGCACACGCGCTGGCTCACATATTGTATCAGTTTTTTGTATGCAAAGCTTACACTCGCGAAACATGATCAGGTGTTTTTCGTGAACCTGTGAAAAATAGCACTAACAGATATCTTACCAGTGATGTAAATGTGCCAGTCGCCCTTCTGTGTCGCTTCTTTTGTCCAACTTTTCCTCGGCTCTCAAGACCTTCAGGGTCAATCTGCGTCATGACATTGTACACGAAGCCTCGTGGTATTGCCAAATGGTGGTGCTCTCGTAACTTTTTGTGCATTGATCGGTACCCCAAGAGTTGCCCTGGTCCACTAGTTTCTTCTTTGACTGTCTTCTCTACGACTTTCAGGTCTGTTCCGTAGTCTACATATTTCACCCCAAAGTGAGCCATCAGTGTTGGAAGACTCCACGCATATTGCGGATAGTCTCGACCCAGAAAGTCAAGAACTTCTTTACGAGTCAAGTTTTGGAGCACGTATTTCTGTATGTCAGCTTTCAGGTTCTCGCCGTTTTCCCAGCCAGTATTCCGAATTCTACTCATTTTGGACGTGGGACGTTTCTGTTTGGATTTCTCGAGCGATTCCTCTTCGATACGGGTCATCCGGGTCTCAAGCTCGGCTGAAGTCCGCTGATTAAAGCCTTCACGGGCTACGAGAACGATGGGCCACTGCACTATGTGGCTTATCAGGCTTATGAACAATAAATGGTTCCCTTTGTGTTTTCCTCTCTCTTGCTCACAATATCTACACTTAAGTTATCATATACTGCAGATATCAAGTACCTTGATGGATCAGGAGCTTCTAATCACCTCTCTTGTATTGAATATGCGTGCAAAGCATCTTGGTCTATGATAACGACAGGCCACGTGGAATAACGTTTGTTTTTTTTTTTCCTATGTCGATTTCCAATGTTGATTTCCAATGTTGATTTCCAATGTTGATTTTCAATGTTTATTTTAAATGTTGATTTTCGATGTTGATTTTCAATGTTGTTTTTTAATAATTATTTTCAATGTTTTTACTTTTTCTCTTTTTTTTTGTTCGATTATATTGTTTTTCAAAATATTTTTAGTGCTTAAATTATTTGTCTTATTTTTTTTTTACTTTTTAATTAGTCAACAAATATTTTTTACTTTCTATATTAATTCTTATTACAATATTATTTTTTCTCCCTTTTTTCCATTTTGATTGCTTATATTTTTAGTTTCTTTCCATTTTTTATTCCTTTCTCCTCAAAAACTTACATATTTTACTATGATAATGCTGGGCCACCATACATTACCCTAAACAATTCATCTGCTGCATGCATAATGGGTAGGGACCTGTGCAGAAATCATGGCCAGAATGCTCCAATACGATTGTCAGGTGGAAGAATTTGGATTTTAAGTAACCAGTCATAACTTATAAAAACTCATGATTTCTTAATTATATCATGATTACTACTCAGTCTTTTCTTACTATTCAGCAGCAACCAATTTCATATGAAAATAAATTGAATAATAATGCCAAATGAGGTTTTAATTTGTATAATGAGATTATATTTACTTAATTTTCTGCAAATTTCCTCTTTCAAAAACCAAGTCCATTATAAATATCCTAGACACGCAAATGATTTTTGTCTTCTCCTTTGTAGAACTTATCTTCTTTAGAATATATCCCAAGGAAAATATGCACGCTGATTGGTTAAAAATCGTGTTTCTACAACTTGATAGAAACACAAGAAAGCTGTCGTTACTTTCCTTGGGCTATTTTCTTAAAGAAGTAGAAAATATTTTGTTCAATTGTGAAATGCTTGCAAATTTTCCAGGACTATCTTATTTTCCCTCTTTCGGTTCTCATATTGATTTAAGATTTTACTTCTCTTCCCTCATTAGAGAATAACCTTTAAAAACGTCTTGCTGAGGCCTATTAGCCATGAATATGTGTTCATCATAATTATTAGTTTCCTTATGGTTTCCTTTTAATGTACCTTCAAAGGTGATACAATCCATTATTGACTTGCATTGTTTTTCTAGACGGATTCGTCTATGTGACTTGTAACTTACTTTCCTTAAATCGCTTTGTTCAGTTCTGGCTGTATTGTAGTTTTATTCTTTTCTGTTTGAAATGAGCCTTCCATACTCTAACTATTTTCCCTCGTACTTTTTTAATAATAAAGAAAATTCAAAGTTGTTTAAGCCCCAAATTATTTGTTTGCTTCCAAGTCAGGAATTCTCATTGCTTATGGCCTAGTTGCTTTAAGTGTAATAATTTGTGTGACCTAATTAAAAGTGACTTGTTCTGTGGTTTATTTTACAGGTTAAAGAGCTGTTCAAGTCTTTAAATGTCACATTCTATGCCCTGGAGTTAGACTTAATTGGTAGGTGAAGCAATTCAGTAGCTTAAATGGTGTGGAGTATGGTTATGTAGTGTTTCTTATCCTAACCCCCAGTTTGTATTGTTAAGCGTGATTTTGTTTCTGATATATCAGAAAAATGTATTTGAGGAAAATGGAAAAGGAGCTAAAAAATTATTTTTTACAAATAATGGCCTAAGAGTGCACAATACAGCTGCCAGCTGACTCCAGTTAACACCTCTGTGTACAGTTTGATTGTCTATTAGGAGTGAAAGGGTCAATCCTTTAAGTCCCAGTAGTGAACAGCATCCAATTTCTCATTACAATATTCACCGTTCATCAACCATTCAGGTTATGAGAATAATGAAAATGATCACGAAAAAGAGTTGTATTGATATTTAAACAAATTCTCCTCACTAGTACTATAACAAATGTATGAGAACAGTGAGGAGAAAATGAATATTGATATTGGGGTTTAAAGGGTTGCACAACTACATGTAATTTTCCCTGTTATCAATTTTAGTTAAAGTTCCTTCTTCCTTTTTTAAGACAATGGACCTGCTATACAAGACAAACTGCAAGAGTTAACGGGGCAAAGAACTGTACCAAATGTTTTCATTCGTGGCAAGCACATTGGTGGAGCTGACAGCACAATAAGACTTCAAGAAGAAGGAAAATTGATGGAGTTAATTGCTCCTCCGTTACAGAACTACGAATATGATCTTATAGTAATTGGTGGAGGATCAGGGGGATTGTCTTGTGCAAAGGTGAGTTTTATTCCATTACGAATAAAGGAATTTTGTGGCATCTTGAAAAAACAAAATTCACCAAGATAATTATGGTTCTGTCCTTGTGTACCTGTACGCAAGAGCTGATACAATACATGACAGCTAGCCATTGTCTCCTAAACAAAGAGAATACAATGGTTATTCCCTCATGTGCTGGTACACAAGAGCTGATACAATAGACCAAACAATACATTACAGCTAGCCAATGTCTCCAGAACAAAGAGAATACGATGGTTTATCCCTCTTGTACCGGTACACAAGAGCTGATACAATAGACTAAACAATACATTACAGCTAAACAGTGTCTCCTAAACAAAGAGAATACAATGGTTATTCCCTGTAATGACCTTGCTCTTGGTTGATTAGTAGTGTATAATGTGTTTGTAGGAAGCTGCTGAGCTTGGACGAAAAGCAGCTGTCCTGGATTTTGTAAAACCATCTCCTATTGGAACCACATGGGGTCAGTTTAAACTTCATCCGCTTTCTGTTGTTGGAACTGTGCAATGCACAACCTTTTGCATAAGTCAATCTAGTTTCTTTGGTTTTTGGAATTGAACATTGCCTTTGTTTCATTTTTAGGACTTGGGGGAACTTGTGTCAATGTTGGCTGTATTCCCAAGAAACTCATGCACCAGGCTGCAATATTGGGTAAAAACATGGAACTTAAAAATTTGGATCATGTCCCTTAATTTATCTATTAAGTTGGGTGATGTAATGGTTTGTTTTTGTTTATTCTTTTAGGTCATTCATTAGAGGATGCTAGGAAATTTGGGTGGAATTTTGATGAAAAAGGTACAGTGTAATAGATTATTTTTCATGGTAGCCCCGGTTTTCTTGCTGCTACTGTAATGTGTCATTATCAGTGATTTGAAACCTTGTATTTTCTTTTTTAGTTCAGCATAACTGGGAGACAATGAGAGAAAATGTTCAGGTATATACTGATTTTCTATGGTAAAATCCTGCAATCTGATAGGCTAAAATACTGTACTATCTATTCTGCAATAGATAGTGAGTTACAAAAACACCGGCACTTGGAACAGAACAAGTCAGTTTAAAAGTTAAAAAATCAATTAACGTTGGTATGAAAGTGAAAGTTTTATGCTGAAGGGTTTTTACAATGATTGTTTTAGCAGCTACCATCAAGTATGTCCTCAAGCTTGTCCTCATTCCCTTTGAGTTACTATCAAAATCATGAGAGTGGTAAATCTCTCGTTAGAATTTCTAAAGAGAGATGGTTGGATTCTTACTATGTGATCTGACAAGAATGATCACATGCATCCGAAACATTATGCTGCATGTGCTTCAGTAGATAATGGCGAACAGCAGAGAAGATGGACTGACAATTGGTAGACTTGTTTTATGGTACATGTAGGCTTACTGCAATGGCATGGGTGTCTAGGTTAAGGGCACTCACTTGTGCAGTTGACAGATTGAGCAATTCAAGCGATAAAGATACATTTTCCACTTTATTGTGATGATGGGCCTTTAAATGTCGGTCTGTCTTTGCTGCTGCTCACCATTGTTTTCTGAAGCACATGCAGCATATTTTCAGATCGCACAGTCTTTTTGCTCAGATTACATGGTAAGAATTTAGTGATCTCACTGTTGAAATTCTAACAGTAGAGTTACCACTCTTACTTGGTGCACTCACCTCATTGCCTATTGGCTTTTAGTGAAAATCTACTTGTAGACTAATGCAAATGCCGCAATCTGATTGGCTGAGCTACTGTAGACTATCAGCCATTAGACAGCACTTGGTTGAAGACCGGTTTGAAAATGGCGATGTATGGGCGCTTTTAGCAAAGTTTTGCAGGAAGATTGAGTATTATTTGTGTTTTTTTTTTTCACCGACATATGATTTGTTTATTGTGTTTTTTACTTCAGCCTCATCAACTATCACCCCATAGAAATCTCGAGCTCATAATCTAATTGTTAAATATAAGGTGCAAACTTGTAGTCTAATTGTTGAATTGATGTACACAGCATTCTAGATATGGTAGGGGTCCTAGGGCAAAACCATTACATAATGTAGATGACCTTCTGGCCTAGTCACCTTCTCTACATAGCAGTGATGACTGTTTCAACTCTTTTGGAACAAAGGAGATGTCTTATGGAATATATTGCTAGACATCAGGAATGATGGAGTTTTTGTCTCGCGACACAGTCACTTGCATGTAGATTGCGACATTTTGACCGCTGACTGCGGGCCTTCTTCAGGCAGTGGGGTTTACTGGTTATCAGGACTCGAAAATGCGACCAATACAGTCGCATTTGCGACTTAATTTTTGTGTTTGCGACTAAAACGTCCGGAGGAGTTGCAAATTTGCAAGTAGTTTTCGCCTTGGCCAATAACAAAATAAAAAGGCTAGCAGTTGCTACTTTGCCACTATTTTTGCCAAAGCAAATAAAGAAATGAAAAAATATACTGTTGTGAGCCTTGATTATCATAGAAATTTGAAGATGTAGGGTAAAATTGTACCTAATTTACCAGCAGTGTTACGTAGGCAACACCATTCCCTCGATCGGCCGCCATTGCAGTGGTTTCTTATTCAATGTATTGCAGGCTCATATTCTTTTCTGTTAAACCGCTGGTAATGGCCAGGTATGTTAAATATTAATATTTTTGCAAAATCCACCCAGACCCTTGAGACTAAAATTTGTGAACTTGCGACTACATTTTCGTATCTAGTTGCCAAATGGCGACTGAACTTTTTTTTTAATTTCGAGCCCTGGTTATGGTGTATGCTTATGTGACCAGTCATCCCTATTGCCTCAAGAAGACCAGCAGTTTGCGGTCAGAACGTCTCAATTCACATCTAAATGCTTATGTAGTAAGACAAATGAAAATGTTTATACAACAAAGGAGATGTTTACCACCCTGAATACCAATATGAAAGCCACTCAGTTATAAGATTCATTAAGAATAGCTAATCTTTATGTTAGAATGTATATCGTAATCTTAAACGTAGATTATTAATCTTAATTATAGAATCACATTGGATCTCTAAACTGGGGCTATAGAGTTCAACTACGAGACAAGAAAGTGTTTTACAAGAATGGATTTGGAGAGTTAGTGGATGCTCACACAGTAAAGGTAATGGAATGGATTTAGTCTTTTTACTACTGGAGTTGACCAAGTTGCAATTTCCCAGTACTGTATTGCTACATTGTCTGGTAAACAGGTGTATGCACAGATGTTAAATCAACTACCATCAAGTTCTTCAAACTAGCTTATAAGGAATAGCATGGAACTCACCTACTGTAGGAGAGTTACTACTCAACGATTGTGGAAAGTTCAAGGTGTTCTTACCACTCAGTCTGTGTAGCACGGTTTGCTTGGCATTCTGTAATTAATTTTTCTGCAAGTTACTCTCCGCACTCAGGGCTTTCAGTAAGAAGTTTAGTAGCAGGAGAATCATGTAAAGTAACAGCAGAATATTCTGAAAGCGCTCCACATCTAAATTTAAAACTAGCTCAGGCCATCTAAAGTTGGCGAGCGAATTCTTCGTAGTAGCTGAAGAATTTTCTGATCTCCAATACCTAATGAACAACCTGCGCACTTGGAAACCAGAACTGACATTAGACTGTTTTTTTTAAATGGGGAATTCCTTTTTTTTGAGACCTCTATAGAAGCTAATAAATCTCACAGCTGTGTACTTTACATCCTTTTGCTCCTACCAATCCATTTGTCAGTTCTTAAAGTATCAACATAATCAAGCAAAATGTGGTGACAATGAAGTTGATCATTTATACAATGTCAACATAATTAAGCAAAGTAATAACATCATTAAGTATCAAATTCTCAACAGGTTTCTGTTACAGGTTAACTTACTGTAAATGGTTTGAAACCAGGAGTCTCAGTAGCTGATGGTTGAGTTTGATCTTTGAGGTGTAGGTCATTTTTAAGAGATGTTTGTCTGTTGACTGGCTTTTCAACCTCTTGACTAAAATTTATCATCAGCCAGGTTGCAAATAACAGTTGGTCATCAATCATTGGCCGACCAAAATTAGCTCATGTCCAACGAAATCCCAACTCTGGTCAGACATGATGTCCAGACAATTTTTTATCATGTATTGTTTAATAGCAATGATGAATAACATTCAACCTTCTGTTTTTTTGGTGATCTCTGACAACATTTTTGTTTTGTCCAATCACAATGGTCACTTAGTCTGACATATATCCTTTCAAGAAAAAAAACATTTGCAGCCCTGATCAGAGTCAAGGCAAGAGGTAATTATTTACAGGGATCATGTTGTTATTCTAAACTGACAGGCAGTTGATAAGAAAGGAAGGGCAAGCCAGGTCACTTCACAAAACATTGTCATTGCTACTGGTTTGAGGCCTCGTTACCCTGACATACCTGGAGCCAGGGAGTATGGAATAACAAGGTGTGTAGCATGGAACTTCCTCATACAAGAACAGTGCAATGTATGGCTTATTTTTAATGAGAATCACAGAAATGCCTAAATCAAACATGATGAAAATAATGATCTGAAATCAACTTCTCCAAGCTACATGCAACTTAAAACCAAATGGTTTTCGTTTAAAAGAATTGCTACTCAGATTTTCGGAGTGAAAGGGAAGCTGACATTTTGAGCATACATGTAAGCCCTTTGTTAATAGCCTTTCGTCATTTACTCAGAAGAAAGGCTAATGCTTGCAATGCCAGCTTCCCTTTTGTGTCACAGTAGAACAACTTGCATTTGATTTAACAACTTGTCAGATATGTTGTAGTTCAATTTTTCCTTGGTTCAAATTTATTTTCCTTTGTTTTTGGGTATGGTAATTTCTGATAATGAGCTTGAACAACAACAGATACAGCTGTATTTTTGTGTTGAAGTTTCCCGCCAACACTGCTCCAGTTTCTTTAGAGCCTCACTCCTTTTTTACTGCTTAACCGTTTAAGCCCCAATATCAATATTCATTTTCTCCTAACTCTTCCCATATACTTGTTATGATACAAGTGAAGAGAATTTTTTTAAATATCATTACAACTCTTTTGGTGATCATTTTCGTAATTCTCATAACCTGAATGGTTGATGAACAGTGAATATTGTAATGAGAAATTAGATGCTGGTCTTTACTGGGTTATTAATTTTACTGTATTAACTATAAGTCACACTTTGTGAACGTGACATGATTCCTCTGTGGTGTACAAAGCTAATGTGTTGTCTTTTTCCCTTGCATTTTTTTGCAGTGATGACTTATTCTCTTTACCACACTGTCCAGGCAAGACAGTAGTGGTAGGTGCCTCCTATGTGTCACTAGAATGTGCTGGTTTTCTGGCTGGTACTGGTCTTGACGTCACAGTCTTGGTTCGATCCATTCTTCTTCGAGGCTTCGATCAGGTGTGAAATTTGCATAAACCATTTAGGCAAGTGAAATTATTAGATTTTAGACAAAACACATGTGAAATTATTCCATAATTTCACGAGTATACCATGTGATAATTATACTACTTATTAACAGATGGTGGAGTCATTACAAGGAAATATCGGACTGAGGCCGAGCTGTATTGACTGAGCAATGGCAAAGTCAATACATCAGGACCGAGGTCTTAGATTTGCCTGTAATGATCGAACGGATGGGGTTAATAAGTTATGTATTGTATGGCCTTCTTAGCACTGGTAGAAAGAAAATCAGAAAGGTTTTTAATATCCCCTTGCGCACGCAGGAGATCATTCAAGGTCATGTTTACTGAACCGAAATACACCTGGAAATGTGACAACTTTTGTTTATACTAACAAAAATTTTTATAATGCCCAGTCATTACAATAAAATCTTGCACATTCAGCAGCCAAAGTGTAGTGGTCTGGGGGAGAATCGATGGTGGTTCTTATAAAAAGCAAGTTATTTTATTGTAGTGTTTTGGGGGAGAAAGGATTGTGGTTCTTATGAAAAGCAAGTTATCGTAGTGTAGTGTTTTGGGGGAGAAAGGGTTGTGGTTCTTATAATAAGCAACTTATTGTAGTGTCTTGTTCTTGAGGAGCAGTGTTGGTTTAGAGTGCTCGCCTTCCACCAATGTAGCGCAGGTTCGATTCCCAGCCCAGGTGTCATGTGGGCTGAGTTTGTTGGCTCTCTACTCTTCTCCGAGAAGTTTTTCTTTGGGTACTCTGGTTTTCCCTTCTCCAACATTTGATTTAATTTAGTATGATTTGATTTGATTTGTGCTTTACAGTGTCTCCAATTAACACGTCAGTGCTAGATACAGTTGACACCCAAATAAAGGTCATAATTATTAACAGTTGGACCCTTTGAAATTGCAGCAAATGGCAGAGAAAATTGGTGAAGATATGTTAAACCGTGGTATTAGATTCAAAAGGCCAGCCGTTCCTACAAAGGTATGTTATTAACTACTTCAAATTGAGAATTACGTCTATATGGGAACATCTCAAACTCAGGCCTCGCTATATTAACCAACTGATAACAAGGTCAATACGAAATAGTTGAGGTTAGATATGTTCCTGTGAAGACCTCACTCACTTTCGGTTGTGAAGTACTTATTTTATTTCGTACATATCGTGGATTCATACCGTGGGCGAACACTGTAGGGTTACTCACTTGTTCTGTGTCGTTGTGATGTGTAAAAGATTAATTCTTTCACCGCCCATACTTGTTTCAGGGCTAAAAATTGGCGGTCGCATGGCCGCCAGTGGCGAGTTAAAACTGACCAGGGCTACCAAACTTAAGGTTTGAACGCCCGATGTGCAACTATGCTACAGTGAATAAAACTCAATATGTAGTTTAATTGAACTACCTTTCTCTTTGTTTCTTTGCCTGGAGCCTAAGATCATCCATTTTGGTGTATTTTAAGTTTTGAAGTGGAAAATCCGAGCCGTTTTAACAGTGCTTTCACGAGTGATACACATTCACAACATCTAGACGCCATTTTGATTTCGGGATTGCCACGTGACTCTGAAAAAAAAATTGAAGGCTTCTTCATTTTTGGATGGGCCATTAGGAATCCAAGGAAACTGGCCCGACTGGCCACCAAGCACTGGAGTTAATTTTTAGTCCTGTTGTTTGTTTTATATCATGGTTATTGCAGGGTTGGCAAGTTGGTGAGAGCACTCGCCTCCGATCTCTGTGACACGGGTTCGATTCCCACGGTCTGGTGACAGTTCAGTTTGTCTCTGGTGCTCTCCTTGTTCTAAGGGTTTTTCTCTGGGTTTCCACTCTCCATAAAAACCAACTCCTCCAAAATCCAATTCCATCCGGAAACTGTGGGCAAATAGCTACCCAGTGGATGTACTACTGCAAAAACCGACCCCCAATGCTTTTTTAATTTATTTTGTAGTTACTGAAATTTGCACCTGAAAATTTCAGTGAGAAATTGTACTGATATCTTGGAGAGAAGTACAATATCATGTTGATCAGTCTTGAGGTAATCTGAAGGATGTATGGACTTTTTTGTCTTCCAGGTAGAACTTATCGAAGATGGAACTCCCAAAAAACTAAGAGTTCATTTCAAGAAGTTGGATAGTGGAGAGGAAGGATCCATCGACTGCAATACTGTAAGAATGTTGAAACACCTCAAACTTCACTGGAGCCTCAACAAATACTTTCATAGCCTTTAAATCCCAATGTTGAGATACAAATTCTCCTCAGTGGTCCCCAATATTTAATACAGTACCAGTAGGGAGAATACTGTATGTTAGGATACAATGTGTACATAAACTGTTTGACTTAGGGTTTGACTTTCGAAGCAAAAGGGTGAAAAGGTAGAACCACATTGAATGACGACTCAAGCTTCGACTCTGAGAGTGAAAGAGTTAGAAGCTACAACCAAATTGTATGACTTAAAGTTTGATACAGTTCTTTGTTTAATCTTGATAACTTAGGTATTGTGGGCGATTGGTAGAGATCCTTGTACGCATGGTATTGGACTGGAAAATGCTGGTGTTCAGCTGAATCCCAAGTAAGTAAAGCAAGTGGACCTTTACGCTCACCCTTGATTAACAATTATTCGCCGAAGACGAAGTGATTATCGGTGAATATTCACCGATTATCACTGAGCTTGAGGCGAATAATTGTTTTAGTATAAGCACACGGGTGATTATTTAAAAAAAGAAAAGAAAAAGCATTGTACAACACGAAAAAAATTATTTCATCAAAAGCACGCAACCATTTTGTTCGTCGAGGTGATTATCGGCTGATAATCCGAGATAGTGAACAAATCAGAGCGCGCGATTTTGTATAATCACCTGAGTATTTGTAAAGGTAATCATACGGTTTCGAGTTCAATTTGGAATTAATTTGCACTAGTGAGTTTTTCAAAAAGCTGAAATTGCACGAGCCGCTTCGTCTCAATGCGTGCACAACAAGTGACTCCATATTAAATAGATTTAGGCAAGCCTAAAAGCGGAGCTCCTCACACAGACCCTCACACGTCGAAAATGCTGTCACTAAAGTTATTAAATACGCCTGGTGTACGCATCTACTTAAAGAAGATTCGATAGCTGAAATAAATCGTCAAAAAAAAAAAACATCTAGCTCGCGACTCAACGGAAGAACCATTACCTGGTCAGCAAAATTATAATAGTTTTAAAGCAACACCAAAAGCAGCTAGGCAGCTCTTTAACAAATGAAAAATAGACACTCAGCTTTATGCTTATGTCCCTCCAAAAACGCTTGAAAACTTGTAGGAAGAAAATTTTTCCTCCAAAACCGCTATGAATAATCCGTTTCTTCAGCAAAACATTGTACACTGCTGTAGACTGCTGGCTGTAGGTTGTGTAGCCGCGGCAAGCCGCGAAAAGCGCGCGAAAAACAAAGTCTCGTTTCGGTTTAAGACCTAAATATCCCGGATGACTATGGCCGCCATGTTGGGGCAACGTCGTCGGGTAGGTACGTGGTGTAAGCATCATTTAGTGGTTCCCCGTTAGTGAATATATGGCATACATTGCTCTCCATAGCCATACACGATGCTTACACCACGTACCTACCCGTCGTCGTCGTCGTCGCTAGGCACACGCGCCCGCGAGCCATGCCGCTAGCCACGATGACCATGAAAACTCAAACGCATGGTTTTCTCAATTTCTATCTTCGCACAGTAGTTATGGGGCTCCGCTCTGCGGCTCTTCGAGCCGCTGTGGAGCTCCGCTATAAATAGTCTTACAAGGAATGCTCATGGATAAGATATTCTTTGAGGTAATCTGAAAAATATGAGGATCTATACTATAAGCCATACAAACAGTATTAAAGGGGGGGGGCTGTAATTCTCTTATTTGCTTCAATTTTAAACTCGTTTTTCTCTGTAGAAATGGAAAAATTATTGCTGGGGATAACGAACAAAGCAGTGTTCCAAATATCTATGGCTTGGGAGATGTTTTAGACGGTAAACTGGAGTTAACACCGGTTGCCATTCAGGCGGGAAGACTGCTAGCCCATCGTCTGTATGGCGGGAGCGCGGAACTGGTATGTCAAATTATTTCTTGTGTCAAGCAACTGTCTTTTTGTTTGTTTCTTTTCCTTTGCTTTTGGATGTTGTTGTGGTGTGTAGTTTTGTTGTTTTGTTCTTTTTTTTTTTTGCCTTGTAGGTGAAACCGTTTACGTAGGCAGATTAAATGTATCATTTAAATGAAAACATAGGTACAATCTATTGACGCTCCCAACCTCGTTCCCAGGGCTTTTCCCTAAAAAGAAAAATGGCGGACGGGCAAAGCCCTGGGAACGAGGTTGTTGACGCGCCTTTCATACTGCTTTTTCAACCACGACATATCGGGTTACATGATAATGTTAAAAATTGAGATGCCGCTAATCTTCAAGAAAAAAAATGTAGTAAAATTATGAACTTAGAAAATAATTTGGGGAAAGCATATTTACCAAGTTTCTTCTTAAAAATGTTGTAGTTGGGTACTTGTTACAGTGCAGCTACTCAAACCAAGGTCATCCAAGTAAATTTTCACTCAAATTTTGAATGTCTGTTTTTTGACGCCGAGCAACAGATTTGTGGCGAGTTTCTACCGACTAGGATGATTCTTTTTCAATCTTGATATGTTTTGTTCAGTTCTAGAGCAAATTAAATTCATGTTAAGCGAAAAAGACAAAACAGTTTTTAAGATTTTATTGTTTAGATACTCGATTGTGATTGGATAATTTGTATGAAACTTTGTTTGTTCGAGTAGTCGCATTGTAAGGCCTTTGAGTGGTTTGTTCCAACTTGTACATGTAGCACCTCTACAGGCAGGAAGCCGCCACCCTTATTGCAACCGGCATCCAAGAAGATTATTCAAATTTTCTCAAATCTTCTGTGTGTTTCGGTCCCCAATATCTAGGGAAGAACGAGGCATATTACAATGGACTACATTGTTATTCAGCAGTATGTAAATGAAGTGGCCGGGTATTCTCCAATTAAGCCATATCAAGTCTGCATGTTAAGATTTTGAGACGCTTTACCATTTAGGCATTTGTCGATCATAGTGAAATCGTTCTCAACATTCGTTATTTTTGATTTTCAGTGCGATTACGTGAATGTCCCCACAACAGTTTTCACTCCGCTCGAGTACGGCTGCATTGGTTTGTCCGAAGAAGACGCCATTAGCAAGTTTGGTGAAAGCAATTTGGAGGTGTATCATAGTAACTTCACGCCATTGGAGTACACAGTTGCACATCGGGACGCCAGCAACTGTTATGGGAAACTCGTCTGCAACAAACTCGACAATGTAAGCTTGTTCTTTCAAATGCTACTCTTTGTGATTCAGACGTCAATAAGGATCGCGAGTTTCCTATCCAGTGAGAGTACACCAGATGCGTTTTCGACCAATCAAGCTCAATTGTGAAGCTTGTTGTCATGTTTTAACTCAGTCGAAAATCGAATATTTACGGGCGCAGGGTTGGCGCAGTGGGGAGACCAGTGTGGCCCGTGTTCGATTCCCGGCCCTGGCGTCATATGTGGGCTGAGTTTGTTGGTTCTCTACTCTGCTCCGAGAGGTTTTTCTCCGGGTACTCCGGCTTTCCCCTCTCCACCGAAGCTCATATTTGATTTGACTTAATTTAATATGATTTGATTTCATTTGTGCTTTACGGTGTCTCCAATTAGTACATCAGTGCTAGAGACAGTTGACACACAAATAAAGTTCATTATTATCACAGAGGTCATGGGTTCGAATCCCGTTCGGGCCTGAGTTTTTTCAGGCTTTAATTTCACAGGTGCTTAAGTTGTGTACATAACTGCGATGATCAAGTAATGTCATAACAAAGTTCATTATTATTATTATTATTATTATTATTATTATGTCCATTCCTTGTAGACTCAGGCTAAACTAGGATGAGTATATAGTCCTTTGGAGCGGACTTTTATATAGTTTTTATATAGTCCTTTGGAGCGGATCCTTTTATATAGTCCTAAACTAGCCTGGTATATAGTCCTTTGGAGCGGGTTACAACAAGTCACCACAGGTCCCAGGACTCTCTTTTCCTTCTTTTTTTACAGAGTCAGTACTTTCCTTAGTAATACCTCTTCACTATTCCTTACATACCAACTCAAGTTGTTCTCTTCCCTCCTAACGCAACACTCGCAACTGATCAAGCCTCTTCCTCCCTTCTTTCTGGGTACGTATATTCTGGCAACATCACTTCTAGGGTGTAGTTCCTTATTCATTGTCATGATTTTTCTAGACTTCCTATCTATTTCCTGAAGTTCCTCCTTATTCCAATTAATGGTTCCTGCTCCATACCTCATGAGCGACACAGCCCAAGTATTTACTGCTTTGATTTTGTTCTTACCATTGAGCTGAGATTTCATGACAAGTTTAAACCGCCTTAAGTACTCTGTTCGAAATATTTCTTTCATTTCCCTTTCCTTAAACTTGTCCAGCTCTAGAATGCCCAGATACTTGTAACCTTCTTCATCAACTTCCTTTATCGTCTGTCCATTTAACAAGTTAATACCCTCACTTTTGCACAACTTCCCCCGCTTCAGTACCACAACACCACATTTCTTTACCCCAAATTCCATTCCTATATCTTGGCTAATCAACTGTACCGTCGAAACAAGGCTTTCAATCTCTGCTTTATCCTTGCCATAAACCTTCAAGTCATCCATAAAGAACAAATGATTTATTTTGACATCTCCTAATGTATATCCAGCTTTCGCATCTTGCAAGATCTTGGTCAAGGGTACCATGCAAACAGTGAAGATAAGGGGGGACAGACTGTCTCCTTGAAAGATACCCCGCTTAATATCAACTACACCAAGTGTCTCTCCACAAGAAGTCAGCTCTGTCTTCCAATTTACCATAGATTTCTGCAGAAAAGTTATTATATTTTCCGCCACTTGTGCCATTTTTAGGCTTTCAATAATTCAAGAGTGAGGCACCATATCATATGCTTTCTTATAGTCCACCCACGCCATAGCCAAGTTCTTATGCTTTCTTTTGCAATCAGCAAGGACCATCTTATCAATCAACAACTGATCTTTTGTGCCTCTACTCTTTCTCCTACACCCCTTCTGTTCTACAGGCAAAGCATCGTTTTCTACAAAGAACTCATACATACTATCAGCTATGATCCCTGTCATCAATTTCCAAGCAAGTGGTAGACAGGATATGGGTCGATAGTTATCAACAGCACTACCTCTTTCTTGGTCTTTCTGACACAGCACAGTCCTTCCAGTTGTCATCCATACAGGTATGGTGACCCTGTTGTTGATCAAATCATTCATGTGGTCCGCCATTCGTTCATGTAATGCTGTCAATTTCTTGATCCAGTAGCCTTGGACGCCATCAGGGCCAGGTGCCTTCCAATTAGGGATCTTCTTTGACCTTGCTGTCACCATTTCAGCTGTTATTACAATGTCCTCCTGTATACCTTCTACTCTTTCCTTTTTCAGTTCTTTTAACCATTCTGCATTTTCATTGTGTAAAACCTCCTTGCCCTATATATCTCTCCAAAACTGTTGGCTTTCCTCAGCATCAGGTCTAACTTCATTGAAGCTACTAGATGTTCCATTCATTTGTTGGTACACCCTCTTTTGGTCTTGCTGGAACAATCTGTTGACTTGATAGCGATGAATCCTTTGCTCATACCTTTTCAACTTTGCAGATTTAGCTAGCAGTCTTTGCTTAAGTTCTTCAATTACAAGCTTTTCTCCTTTCTGTTTGATGTTGTACTTCCTCTCCAACTTGGAGTATTTTTCCTTCCTTTTAAGTTTCCCTTGTTTAGATCTTTCCAGGATGTTGATGTGCCTCCGTAACTCTGCAATAGAGTCTTTGATTCTCCTTTTCCACCGCGGTTCTTTGCCTCCTTTTCCCTCATAACCACCCACTTTGAGTCCAATTTGTCTTCCTACGTAAATCGCAGTAGCATTAATCAATTTATTGGTGTCAGTGATATTGTTAGATTGTATATCTGACACTACTCTATTCCCCTTCTTCGTCCATTCTGCCAGTACTTTTCTGTCAACTCTCTTAAACCCAGCACCATTACACACCTGACCGCTTCTCATAATTTCCAATATATCCTTGATCATTTGAATCTCCTCGTCATTCCTCGTGTCATTGTCTACAATCTGCACATTGACATCTCCATTTAGTTCATCGACCTGTTCGGGTTCTGTGTCTATACACCCGACATCCTGTTCCTCTAATTCTTCATCTACTGTAGTCATTCTTCTCCTGATTTCATCCAACTCGACCGAAGTAAACCACTCATTCTTTCTGATCGCCCTAGCCTGATCACATAGTCTCTGCTCTGTTATCTTTGGTAAACCTCTTTCCTTCCAGACAGCATGCATTCTCTGTCTATATCCTCTGACTGGTCTGCCATTTTCATCCACTGGTTTACCCAGATAGTAGCACTCCATTACAGCAATGTTCATATCTCTGCTCCATTTCATTCTGGCAGTAGCTGGCTGACGACCGGGCCCACCCTGCCCTACAGTGGGACACCTGCCGGGCGAGGAAGCTTCACCAGTTTCCCCGGTTCCACTCCCATTCACGCCGTTCGTGGATGAATCATAATCTGTCATCTTCACTCATTATGAGGGTGGTACTTTTAAGGTGCAACCAGCACCAGTGTTTTTATCGAGACACTTTCTCTAGAAGGGCTGTCGACCAAGACTGATGGGTCCCCTCTACCCTGTGTTGTTACCCCAACGAGGGTGGCAAGGGGCTGCGGGCACTTGCCAAAGGTGCCACCCCAGACTCTGGTAGGCGGGAGCGTCCACTTTCCCGTGGTAGGCTGAGGTACCACCCTGTCCTACCCCAGTGCCTATATTATTATTATTATTATTATTATTATTATTATTATTATTATTATTATTATTATTATTATTATTATTATTATTATTATTCAGGGAAGGGAGGAAAGTTGCGGGGGCGTTAAAGGCTTTGAGGACCTTGCACCTGAAGACACGAGGAATGAGCTGCTAGATCGCGTGGGTCTCCTGTGGTTCTCGTGCGCTTTTAATTTACCATACACACTTTTTTAATGTGTTACGCTGACCCGTTGTTCTCATATCTTAGGAGCGCGTTGTGGGTTTCCACGTTCTTGGGCCGAACGCTGGTGAAGTCACTCAAGGATACGCTGTAGCACTAAAGCTAGGAGCGACGAAAGCGGACTTCGACAGAACGATTGGAATCCACCCAACAGTCTCAGAGGTGAGTGGACTCTACTTGCAGAGGTATAGTAAAACAAACAATACCACAGTACAGTACTGTTCAGTAGCTTTACAAAGAATGGTCACACTGCATGGTTTGATCCACTGATGAAAAAGTTAGGACCACACTGTATAGTAAAACAAACAGTACCACAGTACAGTACTGTTCAGTAGCTTTACAAAGAATGGTCACACTGCATGGTTTGATCTACAGATGAAAAAGTTAGAACCACACTGTATAGTAAAACAAACAGTACCACAGTACAGTACTGTTCAGTAGCTTTACAAAGAATGGTCACACTGCATGGTTTGATCCACTGATGAAAAAGATAGAACCACACTGTATAGTAAAACAAACAATACCACAGTACAGTACTGTTCAGTAGCTTTACAAAGAATGGTCACACTGCATGGTTTGATCCACAGATGAAAAAGTTAGAACCACACTGTATAGTAAAACAAACAGTACCACAGTACAGTACTGTTCAGTAGCTTTACAAAGAATGGTCACACTGCATGGTTTGATCCACAGATGAAAAAGTTAGAACCACACTGTATAGTAAAACAAACAGTACCACAGTACAGTACTGTTCAGTAGCTTTACAAAGAATGGTCACACTGCATGGTTTGATCCACAGATGAAAAAGATAGAACCACACTGTAAAGTAAAACAAACAGTACCACAGTACAGTACTGTTCAGTAGCTTTACAAAGAATGGTCACACTGCATGGTTTGATCCACAGATGAAAAAGTAAGAACCACACTCTATAGTAAAACAAACAATACCACAGTACAGTACTGTTCAGTAGCTTTACAAAGAATGGTCACACTGCATGGTTTCATCTACAAATGGAGAAACATTACACTGCATGTTCGGAATGGCCGTTAAAGTATTCCATTTAAACTGAACATCAACTTTCTCTGTTGTAGCTCTTCACAAGCATTTCTGTGACGAAAAGATCTGGTGGAGATGTCTCTACTTCCGGTTGCTGAGGTTAAGCCCTGCTGTTATCGTCTTGTAGAGTGTTGCGTGACTAAGGTCACGTGTATGCGTGTCTAAGGTCACGTGTATGCGTGACTAACGGTGTGTCGTCACGCGGACTTTCTACAGACAACAGCAGGGCTTTCCTTTATTTCTGCGTTGCTGGTGGTACGTCTGCAAAACAGGGTTTGCGGCGATGACGGTGAAGTTGGCAAACCTAATCTTGGGAAGACTTCATCCGATTATGTACCAACCGCTTTGTGGAGATTTTCGAAACTTTTTTTTGGTTGGAATTATTTTACATATCGGTGATCCGTTGCAGTGGACGCCAGAGTGTCAAGCATCCCATTGCTTTGTAAAATTGTTGGAAATATAAACTTGTTTGTCCTTAATGTTCGCTCGATAAAAAGTATCTTATATAAGGCTAAAATGTTAAAAAGTAAAAAACGTTTGGTTTTTACTTTTTAACTTAACAAATTTTTTTTAAGATACAAGAAGACGCCTGAAGGCGTTTACGCGGGATGTGTTGGTTTAAAATTGCTGATGCAGTATGTTTTTTTTGCTGATTGTGCGATCATGGATATCCATGGTGCAATCCAACCTGACTTGCACGTGATTCGGAGTTACAGCCAATAAAAATCACACTATTTATTCGGGACGGGCTCGGGATACGGGAAAGTTAAAAAAACAAGGCAATTTTTGACTCCCAAGACGACGAAAGTAATGCGCTACCGAATTTTATACGCTGGCTGACTACGTCATCCCGCGTAATATACTTGTTTCTTATGTTATTTTAGTAGCGTACTTGTGGTTAATCAGATTTCTTCAATTGTGTTAAAACACGGAAAAAAATTTCTACACGCTAATTGTCTAAGAGCACACTCGTTAATCCCAAAGAGTGAAGTTGAAAGTGGCATTGAAGGCAGAACTTTACTATCGAATGTTTGCATAAAGATAATTTACAAGTAATCGAATGATTTCGAGTGCATACCTCTTACTAACCGAGTTCGAGGTCCGTAGTGTAAGTTACGGACCGAGTTTTTCCGCTCGGATTTATGGCCCAAGCGCGAAGCGTGCAGGACCGAGAAAACGAGGTTTGAAAGATATATCTTTGGAGACCTTTCTGGCGACCAAAACAAACTTTTGAATTTAGCGCGTCGTAGAGTGAAGTACGGCCCGCTAAATTGACCAATCACAACGCGCGTACTAACTGAGAGATATAATAAAAATTGGGATCAATATCAGTTTCTGAGCAACCGTGCACCTGCTCCTCCCCTAAACCAACATTAACGCTAACTTTTTAACTCATTATAACTTGTTGGATTAGTGGAGGGGTAGGTGCACAGTTACCCAGAAACTGATATTGATCCAAAATTTGTTATAAGCACTCGTAAATTTTTCCAAGACAACAAATTGGACCAGATCTACGAGCGCGAATATTTTTTAGTCTGAAAAATTTACTGGTGTGGAAACGCAGCGCCACAAGAGGGAAGCGAAAATGAAAAGTTCTAGATACCTCGTCCCCGCAAAGTAAGAATAAACAAGAAACCCTTAAACAAGGTAAGATTTTCTACAAAACTCCATCAAACAAAAGTAATAAATACACGGGTTTTATTTACAGTTGAAGTTGCTGGAATTTGTCATAAACTTTCTTTTGCATTCATCTCCTACGTACATAAAAGTAGGAAAGAATTCATAATTTCTAAACGATAAATTAATTCCAATTAATTCTTTTAAATGCAAAACGCTAGTGAGTCATACTTGTTCATAAATAAGAAAGCCATATTTAACAGCAATGACATCTGCTAGGGAAACGTAACACCAACGAGGTAACGAGAAATGGCGATAAAACTTCTATTTTCGTCAAAAATAGTCCATCTTTTGCAATGGTTTAAAAACAAAAACTCTGGTCGTGGGAAGAACTTCACCGCAAGTCGGCGTGGCCAATGTCTAACTTCCTTAGAGTTTCTTCGTAGCTCTCGATGTTTCGTTTCATGATTTCCATACATGAACCAAGAAGCCGCTCAAAAGCGTGGACATCCAGTACTGAAACCAAAACGAGACCAACATTATACACTTAATGTATGGTCCAGAGGGAGAAAGTTTTGTTGGGAAACATCAGGACTCGAAGGAAAAGAAAACCTAACTAGTTTCCCGAGGGACCGTACATTAAGTCCTTTGTTATATATTTAGACTTTCCCTTAGAAAAAAACAAACAAAGACGGTTCAACTGGCGCGCGGGCAACAACTGCGCAATTGAATCCCGGTCGGGATGCATTTTAACTTGATCAAGGGCACGTGACCAAGAATCAACCAATCACAGTGCTCGTTTTGTTGAGTTCAAGTCTAGCTTTATAACAATTAACACTTAATGACTGGTTCCGAAGGGAACAGTGAATTTTGTTTTCAGAGAATTTTGACATTCGAACACTGAACACTGAGATTCGAAGGAAACAAAATTCACTGTTCCCTAAGGGACTAGTCTTAAAGTGACTTGTTATATAGCAAAACAAACGAGTCAAACCGGTGGAAAACAAATGATCACTTCATTGACAACAGCGGGTAACAGTGAACTGTTTTCCATTTGACGTCATAGTTTTCGCAATGTTGCCCGCTCATGGCATTTGGCGGTAAACAGTTTCATTGTCAGATGTCATGTGACCATGAACTAGCCAATGAATGGGTCCGCTGTAGCTGGAACAACGCCAGCTATATAACAACAACCTTTTCAATCCCAGAGCTAACTCACACACAACTCAGTGTCTATCACTAAGGTCGTAGGTTCGACTAAATGTTGCGCCACTTTCTCGACCAATGAAATGTTACAAACAGAAACATTTTCCCGCGCTTTGTGCTCGTGACATGTATTTGCTTTAAGTGCTGATTGGCCCACTGCATTGTATACATCTGATTGGTCACATCTGTTGTGACTGGCCAAGAATTTCTTTGGTTTTGACTTAACAACAGTCTCTTGAAAACTTCTCTTACAAAACGATGCCAGGCAAAGATAGTGTGGATTCTCGCGCGCGCGAGGATCCACGCATTCCACAATCTCTTAGTGAGTTCTGCATTACGATGTTACCTGCACAGGTGAGTTCTCCAACTGCGTACACAGAGGCTGCTCGAGGATTATGGGTGACCAGCGCGAGTTCGCCAAAGTAATCCCCTTTCTTGCATTTTGCTACCTCCACTTCGTGTGTGGGGTCATTCTGTATAGTGATTGACATAAGTATAAGAACGGACTGTTGACTTGGGCCCGCTTCTCGAAAGTCCCGTTAACTTTACGGGCCCAAAGAAGCATTCTAAAGTTGGACTCTACAGAATGTTGAAATCAATGTAAGTATCTGGGCAACTGTGTACCTACCCCTCCCCTGAACCAACAAGTTGTTATAAGTTAGCGTTAACATTGGTTTAGGGGAGGGGTACCCTTTCCCTTCCCTTAACCCAATCTACCCCTCCCCTGAACCAACATTAACGCTAACTTTTTAACTTATTATAACTTGTTGGATTAGGGGAGGGGTAGGTGCACAGTTGCAATGTTGTTGTAGTTCTCAGCGTATACGTAGAATGGGCTTTCCGAGAACCCTGCCCACAGCGAAGACGACCAACATCACTGGCCAACATTATGTGGGACACGAAAGGAATCATCCGCCTCGGACCCAGATATGTAAAGTGTATTAAAATAATAAGCCTGGAAAACATTGTTCGTCGTTTTTTGCTGTTATTATACCGACCCCCCTCCCCCTAACAATGTTGATAGCCAATGCCATCATTAGTAGACATGACAACAAATCAACATTGCATGTGGTGTTATAAGGAGAACCTTCTACAACCTGTCAATATTCAGATATTTACGTGGTTACGCAACGTTCCTTCTGGAGAGTTCTAGTACATGGTAAAACATGATGTAACCGAATGAAGTATGTTACGAGACAACAAATATAAATAAACAAGCCTGTTCTCTGTCCGTACAGAAACTGACAACTGAAACTCGTGTAGTGCACAAAGGGAGCGATCGCTTAACTTAAATATATGCAAACAAGCTATTTCATCTTTAAGACTAAATAACTTTTGTCGCCACTGACAGTTTCACTCACGAGCTCCTTTGAGGAACATTATCTTACGTTATACTGATACTCTTCGTAGATGGGTTTAACTTCAAATATTACATTATATTCCTTGTAGCTGGGTCTAATTTTATTTTACATCTTGAAGATGTGACATTCCGATCGGAAAAACAGGACTACCATTTCTGACGTTACGTTCTTCCAACTGGAATTTCCAGAAACGTTTTGCAAATGTTAAAGCACCCTTGAGTGTGAGGGGAATTCATTTAGGAATATTATCAAAAATAATACCTGATTGTGCATCCTAACTGAAGCAATACCACCTTCTACAAAGTACATACAGTCTGCTTCATCTCCCTATAAAAAAAAAAAAAATAGAAACTGTGAACAATCAACGCCATTAAATACGTGTACAGATAGAGCCAACAAGTATGAAGGGGTGGATCAGTCAGTGGGAAACTAAAACTCACAAAAAAAAAAATGGTTTATCAACGGGTTAATAATCAAGTTTTGGATAAAAGGGAAGCTGATAACAGCAGTCTGAGACCGCATTCCATTAATCCAGCGTATTGTGTTATTTGCACCAATCATAATGCGTACTTTACTTCACGTGACCATGATTCTCAAATTGCATCAAAGAAACCATGTTGACACTATTTGGGGTTCTGTCCTCGTGTACCGGTACACCAGAGAATAACCATTGTATTTTCTTTGTTTAGGAGTCATTGTTAAGCTGCAATGTATTGTTTAGTTTTTTTTACCGGCTCTTGTGTAACGGTACACGAGGACAGAACCCTATATGGCGCTCGTGTTTGAATTTATATTTTAAATCTCATGCATTTTTTAAGTTGTTTAATGCGCGAATGAAAACACTGTGAAGGTAATCAATGAAAAGCAAGTTGTTTGCACCGACGGCGAATTGAAGGAAGACATTACTGTCAATGTATCGGTCAGTGCGAAGACTGGGAAGTCATTTTGAAAACACTGGAAGTATGTCGTAAGTAGCGGTTAATGTACAACATATCAGCTATAATCAGTCTAACTGTAAAACATGCACAAAAGGTGTTAAGAGGGAATCCACCAGGAAGTTGAGTTTTCAGTGGACAAAAACCATGGGCAAGATTTCTGCACAGGTCCCTACTTCATTATGCATGCTGTAGTTGAATTGTCTTGGGAAGTGCGCGTGCAAACATTTCTGAGAACGAAACTGTACGGCTACAGCATGCATAATGATGTAGGGACCTGTGCGGAAATCATTCCAAACCATGTGCCAAAATAATTTAAACAATCTCGCAATCTGGTTTACATTTTCCAAGAGCTATAGATATAACTGGTTATCTGTAAACACCAAAGAAAATTAATTATGGGCTGAGAACGAGAATATAAAGGTAAAATTTCACAAATGATATCTTCTACATGAAATTTTCAGAATTTTACCGGTGTGTTCCCAGTTCTAGAGCAATTTGACATTTATTTTCTCGGACTCCTATGAGAAATTGTCTCTGGTGTTACTATAGATAACTCATCATATCTATAGCCCTTGAAATGTCTAAAAAAGTCAATATTGTTTCAATTATTCTGGTACAAGGTTTTTGTCCACAGAAAATTCAAATTACTTAATTTCCTGATGGATTCCCTCTTAATAAGTTAGCAGTGTGAAAAAGGGGTTTACCTCGGTGTAAAAACCTGTGAAGTTTTTCTTTGTTTCTTCACTATTACTTTCCTAGTATCTATTGTTTTTTCTCTTTTGTTTTCTTTGTTTTACGTCGTTCGTGAATGTAACAGGTTTTTACACCGAGGATGAGCCTGAAAAAGCCTAGTATTTTCTATGTGCATAAGGAAACCATGTATGTTGAACGCACATACTTGAAACGCTCGTGGACAGTGGGTGCGTTGAGTACGGTAAACATCATTCACAAGAACCTAGATTTTTCCTACTTAGCCTTAGCACGTCCCTATGTAAATGTGCCTACCCAAACCTTTTCTAGGAATTCCTAATTTTTTTAGCAATTTCTAGAAATTTTTAGTAAACAGAGGCAAGTTTCTTAATTTTACATTCCCGTGCTAGAATTCCTAGGAAATCAAATCAATGTGCATGTGAAATTTGAATTTCTGAGAATTCCCAAGAATTCCAAGTTCGAATTTATCGTGAAAATTCACACCTATGATTCCTGGGAATTCCCACCCAAAAACTCCTATGAATTCAAGTCTGAATTTTCCGTGAAAATTCACAACTCTTATTCCTAGGAATTCTCTGGGAATTGCCACTAAAAAAATCGTCCGAATTCCTAGGAGTTCCCACTAAAACTCTCCTTGGGATTTCTTGGAATTTCAAGTCCGAAATCGCCCTGAAAATTCTTCCCTATCATTCGTATGAATTACTTGAGGAATTGCCGCTAAAAGTTTCTAGGAATTCCTAAATGCATTTTTATTTAACCCTCGATTGCTAATTCAGGGTTAAGGGTTGTTACCAACAATGGGTGGGCAGTGATCCAGGTTAAAGCGCTGAGAATTTAAGCGCTGTTTGACCCTGGATTAGCTCTTATTCAGTCACCTTTACATCATGCTTGGTCACACTGCCGGGAAGAGATTGCGTTACCGGATTGCGTGACTTGTATCATTTACTGGGCTGCAAGTTGCGCACAACATCAACGTTAAGCGTACCTGTTTGATAACACACTCTCCGTCTTTGAAAGTCCGGGATTGTAGAGCATCAACTAGGTTCATTCTCTCATAATCCTAAAACAACAGAACATTCCTTCCTGGACCATCAAATGGACTTGAACTGTTGGCACGGAAGAGCTAAAGAGCTCGCCTACCAAACTTAGTTCGATTACGAATTCGCAAATTTCGTTTTAAAGTCGATAACCCGATCGTCAAGTTCGGCGTAGCCTTCGTAAAATAACGAACAAACTTCGGAACGCATTCGGGATAATTCACTTAAAAAGAACTGTAACTAAACAATGGGTACCGAGAAACCTCGCTTGCTCAGGGAATAAAACAAACAACATCACGTAAAAACAACACGAAGTTGCTTCCTAACAGAAAACGACCTGTGTTGAACATGGACCAAGTGTTGGGCAAAATTGATGTACACACATCAGGGCTGAAAATATCAGTCGGTAATCGTCATTGGCCCATGTCCGACGAAATCCCAACTGTGGTCGGACATGATGTCCGGACAATTTTTCATCATGTATTGTTTATAGTAAAAATGAATAAAAGTCAACCGACTACATTTTTGTTGGGTCCGACCAAAATGGTCACTTAGTCGGACATACGTCTTTTCAAGAAAAAAAATATATATTTTCAGCCATGCAAATGGCGGGTTTACACGCGCAATTATCACGCGAACTGCAGCACGACAGACATGGCGATTTTGGAACACGTTTAATGCAGAAATAGCATATATGAACCCAGTATTGACCTGCTCCGAGTATTGATGACTGGTTTAGATCTGCTGGTAGAGCATCGCATCGGTATTTAACAGGTCGAGGGTTTGACCCAGGGGGAGGGGGAGGGGGTACTCCCAGAAAGTTTAAATCCTGTTCCAGCTTGTTAATTCTATCAGGCTAAGTCTCAATTGCGTTAATTCTACGCAGGGTAAACCTCCAATTATGTGGAGTTGTGGTAGGAATAATATTTCAAATTCTGTTTGGGATAACAAACTTACAGTAATTTCACTTAGCATTGGCACATTTTCCAACAGCGCCTCATGAACTTTCCTCTGAAATTTGAAAAGAAATCTCTCTTCATGAACTGTGTTCAGCAATATATTTGTGTAAGGTTTTATTGACATCATAAAAGAGAAAATGAACAAAATCATAAGCAGGTCAAGGTTGTAAAAACACAACTTTGCCAAAGAAAAGAAAACTAGGGAAAATCAGCCGACCAGAATCCTACCTTTTTTGCTGCAGCCTTTAACACAATTTTCCTAAATGTTACTCTATCCTGTTGAAAATGGCAATAGAAAATTAGTGAGTTGAAAACTGATTGGAAAATGCTTAAAGACTGTACCATCCATATAAATTTTCATACAAATTTTGAATGTCTGTTTTTGTCACTGAACAACAAATTTATGGCAAGTCTCTAAAGACTAAGATGATTCTTTTACAATCTTGATATGATTTATACAGTTATAGAGCAAATCATATGCATTTTAAGAGAAATATGGAATATTTGCAGAGATTCCATTGTTTAGATACTTGAATTTGTTTAAGTGGCCTTCGTTCAAATAGCTGCACTGTAAATATATTCTGCTGTTCACTGAACCCTTTCACTTCCAGAAGTGATTAACAAGAAACTTCTTGTGACCATTCTAGTACATTGTCAAGCAAACAGGGTAGGAGAATTGAGATGATGATCAGCTTGAAAGGATCTAATCCTAAATTCTCCAAACTAACATATATTATACGGAAATATGTGGCAATTACTAAGGAGAATTACTCCTCTAAAAAATGTTTAGAAAATACCAAAAGTCTTACCAGTGCCCATATTACAGCCTCAGTTGAAGCAACAATTGTTGCTGCTCTAAGAGAAGAAGAAGAACAATACTCTTAAAATACTGAAAACATTTTTGGCAAGATTTCCTCACAGGTTCCTACTTCATTATGTACGCAGCAGATGAATTGTTTAGGGTAATGCACATGTAAACATTTCTTGTTATTGCAGATTGAAACAGTATGGCTACAACATGCATAATGAAGTAGGGACCTGTGCAGAAATATTCCACATTTTTTGCTGTAAATATTAAGTAACTGATGTTGCCTAAAAGGAATGAAAAGCTTGACTCAATTTACCTTGGTGTGTTGTACATCAGCGCAAGTTCACCAAAGCTTCCCTTGTTATCATAAGATCCCACCTGTGAATTTAAGCATGTGACAAGATCTGAGTGGCAATTCTCATTACTGAGAAGTATGCACTTCCAATTTATATTAAACAATAATTATGAGCTTGAGATTTCTATCGCGTGATAGTTGACGAGGGCGCAGCCCGAGTCAACTATCACGCATAGAAATCGAGAACGAATAATCTAATTGTTTTAGTATAAATCTACTAGTCGTTCAAAACTTTGTCTTTTCTGGAACAGCCTTGACCAGTAAACTGTCTAAATCTTCTTCACAGACACTTCGAAAATGTGAAGAAGCAGCCGCCATTACGCTACTCACTATCTATCACAGAATAGATAGTGGGTAGCGTGGCCAATCAGAGTGCGGCATTTGTGATAGAACACTAGTAGATTTATACTAAAAGACAATATAATTTGGAGTCAAAATGTGGCAACAACATATGACTTAAGTCACAAACTTGTGGAATGGTCACAAATTTTTATGTCGCTACCATACCCACTTTTTGTCGGTGCCCCACACTTTTTGTCAAAGAATTCCAACAATTTGACCACAATCACTGTTGTGCAAGATGGCGCACATGACCAAGACAGGGTGAGTTTACTCATTTCTCTTTTGGTCCGTTACCTTAAACTTGTACGTTTTCATTGTGAACAAATAAAAGCTGAAAACTTGTTTTCACCGAACTCCTTGTCAGATTGTGTTGACGCTTAGACCAATCAAAGAAAGTGGGTGTGGCTGTCAAACAAAGTGGGAGGGTAGCAATATGAAAATTTATGCCCATTCCACGGTTCGATGATTTCATAGCAGTGACTTGACATGTGCAACTTTTGTGCCACTTCTTTATTCTTACCACATTGCGATGTCCTCTGCAAAACAATGCAAATAAGAAAACAGTCCTAAGAGAATACGCACGCCGATTGGTTAGAATTCATGTTTCTATTTCAATTCAAAAACAATTAGATAATGAGCTCAAGATTTCTAAGAAACAATTAGATTATGAGCTCGAGATTTCTATCACGTGATAGTTGACGAGGGCACAGCCCAAGTCAACTATCACACATAGAAATCTCGAGCTCATAATATAATTGTTTTAGTATAAATCTACTAGTCATTCAAAACTTTGTCTTTTCTGGAACAGCCTCGACTAGTAAACTACCTAAATCTTCTTCATGAAAAGTTCGAAAATGTGAAGAAGCGGCCGCCATTTTGTTAGCAAGAGCACACTGCTACGCTACTCACTATCTATCACAGAATAGATAGTGGGTAGCGTAGCCAATCAGAGTGCAGCATTTGTGATAGAAAGCTAGTAGATTTATACCAAAATGTGATAGTAGAGGAGGACACTGTGAAAACACTCGCCTGTGGCTCGTGTTCCAACAGCATTTCTCGTTCTCCCAAACTTCAACTCATGTTTCCTAACTCAATAGAAACATGGTACATGTTTTCTATTTCTTAAATGGAGCATACTGGCATTTGGTTACCAGACACTGCAGGTGCACTTTCAATAGAACATCCCCTTCCAAAATGAAAAATTCAGCGTTCACTTACCAATTTTGGTGTTCCATCAAATGCCACAAAAATGTCAAACTTTCCACTGTTGAAAGAATCACCAAACAATCATCATCAATCCCCATTTATAAACAAAGAATCAATATAAGGTTGTCACTAGGTACACGTAGAGTGAAAGCTCTCATCACTGGGATCAGAAGGGTAAATGTACAGTTAATATAACAAAGGCACAGTTAAAAATAGTTTGTCTAGGACTACATGTGTGTGTACTTTATTTTATAGTAAGATTTGTCAAGTCATGATGCACTACGTTTTCAACTTCTAACACTGACCTGAAAAGTCACTATAGTTAAGATTTAACTTTGGTCTCCGAGGTAATTAGGTCTGGTGTGGGTGCAGTACGTATTAGCTTCAGTATGGCACTAAGTAGATTATTAGATTAATTAATTTAACGTGTGTGTGTATGTGTGTGTGTGAGTTCGTGGTCAAAGCTAGCCATCATAAGCCCATATTGTAATTATATTATCAAGACTAGTTTATCCTAAGTTGAGGAGACTTGACTCATTATAAGCCTCATGGTTTCCTTCACGTCTCCTCGCCATTTACTTTTTTTAATCTCATTATTCCAACCTTAAATTGTAAAACATTTTGTATTAATATGGCAAATAAATGAATGGATGAATGAATGATAAACTACTCTGAACACTTGAAATCCCAGCATCCCTCAAGCGTCAGGTTTTCACTCTTTAGTACCATCCCAATGCCATGGTGCCTTTCAGCCTTCTCGCTCGCAGCCACAAAAATGAAAGTACAAAGCTGTTTACCTCTGAATTACATAAAAGTTGTCCCCATCGTCCCCTTGGTTTATAACATGGTGTCCTGGTTGAACTTTCTTCTCTTGCATAGCATCGAGAACTTGATTGAGTTGGTCCTGTAAGAAAGCACAGGTCAGGGCTCGACTTTCAGAAAAAATCTTGGGGCCACCTGGCCTCCAAGTTTTCATTTTTGGTCGCCAGGACAAGTATTCTAGTCGCCAAAATTATCTTCAAGAAAAAATAGAATATAATACACTAAAGGTCGTTTAATAAACCTCTACAAACGATTTCATCGGCTTCATACGCGAACATGAAAGTATCAGAGTATTGAACTCAATAAGAAATTTTAAAACTAAATCAAAAAATCTTGGGGCCAGCCTGGTGACCAGGCGTAAAAACTTAGTCGCCAGTGGATAAAATCTAGTCGCATTGGCGACCCCACAGGTCGCAACGTCGAGCCCTGCAGGTCTGCATCTCTTTCTGAGTGGTTCATTATGAGACACTGAACATTAAATAAGGCCATCAGGCAAAGTCAAAGCAGTAATAAAGTTGCATCAAAAAGGTTCAAAATGAACTGTAGTGGCACCTGTGTACTGCTTCAGTTTATTTGTTACATTTTTTGTCAAGAAGAGCATGACAATTTTGCTTACTTATGTCAAGAGCATGCATATGCAGTGTCAGTCTGTTTTGCACATGCTTTTGCACATCCCAGACAGACATAAGTGTCTTTAATTTTCCTTCATCCTTTTTTACCTTTACGGCATACAACTACGGTATTCGTTTTGTTTGATAGTTTCAACAGGTAATTGTCAGTGAGTTCATGCCATCTGTACAAAGTTGAATTAAACCTGTTCAAGCCAAAGAGATTTGTCATTGTCAGTAATGCATGGACCTAAGTATTTGGCTCTGCTACATGAACTTAAATAATGTTAACACATGCTTACAGGGGATACATTCTTAAATAGCAGAATGTTCTTGATGGCATCATTTAATCGACTCCGTTGAACATCACTCTTAGGATACACAACCTGGAAGTGAAAAAAGTAACAAATTCTACAAATCAGTGGGTTGGAGGGTTTGACAAAACTAAGTCTAGAATTTTATCTTTTGAAGTTTGCCTGTGTTACATGGTAAAACAAACACCTTTCATTACTCAGCATATATTTTCTTTAATACTTCTTAACCCATTCTCAATGACATGCGAGATGAATTTCCTATGAACCTAGTTTAATTGTTTTGCTGCCAAGAGTCTTCTATAGATCAGTGGTGACCTAGTCCAGTCAAACCTGGATTATCCAGACTCGTTGGGCCATGTGCAAAATGTCTGCATGATCGAGAGTCTGAATAATTGATAATATGAATATCAATGAGATAGAAACGTAACCAATGTACCTTATTCTTCTTTACTTTTGCGGGACTTAAATTTTGCGAAAATTTTCTTGGCACATTTTGCGAGTCTTTAATTTCGCGATTGCGGAGAAAAATTGTGTTTGAAGGGAATTTAATATCGTGAAATTGACCATTAAGTGACTTTATTTTTTCTTTTTTTAACAAAAAACTACATGTTAATCAACAATTGACACAAAACCAATATGCTGTCCCACAGCAGCAACTGTATTTCTCTAAAAGTCAGTCTTACAGTAATAAAAAAAGTTGGAAAGATACAAGACACTACAAGGAGCCGGGACAGGATGGCTGACTGTACAAAGGATGCATTGGAGGAACTGTGCGAAGATGCTTACTCAGATGCGGAAGACGAACTTGAGGCGAATCTTGACAGATTAACATATAAAGTTGATAGATGATAGCTCCTTGTACTAACACCTGGTGTTGAAATTTGTTAAGGACCCTTTAAAACACAAAGTTCGCAGTCGTTATTTTTTGCTGACCTTTAAGTTCGTGAATGTCTTAAAATCACGAGAATCACGAATCTAAGAATCCGCAAAAATTAAGGAGAATAAGGTAAATAGAGAAAATGGACTGTAATGGTGAATAGATGATACTGGAATACAGAGGTGCTGTGCTGTGATGATTTTTAAACTTGTCTAACCAACCAGTTGATGCTTCAAAGTTTTCGAGATCATCTGATTCAACAGTGCTAAAAAAGCTTTAACTTACTGATATCACACTTGACTAATATTTATCACAAAAACAGGATCAAGTAGTTGGAAGACAGTAGGTCAAACTCCTATTGGAAGAACTTGGATTTCCTTTTTCTGAGTTTGCCCATTACATGCTGAAAAATACACCTCCCACTTTCAATAATTTGATCCAGTAATGCTAGAAGAAAAAATTAGCTGCTGTGATGTATAGTTTTTTCTGTAACCCTGACATGTGCATACCAGTTACAGCTTCATTGCCAAAATGAAAGTTCAACTCTGGACACAAACGAGTGAATTTTTAAGTCTAGTATTAAAATGAACTAAATTTAGAAAACGTTCATTGTTTTACATTTTTCCAATAAACCCCACAACATCTTACATCAAACAGACTCCCAAGGTTTATTGAAAAGTATAACCAGGGCTAAAACTTGGCGGTCGCTTGGTCACCAGTGGCGAGTTAAAACTGACCAGGGCTACCAAAAGTTAAGGTTTGAATGCCCAAAGTGAAACTATGCTACAGAATTTCGAAAAAGTTGCAATGTGAATTATGTGAAGTATAAAGTTCAAAATAAAACTCAATATGTAGTTTAATTGGACTACCTTTCTCTTTGTTTCTTTGCCTGGACTCTACGATCATCCATTTTAGTGTATTTTCCGTTTTGAAGTGGAAATTCCAAGCTGTTTTAACCCTTTAAGCCCCGAGGGGTCTCTCTGTGACAAGTAAAATTGTCTGACATTAGCCAGAGTGAAATCTATAAAGACACTATTGGGGCTTAACCCTTTCACTCCCAAGAGTGACTTTATAGATTTTACTCTGTCTAACGCCAGACGATTTTACTCGTCAAATGGAGACCCCTTGGGAGTGAAAGGGTTAAAAACTATCTCCCTTAACCCTTTCACTCCCAAGAGTGACTTTATAGATTTTACTCTGTCTAACGCCAGACGATTTTACTCGTCAAATGGAGACCCCTTGGGAGTGAAAGGGTTAAAGGGTTAAGGAGATAGTTTTTAACAGTGATTTCACGAGTGATCCACATTCACAACATATAGATGCCATTTTGATTTTGTGATTGCCACATGACTTTGGAAAAAAAATCGAGGGCTACTTCATTTTGGAAAGGGCCACTAAGAATTCAAGGAAACTGGCTCGACTGGCCACCAAGCACTGGAGTCAATTTTTAGCCCTGCATAACACGTCAATATCTCGGATTCCTACCAACTTCCATATTAACCCTTTCGCTCCCAAACCGGCCGCAACCGGCCGCGATAAAAATGTGTCAATATTCCCAAGCCGGCCGTAACCGGCCGCTCAAACTACCTTTGTTTTGAATGCCTTTCTCCTCCCCCGTAAGGCTAGAAAAGCTGCACAATAGGTTATCCATTGTTTTAGACAAATTGACTAATCATATTATAGCTACTGCGCATAAAAAACTGATTACCCAAGGGAGCTACGGAGCGGCAAAAATTTTACATTTCCCCAAATCAACACTGATCAAACATGGCGGTCTGCGGAAATTAGCTAACAAGAATAACGGAAACTCTTTAGAAATTCGGATGAAGAATTTGATGGAAATGATTCAGACATCGACTTTGAAGGTTTTGAGGTCGATGGAGATGAAGAAAGCGAAGACGAAGAAAGAAGCGATGCGGAGGCTGAAATAGAAACACCATGGACGGTCGAACTCTCCAACATTGCGAGTGAGCGAGTTCTCCGGCGAACCTGGGGTGCGTGTGGACTTTGAGGATGATGCTAGGGCAGATGGCTATTTCTTAAGAGTGTTTGGAGAAAAGACTGTCGATTGTATAGTCGAGGAAACAAACCGCTATGCCTGGCAGAGTCTTCAAAACAATGCTGGTCGCCTTGCCGCATGGAAGGATGTTTCCAAGCCGGAAATAAAAGCGTTCTTCGGCATTTGTGTGATTATGGGAATTAATCAACTTCCTAGAGTTGCAGACTACTTGAAGGACGATGCTTTCATAGGAAATGAAGGGATTAAACGGACTACACCGAGAAACCGCTTTCAAGAAATTTCCCGATTCTAACACTTCGTTGACTCGACGCTAACTCCGGCACGTGGCGAAGGTTACGATCTGTTATTCAAAATCAGGCCGGTTCTAAATGCCGTATTAGAGAACGGCCAGCAGTGTTATTCGCCTTACAAACACATTGCCGTAGATGAGGGGATGGATTGCCTTCAAAGGAAGACTTTCGTTTTGCCAATACATGCCGGCGAAACCGACAAAGTACGGCATCAAAGTTTGGATGGCAGCTGAGATGGAACCACACGAGTGACATGACTTTATAACATTTTTAACAACCTGAACGATCAGGAAACGCACCTTAAAGTTCAATTTTACTTGTATATATTATTGCTTTGTGTTTGGAAAGCCTCATTTTGTATATATTTTCTTAATTTCGAATATTTTATCAAAAAGTGTAAGATGCCGTGACGTGGCACGCGAAGCGCAATGGCGCCAAATTTGAATTTTTCGAAAATCTAAACTTCACAACATATTTTGTGACTCAAACTTTATTTCTTACTTTATAATAACCTTGTAATGAAATAAAACCATGTTTTAGCTTCAATTTTGTGCAATTTATAGATAATATAGAGGCTCCAAAATCTACTGAGCATATATGTTTTGATTTTCACTCACTAATTGGAGTGAGCCTCCTAATTGCCTCTGGGAATAACAGGAAATCAAGCATGAAGGCCCCTGGGAGTGAAAGGGTTAAACAGTTCATTATAATAGCTGCAGGTTCATGAATTAATTAGTAATTAATGAATGAGGCTGAGTAGGATATGAAGAATTAAGCGGATCGGGGAAGGTGTTATCCACCGAGGCCTCGGTGGATAACACCCTTCCAAGATCCGCTTAATTCTTAATATCCTACGAAAGCCGAATTCATTAATTGCTTTATTATTTATCAAAATATTTTCAAACACTTAAAGGAGAAAAGGAGCTTCATTTTCACAAATTTCACACCCACTAGCAATATAACAAAGCAACAAAATAACACAAGCTCGTCCCCAGGTCTTCTCGGTTAACGATGCATTAACCTGCGAAAACGCTGCATTTTTGACGTCATTTCCTCGTTTAAGTCAAAATTCTTCCAAATTTGGTCATCAGTAACTGGTTATGGTGAATCAAACGTGTGCTTTTAGCCAATCAGAATCGGGAAAATATTTTGAATGAATAATAATCTCTTTTATCAGTATTTAACAAAGTTTGCTTAAATTCCCACAAAGGTAAGTCATACTTAAAAATGATAAAGTGTAACAGAATGCCTTTTCACAGCTTCCACCCGATACTAAAATAATATCATTTCACATACATTTTGTTATTTGTAATGACACTGATTTTACTAATGTCATCAAGCACAATATTTTAACTAAGCAAAAATCCAGAGCAGAGAGCTTTAATTTTGTGATAACAGTCAATAAATTCCAACCAACCAGACAAGAGTTGCACAATATTTTTCTGTGCTGAATTAAAAAAAAAAACATTTTCACCCAATCCAATATAAGTATACTCTTTCATCTGTAAAAAAAACACAATTACTTTGACAGCACTTTTGAATACTGATAGTTGATGGAAATAAAATCTTAAATCCCGTAAATTGAATAAATTAGAAGCAAATGAAATGACACCAAAGAAGATTCTCTAGAAGCAAAGAATCAACATAAACCTTAAAAAAGGTTAAAATTTTAGTCAATTGGCTACTTTAATTTAAAAATATCTGAGTTGGAATATCTTAATACTGAAAAAAAAAAAAGATTTCATCGTATTTTTTTTAAAGACGTGAACGGGTGTTAGGAAAACATGTTGTGAAAACGTAGGATTTTCTCAGAAATCAAAAGCAGTGCTGCAAAATAAGATAATTCACGTCAAAAATTGTAGCGATTTTAAGAATGCATAAGCTTCGCTAATACTAATCTAGCATTTCATGTTTATACATAAATAACAAGGGTAAATAATGACAGAAACAAATGACTTAATTGAAGCAAACGAAAGTGGATTTCTTTGAATCCAATGCAAACGAAACCAAGCGTAGCCAATAATAAGGAGCAAAATAATTTACTAAATACTAACTGGATTTTCGTCGCCTTCATCGTCGGAATCCGGATGATATGGTTCCGCACAAACTAAAAGAAAGCGAAAACAGTGCGTCATAGAAATACACTAATTTCAAAAATATGATAAATTACCCTTTATCGCTTAAAGTCTGTTTGAAACCGCTCCTTAGTGACAGCGGTTGCCAACAGGTATGATTTGAATAAATACATGAAAAAATTCTCGCCCAGCAATTTCGTTTTTAATTGAAAACAATTTTGTTTTCAACTGGAGCAAAACGCGTTACGTTCATCTCGCGAGAAATCAGCATGAAACGAAGGAATCCATGTTGTTGTAAATACCTGATTGTCGCCTAGCGTAGCGGTTTTTCGGAGGTTCTGAAACATTCAAATAAATAGCAAGTTAGAGAACTAAAGTCTGTCCTCGTTAAGTACACAAATCCTTCACTGCATCTGTCGTTTGGACGAAAAGGTCAACCATATCGAGTTGTGTACGCGAACTCTGGTTGGATACGACCAGGGGGGCAGAAAATTTATCATAAAACGACACAAAAACAATAAATTAACAGCATAAAGCCACAACAAGGTAGGCAAACCAATTTAATAAATAAGTAGTAAACGTAGGTTCTGCATATTCTACAAACTCCTTGCTACCTCGCATACACATTTTGCAAAAGCCGTAGCAACGATATATCTACCTGGCTCTTCGTCGTCGTCATCTTCATCATCGTCCATACCTTCATCATTAGCAGCTTCACTTACAAAGCTAACACCCCTTCCATTCTTTGCTTTCTTTCCATCCTTAGCGCGCTTCTCTTTCAATTTAAGTTTCATAAAGTAATTCGCAGCGAACTCGACAATGTCCTCAGGCTTATCGCGTAAGACCTGAACTGTAAAATCTTGCAGCATATCCGTAAGCCCGGCTGGTATTTCGAGTTCCATAATATGAGGAGCTCGTCAAAAGAGCAACTGAACAACAGACACAGCTTAACGAGCTCTAACTGAGATCTTTCATTTCAACTGACTGTGCCATTTCGGATCTCTTGTATGTAAGCAAACACATCTGCTTTGAATACTTACTCACGGCGCCTGCGTAAGGCTTTGGCGGTAAACGTCATTCAAGGATAAGAACCGTCCAATCAACCAATCAAATCATCGAATTTGTTCAGGCAACCAATAAGCTTCCGAGAACGACAGTTTTGTTTACATTAGATGGGTTTCCTTGGCCTCAGTAAAACGGTAAACAACTATTTAGACAACAGAAAAGAACGAAAATCCTACAAGAAAACAAATCGGTTACTTTCCGGACCCTCCAAAGGGATACTTTTCAGAAATTATTAGTTTTGCTCCATAGATTATAGAAGCCTTTTTTTTGTCTCCTTCGCAATAAAAAAGGGGAAGAAAAGTTATTTGCAACTTATCTGTTTTCATCTCAACTTGAACATGTGCTTTCGACTAACATGTCCCAAAATATAGTCGGTTTTTTGGCTGCTCTGAAAATTGCCCCGTTTAGTACTTTAATAGTGCAGACAGCGCCTTAAAATCTTTTATCCCTAAATCGATGAAAGATGTAAATTACTTGCCGCGAAGAATATTACAATTCAAATATGGCATCAAAAATTGTCCGACAGATGTCGTACTCAACGTTATGGACGTTAACCTCTACTACTTGACTGCATCATATCATCGCGATATCATCAGTATCGCTGAAAAAGCATCTCGATACAAAAACAGTGCAATTATAAAACTCATGCAGTCGCTCCGGTTGTTTCTGCTACACTAAGTTTCTCGTTGGTCTTCTAAAGCCTAAAACATATCGTTTTTTTTTTCTTGGGGTATCTTTTTCCGACCATCTGGGCGTTACCAGTTAGGCAGTTAGATCTTGCTTTAATTTTTACTCACATTATTTGTATTGCCTGATGGAAAAAGCGATTTCATCATATTGAATGCACTCGTGTAACGGTTCTAATAACTTTTCTCTGCAGAAAACAGAGGAAACCACCAAAATGACAATTTTTGTCCTTGGGAAACGCCATCCTTTGTGAACTGACGAGAAACTATTTTTCAATGGAAGGCTTGCCATGAAACCATTATCCATTATAAAAAAATCTACTCGTTACATTCACACTTTTGAATGTAAAACAAACGAATCTACTTGGCGGCCACTTTACTTTTCGATCGATGCTTCGAATCAACCGAAATGTACCGTGAAATGTATTTTCATGCAATGTTTACAAATCGAAAGAATTGTTGAAAAGTTGCAGTTACGCCTTTCACTGTAACGAGTGAGCCTAACGCAAAATAATGTAGATTCTTCATGTTTGGTTTAAAACCCCAAACCAGATTGGATTTACAATCCATAGTGATTGCCTCAGTAAAGCCATACTTATTTGGACAAGCTGTGGTTTAGTGCTCCGACATTTCAAAACGCGCTGTGTTCCTATTTATTTTAATAATAACACGGTGGATCCGGTCTTTCGCTTTTCAGGTCAAACGTTTGATTTTGAATTTCTTAATCAACACCTTTTTGAATGAAAGCTTGACCGTCAGCGCTTGCACAATCGGATTGCGAGCAGTTTGTTCGAATGCGGCCTGAGGGCAATTTTCCGTTTCGTTCAGTTTCCTTGTTTTATATTCTAAGCTTGACACAAAAGAAGTGCAGGCTTTATTACTGAGCAGCAGATTGCTATCAAAGACGGTAAACTACAGATTAAAACTAGTGCTCTAATATTGTCGGTAAGCCATACTAGCCAGAACTGAGAAGAAAAAAAAACTGTTTGCGAATATTCAAATGAGAATTTCTGAATTCAAAATAAATTTTGGCTGTAGATACCTGGCGAAGATGGGAGCTCGTCGTTTGGAGGCGTCGGTGGATTGCGGCTGCCTTTTTTTCCCCACGGAAAGAATACTCTTTTCATGCGTTTCCAGCTACTGCTGTATGCCATTGTTTATTCCGGGCTACCAACGGAGAATTTCCCGAAAATTTGCTACAGCTTTGTGGAGCTTTTTAATATGCCCCACGTCAGCATGAAAGAAGACGGTTTATCTCCGTTGGTTTGGACACGGAGGGATTCTCCTCCAGTTAGGAAAAAAGATGCAAGCCCATTGCACCAGAAGAGTTCAATAAATTTGGTTAATTCGATGTTTGGTTGAAACTGGGAACCAGCAAGCTTTCAGCTGCTATAGACGAGATCATTACCATTAAAGACAAGTAGACGAATCATGAATATATATAATAAGATAATGGAGGCGAGCCGTTCAGCTCTCGAAGGTGATTGGTCTTTGGTAGAACATAGCTTGCACAAAGTCTAAAACTGCTAAGCCGGCTACAATAACCCACACATGTGCTAAGCCAGTTAAGGTAAATTAACTCGCTGACAAGAGTGCAACGCTAAAACTGAACCGCGTTCATTCACTGAGTAAAACTAGAGATAACACCCTTAGCACGGTTCACGAAAAAGAATGCCTTTCTTAACTTTGCGAAAGGTTGCAACTCGATCGAAGATATAGCAAGGATACATTGTGCGAATGTTTTTGCAACTCGACCTGCGTGGGTGTAATGCATACCACAAAATGAAAACAAATGCAAAGTATGCTCTTGTGCGATATTTACTTAACTTCTAGAGGACGAGGTTATGAAACCGTCACTGGAGCAAATGGACGAGAATTTATTTCCTAACACAGTAAAGTGCGTATCTCCCAAGAAAAACGGTTGTGTTGTACAGGATTGTCGATGACGCGACAATTCCAAGCTTGGCTCGCCGGCGATGTCCCATATAGAGTAATGCAAATCGACAATAAGCCGAGTTGGCTACTTAGATAAAGAAAGGAAATCCCGCATTTATATTTAAGGAAACCAAATTACAGTTTGAAACAAAATTTAATAATGCTGTTGGGACTTTAAGGCTAAATAGAAGATTCTTTTAGCGGTTTCTTCTGTAACCACAAAGGGAATCGTTGCGTAGAAACCTCAGAAACCCAGATAGCCTTCCAAGCAAAATGTGAATTTTAATTTAAGCTTAAATTTTAGTATTTTTACCTGGAAGACATTTTAACCTACGGTAGATTCCATTTTGGGCTGGAATCACTGAAAAAATTCTGATTTTGTGGAGGATAAAAAAAAACTGGATTTCGTGGAGAAAACATTTAGAAAAAACACCCATGCTTTAAACTGAAACAACACCCATGATGAAAACACTGAACTCGATGTCCTCAAGATTCACTGGCTGCCTTGTGTCTTCCAGCCAATTTCACGGCGACATTTCCTCCATCAATTTTCTTTCACTTCATTAGTTTAACAATGTACCACTCAAAGAAAATGAGTGTACAATATCTAAAATTGAGGACAAACTGTAGAAACCAACCGCACTGCGTAAGGCCGATATGCCAAAAAGATGCAAAGACTATAAGGTAAATAAGAGGCAATATTTTCAATTGATATACCTTGAATGTTTTCCCCACTAACTACGTTAGGCCACCTGTGTGAAAACAGATGTTCCTGGCAGCGAAGTCTTTCTTTTGTTGCTTAACGTCCCCGATTAAAAGTCCTACAGAGTGTATTGTAAGAGGAAGACAAAACCATTTTTTACATACGTTGAATGGAGTGGGGGTGGGGGGGGGGGGGGGGAACTCCATATAGCGAATTATAAAAGGACGCTCTCGCCACAAAGGGCATCTATTTCAGCTTCAGATTTTTAAAAGAAAATTTGATAAACGAAGGGTTGGGAAATCTGTTGTTCAGGTAGTTAAAACTGCCTTCAATTACAACATTTTGAATAAACACCTTTGAAATTACGATCAGGTGGTTTTGGAGGGACTGTTAAGTTAGTAGAATCTAGCGTTCCCGCCCTCCCTTTAAAAAGGGGCTTCAGATAGCAGATCGAGCACCACATATTTTTTAATTTAAATTCAAAATTCATAACGGGCTGCAAGAAAGTGACGGATCAATTTTAGTATCTGGGCAACTTTGCACACACCCCTCCCCTAACTCAAAAAGTTATAATAAGTTAAAATGTTAGCGTTAATGTTGGGGTAGGGGAGGGGTAGGACTGTTTTAGTGATTGACATACAAAATCTATCTTTTGAAGCAATTGATAGTTAACAGCGTAAATTTAACGAAGTATATAGCCGATATTAAAGGTCCTATTTTTCAATAAGAGAACCTTTCTATTAAAAGAGGGTCTCAATAAGGTTAACCGTTAGCCGTAAAACGGGCAAAAAAGTTAGCCGTTAGGCGTAAATATTGAAACATTTTAGCCGTAAGCCGTAAAAGAATATTAACCATTAGCCGTAAAATAGCCAAAAATATTAACCGTTAGCCGTAAAACAGTCAAAAATATTAACCGTTAGCCGTAAAAGTCATCACCCCATTGAGACCTTCTTAAAATTCTGTATAAAGTTGTCAGGGGCGAAACTCAAGGCCTAGACTAGTAGCTAACATAGGAGACTTTGCTCAGTTTTGCAATCCCTACCCTACCCCTACCCCTCAAGCTATCCTTTGCACTCAATGCTGAAGAACCCAATACAGTCTTCTAGAAAGCCATTGCAAACACACTTTGGACATTCAACTGATTTCTGGAATCAACAAGGCAACGAGCTTTACACGGATAGATTGCCGGTCACACCAAAACGACCGCATGTATCATTAAAGCAAAAGCAAAGGTTTTTTTATGATGATGATGATAAACTTTATTAATGTGCAGGGTGATGGACTCCTGTAATGTGTCAATGTCACATAGCCTGTGAATATCCCATACTAATTTGGGGACACAATTAACAAATATTAAAAATATGGAAAAAAGAGAATTTAAAATACTTAAACTTGTATAAAATAATTCTGATGAGCAGAGGGGGAACAGCCCTTGCAGCAGTCTATGAGCACACTAATATCGCATTTGCGTACCTTTTTCCTGAAAATATTTAAAGTTTCAGCTGATCTTACGTCTAGGGATAATTTTCCCCACAATTTAGGCCCAATTAGATATGGCAAAGAATGTTTATTTAACAAATAAAGAAGCCTAAGCCGTGTATTACAGTGTGATAAAACACGACGGGCATTTGAGAACACGAGTGAAATGTAGAAAACACGAGCCGCAGGCGAGTGTTTTCTACATTTCTCGAGTGTTCTCAAATGCCTGGAGTGTTTTAATCACAGTGTAATACACGGCTTAGGCTTCTTTATTCGCTTTATGATATAGATTTTACATGCCGCGAGTTGAAACAACAAAGCACACAGATCGACAAACCGATGCCATTTGATACCAAATTCTCCACTTTTTTCGCTTCTTCTTCTTTGTTTGTTCTATTATTCTCAGCTTCAAAACTTTCTGCTGCTTCGCAGAGAATTCCATCAGGAATTTCTTCAAAGAAAAGTGTTTTTCGCCATCTCTTAGAGAATTGTCGAGTGGAGGTAATGTGGCGAAAAACAATAAAACACGATTTTCTATGTTTTATACTCTGATAAAACATAGGTTTTTGACCAATCAGAGCTCGCGTAAGAACGTAGCTATATTATAACGTATGTTACAGTATTATATCTAGGTGTGGAAAAGTCTGATTGTCTTAAAAAGTAAGAAGAATTATGATTATTAAACAGTTAAAAATATTACAAATATAAGTTGGGCATAGTTTGTGCTTCACTTTGTACGTAAGGGTGCAAATATCCTGCAAGCGCCTGCCGTTCATCAGTGTTGGTAACTCAGCTCTTTTGAGAAATTATGAATAGCTTGAAAGTTTGTCTGTATAGACTGCCCTCAATCCTAGGCCTCTTTCTTGCAGCCTTTCTAGTTTTCGCGCGTCACTACAGATCTACAAAAGTGCCAAACTAAATGACAGTACGCAAGGTACGGTAAGACTGCTGATTTAAATAGTACTCTAGTTTTAAGAACGTTTGAAAATTATAAATGAGATTTATTATTATTATTATTATTATTTACATTATTTATTAACAAACACTTAATACAAACAACCCTTTTTACAGAAAAAATACAACGTACTTAGCCCATTAGAAAAAAATGCAGATGAATTACAAAGTAAATCGACCGACCTGTTAGTTACAGCTTAAAAGAGTAGTTACGGACATAGACTCAGTCAGCTCCATTTCTTTGCTTTCCCCATCACACGAGGTTTTCCCCAAAAAACCGTTATTAAAATATTTGCTTTTTGGAGAGGTCTAGGCTCCTACTCCGTGTACCGACACAGATGACGTAAAAGAAAGACAGACAATAAAAAAGTTGTTACTGAATAATTTGCACATAATGGTGAAACAATGCATATGTCACCTGTTCCGGTACACGGAGTAGGAGCCGAGGTCTAGCGTTCATTTATTCGATAACAAATACGATGTGGGAAGTTCTTGCACAATAATCCAGGCAGGTCATACACAATATATATTGGTACCATTGAAATCTACGAGATCAGGTGAAAATAATCCCTGAATAGGACAGATTGGAAATAATGTTTGAACAACTTTTTGTGTGGGAAATCTTTCAAATGTGTGGCTATGAATGTTTCATCTGATGTTTCGGCCTTATGAGTACACCTTAAACTTGCCTAGGATGAGGAAAAAGAGGATAAAGCCGGTCAAGTTTATTCGCATTTTGCAGCATTTCCAGAAAATGTATATCCACCCCACACAGAAGGGACTTGTACTGTGGTGCTCTCCCTCGTGGATATTCCAATCAGTTCAGCTTCATAAATTACTTGAAATTTAGAGGAAGATATTTCCACGTAGAATTCGGTAAAAAAAAAGCTTTAATTCTTTATATAATAACAAATAAAGAAGCACATATCAGAAATGGCATTATTACATCTCTCTGTTAGTACGCGCGCTGTGATTGGTCAATTTAGCGGGGCCGTACTTCACTGTACGGCCCGCTAAATATCTTACAAACCTCGCTTTCTCGGTCCGTACTGTAAGTTACGGATCCTCGTTTTTTCCGCGTGGATTTATGGCCCGCGCGTGCTTGGGCCATAAATCCGAGCGGAAAAAACTCGGTCCGTAACTTACAGCACGGACCTCGAACTCGGTTAGTAAGAGGTATATGTGTTGTAGTTCAATATTTTCCTTGGTTTAAATTTTATTTGCCTTTGTTTTCTGGTATGGTAATGTGTGATAATGAGTTTGAAACAAAGGAAAATAAAATTTAAACCAACGATAAAATTTAACTACAACATATACAAGGGGCAGCAAATTTAAAGAAATACAAGACCACCTCTTCCACTCAACATTCAGAGTACACGGGAAACACGAATAACAATCGAAGGCATTTCATGATGAATTGTTGCTTAACCCACCGAGGCAGTTATTCTTGAGCACAATTTCAACAACTGAAATAATCGTCTTAAGATAATTGTGTCCAGTCTGTCCAAAACAGATGCACGACTAAAATACTGGCCTTGCTTTATCACGAAGCTTTGAATCGCTGACTTACTTTTCGGTCCATCCAAAATTAACGTGGGAGCTCGTCTTTTCGCTTAGCCGTAGAATTTGCGAATTACTTTCTTACGGCGTTCTGAGGAAATATCCCATATTTAAAACTGCATGTTAAATGATTGTTTAGAGGTGCGCTTTAGAAATAGAGAAAGAAATTCAAAAAAGAATAGAGAAAAACTCGTGACTTTATTAAATTGTCTAATTTGATAAAGACACGAGTGTTTCTTCTAATTCACGATACTGAAATTATAGAGAGCTTGGGACATTTATGACAGTTGAGTGTTTGTCGTTCAAATGTTTTACTTTGAAGGGTTGAAAAGATGCTGGAACCATGCCGTATTGGTCTTAGGGGGTATAAATTTTAGAATTTTTTATTTTACATGTGGTTGTTCCCCCCGGACAAGTCTAAGAGACGGACCATTAGAAAAGTGATGGGGGGGGGGTGGGAAATTTTCAGCTTGCACGAATTTTTTTTTTCGCTCACTACTTGTGCAGGAATTTTTTTTCAGGTGAACCCCTCTGCACGAATTTTTTTTACTACGTGTGAAAAAGTCACAATTGGACCTTCCTTCTGCACGAGTTTTTTTTTTTTTACCTTCTTCCTTGCATGAATTTTTTTTTTTGGCATTTTCCCTTGCATGAATTTTTTTTTGTTTTTTTCCCCACCCCCACCCCCATTACTTTTCTAATGGTCCGTCCCTAAAGAAAATGATAACAAGTGTACCAAAACAAAGCATTTTTAAAACATGAATCAAGTTGTGAAAAAATATATTGATAATTTTATTTTCAGTGTCTGGTTCGTCTTGGACAATAAAAAATTTGAAAAAACGTTTTGTACCTAAAAAGGGTTTTTAGAGATTGCGATATAACAATTACTTTTAGTTGTGTACCTTCTCACTACATTGTCTGATATGAATAGTTATTACGACAGATAATATATATGGCAAGTTGCTTTCGTTACCATGTTTACAAATCTACTTCCATTTGTGTTTCCTTGAAGATTTTAAATCATTTATTAACCATTTCAAGAGCCTTCATGCGATGTGAAATTTTTGTTTTTATGGAAAGAGCGAAAAGAAATTAAATTGCTTTTTTTCTATTAACTTGAGCAGATCAATCTATATTTTGTCGGAGTCTTATCCGGACATATACTCCGTGATTATTGACTCCACAGAAGCCCGTCATGGCGATGGACTCCTGTTTTACTACAAATATAGCTGTATTTTCTGACGTTAATCTGATTCACTTCTAGACAACCTAATGCAGAAAAAGGTTTTTAATTACTACTTCTTTTGGTCGTTTATGAAATTTAAAATCTGCTATTACACTTTGGAGACTTTAAGTAAAGATGACACACGCAGTGAACAAATTCCTCCGAAGCAGTAAAGGTTTTAAATTCGTTTGAGACTAGAGACCGGTTTTGTCCGGTCGTTTCCCATTTCCATGTACTTTGAGACCAATCTGATTTGAGGGCGGGTTTTTCGGCGCTCACAAGGCGCTTGTGACACCAAAAACTATCACGTCTGGTGCTTTCAGAAATATGTCCGCGACTTTGTAAAATTGTTGAACACCCTGAACAGTACTGCTGCTTTTCACGTCAATGGAAAAATGTTGAGAGAGTTGCTGTTTTCAAGCCCTCACTTCGAGAGCCCTACTTGTCATATTATTTGTTTTATACCGAGCTCATTCTTTCGGAAAAATGACCTCGTTCATTGGAACACCATTATGTCTACCATATATTAAATGTTCGAGAGCCTCATTGCCCGTACCTCTATTAAACGGGAACAATTCGTCTAAACCATTTAAAAACAAACTCCTTTCAGGAATAACGTTTTCAAGAAATCGAATGCTTCGTCGCTCTTTCTGTATTCAGTTGTTTTGAAAAACGTGTTAATTCCATTTCGTTTTGTGACCTTTTGTACAATTATATAAATGATATTTAATTGATTCGCGGATTTATTACCTGATGCGGCATCTCCTAAAATCTTTATCTACAAAGAAGCCTCGTTAATGTTTGATTAAACGCAAGTTTTAACCGCAGCTAAAGAGATGAGACGACGCGGTTACATATTTGTCTGTGGTACTGCCGCAATGGCGACGAACTGTCTGCGATAAAAATGTCTGTACTTCTTCAGACACGCATTTCCACGAGATAAATTTGGGCCGGCGATAGCGCAAGCAATTTCTTCAATATCCACAGTTCAAAAATTGGTTATAATGATCTGGAGAAAAGGTGAGAATTTCATTTTGCTCTTGATGTAAATGTCTCCCAAGTCCAAAGCAAGCATTTAAACTGCGAGCTATACACTGTAATTTAATCGTAAATGCATTTTTATTCTGAGACAAAATTTTGATGCCACCAGCTATTTTCTCTAAAATTTTGCCAATATGAACTGATTTATTAAAACGGCGCTAACATATCATGAACACAATTTCAACAAAACAAAAGAGTATATTAAACGACGATCTCCCCCACAAAGAAAAAAAATTAGCGAAGCTTAAGAAAGTAAAATTTTGAGATACCAGACGCGGTTTTATTCTAACTTCAAAACATAGGCGTTGTTTTAAATTACATAAAAATGGAAAAGTCGGAGAATCGCAAAGAAGTTGACCCCTACAAAACATGTAATTTAAAAGCAAAAAGAAAAATATTATATTTCTACTCTCCTAATGAAATTTGCATGGATAGTGATAAAAGAATTAAAAAAATCTTTGGTGTATGTTGTCTGAACAAAACATTCGAAAAAGTATTATGCGAGAAGGCGTGCATAGTTCAATGGTTTGTGAAAATAGATTTTTTTCTCGGTGTCAAAGAAAATCGATGTTATATGTTCTTTTGGCTGACTGGAGCACATCTCTAGGAGCGTTACTCTCATATATTTCTAAATTCTTGATCGTGCGTTTTGACCGATCTAGTTATCTTTTCTAGATATGCCTTTCGCATGAAATGATGGTGTTTTTGCTGAGATTCAAAGCTGTTGGCAAAGGCTCCTGCTGCCGGAGTGATACGATTACCAGTTTTTATTAAGTCTTATGCAAATTTAAAGGTAATCAATTGACGGAAATAAAAGCTGAGAAATTAATTACAATTAGATTATTTGCTCTCCCAATCTCTATGATGAGGTGATAGTTGATCAGCTCATAGAAATCGAGAGCGAATTAACTAATTGTTTCAGTAAAAATCATAGTAAACGAATCATGTGTCGGTTAAAAAAATACCAAAATATTAAATCTTCCTGCGAAACTTCGCTAAAGCGTGAGGACGACGCCATTTTGAAAAGTAACGATCTTCAACCAAGTGCTGCATTCTTAATGGATGATTGTGTCCAGTAGCTCAGCCAATCAGATTGCGGCATTTGCATTAGTGTACTAGTAGATTTTTACTATTGGCTGATAGTGTGCAGTTGCTCAGCCAATGAGGTTGCGGCATTTGCATTAGTATACTAGTAGATTTTACTAAAATCGAATAGTACCCAAGCAAAGCAGCGCTCAGTAGCTCTTAAAAAAGTCACTTTGTGTGGGTTTATTCACAGATGAAAAGCAAGAATAATAAACAAACACTACCAAAGTGACGAACTGTTCAGTAGCTTTAAAAACACAGTTACTCTGTGTGGTTTTATTCGAGGATGAAAAAAAATCTAGAATCACATCCTATATTCATACAGACGGTACCACATCACAGAACTGTTCGGTAGCTTTCGCATGAGTAAAGGTAAAGGTATTGATACCTTGCAATTTCATCTACTTCAAAATCTAGTTTCAATGAGAAAACTATATATATATACAAAGTACATCGAACAGTACCACAGTACAGTACTGTTCAGTAGCTTTCTAAAGAATGGTCACATTGCATGGTTTGATCCACAGATGAAAAATAAAGAACCACACTGTATAGTAAAACAAACAGTACCACAGTACAGTACTGTTCAGTAGCTTTGAAAAAGTGTAGCCACATTGTATGGTTTTATCCACACTGGAAGAAAGTTAGAACCACGTTTTGCATGATCAATTGTTATAACCACAGAATTTCTTTACGTTTGGTCAAATTGTTAATTTATTGGACGTTTCGGTAAATATATGCTTCAATTTGCGGCTTTTATTAGAATAAAACATTATGAATAACTCAACAACAGTTCTTTCGTGAAAACAGGGTAAATTTAAAGCTACCAAGCTTAAAGACAAAGCAGTAATTTAAGTGCAGAGTTTAATTGTTCCCAAACGAGATACAGTACAACTGAAATTGCGCTCGTGTAAGTGTGCGTGTAACCCATATATTTTTTGTCATGATATGAGTGTTTGTGTGTTGTGTGTGACTATATTGTTGCGTGTATGTGTGTGTGTACTCTATGTATTTTTGTCATGATATTAGTATTTGTGTGTTGTGTGTGATTATGGGTGCATGTGTAAATGACAACACTTGAAAGCTAAATGAAGGGGAGAAGCGCAGCATTTTTATGCAAAATAAGACGAGTCATTAAAACACAATCAAACCGCCTTCCACTGAGATCAAAGAGTCTTGGCAACGAAACAGCTAATTTACCTTGTTTATACTGATACAAACCCTGGAACTATTAACACTTTAGTCATATTAGTCAGTCATAGCAAACTATCTGAGGTTAGTCTTTCGATGGCCTAAACATTTGAACCTTGTATAGCACCTGCGTTCGTACTCTAAGATATGGAGCCCTGCGAAACAATTTGACGCATTCTCGAACAAGTGATCGTCAAACAGCGAACAATTTATTGTGTTGACTCACCTGCTCCAGGGTCAATTTCCGACCATTCGAACGAGGGCTTGTAAGTTTCCGATAGATTCACTCCGGGATGTTCAACGGATACCATGTTTCCTAACTTCAACGTTGTTAATTGTGTTACAAAAAGAAAACCTGTTTTGTTTTGCGATCTCAGCTTTTTCAGCAGGCTTAGAATCTTGTTCGGCGCCTGCGCACAAAGTTTAGCGACTTATTTCTGCTGTATTTACCACCTGCGTTCTATTGACGCGAGTTTACTATGCAGAACCTACATTGTAACCTCATTATCTTTATGGCTGAAACACAGTAGGTAATCTGCGTTTTTGACGTTCAACTTCTTTGGGTTGATTCTACAACCTGTTATTGCTTAAACGCGGCGCGTATGAATTCCTCGACAAATACCACTGACTGACAAAATGCGCCACAAATCATCCCCCCTCCCCTCCCCCCCAAAAATATGAAATATGACTTGATGCTTTGAAGAGGAAGGCGAATTGAGTAATGACTATGACCACGAGATCATCACTAGTCATAGACTCCTACAAAAATAAAAATGCGCCACAAATCATCCTCCCTCCCCTCCCCCGCAAAAAATATGAAATATAACTTGACGCTTTGAGGGGGAAGGGCGAATTGAGTAATGACTATGACCACGAGATCATCACTAGTAATAGATTCCTACAAAACTATTAACTATCACCAGGCGATGGCCTCCTGTTACGACAAAATTCGCACAAACATTTTATCCCGTAGAAATGTCACGCATAGCATAACCGACAATTTTTCCCGCAGAGTTATATAAGTTAGAATGCACGAATGTTTTTACTACGTATGAAAAAGTCACAATTGGACCTTCCTTCTGCATGAATTTTTTTTACCTTCTTCTTTGCATGAATTTTTTTCTTAGCATTTTCCCTTGCATGAATTTTTTTTGTTCCCCCCCCCCCCATCACTTTTCTAATGGTCCGTCCCTAACCTCGACGGTATCAGAGTCGGAAGAATCAGAACGGTTTCATTTTCTTCTGATTCCGCTTATGACTCCGACACTTAAATTGGATTGTCGGAGTCGCAAGCAGAGGCGGAAGTGACAAACCAATCGTAAGGCCTGGATTCTAGCATTGTAATTGGTTTATTCTTCCGCTTCTGCTTCCGACTCCGACAATCTAGTTTTCACTAGATCGTAAGCGACGGAGCCAACTACATGTATACCACGCTAACTAATTATTAGAAACACAGGAATAAACCCATTTGGTAAGAAAACAACAGAAACACTGACACACAAGAAAAATGGCTTATGGAAGGAATTAATAACGGCAGTTTTACCACCGTAAGGTAAAAAGAGGGTGATGACGTTTCGAGCGTTAGCCCTTCGTCAGAGCGACATAGAAGACGAAGGGCTAACGCTGGAAACGACACGGCAGAGCGGGTTGAACCTTACGATGGTACAGCTCACATTAGTAAAATTGTGCTAGTATACTAATGCAAGTGCCGCAATCTGATTGGCTGTGCTACTGCACACTATCAGCCATTAGAGTGCAGCCTTTGGTTGAAGATCGTTTTCAAAATGGCGACGTCTTAGCGCGTTAGCAAAGTTTCGCAGGAAGATTTCGTATTTTGGTATTTTTTTCACCGATACATGATTCGTTCATTATGATTTTTACAAAATCAATTAGATTATTCGCTGTCGATTTCTATGAGGTGATAGTTTGATTCGGCCCTCGGCCTCATCAACTATCACCCTTTTTAATTCGCCACTAAATTTTCTGCGATTCTTATTGGTTTAAATCGATCACGTGACGCGATAGTGTCCCATAGTGCCCTTCCGAGGAAAATCCCCGGATGGATAGTACGAACTTGTCCGTGAAAATGTGAATTTTCTGACAGTTACCATATTTTTTAGGCAATGTACGTTGCAAATTATTGAAATTTCAGGCTGTACACATGGATAAATATTTGAATGATCTGCATTTACTGGGTTTTGACTCTTTTTCAACTGGCGCGCGGATGAAAATTTAGTGGTGAACAATAAAGACAATAGAGTGTTTATGTCTCGGAACTATCGGTCCGATAGTTGCCCCTTAGTTCAAATTTTATTTTTCTTTGTATCAAACTCGTACATTAGCATCAGACTCGTTCCCAGTCGCTCCTGAGGCGGTTTTGACTAGAACGCATTGCATCAAGGGAAGGCCGCACGAAAATCGGGTAGCTTTTCTTTCGCCCTTCCCAGCCTGCCCCGCGACCTTGACATCATTTCTCCCCAGTCTTTCATCGCCTTTGAAGGACAAATAAGTAGGGACTGGGAACGAGTCTGCATTAGCATACCAACAAACTGAAAGGAAAAATCAAATTTGAACAAAGGAAAAACTGAACCACAACATATATTAAAAATTATTGTCTTCAATCTCTATGAATAGTGGCTTTAAAAATACTTTCCTCACTAATTTGCAGCTCGGTAAAATGTTCTGCCACAGGACTCCGACACTAGGAGCGTGCCTCTTTCTTATGACCTCTTGAATCGGGCGTTTTGAAAGACCAGTTTGCTGCGTTCACACCGGAGCTTAAACATGTTTTAAAGCTGTTTAGTTAAATATGGTTTGGAATCACTCTGTGCAAAACAGCTCCGTGTAAATTCTCTACTGACTTGAAAGTTATTTCTAATAAATCACTGTTACACTCTTTTTCTCACTATGTGTAAAGATTGCACTTTAATTGTTTGGGAGGCTGTTGTGAAAATTTCAAAACCTAGTTTAACTAAACAAGTTTAGTTGGTGTGAACGCGGCACAGTAGTTATTTTTAGAAACACGTTGTCCTCAGCAATTCGACTCATAACGGCTTCCATTATTTTGTGATACTGCTTCAAATTATTTCAAATACCTTGCCATGTTGGGATGGCTTTGTTACAAACAGATTTTTCGAGGACCACCAAGCTGTTTGCAGTGTGCGATGACATGCGCAATTGCTGAAAGGCATTATGGGATTGCAAATTCATTGCACTGAGAAATGGCCCGTACAAGAGGGTCTCAATGGGGTTAACCGTTAGCTGTAAAGCAGGCAAAAAAAATAGCCGTTAGGCGTAAAACAGCCAAAAATATTAACCGTGAGCCGTAAAACAGTCAAAAGTATCAACAGTTAGCCGTAAAAGTCATCACCCCATTGAGACCCTCGTACAAAGATAACTACAAAGAAAACTCACTCGTTCGCTGAGCTCACTCGTTCGTTTTCTGATACTACTCAACTCGTGAATAAAATCGTACATGCGCATTTTCCATGGTGTAATTTGTTTATTTTATAGATACTGAGATTTTTGAAAAGCCAAATTTTGTCAATCTTACGCGCGTGTTTAGGGAACCCATTCAACTGAAATGTAAGCGTGTAAAACTAGAATAACTAAAAGTTTCTCTTTCAAAATCAAATATTTAATGAAGTAATACAAGAAATAAAACGTCAGTTTATACCTTCACAACTTTTATAAACATTTTTCAGCTGAAAAAAAAACCTGACTGAGGCTTATAGGTTCAAATTTAATCGAAATCGCGATGCGATGTTGTTCACTAGTGAGTTTTCGTCGTTCGCGTTTGTGATTGGACGAACGACGTTTTTTCACTAGTGAGTTTTCATCGTTCGCGTCTCCTATTGGCTAATGCATTTTACGTATCATTTTTACGTACTCTTTTTTTCGTGAGGAAATCTCAGTATCTATGATATAAAATGAAATATGGAGGAGATTTCTCTATTGCGCACAGCTTGCTTGGCAGCTCTATCGCTTTTGCCAACGTGTGCAAACCTGGGCGAACATACCATCATTTCGTGTGAAAAGCGTTTCTCAAAATAACAAGGTCAAAATGTAATAAGGGTAAGTTGAAGCCACACAGCTAGCAGATGAGCTCTGGGTTCCCACATTATGAATGTCAAGATGATGAAAAATGGTAGGGTAGAACCCCCGGGGGGGGAGTACTCCCTCACAGGAGCCTAATGGGGATGCGCCGCTGGATGGGGTCGCATTTTCACAACTGCAGTGACTATAATGGGGTCGCATTTTCAATAGCGTTACTAGAATGGGGTCGCAAATTCTCGAATTTCGGGGGTAAATACACGGCACGTTTGTAAATATTTACAGTTAGCAAACGTACCAGAACAGGAGCCCATGACCCGGTCCTGACCAGAATGCTTGTATAGTATGTGAAAGTAAAGTGTTCTTTATTCACTTTAAAAAATTGTGTCAATTCATTTTTGGATGACCCGGCTTTTTAAAGGATTGACAAGGTAGATGCATAAATAGAAAGTGACTAAGTTGGGATCGAAAAAATTACCTTTTCCAAAAAGTGACTAAGATGGGGTCTATAATTGGCCACAAAATAGACTAAAATGGGGTGGGGGCTCTGAGAGGCCAGCGGCACATACCCAGCAAACATTAACCCAAGTAACCCCCCCCCCCGGGGAAGAACCCAGAGCTCATCTGCTAGCTGTGCCATGCTGATGAGGCCTAACAAGGCCGAAACAGCTGTCCATGGCTGCTGGCTTTTGAGCTCAATTTTTTCATCTTTTTTTTGGTAGCAACAGGGTTTTATCCCTTCTACCACTGTCACCTCAGTGCGCATATGTGTGGCTTCAACTTACCCTTATTACATTTTGACGTTGTCATTTCAAGCCACATCCCACAACCCTACCATCTTTTATCAAAATAACAAGGTCTGCCAAAACGCCCGATTAAGAATCTCATTATTAAATTGATTTAGGCAAACCTAAAAGCGGAACTCCTCACACAGTCCCTCCAAAATGCTTGAAAACTTGTAGAAAGAACTGAGCTTTATGCTTACGTCCCTCCAAAAACGCTTGAAAACTTGTAGGAAGAAAATTTTTCCTCCAAAACCGCTATGAATAATCCGTTTCTTCAGCAAAACATTGTAGACTGCTGTAGACTGCTGGCTGTAGGTTGTGTAGCCGCGGCAAGCCGCGAAAAGCGCGCGAAAAACAAAGCCTCGTTTCGGTTTAAGACCTTCTAAATATCCCGGATGACTATGGCCGCCATGTTGGGGCAACACTGTCGTCGTCGTCGTCGTCGCTAGGCGCACGCGCCCGCGAGCCATGTCGCTAGCCACGATGACCATGAAAACTCAAACGCATGGTTTTCTCAATTTCTATCCTCGCACGATAGTTATGGGGCTCCGCTCTGCGGCTCTTCGAGCCGCTGTGGAGCTCCGCTATAAGTTAAAATGGTAATGGTGATGACTTCCTGTCTGCCACTATTCACCTCGATTTCAGAGAATAATCGTTAATTATCAGCTCGTTTCAGAAACCGTTTTCTCACAGAGGAGGGACCCTGGGAACAAGATTGTGTCATTCAAAATTGATGATGTAGCGTGAGAGCGCCGGAAATCTAATCAATTTACTCTCCCATCTATTGGGTCAGCACAGACATCCCTCACATGTCATTAAGCCGTGTTGTTGACGGTTCACAATTTAACACATTCTAGGCAGAGAGAAATCCATTCGCTTCAATCCCGCACGTAATAATGAAGGACAGAGCAAGACTCCTACACGGTGCATTTTGGGTTCTGCTCGCGGCCAAATTTTGTGAGTACAGGTTAAACTTTTTCTTTTCTTTTAATATGAAACGTGCAGTTGCATAGTAGTGCTAATTTAGAGTATGGCTGACGAAAGTTCAACATGTTCGACATAGCGTGCTCTGTCGTCCCGTCAGGCTGTCCTAAAATAGCCTTAATTGGTCTTGTTAGCTGAAAATGCTGAATAAATATTCGCACAAGAGAACAACTCGAGAAATTGATAAATGTATTAATTGTACACGCTTCCCCAGCGTAGAATACTTTACTTGCGAAACAAACACACAACGCGGTGCTGTACAAAGGAGGGAAGGGTAAAAGTAATAAATCTTCTGGTTATAGCAAAACTCTTCTCGGGTATACGTTTTATTGTGTAACAAACTCATATCGTTCAGTTATTTGATCATTTTAAGGAATCTTAAGAGCAGAAAACAATCGTGTTATTCGAGGCTATGTTTGTACCTGTAATCTAAACAATCTATAGCCATCTGGCCTCCGCGCCTTCAAGTGTATGATTCACCAACTGCAAAGTGTTATTTTTTATTTATTTTAATTCATCTACGGTTCAAGATTACGCGACAAATTTTAACGTTTGAACTGCAGTGTGACTTGCGAAAGATGTACCGTATTTTTGGACACGGTCGCAGGCAAACTCAGAAAAACCAAATCTGGGCCGGTTCATCCAATAGGAGTCGAACCTACGACCTTCCGATTACTATTTCAGAGGCTCTACTACTGAGCAAGGCCATTAAGCTAGGTTCATGGGACAAACATCCTGCATACTGCAGTGAGTATTGTTAAAAGAATGATCTCGTTTTTGCCCTCGTATCTAACTCTTCGGGCTAAACTCCTGGTCCGGTGGCAAAATGGAAGGAGCAGAGGTCCAAGCGGAAACCCATTTTTTTTTCTTTTAAAAGAATCACAAAGATAGATGGGAAGTTTTGTTACTGAGCTCCCAGGATTTTCTTTGACAATAACTTTCAGTTATCTTCCAATTTATCAATTAGTTTCATGACGCACACCTAATATTACCATTACCATTTACAGTCTCAACGTAATTTCCACACTCTTAAATTCCACTTCCACGCGTCGGAAAATTATCTGAAAGTCTTAAAATGCTGTCAAAAGAACTCCATTTCCCCGAATATTTGTTCCTTCATGCCTCAATACAAGAGTTTACGAGGTTTTGAGACACAGTTGGAAAATCGAACTTAATTTTACACCCTTATTCATTTACACTTCCAGTTGTCAGATAATTATCTGAAAATCTTAACATGTTGTCTAAAGAGTTCCATTTCCTATTTCTCTTGGGTCCCTAGCTGAAAACGAAATTTTGAAGACATGCACAGTTGGGAAACTGATCAAATGAGTCGTTTTTACATTCTTTACTTACACTTCCACTTAAACTTGACAGAAACGTACCTGAAAATCTGTCTTAAGATCTCCATTTCCCTGAACTGAATATTTCCTCCTGCGTGCCTCAATACGAAATTTCGGGAGGCTTTGAGAGACCGTTGGAGGGAAAAGTTAAAGTTATTTTTGAACAATCAACTCCTTTTTGCGGCATTAGCTTACACTTCCACTTGTCAGAGAATTATCTGAAAATCTAAACTTGTTGCCTGTAGAATTCCACGTCCCCGATTATTTGTTCTTGCGTGCCTCAATACGAAGTTTCGCTTGGTCTGAAGACACGTTTGGAAAATCAAAGTTATTTTTGAACGATTTTAATTAAAACTGTTTTGCGGATTTAATGGCTTGTCACCGTAAATTTAGCGGTAAATGACTTTGAAAGGATGATTTCAGCACCTTGTAGCGGCGACAAGACCAATTCTTCTTCATTGCCTTCTCCAGGTCCAAATATAGAATTAATTTACACGATAATTGTTCTGGACAAAAGATTCCTAAATCGTTTTCTGTCCGACCATAAGTCACGCACAAAAAAAAACAAGTTTCCGGAGACATTATTTAAGTACAAGCCTCCTGAATCGGTTTCTTCTACATATTTTACACTGGTAACCCGGTTGACATTTTAAAAAAAAGCGTTCTTGTTTTTCAACAATTACCTCCTTTACGGATTTATTAATGGTTTGGTAAATGGCTTCGTGGAGGTTTTCATCACCTCGGGATAGAGTTTCCTTTTGGTCTAATGTGAAAATTTGCATGGACTGAATGCATGATTTTGACCGGACCAAATTGCGGTCATGCCGGATGTCAAAAGCTGTAATTTTTTAGAGACTTGCGACTCCACTAAAAACCACCTTTAATTCTTTAAGTGATATACCTCGTGTTGGGTAAATACCAACGGGCCGACGAGGCTGTGAAGCTAAACCCTAAAACAAGAGTAACAAGAGCTTTCTTGAAACTTCGACGTACGTTGATGCCCCGTTGGTCTAGCTTGTCATAAGATCGAAATCTCTCTCTTGTCCCAAACACCAAAAACAATACTTCTTTTCAGAGATCGCGCTCGACAAAAAAAGAAAAAAAAAAAAAACTACCGATTTACACATGGCTAGTACCCTCAAATATGTGTATATGTTTTTTTTGAAACTGGACAATATTTCTGCACTCAAGTTTTCTTTCAGGTTCAAAATTCGGTTAAACCTTAAGAGCTTGTGTACCAATGTCTGTCGTATTCCATAACCCCCACCTCATCGCCACAGCCCCACCCCGCTTCTGCCCCCCGGAAAGTGAAAACGTCCGTACCTCATTTTAAATCGGACGCAGGACAACAACACAACAAACGTACACTAGGTCTTTCATAAGTCCAGATGAGAACCCTCACTTGTATACACTTTTTTTCAATAAGTTATCTCTCGATATCCGGCAAGCTCACCCCTCGAGCAAGTCCCGGAGCAAGTATAAGAGAGCGTTATTTGATAGCCGAAACGCTCTTGTTGACATCGCTGGTGATAAGAGCGATTCAAGTGGGAATTTCCGTTGTGCAAATGGGATTTCCTTCTAACCTGACATTTGTTTCAGCTTGAAATTGTATCCGCGACCTCAGCCCACCCATGTTTTAAGACATTTCACTTCTTTTGCTCTCCCGTGACTTTGGTCTCCATCTTGAAGAGCATTATTATGATAGGTGACATTTCACACACTCGTGAAGCTTAAACATTTTTCGAGTGCTTCATTTCCGACTTTGGCAAAGGACTCTACTGTTCGGTGATGGACAAAACACTGACCCCCCAATACATGGACTACCCTAATGGACTACGTACATTGTTCCAGTATAATTATTCAAAATGGCGCGCATCGTTCCACATGGCATTCAGCCGCCATTTTGAATAACTATACTGAAACAATGAATTTAAGTAGTTCATTGGGTAGTCCATGGACTCGGGGTCAGTGTTTTGTCCATCGCCCTACTTTTCTGACCACCGGTGCTATTTTAGCGTGCTTCAATTTTGGCGAACTTGTATGGGTTAAAAAAGAACGGATTCAAAACGTTGCAATGAAATGGTGTAAAGTCTATGTCGAATACAAACCAATAAGTAATAATCCGGAAGTACTGTAAAATATTAAAATAATAATAATAATAAAAACTGTTTCATGCTGGTTACGGCTAATAGGAGCTTGGATAGGAATAGACACATGCAAAAATTTTGGTTGAATGATTGATGTTCGCCCACCGAGTCTTCGCCAAAAGTAAGAATGCCTCCAGTGCAATAAAAGTTTAGTTACGCAAACAAGTCCCACATCTCAAGTTAGCATAACACAACCGATTTTATTCCGTCCCTCATGTAGGATAACCGCGAACCAAAGTTATTTTTCAATGCTAAATGGACATGCATCATTGATTCCGCATGCACAAACGGTCAATCAAAAATTTTTAACAATGTTCGGTCCCAGCTCCGACAAAAGTAACTCGTCCTTCAAAAATTCCATCGCTATTTTTGTTGAAGATGCTGCAAAACAGGTTCTGACACAAAGAAGCAAAATTGCACAGGACGACATTTTCGAACGTTTAATAAAACAAAGAGTCGTAAAACTCCCAGCTGTTTTTATTTCTACAGAAAAAAATGGAAAAAAATTAATCCATTTAAGGGAACGTAAGCCATTTAACTTCACTAGTGAATTGTCTCAATCGTCCAATCACCAAAAAGAGTAATGAATTTTTATTTTTGACACCGATCGCATGAATTTTATTCAATGTCGTTTTCAACACGCAAATATCGGTTTCTATGAAATAATAATAATAATAATAATAATAATAATAATAATAATAAATCAAAGTAGGACTATGGTGAACTCGTGGATATGTTTACAAAACAGAGAAAAAAGAAATAATTTAAAAATTAATGAGGTGTTTTTTCAGAGTTGTGATTGAATGAACTTGAAGATAATTTTAATAATCTATAATCACAACATAAAAGTGACCAGGGAGCTGAGTAGCTTTTTGAAATAAACATACAGTGAGTACATGACGCCAATCATTTGACTACACTAGGCATCAGTTATAAGGCAGGTGGCAAGCATACAGTTGTTAAAAAATTTGATAACTTAACATAAGGGTACAGGATTAAATGGCACCGAAATCAAATGTAGTTCTGGTATCCTGCTGCTCACTGTCTGTATGTTCAAAGTAACAGGGTCCTTCTGAATAAGGTCTGAATTTTGTTGCCATGACATTGTCAATTTTATCATCATTATAGTTTTTGTTGTCTACAAGTCTATTCAATGTATGCAACAGAAATATCCACCTTGATTCTGCAGCTGATAATGAACAAAACCATGTAGGATAGCCCAGCTGATGTGATGATCTTAAAATCCTTAAGACTCTCAATCCTTTATCAAGTTGAATTAGTTTATTTACCGTACCATCTCATTTTAGGTTATCAGTGGTATATATATTCAGGGTTGCACTTAAAAAAAATCACACTTGCCATCATTAATACAGCAATACATCTTTGTTTTTATCCTTATAACTTCTTGTTTTTACAATGTAAATATGATGAGTCACACAACAGTAAGCAAAACAGGTAAGCCTATTTTTCCAACATGTCTACTTCAACACAATCTAGTTCACTTCAAGGTAAATTCGGAAATCAATAGACAGAAAACGTTTCATTGTAACGGCTTGTGGTGTATTGTATATAATATAACGCTTAATACATTTTCTACATGACTTACTCTTTTCGAACCCTAGTAGATGTAAAAAGCGGATTCCAAGACAATTTTAGCTTATAAGCTAATTTGACAAAGATTTTGTCTGTGATTTCATACAATCAAGGATTTAACAAAGTACATGTCGGATGATCGGGTGGGCGGGTGGGTACCTCTGTGAAATTGTTAAGTTTCTGATAATCAATAAAGAGTGTGGATAGGCCGCCGCCAAGCCTATGTGAAATTGACATGAAGCTGATCAAAGATTAAACAAAGTACATGTCGGATGATCGGGTGGGCGGGCGGGTACCTCTGTGAAATTGTTAAGTTTCTGATAATCAATGAATAGTGCGGATAGGCCGTCGCAAAGCCAATGTTAAGCCGATGTCAAGTCTATGTGAAGCTTATAAAATCTGATGAAGGAATCTGACTCATTTTCATTACATAATCAAAGATTAAACAAAGTACATGTCGGATGATCGGGTGGGCGGGCGGGTACCTCTGTGAAATTGTTAAGTTTCTGATAATCAATGAATAGTGCGGATAGGCCGTCGCAAAGCCATCGCCAAACCGTCACAAAGTCGATGCCAAACCGTCACCAAGCCTATATGAAATTGACACGGAGTTAGCCCTAACATAGTCTATATGAAATTGATGCCGGGTTCCAAGACAATTTACGTTTAATCTAATTTTGACAAAGATTTTATAAAAAATTGAATTCTAAAACAGATTTAAAGGATTAAATTGATTTGATAAAGATGGAACAGAAAAACGTGAAAGAATTAAAATTACTCGCCAAAGAGCGAAGGATACCTAGATATTATAGGCTGTGTAAAGAACAACTTATTGAAGCTTTAGAAAATTTTATAACTCCTCATATAAAACAAACAAAAACTAATAAGTATAAGTGTATTCACGATAAATTAAAATATTATTGTATGTTATGTGAAGGATCACAAATATGTGAACACAAAAAACAGAAATCGCGTTGTATTGAATGTAATGGCGGCAGTATTTGTGAGCATAAACGGAGGAGGTATCAATGTAAAGAATGTAATGGGAAAGGGATATGTATTCATGGGAAACAAAGATGGTTTTGTAGAATTTGTGAAAAACAAGATGAATAAAAAATTATGTTATATAACCTAATAAATGGTTACATAACAAAAATAAGGCGTGGAATAAAATTGATTTAAAGACGTTCAATATTTAACAAAAATTAAAATGGAACAATTAAGATATTTATATACTTATGAATTAAAATTAATGGCAAAAGATCTAGAAATTAAAGGAAGATCAAAAATGAGTAAAAAAGAGCTAATTGATGAAATTAAAAAATTTACAGATGTGGATATTGATAAGTTAATTGAAAAAGTTACCACAACTAGTAAAATTATTTGCGATCATGGGAAATTAAAAAAATTTTGTAATGATTGTAATAGGTATAATTGTAAGCATAATAGATATAAATATCGCTGCAAAGAATGTGGGGGAACACAAATATGTAAACACAATAATCAAAAACAACAATGTAAAGAATGCGGCGGATCACAAATATGCGAACACGGCAAACAAAAAGCTTCTTGTAAAGAATGTAAAAATAAAAATTGATTTAAAGAAAAAATATAAATATAAAATAAAACAATGAAAAAATTAAATCTTAAATATTTAAACAATAATAAGCTTAATATTTGCGATTTTATAGAAGAAATAAAAGAAAACTTATTAAAAAATTTAACAAAAAATAGGGAATATATAATTTATTATAATCAAAAAATTACTTTTTATTATCCAATAAATTTTGATGTAGAATATTATAATAAAAATTATGCTTTTGAACATTATATTTATTTTGGTGAAGAAACAAATTTTGGAGTTAGTGGTATTAACACTAGTAAATTTGCGAAAAAAATTTTAAAAATAGCTAATTATGATTTTATTGAAAATGAATATGAATATGAATATGATCCATATTATGGTATGATTATTGCAAACGGAATGGAAATTGATCATTTTTAACTCGTGGATACGCAAAGCGTATTTGCGAGTTTTTGTGGGGACTCCGATATGCAAATTGTCACTCACTCACTCACTCACTCACTCACTCACTCACTCACTCACTCACTCACTCACTCCAGTGTAGACACACTTCGTAATTAGTCGGATAGAACTCGGGGGCACCGATATGAAGACGACAATTGTCGTGACCGAAGTCACGGAAGTCTGTTGATGAAAGTTCACGCTGAAAGTGTATCGTACCGTTGCCAGAGTTTGTAATGATTTTGTAGCTTAAGAGGACGATTAGCGAGGCCCTGTTAGGGGGAAATTTCGACAAGCAACATAGCCTTGAAACAACGACATAAAGGACCTGAAATGGCGACGAACGACGAGCCGCTCACGGGAAATTACGACAGCGACCTTCGACCTTCCGAAATTGCGCCGTGAAAAGGTTTGAAACTCAGACGCGCGACATAAACAACCTCACTAACAGGGCCTCATTAGCGGTCTTACTAAAATCAAAAGGAGTTTAAATGTTTCCAGTTAGGACAATGACCAACTTGGAGACTGAATTTCATGAGCCTTTTACTCGGCCAGGCGCTAAACGTGAACAGATGATAACTATTCGCTTTTCCGACATCGACCGCCATCGACCGCCCCCAAGATTACAAGCAGTATATGAATTTCAGTTGGCTCGAAAGTGATCTGAAGATGAGAAAATCTCTTGCTAATGTAGTAAGCTTTGGTGAGAACTCATAGAGCGAAATTAGCACTTGAATGAGAACTTATATGAGCGAAATGAGTACTCGTTATTGAACGAAACTACTATAAATTGACGAATCCATGATGTGAAACCGAAGAACTTCTGTGGCCAACCTGGATAAGAAACATCGCATGTAGGACTTTTCTACTGATTTAAGTGTTAGTACTAACAGGAATGGAGTTGTAGAAGTATTGGGACGGCCAAGAAGTATGTCAACATTTACTTGTAAATATGGAGGCGGCTGCCGTGACGGAGAACCACGAAGGTTACAATGTAAGAAAGTCATTAAAGGGTTCGAAAACAGTAAGTCATGTAGAAAATGTATTAAGCGTTATATTATATACAATACACCACAAGCCGTTACAATGAAAAGTTTTCTGTCTATTGATTTCCGAATTTACCTTGAAGTGAACTAGATTGTGTTGAAGTAGACATGTTGGAAAAATAGGCTTACCTGTTTTGCTTACTGTTGTGTGACTCATATTTACATTATAAAAACAAGAAGTTATAAGGATAAAAACAAATATGTATTGCTGTATTAATGATGGCAAGTGTGATTTTTTTTAAGTGCAACGCTGAATATATATACCACTGATAACCTAAAATGAGATGGTAATGTAAATAAACTAATTCAACTTGATAAAGGATTGAGAGTCTTAAGGATTTTAAGATCATCACTAACATACTTTGCAAAAATGCAAGAAAGACTTGTTTGGTATGATTCGTCAGCTGGGCTATCCTACATGGTTTTGTTCATTATCAGCTGCAGAATCAAGGTGGATATTTCTGTTGAATACATTGAATAGACTTGTAGACAACAAAAACTATAATGATGATAAAATTGACAATGTCATGACAACAAAATTCAGACCTTATTCAGAAGGACCCTGTTACATGTGTTAGAAACTTTGAACTCACAGACAGTGAGCAGCAGGATACCAGAACTACATTTGGTTTCGGTGCCATTTAATCCTGTACCCTTATGTTAAGTTATCAAATTTTTTAACAACTGTATGCTTGCCACCTGCCTTATAACTGATGCCTAGTGTAGTCAAATGATTGGCGTCATGTACTCACTGTATGTTTATTTCAAAAAGCTACTCAGCTCCCTGGTCACTTTTATGTTGTGATTATAGATTATTAAAATTATCTTCAAGTTCATTCAATCACAACTCTGAAAAAACACCTCGGTAATTTTTAAATTATTTCTTTTTTCTCTGTTTTGTAAACATATCCACGAGTTCACCATAGTCCTACTTTGATTATGAAAATGATGTTTATCTTGCTTATCATGATGATGAATGTAAAATTGATGTATTTGATAAAAATTTTATAATAAAAAAATTATATGTAAGTGTTGATTTAAGTGAATATAAGATTGAGCATAAAGAGTTATTTTACAAACCATTACATGATGAATTAATGACAGTAGCATGGCACCCATCTAGGTATTTAGATTGGTGTATTGATTTTGAAGAGTTAAGAGATTTGAAAGAAAGATGGGGTGGAGATTAGTTAAAAAATAATTATGTTATATAACCCAATAAATGGTTACATAACAAAAATTTATTTAAATCTTAAACTAAAAGTTACGGATTGCCCATTTAGATAAAACCTTTTCCAATTAGCGTCTAAAATGGTTAAATCAAAGTGATTAATCAAGTTATCGTATTTTCTAATTGGAATAGATGGGTAATCTTTTGATGGAATGTTTGCTAGCAATTGAGATGGTTGTATTTTTGTAAGATCTCCATTTTTACCTTTATTTGTGTATGACATTTTATTATCAACTATACTGCATAAAAGTCTCAAAGGTTCTTTTATAGTTATATCTATTTGTTGTATTTTAAATAAAATCTCCGGCACCCCCAAAGAATTTTGCAAACCCTGGGTAAATTTAATGTTAATTGTTTTATTGTTGATTATGTAAGCAAAATTATCCCCGATAATCATTGTTATATTTTTACCCTTTTCGCTGAGCTCAATTAATATTTTTATATCATTTATGGAATATGTTCCTGGATTAAATATTACTAAAGACTTATCTTGTTCATCAGTTATTTTTTCTTGATTCCTTAAAGTTATTAGTCTTTTTTTTGTTTTAATATTACAATCCAGGAGTTGTAATTCACTAACGTGTTTAATTGGAGGATCTAAATAAACCCTAGTTTCAGAATAATACATTGTAATGCTGAACATATTTTTGATTAAATTATATTAGTTTTTAGATTATTTATTAAAAATTAAGAAAATGGAAACTAATATACTTCAAAGGCGTATATTTCTTGAACCTAAATATTTAGATAAAAATATTATGAATCATCTTTTAAAAACACTCAATAAAGTAACGTTTGGCCAATTTGATAAAGAATATGGATATATTATTTCAGTAAATCGTATAATAAAAATTGTAGATAATGAAGATACTTTTTTTGTTTTAAGATTTGAAGCAAAAACATATAAACCAAAAATTAAACAAAAAGTTGCCGGCGTAGTATGCGGGGTTTATGAAGAAGGTATTTTTATTAAAGTTTTTGAAAAAATGAAGATTTTAATTTCACAGATTTATTTGAAAGATTATAAGTTTGATGAAATTTTTAATACATATGAAAATAATAATAACAAAATTAGAATAGGAGATAAAATTAATGTTAAAATAAAAGCAGTTAAATATGATAAAAATGGATTTTGTTGCATTGGGGTTTTAGTTTAAATATTTTGTTTTGATTACATCTTTAGATTTTTATAATCAAAACATTATCGAAATAAAAACCAAGATAATAATCCTCCAGCAAGCATTAAAACAATAAGAGTATTTTGATGGAAAGATGTTTCTGTATTACTAACTTCATCTGTTTTTCCTGATTCATCAATATTGTTTAATTTAGGTTTTATATTTTTACTCGGCCGAGCATTAGTATTTAATAAAACCTTTGATGTTCCTAAACTATGGGTTATTCCAACATTTTTTGTTTCAACATTTATTGAATTATTTATGCCAAATTTCATATCTTTTGTTGCTGTTTTCAGATTATTATTGTACCCAATAACGCTTTCTGTATTTATAATTAAATTGCTTGGCATCAACAAAACACCAGGAGCTATAGCCAAATCAAGCCGCGTTTTTGAATCATGAAGCGTTTTTTGATATCTTTCATTTGAAGTTGCGACATCATTTTTAATCACAGAGCTTTCAAATAAATCTATAAAATTTTGCTGGGTATTAAATGCGCTTCCCCCCTTACCAAGAATTGAACTCCTACTAATAACTTGGGCTCCCAAAACGCAATAAACAAAAGCTTCAACCGATCTATTTATTCTTCCTAATCCAGCTTTTGTTAATCCATATCCAGATTCTGCTATAAACCAAGCATATTGAAAATCAACAAAATGATCATTTCGTAACATAGATATTAAATCACCTTTATTTTTTCTACCCCCATCATCATAAAATTTATTTGAACTGCTTGGCCAAATATTAGCTTCTGTATCATAACCTCTTTTAATTCTAACATTTTGATATCCACCGCCCGTTCCTTGCGAGTCAACGCTTCCAGGAACGCTTTTGGGGTCTACATATCCTTTTCCATAATCAAAGAATATATCCCCCACACCTTGATTTGCCCCTCCCTTAAATCTAAAATCAGCTAAAGGTTTATTCCATCCTTTATAATCTTGATTATTGCTTAAACCAAATTCTCCACATAAACGATTATAAGCATTTTTGTTGTATGGATTATTTTTTAAAGAAAAAGTTTTTTCGTCAGGTAATGGTACAGATAATTCATATAATATTCTTCTTATTGTAAAGTAAATGTGAAATATAAAAAAACTTCTAATAACTTTTGGATAACTAAAAATAGCACTTAAACTTACACCACATCCAGACGTTGCGCACCAAACCGCCATGTTTAATTGCTGCGGCCATTGATTAATATTTGGTTTATTCTTCCAAGCTCTAGCTTCTTTACCGCTAGTAAATCCTACAGTTTGATTTCTAAATACATTTTTCATTGGAATGGGCGTAGTGAAATAGTCTTTTTCTGAAACATATATAATTAAATTAATTAACATTTTTGTTACATTAAGAGCAAATTTATTGAATTTAATACCAGGTATTGGATATGTTTCTTTTGTAGATAATAAACTTTTTGGGAAAGATCCAACTTTAGTTTTATTTTCTGGAAACGAATCAACCTTGGGTTTATTTTCTGGCCCCAAATCATGCTGTAATAATATTACCAAAATATCAGGAATATCATCAATCCATGTTTTTCCAGAAGGATCATCATGAGACATAACTGTTACTCCATTAACTTTCCATTTAATATATCCCCCATTTGAATCATTTACAAACGTAAATTTATCAAGGTTAGCTTTTGGGTATCGGGCTTTGAAATCATCTAATAAAGATATAGTGTTATTTATGTTGGTAAGACTTTTTTTTATTTTATCCATATTATTGTTTTTTGCTATTATGCAAGTCTTTAGGCTGAATTAACCTCTCTTCTAATTCCCGCAAAACAATTACAACCAACATCGGTTTTCTCATATGAAATTTTTAATGACCTGGATTTGTTAATTCTTTTAATAGATTTTCGCGCACTTCTCTCCTTATCACAGTCATATCCAAGTTTTTTTCCGAGTCTTTTCTAAATTTTTGTCGTATTTCTTGTTTTAGTTTTTGGAACTTTTCCAATTCCGCCAAAATTATAGAAAATTCTTGATCGGATATAACATTATCTTTCAAAGCTTTTGAAACTAAATCATTAATGGTGTTTAATTTTGATTTTGCAATTGCGGCGGTTTGTTCATGTTTACTAACTTTATGAGAAAGTTTTTTTGATGCAATTCCAAATCCAACCGATAATCCACCAAAAACCCCACCCACAACCCCCAAAGGAATCCCGACAATAGCGCCAAAACCAGTAAGAGATGTACTCAAACCACTCGCTGATAGAATAACAGAAATAAAGCCGCCAGAAACACTAATTTTTGTGCATATGGTTCTAGCCCTATTATATTTTTTCCTTACTTCTTCGTAATGTTTAATTTCTTTCTCAAGATTTTGTAATACTTCGCTTGATTTTTGCAGTCTGAAATTAATAGGATCTGTATTATTGGGTAATACAGGGTAAATTCTATTGTATTCATCCATATTGTATTTTACTACTCAACATGAAATCTTTAGATTGGCTTTGTTACTTTCTCTTCTTTTTTATACTTTCCACAAAATATAGAACTACAGCCATTATCAAAAGCCAAGCATTCTTTCCTAAAAACCCAACAACTTCACCCGCTGTTTTGAAAAGAAAGCTAACTATTGCGCCAACCATCCCAGGCAATATTTCACCTAGTTTTTTACCTATAGTTTTCAATCCTTTTCCCAATCCCCTACCTAATGTTGATAAACCCTTTGAAAGATTAGAAACTATAACACTAATTACTAAAGCAACAGCGGCAGCAACCGCAAATGCTGTAAAACCATGCTTTTTGAATAAATCTTTCACACGTTCTCTCAAAGACATTGTTTCTTGGATTCTTTCTCTTTCGGCAACATCGTTTGCTATATCTTCATCGTTTTCTATAACTTCTGTATTTAAATTTTCAATCTCCGCCTCTTCTTCTGCGGTTTTATTGGTTTTATTATCAAGAACTTTTTTTCTTTCAAGTCTTTCATTTTGTTTTTCTTTTTTATTCGCAATTTCTGTATCGAGTTGTTCAACTATTTCTGATCTACTTGGGCCTAAATCATCTTTTAATTTTCCAGGTCCAAGTTTTTCTTTTATTTCACCTGTTTTTTTATCATATCTTCTAAACTCATCATCACCCGTATGAACATATATTCCACCCTTTGGCCCCTCAATTGCTGGTAATTCTATTCCACCACGAATGCGTTGAAAAAATGAAACGATTTCTTTCATTTTTGCTCTTGGCCGCGCTTTTTTTATAGCTTCTTCTGCGATTTCTAATTCCTTATTTTTATTTGCTAATAATTTGCTTTTTTCATTGAATGAATTTTCTTGCTCTTCATCTTCACCATCAAAAGTGGGATTTTGAAAAGTACTAGTAGATGTGGTCGTAATTATATTATTAGCAACTTCTTCACCATCTTCATCATCTTCATCATCTTCATCATTTTCAGCATCATCATCATTATCTTTTGATAAATCTTCTAATGGTATATATTCCGCCATGATTTTTTACTAATCAGTAAGAAATCTTTAAACAAACTATAAAAATTTACTAACTGCGTAACCTAAACCTAACATTCCAGCTCCAACATATACCATTTCTCCTGTTTTTTGTTCATCGCTTGGTTTGTAATAATCAGAGAATTTTGGCTCATGCATTTGACTATACAATTCAAAAGCTTGGTCTGTAGCCGACATATTTTTTGATGCTTGATATTTTTCATCTTTTTTCTTATTTTCCCAATCAATCATTTTTTGTCTTTTTTCCTGATATTCTGCGTAATCTCTTTGATATTTTTCCAATGCTTTATCGTGTCGTATTTTTTCTGTATCCGCATTATGTCCTGCAAAATGTTTTGCGATAGCATTTCCACCAACAAATGCTGTTGCATTTAATACGGCTCCAAAAACCGCCATTACTATTGATGCCATATTTAATTATTTTGGTAAAATCTTTTGATCCTCTAAATATGTTTTAAGATACATACTTCCGGATAATACAGCCACCCATTTTGCATAATTTGTAATACTTGAGGATGGGTCGCTCAAAAATGATTCTTTCATTACCTTTTTAGCCACATACCCAACTCCAGCCCCCAATCCGATAAGTGTCGCTGAATCAGTTACAGTTTTCACAAGTTTGTTTTCGGTTGACATAATTTTTTACTGTATCAGTAAGAAACCTTTAGATGACTTTAGATTATTCCATTCCTAATGATTTTGGGGTTAAATGCAATGGAATTTTTGAAGGTTGGGGTATTTGCGGGACTTGTGATAAATCAACTATCCTATTAGAATATTCAACCCTAGCTTTTTCCTTATATCTCATAAAAAGATCAAATGCTGTAAACCCCAATCCAACAACGGATAAAACAGTAGTAAAAGATAACTCTGGAAGCCATGATTTAACTTCGCGGTGATTTGATTCATCATTTTGCTCTGTAGCCCGCAGGGTCTCTTCTCGTTTCATCTCCCTAGCTAATGCTTCTTTTGCTTTTTTATTATATTCCGCTAATTTCTTTCCAGCCGCGACTTTTTTAGGATCTTTCTCCCTCTTTTTAGTATCTTTATTTTCAGGCGTGGGATCGGCCGTAATTTGCTCAACTTGTTCATTTTGTTCAGACATTATTTTACATATAATTAAGAAACCTTTAAACGGGTTAGTGAACAGTATCATACCCGCTATCAGCCTGCTCAGTAGTCTGTTCAGTTATAACTTGTTGATTTTTGTTGAATTTAATGTGTTTAGCTACTTGAAATAGCCCACTAGCAAGGGCGGCCAATCTCCCCGCTTTTAATGCTAAGAGCCCAACAATGTTTGTTAATTCGCGATTTACCAAATCATCATTCTTCAAATCCTTACAAAGAGATTCTATATCATCAACCGGAACTAAATATGAAATAAGTTTGGAAACTAATTGAAGGGATGAATCTACCAATCCCCCATTAATTTTTTTACCCATTACCGCTTGATACCGGTTAAAATATTTTTCTACATCACGTCCCGATAATTTTTTTATATCACCCAAACTCATTTCAACTCCTAAATATTCCTTTGTTGTTCCGAGCGCCGCGAGAATTGCGAGTGATTCTTGTTTTATTTCAAGTTCATCATTATCATTTACCCCGGTCTTTACTTCAGTTTTTTCTTCAATGTAATCTTCAACGTTTGTCATCTTTTTAAATCACTTCGGGTATCTCTAAATAGCAATTAAATGGATGGCGTAAAGATAAACATAACCTAGAATATTTTTCAGTTTTCAGGAGTTGAACAAACTTTTTACCCAATTCATAATCCAAATCACCACCATAATCTTCGAAAAACATTTTCATACCTTTCTGCGATGGATTATGAAAAGTAACAACGCAGGCTACATTTTCCCTGAATGGTTTTGCTATTGATGTTAATTGCTGGGTTAAAACCCACATTGATAATCCATGATGTCTTCCGGAGAATGCTAAATCTATAAATTTATTAGATCTTTTCTTCAAATCAGAGGATACGGCGCAATCATCTAAAATTATTAGTGTATTGAGTCCAGAAAATAAAATTTGACAATCATTTAACAATTCATTAATCTCATCGAGATTACTTGCATCGGGTGATAATACAAAGAATCTCTTGTCCCCACGAGCAAAATTATGATATGTTTTATTTTTAGAATAAGTTGGGCAAATTAAAACAATATATTCAAAAACTTTGCGGAAAGGGCCTCGAAGCTGTTCAATTAGGTACTTTGTTTTCCCACAATTTGTTGGTCCAGTTATAATACAATGAAATGGGATTTTATCTCGCAAATCTTCCATGATTTTTGTATCATAACATTATGTTTTTAGATTCTCAGTACTTAATTGATCTCAAACTTGAATTCATTATTTCCATCATTGCATCAGCAACAACAAACATATAACATGTTATAGTTCCTGATCCGCTTTGTTTCCTTTTTATTTCTATTTTTACGCCATCGTGTGTATTATTTAGAGCTAGTCCTCCACCGTGAATACTATTATCTGGGTGAGTTCTCGTATCAACCCAAAGAGCAAACTTGTTCGTGTAAAAATCCCCTTCTTTCAATGAAATTTGTAAACCATCATCTCTATGAAAGCGTTTTTTCGCGGATTCCCAAAGATCGGGTGGAATCATTCCTCTAGAGTATATTCTATTTGGTACACCATCAACATCAATTTCTACTGAAGATATACCTGGATTATAAAAATTTTCAGAATCCCTTGCTCCTGCAGCTTGAGGTAATAAAAACAAAAATAATACCCCAGTCATTGATCTTCTCGGTAAATTAATATGCTGATTAATAACACCATCACCACCAATGGAAAATGTAAAAGTTTTGTGTAAGGTAATATTTTCATAAAAGAATCCTTTACCAACTTGATATGTTGATTGTGCCTCGCGGGCTAAGTATTCGCTTGAAATTGAAGAATATTCTAATTCTAAGTTTTTTATTGAATATGATGGTGTTTTAGTTGTATCGGAATAAATAAGAATATTATTAATTGGGGCGAGTGTAATCTCAAATATTAAATGATTTTCTAATGCTTTTGGATAAAAAACCCCATGATCGTTTAATATTGGGTGGTTTATTGGTATTCTATACTTTGATCCGTGAACATTAGCGAGAATTACTTCCTTTGTTTCTTTTTGAGTTTTCTTTGCATCGCCCGCATTTGTTCTAAGTTTCTAAGATCAAGTTCTAAGTTCTAAGATCAAGGGTATGGGCGAAAAGATTACCAGCTATTCTAAAAACTTTGAATAATACAAAAACAAGAATAACCGGTAAAGAGCCTGATGAGGCTATAAAAATGAAAGAGGTTGATATTGAACCAAAAAATTATCAACGAGTTGTGGGGCTTGATGAGATTAGATTACCTCCTAGTGTTAAAGTTAGATATCTATTATCTCCGGGCGAACTTGAGGGTGGTGAAAAAAGTCGGGCTACAGATCCTATTTGGAGTCCCAAAGTTTATGATATTTCTAGAAGTGTGATTTCGCCTAATCAGCCGGTTTTATATTATTTAGTGAATGGACCGCGACGAGGATTTGTTCGTGAAGAATTACAGGTTATACCTTATGATACAGAACTTCCGCCAGATTCTGTTTTGAAACGATAATGTCCGTATGCAAAAGTATTTATTCCATCCTCACAAATTATTCTCTTATCATCATCGGCAGATAGTGCAACTTTATTAACCGTTTCAGAATAAATATCATGTAAACGACTTCTTATTACGTTCATCTTTCTCATCTGGGGTTCTTTATTTAATAGACATCTCTTATAATCATCAAAGTTTATGGTCTTTTTTACAACTGATGTCTTTACCCCTTTATCCTTTTTTATCTCTTCTCCTTTATCCATCCTGTATGAGTATAGCTTTGCTCGTAGACCAACAAATTCGACTATCTGTTCGCCCCCGGCTTCATCCTTAAACATATTTATAACTTTTTTATTTATGTTGGTTTTTATACCAGATTTATGTTTTTTAGGAAAGTTACTTGTGTCAAACTTATACTTTACATCGGGGCTTATATCTTTATAGAAATCCTCTGTTTCTATATTGTAAACAAGACTGTCTGTGTCTGTAAACAACAATTTTGCTTTTTCTCCATATTTTGGTTTTATATAATTATAATGAAAATCGTACATTATTGTTTTACTTAAATCTAAAATACACATACCCAAATAAACGGGTTTATTGAATACTAACTTTTTTTTCTTCATATGTATGGCCACAAGATTTTCACAAAAGATAGTTCGATGTTGATAGTTAGGTTTTGTTATTAATTTTTTTGCATCTTTTTCATTAGTAACTAATTTAATATCAACCCTATTTCTAATGTTTTCCATAGTTTTACCAAACACAGAATTATTCATTAACTTAAAGAAATCTTTCTCAAAATCGTTATTTCCTTTTACTCTGAGTTTGGTATTCAAATCAATGTATGGTTTTAACCAATCAGACTCTTCAAATGTAATTCCTCTATGAATCTTTGTTATTTTTAATCCCAAACTTTCATAAAGTTTTAGTGTTTCATAATGAGCAACATACTTTGCCCTATTGTTTAGATTTGGAATCAGTTTCTCAACATTATTAATTAAAAGTCTCTCTGGAGCAAGCGGATAATCATTATGTAAATCATGAAGATGAATTGGGTATTCTAAATCAACCTCTAGTATGCAAGGCATATTTTTCCAGTATGTAAGTTCTTTTTCATTCATCCATCTAAAACCGTGAGTAGGTAGTGGCTTACTCATTGCTCCTCCATATAAATTGTTTGCATCGAGATATATAATATAACTTATTATTTTGTTAATATCAAAATTTTTCATGTATTTGTTGTTTGCTTTCCCATATCTAGTAGAAATCATAGATACGCCGCCCCGAATACCTCTCTCAATCATAAGCAGCATATCTATGTCAGTTAACAACTCTAAATTTACTTTTGTTATCTTTAATGCTGCATCCCAAGCTAGCCCGGGTGCAGTATAATAGTGCGCAGGATCTAATCCATAGTTTTTAATACAAACATCTCTAAAATTCTCAAATGCGTCAGCTAAAAGTAATACATCTGACATAAGATATAAGTCATGATATTCCCTCATTGTTTTAATATTAAAAGTTTTCCAAACATTTTGCGCATGTTTATAATCATTATCTGATATATTTTCATCGTTTAGTATTGAATAAAATGCATCTTTTGGTGGAAGTTGGTTTGTACTAAGTTTATCTAATCCATCAAACCAATCATATGGAAATACGCCCTTTCTCAGCAATAACTTTAATTCTTCACCTTCATAGAAAATATTTAAGTTTCTGAAAGATTCTTTTGGTAAATTAGTTACTAATTTTTCTAAACTTGTTGACATAAATTTAAATGAATCTATGAATCTAATATCGCGCTTAACCTCAATTTGCTTACCTTCTTTATTTGTAAATTCATCAACCACAATCTGTTTTGTGAAAGAAATATACTTTTCCTCATTATTTGGTATGCAGTTTATTTTACCTTCTGTTGCGCCGAGATTCTTGATAAAAATATGCGCATCATATCCAGATAGATTATGAAATATTACCGGGATGAATTTTGGTATCTTATAATTTAAGTTACATTCATTATGGGCTGCTCCTCTATACTTTCCTGTAAGATGACAATGATCTAATACCTTATCTTCTCCCAATTTTTCTTCACATATATGGCAGTGAGTAGCATTTTCATATTCTTTTTTATCCATTTCTGTCATATCCACCGCCTTCTTATGATATTTTATCTTATTATAAATTTTCTTAATATCCTGCTCCAAATTTTCTGTAAATATCTGTGGGATATCATCATCCGGAGATTCGGCGGTAAATTGTACAAGCTCGGGCGAAAATATTTTATCATCAAAAGACTTTATGAGATAGCTGAATCCTGATGCTTTATGTTTCTGGTATTGATTAGTATAACTTTCGCTTTCATCTGGCGAACAGGTATGTATTTTCTCTGGATAACACTCAAAATCTGCATATATAACAAATGGTGCGCGCATTTTTCTATTATAATTATTAAATTTAATATACTTTGGATTGCCATCTTCATCTTTTGGCATATCAATCTTAACTTCTTTATTTGCGTCGCAGTATTCTATATGTTTTTCCAATGATTTTTCTGACTGAAATGCGTTTAAACATCTGGGACAAAAATACATCTTAGATTTGTGTTTACTAACTTTCGCGGCTAACAATCTACTCATATTCTTTATCCAACAATAATGATCATTTTCATCTTCTGATATTAAAAGTAGGTTGATTAAATAACCTTTTTGCTTTTTACTTATTCTTAATGGGTATACATCATCATTATCATACCCATAGACATTAATCGTGTAATAGGGATTTTGCTTTTCAAACCTATCAATCTGTTTTAATGAAGTGGGGAATTCTATTCCTGACCAGTTGAAGTTCTTCGAATTTTCGACCATTTCTTTGTTTTTTCTCTCTGGGTGAATATCTTTTTTATATACAGCAGAAGTTACGGCCCACTTAAAGCACTCATGATCATTCTCATTCCTAACATTAATAATCGCATTTTTTACCGCTAATTTTTGTGGTAAATTAATATATGAACTTCCAACAAAAGGTTCAAAAGGATCAATGTTGATATCAAAATATTCAACTTGATAAAATTGCCAACCAGAACCTTCATTTTGAAACTGTTCGACCTTTTCAAGTTGGCGATTTGTCATAGTATCGAATAATTCAGATAAATCGGTTGATGAAGTAATTGTTTCTACTGTTGAATGAAAGTATCCTGAATTTTCGTCGGTTTGTTTTGTAGCAGGATTCTTTTTTATAAACTTACATGTAAATATAAATTTTATCTTTATCGGTTTCTTTTGCTTGTTAATTAAATCTATAACTTTTGGTTTGATTTTATTAATAAATGTTTTTGGGCCATACCCTTTTTGCCCATCTATCCTGTGGGTTTTTAGATATCCCCTTAATGCTCTTTGTTGTTCTTTTGGAACAAATCGATTAGCATTTTCCTTCAATTCATCTCTCACACTATCAGATATATTTACCTTTCTTTTAGATTTTTGTGGTTTATTATTAGTAATTTTTATAACATTTTTACGGATTAAATCCCTAAACTTTTTAGAAAACTCCTCTTCATCCAGCACCTTATATGAATAATTTCCCCAATTAAAAACTTTGTTTGGTTTTAAAATTGGAACATTAATCTCAGGTATTGGCTCATCCATAATTAATCTTTGTATTTTATTATCTAAAACCGCAGAAATTTCGGGGATTTTGCGCAACTCCTTGAGAACTACATCTTTTGGTACTTTCTTACCTTTTTCTTTCATAATTTTCTCCAACTGATTTACTATCGATCTTTTTAAATCTTTGCCATTTTCATCAATAGCTTGTTTTAGCGTTTCTATAAAATTCAAACTGTTTTTCTGTTCCATCTTTATCAAATCAATTTAATCCTTTAAATCTGTTTTTAGAATTCAATTTTTTAAATTGTCCTGGATCCCGACAACAGATTTTATAAGGCTTCACATAGACTATGTAGGGGCCGGCTCCGTGTCAATTTCATATAGGCTTTGTGACGGTTTGGCGATGGCTTTGCGACGGCCTATCCGCACTATTCATTGATTATCAGAAACTTAACAATTTCACAGAGGTACCCGCCCGCCCACCCGATCATCCGACATGTACTTTGTTTAATCTTTGATTATGTGATGTGTGATTATGGGGGTGCTGGCACACTTTTTTATTTCGATTTTATTTCGATTTTATTTCAGCTTTATTTTAATTATAATAAGGATTTTATACCAAGCCCCCACCAAGCCCTCACCAAGCCCTCACCAAGCCCTCACCAAGCCCTCACCAAGCCCTCACCAAGCCTAACACATTTCACCAAGCCTATACCAAGACTACGCGGGTCATGGCGTAATCAAACCCTTGTCAAACCATAGCTAATATGTTACAAAATCGATGTGAATATGATACGAGGTCCTGGCACATTTAATAATTTTTTAAAATAAAAATGATTTAAAAGAAATAAAATAATAATTTAATAAAGATGGAAAAATTAGAAACTTTGAGTAAAACAAATTTGAAAAGAATTGCGAGTTATTTAAAAATTAAAGGAAGATCAAAACTATATTTAAGAGAAGATTTTATTAATGAGTTTAAAAAATTTGAAGAAGAAAAAATTATAAATTTAATTGAAAAAGTCACCACTACTTGTCCTTATATTTGCATACATGAAAAACATAAATATTTTTGCAAAGAATGTAGAGGATCTCAAATATGCATTCATGATAAAGTTAAATATTTTTGCAAAAGTTGTAAAGGAGCACAAATATGTATACATGGGAGAGTTAAGTATCGGTGTAAAGAATGTGGTGGATCACAAATATGCAAACATAATAAACAAAAACAACAATGTAAGTATTGCGGGGGTTCGCAAATATGTGAACACGGTAAACAAAAAGCTTCTTGTAAGGAATGTAGAATAAAATTAAAAAATGAATTATGATTTAAAGATATAAAATAAAATTATTAAAAAATGGATGATGAAAACGGATTTAATGAGTTTTATTATCTTAATGAAAAAAGACTAGGCGTCCATGATTTTATAGAATCAATCAAGAAAGATTTGTTTAAAATGATCTTAAAAAATATTGGTTTTATAGAGGGAATTTCTTTTGAAATATCGTATGGCCATATGTCTCGTTTTGATTTTTATTATGATATAAAAAATTTTTTCGAGATTGAGGTGTTTAATGATAAGTTTACTAATGATATAATATATTATTTAAATGGTGAACAAGAACGATATGATTTTATGATGAAATTTCTTTATGATGATGATGATGATGATGATGATGAACAGATAAAATATAATATTAATAATGTTATTATTGATTCATTTAAAGCTGAGATAAAAATGGATTTTGATAAGATATTTCATAAAGAAGAATTTTACAAAGACTTACATGAGGATTTAATGAAAGAAATACATAAAAGAAAATACTACAAAGACTTACATGAGGATTTAATGGTTGTAGCATGGCATCCAAAAAGAGTTGTGGATTGGTGTTATGATATTGAGGAGCAAGAAATTTTTAATTCTTTACCGGATGAATAATCTTATATTTCTGTTACTACTAATTATGTTATATAACCCAAAATGGTTACATAACAAAAATTACCTAAATCTTAAACTAAAAGTTATGGGAGAACCCTTCAGATCAAGTTTTTTCCATTCAACATCTAAGATGCTTAAATCAAAGTGATTTATTACACTATCATATTTTCGAACTGGAATTGTTGGATAATCCTTTGAGGGAATGTTTGCAAGTAGGTTTGATGGTGAGAGTTTCACAAGTTCACCATATTTGGTTTTATTCATATATGAAGACTTATTATCCACTATACTACACATAAGTCTCAACGGTTCCTTAATCTGTATATTTATGGGGTATAATTTACCTGGATTTATAACTTCGGGTATACCTAAACCAACCGCTAACCCTCTCGTAAGTTTAATGTCAAAGTTCTTATTTGAATATAGATAGTCAACAGTATCAGTCTCAATTATTGTTATCTTTGCCTTATCAGTATCATTAAGAAAGATAGACTGAATATCACGCAACGAATATGTGCCGGGTTGTATTATTATTAGAGGTTGATTCTTATCATTAAACAATATCTGTTGATCCTTGAAATTAATCAATCTTTTGGTTTTTATATTACAATCTAAGAGTTGTATCTCCCGAAGATTTTTCAGCGGGGGATCTAAATAAATCCTTGTTTCAGACTCATACATGGTAATGCTTAACATTTTTGTTTGATTACATCATATTCATCTTTAAATTTCCATTGACGTAATCACATTCCTGAGCGACGTTAGAAACCGACCTTTTTGAAGTAAACATAAAATCTACTTTTCGATTTCAAATCCACTTTACATTTTGCTTGTTGCTATGTCGTAAAAGTATGCAATCTATTGTTCTACACGTGAACACTAATCCAAAAACAATGATAATCACGTGAAATAGTCATGAACTACCGAAATAGATACCACGCAAATACACTAGAGACAATTATAAATGCTAATATATTATCTTCATGTTGCGTAGTCACGTCCGACTTTACGCGCGGCGGGAATGAGTCTTTGACCGACTTTTCATTTTGCGTTGGAGGGATTTTTGGTTTCGGATTTGTCTCAACTATTGAATGAGGTAACTTTAACTTTGAAGATCCCATGTTATGGCTTATTCCAACCGGTTTTGATTCAGTGTTTAGTGAATTATTCACTCCAAATTTCATATCGCCAGTCGCTTTCATAAGTTTGTTATTATATCCAACCACGCTTTCTGTGTTTATTATCATATTACTTGGCATCAACCACAAACCTGGAGCAATAGCTAAATCAAGCCGTAATTTCGCTTCTTGTACAGCTAATTGATATCTTTGGATAGAGCTAGAAATGTCATTCTCAATCACACTACTCTCAAATAAAGCTAAGAATTCTTGTTGTGTCTCGATTGCTCCACCACCGTTACCATAAATTGAGTTTCTTGTGTTAACTTGTGCACCTAATATACAATAAACAAAAGCCTCAGCGGATCTATTCAATCTACCGAGTCCAGCTTTAGTGAGTCCATGTCCACTTGTTGGAATAAACCATGCATATCTGTAATCACCAAAGACATCATTACGAATAAATGAAATTAATTTAACGTGATTATAGTCTGCGTCCTTTTTAAAAAATTTTTGTAATCCTTTAGCAACAGTTTTTTCTCTCTCAGTTAGGTCATCTGAAAATTTATTATCACCACCAGGATATTGGCTTTCTTTGGGTGAACTTTCATCGTATTTATAAAATATATCTCCCAATCCATTGTTTGTTCCAATTTTAAACCTAAAATCTTCTGTATTACTAATCCCAAATTCTGCACACAAACGTTGATATGCTGCTTTACTATATGGATTATTGTTTATTACAAATGGCTGCTCATCGGGTAGAGGAAGGCTTAATTCATATAATATCCGCCTTATTGTGAAATATATATGAAACTTAATGAAGCTATTCACTACTTTGGGATAATTTAGACTTTCAAAAGGACTAATCCCACAACCAGATGTTGCACACCAAACTGCAAAGTTAAGTTGTTGCGGCCAGTAATTGAAATCTTGTGAGTTCAACCATTTCTTGCTTTGTTTTCCAGATTTGAAAGTTACAATTTGATTTGTAAATATGTTTCTCATTGGAGCTGTGAATTTTTTTGTATTTGAAACATATATATCTAGTGAGGTTAGCATTTTTGTTATGTCACTTGTAAAGTCATCAAAGTTAATAGCCGGTATAGGATAACTTTGGTTAGTCATGGTTAAACTCTTTGGGAATGAACTCAGGTTATTCGATTCACTCAGTCCTAAATCTTGCCATAATAATGTTTTCAAATTATTAGAAAGACTATCAGTCCATGTTTTTCCAGTAGGATCATCATTAGACATGACAGTCATCTCATTATATTTCCACTTAATATATCCTCCAAATGAATCATTCACAAATGTAAATTTATCAAGACTAGCTTTTGGGTATCTATTTTTGAAATTCTCGAATAACATCTTATTCTTTGTGTTTCTGATAATCTGGTCTTTAGATTAAGAATAAGATGTAAAGTATTAATCTTCAATAGTATTTCTAATGCCTGCAAAACAATTACACCCCACATCAGTTTTTTCATATGAAATTTTTAATGTGTGGGAGTGGTTAACTCTTTTAATAGCTCTGATCGAACTTCTCTTCTTATCTGTGACATGTTTAAGTTTTTTTCTGTATCTCTCCTAAATTTTTGTCTGATTTCTAGTTTTAGTTTTTGAAACTTTTCCAACTCTGCTAAAATTATAGAAAATTCTTGATCTGATATAACATTATCTTTCAATGCCTTTGAAACCAAGTCGTTAATGGTGTTTAATTTTGATTTTGCAATTGCAGCGGTTTGTTCGTGTTTACTAACTTTATTTGAAAGTCTTTTTGATGCTGCACCAAATCCAACAGATACTCCACCACAAATTCCGGCCACAACACCCAAAGGCACACCAACAACAGCGCCAAAACCAGTAAGAGAAGTTCCTAAACCGCTTGCAGATAGAATAACTGAAAGCACCCCGCTACAAACACTGATTTTTGTAAATATTCCTCTTGCTCTATTATATTTTTTCCGTACTTCTTCGTAATGTTTAATTTCTCTCTCGAGATTTTGTAATACTTCGCTTGATTTTTGTAGTCTGAAATTAATAGGATCTGGATTATTAGGCAAACCAGGGTAAATTCTATTGTATTCATCCATATTGTATTTTACTGAACAGCATGATATCTTTAAATTTGTTACTTTCTCTTTTTTATACTTTCAACAAAATACAAAACCACAGCCATTATCAATAACCAAGCATTCTTACCTAAAAATCCAATAACCTCGCCTGCTGTTTTGAATAGAAAGCTAACTATTGCGCCAACCATTCCTGGTAATATTTCCCCCAGTTTTTTACCAAGAGTTTTCAACCCATTACCAACACCTTTTCCTAAAGTAGATAGCCCTTTGGAAAGATTAGAAACTATAACTCCAATTATAAGACCAACAGCGCTAACAACAGCAAATACTGTAAACCCATACTTTTTAAAGATGTATTTTAATCTCTCACGTAATGGTAAATTTTTTAGTATTTCTTCTTTTCGACTCTCAATATCTGATATTTGTTCTTCATTTAATATTGCATTCTTTCTAATTTGTTCTCTTAATTTATCAATCTCAGATTTTAATCGTTCTTTGCTTTGTTCTAAATTTGAAAAATTTAATTTATCCTTCTTATATTTATCTATTTCTTCTTTGTGTAATTTTATTTCATCCAAAACTTTTTCTCTTTGTATTTTTAATTCTATATTATCTTTAACAGCTTTATCAAAAAGTCTTTTACCTTCAGAAGAGTCTCTTTCCATATTTTCTTTTTCTGCTATTTGTCTTTCAATTACTAAAGCAGACCTTCTTAATTTTTCTTCATATTGGTTAATCTCCTCTGTACGAGTTGCTAAAAGCGATTCTATTCCTTGCACTGCATTAAGTAAATCATTATGTTGTTCATTAGCTTCATTCAATTGTGAAACGACATCATTATATTTATTCAACATGCTTTCATAATCAGCACCTAGAGCTTTTCTCATTGTTTTTGGTAAATCTTCAAGCTTAAGATTTCCATCTTTATCAACCACTGTATGCGGCGCGGCATTAGTCCTATTACTAAATCTAACGATTAAACTACCATCTTCCCCAAATGTTACATTAAATGTTACGTCATCAGGATTGTAATTTGGAAAATAACGTTTGAGTTTTTTACCCGCTTCTTGCCTTCTATCATATTCCTCATCTCTTTCTCTAATATTTGCTGGGTTTTTCTCTTCATCTTTTATTTCCCATTGAAGCCTTTTTCTTTCAGCCATATATTCTGAATAACCAAGATAGCCTTGATCAATAGTTGTAGATGTATTTGGACTTTGGTAAAATGTGTTATCACCATCATCATCATTATCATCATCTTTTGGTAAATCCTCTAATGGTATATCTCCTCCTTCTGCCATGATTTTTTACTCAACAGTAAGAAATCTTTAAATTGAACACAGTGAAGTATCTATAAAAATTTACTAGTCATATAACCTAAAGCCAACATACCACCACCTACATATGCCATTTCACCCATCTTTTGATTGTTACTGGGCCTATAATAATCAGAGAATTTAGGTTCTTGCATTTGTTCATATAATGCAAATTGTTCATTTGTGGTTGAAATATTTTTTGATGCTTGATATTTTTCATCTTTTTTCTTTATTTTCCAATCCATTAGTTTCTGTCTATTTTTCTGATATTCTGCATAATCTCTTTGATATTTTTCCATTGCTTTATCGTGTCTTATTTTTTCTGTATCAGTTTTATCGCCTGATAAATATTTTGCAAGATATGATCCGCCAACAAATGTTGTTGCATTCAATATAGCTCCTCCAATCATAAATGCTATTGTTGCCATTTTTTATATTCGTTAATTTGGAAGTATCTTTTGTTCCTCTAAATATGTTTTTAGATACATACTACCCGATAATACAGCGACCCATTTTGCATAATTTGTAATACTTGAGGATGGGTCGTTCATAAATGATTCTTTCATCATCTTTTTAGCTACATACCCAACTCCAGCCGCTAATCCGATAAGGACTGCGGAATCAGTAACAGTTTTCACAAGTTTATTTTCGTTTGACATGATTTTTTACTACATCAGTAAGAAACTTTTAAATGACTTTATGTAGTAAAAAAAAAAATAATTAGTAATTACATCATTCCAATTTTTGGACGATCTAGGGGTTGTGCTTGAGTATTTGTTTGCGGATTATGAACCTTTATGGGTGGGGCTTGAAAAGGTTGCGGTATTTGTGGTACTTGTGATAAATCAGGTATTCTGTTTTTATATTCAGTGTGTCCATCTCTAGCTTTTTCCTGATATCTCATAAAAAGATCAAATGCTGTAAACCCTAATCCAACAACAGATAAAACAGTAGTAAAAGATAATTCTGGTAGCCATGATTTTGATTCACTATATGTATTTTCATTTTGCTCTTCTTCCTGTTTTATTTTTTCTTTGCGTTTCATCTCCCTGGCTAATGCTTCTTTTGCTTTTTTATTATATTCGGCTAATTTCTTACCAGCTTCTACTTTTTTAGGATTTTTTTCTCGTTTTTTAGTATCTTTATTTTCTGGTTTGGGATCAGCTGTAATTTGTTCCGTTTCACCTCGATCAACTTGTTCATTTTCTTCAGACATTATTTTACATATCATTAAGAAATCTTTAGACCACTTAGTAGACAGTATCAGTACCGCTAGCATCTTGCTCAGTTTTGTTAGAATCATTTGTATTAGTACTTGTAACTTGTTGTATTTTTCCTATTTTAACATGCTTAGCAACCTGAAATATACCGCTAGCAAGTGCCGCCAATCTTCCTGCTTTCAATGCTAAGAGCCCTACAATGTTTGTTAGTTCGCGATTAACCAAATCATCATTCTTCAAATCCACACAAAGAGCTTCTATATCATCAACCGGAACTAAATATGAAATAAGTTTGGAAACTAATTGAAGGGATGAATCAACCAATCCTCCGTTAATTTTTTTACCCATTACCGCTTGATATCGATTAAAATATTTTTCTACATCTTTTTCTGTTAATTTTTTTATATCGCCCAAACTCATTTCAACTCCTAAATATTCCTTTGTGGTTCCAAGAGCAGCGAGAATAGCTAGTGATTCTTGTTTAATTTCAATATCATCAGATTTTACATTGTCTTTTACCTCAGATTGTTCTTCTATATCGGCGGAGCCGGGCCCGCCTTCCAGGCGGATATAATCTTCCGGCCCTGCCGGGGAGAGCTTCGCTCGATCAACTTCTGTCATCTTTTATGGTGACACATAGGTTATTTTTAAATCACTTCAGGTATCTCCAAATAACAATTGAATGGGTATCGCAAACTTAAACATAGCCTAGAATATTTTTCAGTTTTCAGGAGATGCATAAACTTTTTACCTAATTCGTAATCCAAATCGCCTCCATAATCTTCGAAAAACATCTTCATACCTTTTTGTGATGGGTTATGGAAAGTAACAACACAAGCTACATTTTCACGGAATGGTTTTGCTATGGATGTTAATTGCTGAGTGAGAACCCAAACTGATAATCCATGATGTCTTCCGGAGAATGCTAAATCTATAAACTTGTTTGATCTTTTCTTCAAATCATTAGAAACGGCACAATCATCTAAAATTATTAATGTATTTGTTCCAGAGAATAAAGTTTGACAATCATTTAACAATTCATTAATCTCATCTACATTACTTGCATCTGGTGACAATACAAAGAAACGTTTATCTCCTCGAGCAAAATTATGATATGTTTTATTCTTAGCATAGGTTGGGCATATTAAAACAATATAATCAAAAATTTTCCGGAATGGTCCTCTTAGCTGATTGATGAGATACTTTGTTTTTCCACAATTTGTTGGGCCGGTTATGATACAATGGAATGGTATTTTTTCTCGTAGTTCTTCCATGATTTTTGTATCATAACATAAGGTTTTTAAATTAGTACTTAATTGATCTCAAACCTGAATTCATTATTTCCATCATTGCGTCAGCTACAACAAACATATGGCATGTTATTATTCCAGATCCACTTTGTTTTCTTTTAATTTCTAGTTTTACACCATCTTGTGTATTGTTTAATGCAAGTCCGCCACCATGAATACCATTATCTGGGTGAGTTCTCATATCAACCCAAAGAGCAAACTTATCAGCATAAAAATCCTTTTCCTTTACCGACTGCCTCCCTTCGGTCAGTCCAAAACGTTTCTTTACTGACTCCCACAGATCTGATGGTATCATTCCTTTAGAGTATAAACGATTTGGTACACCATCAACATCTATATTAATCGAGGTTATGCCTGGATTGTAAAAATTCTCAGAGTTGCGTGCTCCTGCTGCGAATGGTAATGTAAACAAACATAATATCCCTGTCATTGATCTTCTAGGTAAATTAATATGCTGATTGATAACACCATCACCACCTATTGAAAAGGTAAAAGTTTTGTGTAGAGTAACATTTTCATAAAAGAATCCTTTTCCAACCTGATAAGCTGCTTGTGCCTCACGAGCCAAGTATTCGCTTGAAATGGAAGAATATTCTAACTCAAGGTTTTTGATTGAATAAGATGGAGTCTTAGTAGTGTCAGAATAAACAACAATATCATTAATTGGAGCAAGTGTAATCTCAAATATTAGATGATGATCTAGAGCTTTTGGGTAAAAAACTCCATGATCGTTTAGAATAGGATGGTTTAGTGGTATGCGATACTTGGTGTTATGTACTGATGCAAGAGTCACTGCCTTAACATCTTGTGTTTTCTTATCACCTGCATTTGTCCTAAGCTTTCTCATGTTTTCAGAAGAAATACCTTGTTTTAATCTATCTTCGCGTTCTTCATCTGTTAAGAATAAATCATGATATGTTTGAAATAAATCGTATCTTTGAGTATCCTGTAATGTTTCACCTCCAAAAAGAACTCTAAGTCTAGATACAAGATTACTACCTACATTATTCACGAGTGTGTTATTAGCATGCCCATCTACATCTAAATCAAATAGTAGAGATACACTTCCTGGCACAATCACTAAATTCTCAGAAAGTTTTGGCATATTTATATATAATGTTTCTCCGGGGCTAGCAGATGATGGATTGAGAGTAATTCGATTCATTGTTGATTCTGCTTTCAAACCAAATGGCTCTCTAGGAATTCTGTTTGGATTAATTTTTTCAGACGTCATTGTAATTTATAAGATACTTTGGTTAATCTTTAAATGAGTAACGAAAAGATATCAAAAATACCGGCGGAGCCGGGCCCGACTTTAAGTCGGATATATTATTCAACTGAAGGATATTGGAAAGGATATTCTGCAATTCCTAAATTAGCTGAGAAGGCGAAAGTAAGTGAAGATGAAGCAAAACAATGGTTAGAGAAACAAGCAATATGGCAAATTTATCTTCCAGCTCCCAAGTATATACCAAGACCACACTGGACTGTAGAAAAACCTAATCAGATTCATCAAGCAGATTTATTATTTTTACCGCATGATAGAGTTGGAAGAAAAACATTTAAATATGCATTAGTTGTGGTTGATGTGGCAAGTAGATACAAAGATGCTGAAGCATTAACCACAAAAGAAAGTCATGAGATATCCAAAGCTTTTGAAAAAATATATTCTAGAAGATTGAAATACCCTAAAACATTAATGGTCGATCCTGGAAGAGAATTTATGGGTGAAGTTAGTAAACTCATGAATTATCATAATGCGAAAATACAGAGAAGTGAAGCAGGAAATCATAGAGCTCAAGCATTTGTTGAAAACGCAAACAGAATATTAGGAGAAAGATTATTTAGTCATCAATATGCGCAAGAAATGGTAAGTGATGCCCGATCAAGAGTATGGGTGAAAAGATTACCAGATATTTTGAAAACTTTGAATAATACACCAACGAGAATAACCGGTAAAGAACCTGATAAGGCTATAAAACAGAAGGAGGTTGATATTGAACCTAAAAAGTATAATCGAGTTGTTGGTCTTGATGAGGTTAGATTGTCTCCTTATGTTAACGTTAGATATTTATTATTTCCCGGCGAACTTGAAGGCGGTGAAAAAAGGAGATCAACTGATCCTATTTGGAGTATTAAAGTTTATAATATTTATAAAAGTATAATTTCACATAATCAACCGGTTTTATATTATTTGACTGATGGACCTAAGCGTGGTTTTGTCAGGGAAGAATTACAAGTTATTCCTTATGATACGCAGTTACCACCTAATTCTGTTTTAGAGGGCTCCGCCCGATAATGTCCATATGGAAGAGTATGTTTTCCATCTTTACAAATGATTCTCTTATCATCATCAGCAGATAGTGCAACTTTATTAACAGTTTCAGTATAAACAAAATGCTTATAACTTCTTATTACAGGCATTTCTCTCATCTGCTTTGCTTTGCTATCCAAACATTCCTTGTAATCATCAAATCTTATACTATTTTCTACAACTGATTTTTTCATTCCTTTATCCTTTTTTATCTCTTCACCACCATCCATCCTGAAAGCGTATAGCTTAGCTCGTAGACCAACAAATTCGGTTATTATTCTTCCACCAGCTTCATCTTTAAACTTGCCAATTACTTTTTTGTTTACGCCTGTCTCAATGCCTGACGGATGATTTTTAGGGTAATTGCTGGTGTCAAACATTTCTCTAACATCGAGGCTTATATCCTTATAGAAATCCTCAGTTTCTATATCATATACAAGACTATCCGTATCTGTCATAAGTAATTTAGCTTTTTCACCATATTTTGGTTTAATATAATTATAATGAAAGTCATACATCATTGCTTTACTTATATCTAAAATACACATTCCTAAGTAAATAGGTTTATTGTATTTTATATGTGTTTTATTCATATGAACCGCCATAAGATTTTCAGAAAAAATAGTACGACGATTATAGTTAGCTTTTGATATTAATTTTCTTGCTTCTTTCTCATTTGTTACTAATCTTATATCAACCCTTTTTCTAAGATTTTCCATTGTTTTACCAAATACAGAGTTGTTCATGAGTTTGAAGAAATCTTTTTCAAAGTCGTTTTTCGCTTGTGCTCTCAATTTTGTATTCAAATCTATGTAAGGTTTTAACCACGCAGACTCTTCAAATGTAATTCCTCTGTGAATCTTTGTTACTTCTAATCCTAGACTTTCATATTTTTTTAGAGTTTCATGATGTATAACATAATTTTTCTTATTGTTAAGGTTTGGTATTAATTTCTCAACCCTATTAACCTTAATTCTTTCTGGGGCAAGCGGGTAGTCACTATGTAAATCATGAAGATGTTGTGGATATTTTAAATCAACCTCTAATATACATGAAATATTTTTCCAGTTTTTTAGTTCTTTTTCACTCATCCATTTTAAATCATGAGTTGGGAGTGGTTCACTCATTGCTCCACCATATAAGTTGTTTGCATCGAGATATTCTATATAATTTGTTTGTATGTTTGGATCATATTCTTTCATGTATGGGTTATTTGCTTTAGCATATCTGTTTGATATTTGAGCTATACCACCTCGAACTCCTTTCTCAATCATAATTAGCATATCAATATCATTTATCATCTCCAATTCAATTTTGGTTAACTTTAACATTGCATCCCAAGCCAGACCCGGTGCAGTATAATACCAAGCAGGGTCCAAACTATAATTACTTTGGCAAACATCTCTAAAGTTTTCAAAAACATCTGCTAATAATAACACATCGGACTGGAGATATAGATTGAGGTAATCTCGCATTGTTTTCATATTAAAAGTTTCCCATACCTTTTTAGCATGTTTGTAATCATCTTCTGAAATATCTTCACCTCTAAGTTTTGAGTAAAAAGCTTCCTTTGGTGGAAGTTGGGTTTCGTTTAATTTATCAAAATCATCAAGCCAATCATATGGGAATACACCCTTTCTCAATAATAACTTTAATTCTTCGTCTACAAAATACTTTGTAATTTCATGTAGGTTTTTATCTGTTGGATTAAGACACCTACTTCCTTTTATTACGCCTTTACAAACATCGCACTTTCCACATTTAGTAAGATTACTAGACAAACTATCAAGACTGGACGACATAAATTTTAATGAATCAATGAACCTTATATCTCTCTTAACATCTATCATCTTATCACTTTCTTTATCTTTGTAGGTATCAACCACAATCTCTTTTGAGAAAGAAATATACTTTTCCTCATTATTTGGTATAAGTTTTATTTTACCTTCAGTTTTAGCAAGATTATTAATAAATAGATGAGCATCATACCCCGATAAATTGTGAATTATAACTGGAAAGAATTTTGGAATCTTATAATTTAAATTGCATTCATTATGTGCCGCGCCTCTATACTTTCCTGTAAGATGACAGTGATCTATTACCTTATCTTCACCCAATTCTTTCTCACATATATGACAATGAGTTGCGTTTTCATAGTTTATTTTTTCATATTCGATCATATTCTTCTTATTAAACTTTTTGAATCTTTTTACATTATAACTAATACAATCTTTATAAATTTTCCTAAATTCTTTTTCTAGGTATTCAACAAATTTCTGTGCCACATCATCTTCTGAAGATTTAGCCGTATATCTATAAAATTTTGATTTACATATATTTTCATTAAAACTCTTAATATAACAACCAAATGCAACGGGTTTGTGTGTTTGATATTTATTTGTAAAACTTTTGCTTTTATCCAAGGGCTCATTATTTTTTATTTTTTCCAAAATACACTCAAAGTCTGCGTATGCTACAAAAGGTATTCTCATTTTTTTAACAAAATTTCTAAAAGAAAGAAAACATGGACTACCATCTTTATTTTTTAACATATCAATTCTTGCTTCATTGTATAAATAACAATATCCTTCATGCTTTTCTAATGAGCTTTTTAAGTGAAAATGATGCAAACAATTATCACAAAAGTACAACTTACATTTACGTTTAGTAACTTGTCTGCGTATAAGCGCACTAATATTCTTTATTAAAACAAAGTGTTTATTTGTCTCTTCATCTTTATTTATCTCTTCATCTTTATTTTCTTCTGTTAATAAAAGTAATCTAATCAATTTAAATCCGCGTTTACTACTTCTTTTTATAGGATATACTCCTATTTTCTCATCATAACCATATATAGCGATATCATAATCATTTTGGTTTTCAAAATTAACAACATCTTGTATTGTGCTTGGGAAATTAATTCCATCCCAATTAAAATTCTTTGATTGTTCTTTCAATTCTTTAGTTATTCTTTGTGGATTTTTATCGGTTGGGTATACAGCTCGTGTTACACACCACTTAAAACATTCATTATCATTATAATTCTGTGAATTAATAATCGCATTCCTGTTTAACAATTCTTTGGGTAATTGAATATAAGATCCACCTAAAAGTGGAACAAAACGATCTATAAAAATGTCAAAGAATAGCACACGTTCGAATTCCCAACCAGATCCATTATTTATAAAATTTTCAAATAATACAAGTTGTTGCCCTGTTAATCTATCAAATAATTCTGATAAATCTGTTGCCTCGAGAACAATTTCTGATTTTTCAGAAGGAAAGGGTCTATCACAGTATTCAATTTCCCCAGTGTTAATATTTTTTTTCTTGAACATGCATGAAAATATAAATTTTGTCTTTAATGAATTATGTGATTCAACTCTCTTTCTAAGTAAATCTATAACTTTTGGTTTGATTTTATGTAAGAATGTCTTTTCATCAATCTTTTCTTTTCCTTTAATCCTATAGCTTATATAATTACCATTAATGGCTGATTCATATTCCCTTGGTGTAAAATCTTCCACATTCTCGTTTCTTTTTGTTTTTGGTCTTGCACCCTCCTTCTCATAATCCCTATTATTTTTTCTTTCACCTTTCTTATTATCACTTTTAGGCGGTGGTTTTATTTCTTTGGGCTTATTTACTTTTTTATATCTTTCAATAAATTTTTTAGCTAATTCTTCTGCTTTATTTTTTACTTTTTTAGGAATATATGGTTTAACAAAATTCCAAAACTTGTTTAATACATTTCCCATAAAAGGAGTTTGTTTTGTTTTTGTATTTTTCGGGGGTGGGCCTGGTGGAGTTCCCGGTCGACGATTAGGTGGTGGACCAGGTGGGGGGCTATCTGGATTAATTCGATCCGGCGAACCAGGCATTGTTTGAGGAATAGTTAAAGGTGGTAAATTTGGTCGATTTGCTGGTCTTATTTGTTGTGGTTCAATTTCTGGAATTGGAAGAGGTAAATTTGGTTGATCTATTGGCCTCATTGGTGTATTACGTAGCTCATTAACAATTCCAGCAATATTAGTAATAATTTGTTGAATATTATTAATTACTTCAGGAATATTACTCAACTCTCGAACAAATTCTCTTTTATTAAAATACGATCGTCCCGGAATATTATACCATCTAGCTAAATGTTTCAGTTGCACAACATTTAATCTTCTTAATTCTTGTTCCATTTTGTATATTAATTATTCTTCTTATTAAATTATTATTTTATTTCTTTTAAATCATTTTTATTTTAAAAAATTATTAAATGTGCCAGGACCTCGTATCATATTCACATCGATTTTGTAACATATTAGCTATGGTTTGACAAGGGTTTGATTACGCCATGACCCGCGTAGTCTTGGTATAGGCTTGGTGAAATGTGTTAGGCTTGGTGAGGGCTTGGTGAGGGCTTGGTGAGGGCTTGGTGAGGGCTTGGTGAGGGCTTGGTGGGGGCTTGGTATAAAATCCTTATTATAATTAAAATAAAGCTGAAATAAAATCGAAATAAAATCGAAATAAAAAAGTGTGCCAGCACCCCCATAATCACACATCATTATGTAATGAAAATGAGTCAGATTCCTTCATCAGATTTTATAAGCTTCACATAGACTTGACATCGGCTTAACATTGGCTTTGCGACGGCCTATCCGCACTATTCATTGATTATCAGAAACTTAACAATTTCACAGAGGTACCCGCCCGCCCACCCGATCATCCGACATGTACTTTGTTTAATCTTTGATCAGCTTCATGTCAATTTCACATAGGCTTGGCGGCGGCCTATCCACACTCTTTATTGATTATCAGAAACTTAACAATTTCACAGAGGTACCCACCCGCCCACCCGATCATCCGACATGTACTTTGTTAAATCCTTGATTGTATGAAATCACAGACAAAATCTTTGTCAAATTAGCTTATAAGCTAAAATTGTCTTGGAATCCGCTTTTTACATCTACTACCCTGGTTCTCCGTCACGGCATGCGCCTCTATATTTAATGGTAAGCGTTGACATACTTCTTGACCGTCCCAATACTTTTCCAACTCCATTCCTGTTAGTACTAACACTTAAATCAGTAGAAAAGTCCTCCATGCGATGTTTCTTATCCAGGTTGGCCGCACAAGTTCTTCGGTTTCACATCATGGATTCGTCAATTTATTCTGTTTTCAGTAGTGGTTTCGTTCAATAACGAGTACTCATTTCGCTCAAATAAATTCTCATTCAAGTGCTAATTTCACTCTATGAGTTCTCATCAAAGCTTACTATATTAGCAAGAGATTTTCTCATTTTCAGATCACTTTCGAGCCAACTGAAATTCATATACTGCTTGTAATCTTGGGGGCGGTCGATGGCGGTCGATGTCGGAAAAGCGAATAGTTATCATCTGTTCACGTTTAGCGCCTGGCCGAGTAAAAGGCTCATGAAATTCAGTCTCCAAGTTGGTCATTGTCCTAACTGGAAACATTTAAACTCCTTTTGATTTTAGTAAGACCGCTAATGAGGCCCTGTTAGTGAGGTTGTTTATGTCGCGCGTCTGAGTTTCAAACCTTTTCACGTCGCAATTTCGGAAGGTCGAAGGTCGCTGTCGTAATTTCCCGTGAGCGGCTCGTCGTTCGTCGCCATTTCAGGTCCTTTATGTCGCCGTTTCAAGGCCACGTCGCTTGTCGAAATTTACCCCTAACAGGGCCTCGCTAATCGTCCTCTTAAGCTACAAAATCATTACAAACTCTGGCAACGGTACGATACACTTTCAGCGTGAACTTTCATCAACAGACTTCCGTGACTTCGGTCACGACAATTGTCGTCTTCATATCGGTGCCCCCGAGTTCTATCCGACTAATTACGAAGTGTGTCTACACTGGAGTGAGTGAGTGAGTGAGTGAGTGAGTGAGCGAGTGAGTGAGTGAGTGAGTGAGTGAGTGAGTGACAATTTGCATATCGGAGTCCCCACAAAAACTCGCAAATACGCTTCGCGTATCCACGAGTTAAAAACGACATAATTTACGTAATCTTCGTCCTTTTCTCTCGCTTGTAATTTAAAGAATTCACAAAAAATTTTGATCGATGTCAGCTCAGGCCTGCTGACGACCTCACAGAAAAGTAAAAAGGTTTGAAAAGGAGTAAAAAGGATAAGAAAAGTCGGAAAACTCTTGCTATCTTGAAAGAAAACAAAACGAAAAGAAAAGACGCGACGTGGCTCGTCATCTCTTTGCCTCTGTTATCAATCTACTGATAATGACGATAATGTTTGGAAACTATTCAGAATCAACAACGAAGCACAAATTTCAGTGTAAGGATTTCATATATTCTTCGCCGATTTCTTGCGTATCCCTTTAAATAGAAAGGTATGTACAGTTGCCAGTGAGAAAAGCGTAAATGTATATGATTTAGTTCTTCTGAACTAGCGTAATTTTAATTTTAATGTTTGGTTAACCTCCATCGTTCTAGACTGATTAATTAGGTAAGAGGTAATCTTGTTGACACAGATATCAACTATGGCATTCTCCAAAAACCTCAAATTTTTTTCTCAGAAACAAAAACTGTTGCATTGCTAGGTGTTATCACCCTGCATGGTTTCATGTACAATTGACGACTGTAGAGTAAAAGTAACAGTACCACAATACAGAACTGGTGAGAAGTTTTCAAGAGAATGGTTACAGTGCATCGTTTGATCCACTAATGAAAACGTTAGAATCACACTATATAGTAAACCAAAGAATACAACAGTACCGTACTGTTGAATAGCTTTCAAAAGAATTTCTCGGAGCGCTTCGCAAGCCAAGTTGAGTAAAGATGGGCCACCGATGTTTCAGTACTGTTTCGAAATCTTGGCAGGGATCCAAACTTTGACTTTAACTTTTTCATATGTGGATCATACCACACAGTGTGACCATTCTTTGTAAAGCTACTGAACAGTACTGTACTGTGGTACTGTTTGTTTTACTATACAGTGTGGTTCTTACTTTTTCATCTGTGGATCAAACCATGCAGTGTGACCATTCTATGTAAAGCTACTGAACAGTACTGTACTGTGGTACTGTTTGTTTTACTATACAGTGTGGTTCTTACTTTTTCATCTGTGGATCAAACCATGCAGTGTGACCATTCTTTGTAAAGCTACTGAACAGTATTGTACTGTGGTACTGTTTGTTTTACTATACAGTGTGGTTCTAACTTTTTCATCTGTGGATCAAACCATGCAGTGTGACCATTCTTTGTAAAGCTACTGAACAGTACTGTACTGTGGTACTGTTTGTTTTACTATACAGTGTGGTTCTAACTTTTTCATCTGTGGATCAAACCATGCAGTGTGACCATTCTTTGTAAAGCTACTGAACAGTACTGTACTGTGGTACTGTTTGTTTTACTATACAGTGTGGTTCTAACTTTTTCATCTGTGGATCAAACCATGCAGTGTGACCATTCTTTGTAAAGCTGCTGAACAGTACTCTGCTGTGGTACTGTTTGTTTTACTATACAGTGTGGTTCTAACTTTTTCATCTGTGGATCAAACCAGCAGTGTGACCATTCTTTGTAAAGCTACTGAACAGTACTGTACTGTGGTACTGTTTGTTTTACTATACAGTGTGGTTCTAAGGTATCATTTATTTTTGCAGCTCTTTCAATTGAATGCTACTCTTGCGGTTCCATTGAACAAGAGAATATAACTTGCCAAGAAACTCTGGCGGTCACAAACTGCTCCCTTGATGAAGAGTTTGGTTACCTGTTTGACTCGTGCTTTACAATGACAGTCTTTCGCGAGAACAGAGCAGAGAAAATCCTGGCAAATTGCAGTATGAGTTTTGGCTGCGAGGAGTTGGAACAAATACTGTGCGATTATTATGACGAGGAAGACCGCTGTTCGGTAGAATGCTGTACTGAGGACCTATGTACTAGTGACGTGGCGGCTTCGCCAGGAAATGGTGCCTCTGCGACTTATAAACTTCGTCTTCGCTCTTCAACGTTTAAGCTGTCACCATGGGGCATTGGACTCGCGATTTTTATGTGCTATTTTGTTTTTTACCACAAATGCTACTAATCTCGCAATCTGATTGGCTGATTTGCCGTTGTCGATAAGAGTCTAGACAACGCTGCTCGCGTCAATGTGTCACGCAAAGAAATAGCCAATCAGAAACGCTGATTTTGGGGAATAAACCAATCAGATTGCGAGAAAGTTATAGACAACGCCTGCTCTTTTTTTGTGTCACGATCTTGGTCACGCTCTGAAAAAAAAGAGAATTTTCTTTGACGCTCTTTGACGTTGCTATTGTGGTAAAAAACAAATCAAATGTGGTTTAGCGTTGTCTGTACTCTTTCGATTTGTTAAGTTTCTTGTGTATGGCAGTGGATCAGACTACCGCTGCAGAAAATTTGTCTTCCATTGTTGCTCATTTATTACCAAAGATCCTGGCTCTCGTGCAAATGATTTATATACAACAATAGTATTGTCAACGTTGACAGTACTGTCCTTGAAATGGTTGCGTCACAACACGCGAAAACGCGAGTATTATCTGTGTGATGGCGGGGTACTAGAAATAAGCGTTATTGATCAAGCGTGAGGTTAAGGTGACTGCAGATTGGTAGGCTGCATAACAGGCGCTCATTTAGCCGAGCGCGAAGCGGAGACATTGAGCGCGAAACGCGACACGCAAGCGCGGAGCGCGAGACGAGGGAAAGAGAAAAATAAGGATTTATCTCGCCTCGCGCTTCGCGCGCTCGTGTACACCGCGCTGGCCCCGCTAATCCGACATATTGGCCAAGCTCTAACCTTCTGTGCCTTCTTTCAAAGCTTTCTCTCTTTTACTCCTTTGCCCAGACCCCTCATTTTTTCTCGCTTGGTCTGACGCTCGCCCCTCACCATCTGAAGGCCTGGAACATGCTAAGTTAATATGCGCTCGAAGTTGTGATAACTTGGAGAAAAAAATGGGGAGGGAGTTTATCTCGGTGTAAAAACCTGTGAAGTTTTTCTTTGTTATTTCACTATTGTTTTGTCTCAGTTGTGTTCTTTGTTCTACGCCACTCGTGAATGTAACAGATTTTTCGGCATATAATTCATGGTAGGCCACCACATAGTCAGTTTTGAAATTAACTGTTTTTAATCGAAAATAATTTTTTAAAAAAATCGAAATGAAGTGTAAATAGGTCTTAATAGTTAGTTCTCGATGTAATAAATCATTATTGTTAAACAATAATAGTAGGAAAGACTTTTTATCCTTTTCTTTCTTTTTTTTGCTGCTTCCCTTTTAAAAGAAAAAAATTCACTTGTAGCACAGCACCACTAGTATTTTTGATATGCATTTAGGTGTTATTTTTATGTTATAAGATGACCCAATATTAATAATAATAATGTACGTATTTACATTGTGCTGACTTCATGAATAAATGATTGCCAGCGCATTAATTACAGAAAGTTTGAATAAAATAAAGCCACATAAAACTACTGTAATGGTCTAACTAATTAACAAAGAAAATAAGCTAATATTCTAAAATTGAATGAAAACTGTAAAATGAATAACCAACAATGATTAAAACAATACACTTAAGAATTATGAAAAGCCTGCTTAAACAAATTCTTTTCAAATAAAACCTTTCAAGTCTTTAGAGTTCTACTGCTAAAAAATAGGCGTAGCTAGGATTTTTCAAAGTGGGGGGTCACGCCTAAGGTACTAACGAACAACAACATTCTGCACATGTTCGGTCCCGCAAATGGAGGATGTAACTGCCTTGCAGTTGGAAAGATTTATTGCATGTCGATTCTTAGGATTAGCGTGTTTTTGTCACCTGAATTCTAGAGACAAAAAACAATTATCTCACAAAGGGGGGAGGGGTGTGACGGGTACCTCAGGAACCCCCCACCCCCCTACTAGCTACGACCCTAATGTTAGGAGTTAAAATGTTTGATTGGGGGAGGGGGTGGTGGAGCAGTGGCGCAAAATGCCCTGTTCACTAATGTTCTTTTGTTAGGTTCTTAAGGGTATTTTGATGGTAATTAAGGGACGGACCATTAGAAAAGTGATGGGGGGGGGGGGGATGGGGAAAAAACCAAAAAAAAAATTCATGCAAGGCAAAATGCCAAAAAGAAAATTCATGCAAAGAAGAAGGTAAAAAAAAAATCATGCAGAAGGAAGGTCCAATTGTGACTTTTTCACACGTAGTAAAAAAAATTCGTGCAGAGAGGATCACCTGAAAAAAAAAATTTCTGCAAAAGCAGTGAGCGAAAAACAAAAATTCGTGCAAGCTGAAAATTCCCCACCCCCCCCCCCCCCCCCATCACTTTTCTAATGGTCCGTCCCTAATTATTGGATGGTAATGAGTAGCGAACGTAGGAGGTAGCAAACGGAGCAAAGCTGTGTGCCACTGAACACTATACACATAACGGTAATGGCTAAATAGAGATTTCACTCTGGGTGTAAACTTACAGTGTGACTATTCGAACCAAAGACACCCAATTAAATTTTCTAGAAATTATCCAATCATCATCGAGTATCGCTTGGACGCCATGATATCGCCTAACAGGAGCCCATTATCAGGCTCCCGCATCTAACCAATAGAATCTCTAGAAATGTTTTATATTTCGCTTAAGATGCATATGATTCGCTCTATGCCTGTACAAAACATATGAAGATTGAAAAAGAATCATCTTAGTCGGTAGAATCTCGCCACAAATCCGTTGTTTAGCTTGAAAAACAGACATTCAAAATTTGTATGATAATTTATTTTGGTTGCATTGGTTCGAGTAATCGCACTGTAGGTGCTTTAGGTCACTAAAATTCCTGGCTGTGCTGCATGGAATTTTGTTTGGGGAACAAAATGTGTTGGTAGTCAGACAACAGAATTCGACTTTGATTTGCTTGATTAAAATTGAAGCAGGAGCCCAGGTTGAAGGTGTTATTGATGCCTGAAACTTGCTCGAAGGATATAAGAAACGCAAGGTCGTTGTTGCTTTATCACTAGGAGTCTGTTCTTTAAACAACGTTTAAACCGAGCGGATCAATGTCAGTATCTGGACAACTGTGCACCTACCCCTCCCCTAAGCCAACCTTAACGCTAACATTTAACTTATTATGACTTGTTGGGCTAGGGGAGGGGTAGGTGCAAAGTTGTCCAGATAATCTCAGTGATCTGACTGAGCTTAACAAAATCGTTGCCTAATTGAATTTGAACTGCTCTAGTTTTCGTGGCTACGAGCCAGAAGGCTGGTAGCCTCCATGTATCGGGATGTTAAGTAAAAGTGAAAACGTGGCACGCGAGGGATGCTGGGATTTCAAGTTTTCGGACTATAGCTAGTTTATTACGCTCCAACCGCCAGACCCAATTACCTCAGAGACCAAATTTAAATCCTAACTACAGGTTAGAAATTGAAAAACGCGACAAATCGTACTATAAGGGCGGACCATTAGAAAAGTGATGTGGGAGGGGGGGGGGGAACAAAAAAAAATTCATGCAAGGGAAAATGCCAAGAAAAAAAATTCATGCAAAGAAGAAGGTAAATAAAAATTTCATGTAGAAGGAAGGTCCAATTGTGACTTTTTCACACGTAGTAAAAGAAATTCGTGCAGAGGGGTTCACCTGAAAAAAAAATTTCTGCACAAGCAGTGAGCGAAAGAAAAATTCGTGCAAGCTGAAAATTCCCCACCCCCCCCCATCACTTTTCTAATGGTCAGTCCCTAAAATAAAGTGCACAGCGTAAAAATTGCTAAATTGCAGTTACCACATGTAGTCGTAAACTACCTAGTTTTAAAACCATTCAATCTCGTTTAAACCCCACCAGAATATGCAGTCAATAACTGCCTACTCAAAATGAATTACGTTAATCAAATCTATCGCTAATTGGTCGGTTTCGCATGGAACCCTTGCGATTTCCCTTAAACCGCAGCTTTAGTTGGATATCGTTTAACCTTTTAAGAGTAAAATATATAAAGACACTATTGGGGCTTAAAGGGTTAAGGAGATAGTTTTTAACCCCTTAAGCCCCGAGGGGTCTCCCTGTTACGAGTAAAATCGTCTAGCATTAGCCAGAGTAAAATCTATAAAGACACTATTGGGCTTAAAGGGTTAACCCTTTCACTCACAAGATCCGAGTAGCAATTCTCTTGAACGAGTGCCATTCACTCCCTTATTAACTAGTTGAGAGAATTTGGTCTTTAATCAACGCATTAACCTCCGTTTGATCGCGTACCCAATTCTCACCATCCATTTTGTTGGTATTGAATTGATACTGAAATGAGATGTTGTATTTTGATCATATCTGGAGGTGAAAGGGTTAAATTAAACAAGCGGATCTAGAAGTTTCGATGAAATGCGCTCTGAACCAAACTACCAGAAACGTAATCCATGTGACGTCATTATTATTGCGTGTGGTGGAATAGCTCACAAGTTCTTAGGCTTTATTGTTTTGCCCTCCCTGTAAAAGACAAAATCTTCCAAGCTCCCCTTTTTGGTTTCCGTTTGTGTGAAAGGAATTAAGGGAGACATCTAGTATGTTCTTTTTGTATTCAGGGCGTCAAATAGACAAAGCACATTCATAGAGAGGATTGAAATTCACTAGAACTTTCATATTGGTTACCTGGTAAACGTGCTTTTTAAGAGAGATCCAAAAAAACGGGAAGTTGTAACTATTGCACACGTGAACTTTGTTTTAACATTTTCCAAGGAAAAAAAGCCTCGCTTTTTAGAAATGTTTGGTGTACTCAAATCTTTTCGTCCTCAAACTATAGGTAAGGTAAGTTATTGCCCCCGAAATCCGGTGACTCGAAAAGTTTCAGTTCTCTCGAGAGGTTATTATGAAAATATGAAAAATGTTTTTTTCTCAGAGGTTTTAAGTTTAAAATGCTTTTTGTTTTTTTATATACGAATCTTCGAGAATAGGTTTTCGAGTATTAAAGATCATGATCATCGACAGAGAAAATTACCTTCGCAGGTATTGTTTTAATTCTTTGCATTGTTTTTCAGTTACGTCAAACGGATAAACGTGAAATCATTATCACTCAGTACGTAACAAACAAATCAACGAGCAATATGGAAAAAATTGGGTGTTGATATAAATGGATTTACATGGTTCTTGAAGACTTGTTAATTTTGTCATTTGCCCACCTTTATTATCATACATATACCGGCTTACCCCGATGCGGCGTTTGAACGTGTTTTATCGTTTTTAGTACAATTTTATTCGATTTTGCATTTTTATTTAAGACTATAAGAAACTAAATTTTCCGACAAAAACACTGATTGATTTATTCGAGGCATTCAAATTCCACTGTTTGATGAAATTGAAGTAAATATCGATCTTGTTGTAATTACGTGAATTTTGTTGTCACCAGATTCAACCTTAATTCTTCGTAGGGACAAAATCACTGACCCAGAAAAACATCCGTCACAATATTCGGCTCGAATTTAATAACAGGCATCAAAACGGAACAAACAGTGCTCACACTAGAGATCAAATAGCTGCGGATTGCAACACCGACATTCTCTAAAGTTCAACATAGACTTATTCACAAGGTTTCGTACTTTGCAGATTAATTCGTGATGGATGCCAAAACTGGACATCTCTCGAAAGCGAAGAGCGTTAAATCGGCTTTGTTTTCCATGAGTGTTGAAAGGGAACTTCACGCCAAGATCACAAACGCTCGCGAGCAAGTGCGATTACAAAAAGAACATCGAGATATCGAGCTGTTCAAAAATGATGCGGCGAAGAATATGACAGCAGAGAAAAGACGCGTGAAGTCGCGAATGCAGAATTTAAGAAAAACCGTGCTTCGGACGCAGTCAGTAGACTCGGTCTCGGCAAAAAGTTTAAAAGACTTCGGGTTATGTTCGCGTCTTCCAAAACTACCTAAAGCAACCAAGAATCAGAGGTGTGATATAAGTACCCTCGAGTTTTGCAGTTCTGTACCGGATTTGCACGCGTTGGATCGAGACAACGAGAAAAGGAGCTGCCATCTTCCAGTTATAAGGGTTAATACTCGAAGCGGTGGAGACAAAATACCAAGAAACACAGCATTCAGGATAAATGGGAACTCGAATAGTGTCGGTCTTTATCCAAGGCCAAGGACACGATCAGACAGCGATTTCAACAATGTTAATAGGTTGTCAATGAGGGAAGGTAATTCTTGCAGTGACCTAAGCGATACCCAAGATGAAACGTTTGATAACCGCCTCTCTTATCACAATGAGGATTCAAATCTGCGACCGTTGGAGCTAAACCGTCTTTCTGCTAGAAGACGAAGTCTGAGCACCGGCGATATTTCCTTGGCGGAGCGAATACATTCTTTTCTCGAAGGTATTGAGAATCTGCATTTGGAGCAGTCAGACTTCAGTAGCTCGGAGGATGAAAGAGACATGGGATCTAGCCAGAACTTATGCTAAAATTGAAGACTATTTTTCTGGAAGAGGAACTGAAAACGTACAGCAAACGTTAAATTTAGTCCAAAACTGAGTTCGAAGCGTATTAAGCTCGCTTCACTGCATGTTTTGAATACGTCTTTAATTTGTGGTAAAGTGACTGAATTATTATCAAGAAAAAAAAAACTGGGACGCTGAAATGAAGCATAAGAGCTCTGTAACTATCGAGTTTTATATCACCTATTTTGAGTGACAACTATTTTTCACAGCTACTAATCTTAGATGTTCTTGGGTCTAGGACTTTTTACATGAATAACACTAGTGAATCCGGCAGCTTGATGTCACAGTAATTTGTTTTCTAGTCTTACTATAAAACTGGGGTTACTTTTCATTTTACTATACAGTGTCAGGAGCCCATGACATTGTGGTTCTAACTGTTTCCGTCATCTGTGGATCAAAACATGCAGTGCGACCATTCTTTGGAAAGCTACTGAGCAATACTGTACTGTGGTACTGTTTTATCGTGTAGTTTGATTCATGGAACTGTGCAGAAGAATTCAAAATATCCCTATAAGATATCCATGTGACAAAAACTAAGCTTTACCGTCGTGACAATTTAGAAAAAAAAACTTTATTCATTTAAAATATCTTTGTCCAGCTGTTACAATTTCGTCACTCCGTATAACTTTATGGAATAAATAAAAAATGTCGTGGAATGCTTTTATGGCTCCTTGAATTCAAAGAAATGCAAGAAAAACGGAAAGTGTTATTTGAGAGCTGTTTCAAGTGGGAAAAGTAATGACCTTGGCTTTGGTTTTGTTGTGGTTTTGGTTTTGTTGTGGTTTTGGTTTTGTTGTGGTTTTGGTTTTGTTGTGGTTTTGGTTTTGTTGTGGTTTTGGTTTTGTTGTGGTTTTGACCTTGAGGCAGTTGCAAATCTGGGATCAAACCGGGCATGCTTTGTCAATTAAGTTATCCTCAATGACCCATAAATTTAACTTCGAGGTTTATTTTGGAATGATTTCCGCACAGGTCCCTACTTCATTATGCATGCTGTAGCCGTATGGTTTCGTTCTCAGGAAACAAGAAATGTTTGCACGTGCACTTCCTAAGACAAGTCAACTACAGCATGCATAATGAAGTAGGGACCTGTGCGGAAATCATTCCTTTATTTTATCTGGCGTTCCAATCGCTGAAATCGCAATAAACGAATTAACAATCTCGTTTGAGTTGACCGTGTTACGATTCACCTCACGAAAATTATATCGACCTATCACTATCATGCTGAGAATAGAATTTGTATGAAAGAGGATTTCAAAGGCTTTGACCTTCAATTATAAATATTGTAATCACTCACTTGCAAGAATTTTGCGACCTCGTGGCTATGATTTCGACGTTGCAAAAACGAAAGTTTTTGAATGACGTTTTTGTTAGCTTATGCGTCACTTTAAGATTTTTTAAAAAGTGGTCCCCACAAGAAAAGTATTTTGTCGAAATTATTTACAGATAAAGCCCTAGATTGTCTGTTTACTGAGGGATTTATTGCTTACGTATGCAACTACAGTTATTGACGCCTAATTACAATAGCTTCGCAAATTGAATGACAGTTGGAGCGAAGCTAATCGCGTAATTGAACTCTTAAGCCTCGGGTTTTTTTGCCAAACAACGGGATTAAGCACCAAAGAGTCTTTCAATTCTTTTTACCACGCCGTTCAAGTTTGGCATCTTAGCTAAGTTATCTAATGCTGAATAATTCTCATTTTAAATCCCGTTATGTGTTGGGGATTGCTTTGCCTCTAGCTAGAACAGTTTTCAATTGGTTTTCATAGATCCAAAACCAACTACAACATATGTACACAGTCCAATGAACGATGCAATTTCCGTGCGTGGTAAACACGTGCAATTAAGTTATGGTTCGGTGATGAAAAGTGGTAGGGTTGTGGGATGTGGCTTAGAATGACAGCGTCCAAATGTAGTAAGGGTATGTTAAAGCCACACATGCGCACTGAGGCGACAGTGGTAGAAGGGATGAGACCCTATTGCTACCAAAAAATAAATATGAAAAATTGAGGTCAAAGCCAACAGCCATGGACAGCTGTTTCGGCCTTGTTAGGCCTCATCAGCATGGCACAGCTAGCAGATCGATGAGCTCTGGGTTCCCACATGATGAATGTCTGTTTAGGCCTAACAACGCCGAAACAGCTGTCCATGGCTGCTGGATTTTGAGCTCAATTTTTCATATTTATTTTTTTGGTAGCAATAGGGTTTTATCCCTTCTACCACTGTCGCCTCAGTGCGCATATTTGTGGCTTTTACATACCCTTACATTATAAGTTATGTTTTGCTTTAGTTTTCCACTTTTCTAATTGGTTGATAAAGGTGCGTGGTTTTTTTTTTAGCCAATCACGTATCGTAGCAATGCAAACTAAAGCAATGGCGAAATATGACTTTTGACAGTATACTGAAAAACCAAAGCTCATGTTACTTCTCAGATCTAGCCAATCAAAACAGATGCACACAATAAAACAAGCCAGAACGAACCAATCAAAACAGGTAAGTACGGTCGTCACTGACCGAGCACTTGGGAGAATTCTCGATCAGGTAAAAAACGCTCAACATTCAGTTTTGTGTGTTTTTGTGGTCTGCTCTCGAATTCTCCCAAACGTATCTCAATTTGTATACGTCTGTACAAGCACAGGTGATACGTTTTATCAACGTTACGGCAGCAAGGGAGTTCTCTTGACAGTACACAAGTGGTGTTACCATCATATTTAACAATTATTCGCCGAAGGCGAAGTGATTCTACCAACTGAGCTATCAACTGACCAACTGAGCTATCAATATCAATACTGTAGGAGCAATTTTATTCCTAGTGTTTATACATACCTGCAGTTAATAAAATCGAAGCATAATTTTTCATGACCAACACCCCCAATGAATAATATGGTTTTTCATGACCCACCCCCAATGAATAGCATGGTTTTTCATGACCCACCCCCAATGAATTGCATGGTTTTTCATGACCCACCCCCAATTAATAGCATGGTTTTTCTTGACCCCTTTTTACAAGTACAAAAATGATGACCCACCCCCCTCCTGTACTTTATGACCAGTCCCTAACTCACAACATCTGAGTGGCGATCTCTTATTCATTGTCAAGATATTTCTGATGCATTTCACCTCTTCAGAGCAAGAGCTTCCACATCTTAGCAGATGCTATGGTTGGCTTGATCCAAACTTTTAAATTCATTTGAATGTCTGTTTTTGGTCGTTTTTGACACTGAACAACAGACTGGTGGCGAGTTCAGTCTCCCGACTAAGATGATTCTTTTTCAAACTTACTATGTTTTCTAAAGTATAGAACGAATCATATGCATCTTAAGCGAAATATGAAACATTCGTAGAGATTCTATATATTAGATGCGGTACCCCATTATCAATGGGCTCTGGTTAGACGATATGATGGGATCTTGGCGATACTCCATGGTAATTGGATTGATAATTAACATGATAATTGTAGAAAATTTATTTCAGTGGCGTTGGTTCGAGTAGTCACACTGAAAACTCATTAGCACCTGAAAAAAAAAAATGAAACAAACAAAAACTGTGACTTACCTGTACCATCCTCATACAACCAAATCTCTTCGCCAACATAAGTCATTTAGGTCCTTGCTCAGGTAAGACAGGTAAGTACGGCCCTTCAGTCCACGTTAAGGGGGGACTTAACCTAAAAAAAGGCACTTTTTTAAAACAGTTGTCACATCTATATTTTTCATAGAAACCATCTAAAACCATATATCACTGGAAAGCTAATGAGTTTTAGATTACAAAAATTCTGATTTTTTTGAAGCAGAATCAATTTGTAACCTGATACTAGCAAAAATTGTTACCCCATACTGGGCAAGACCCACTTGAACTCAAGAAAAGAAATCTTTCCCTGGAATGCAATTAACTCTATTTTTTTTCATAACTATATAGCATATTGATAAATTGTGAGGATGAGCATAGAGCTTTCAAAAATATTAAAAACTCTGGTCCCAGCCCTCACTTAAAGTGATGCAGATTTTTTATGGCAAATTACCATCACATTTTTTTTCAAAACTTCTGCCACAGTAGAGCTACAGAAAAACCCTATGCTCATCCCAAACAACTCTTTGAGAGCAACAAATAGTGAAAATTTCAAGCCAATCGGTTAAATCCTCGGTGAGATATCTTTTCTTGAACGTAGAAAAACTCAATTCGGAGAAAAAAGGCATCAAAGTTATGTTAATAAAAAATATATTGACTGTTCAAATTTCTATGGACAGAAAGTATCAAGAATGATTGGAAATGTTCATTTAAGTCATCTAGAAGCCTCCTGCTTCATATGTTATGCCCTCAGCCTCCTGCAGGGCTTCTTCTCTGCGTGTTCGCAACAGCTGCATTCCTTGGCAGCGCTTTTTTTCTTTTGTTGAGGCCTTGAGGTCTGATTTTCTTAACCGTCTTTGGTCCTTTTCAAGACTGGCCTTTCTGGTATGTGCTCCTGGTGAAACAGACAATCTCTGCATTATTCTTGCCCTACTGGCTGCTCCACTGTGGAAGTGGCAGACAGTAGAAGCAACTGAACAGCGGATGACCTTGGCACTGTGGTGCTTATGTTTTGGACAGCATGCCCACACCATAGCTTCAAGGCAGGAGGTACACTCCAGTGAGAGATCTGCCATAAGCCCATTTCTCCCAGAACAATTTTCCTTGACAGCTAAACAACCTAACATGTAATAAATGTGCAAACCAAGGTTAAATTAGGTATGCACTGTTTGATATTTGCATTTAAACAGACAGAAGATAAACACAACTGACAACTGTTATTTTTTTTGTTGTGATCAATTAATAAACAAGTTATAATAATGGACAAGGAAAGACTACTCACGAAAAAAAATAATTCTAAAATTTAAAATAATAATTGAACGCCGTTAACATATGCTACGTGACACTAAATTAAAAGGAATGGGTAAAGGAAAGGTTAGCAGAAAAATATTGGCTCACGTTTCTCTCACCTTCCTCACAAACATGTGCATTAGACAACGTGGAAGATAATTCCTTCAGGTCAACAAGTCTGTATCCCTCTCCATGTAAATTTGTTTCGCCATCAGAAACGTTCCTTGAATTATCTTCAGAGTTTTCTGGCCTCATTTTGAGTCTGGAAGCACTGATCCCTTGATCACTTTCGGCATCTTATGAAGTGTGATCAGATGAAGAACTCGATGCTGGATCGGCGACTTCTCTATCTACTTGCGGCGTTTTTTCGCTTTTTTCCCGTATCTCTGCACTCCAGAAAAAGGCCTTCCTTTTCTTTTTTTTCTATATACAGAATTCTTCTTCCCTCCAGGCATTTTAGATGAAAACTTTCCTGATGTAAACCAAAATCTCGCTCCCTCACGATATCCAGTGTGTCAAAACACGCTTTGTTTGATCCGCGAAGGCCTCGGAGACAACTACACGTCGTGTAAGCTATCATATTGCTTCCTCGTGGTCTTGCTTCGGAAATTCTGGCAATTGGATGGACTACTGACCTTCTAATCGGCCCACAACTGAAAAATGCTACTTTGCGTTGCCATGGTAACCATGAATATTTTCTTACTAGCGTACGGAAAACGTATCTCACACGCCAAAAACGGTCAAATTGGACTTTAAAACACATGTTATCGCGTTCTTCTATGTCTAAAGCTTTAGATTTTTTGAAAAACAAAAATTGCCTTTTGGAGTCAAAATTTAGGTTAAGTCCCCCCTTAAGCCACTCTATGATAGTAACATAACACATGTATACGACAAATTCAAGATGGCGGCCTCAATTGAGGCAAAGACTTGCGGATCGTGTTGTGTGAAAATGGAGGAGTTACTTAATGGTTACAAACAAGAACTGGGATTGAAAGGAAACAGCTTCGATGGAACTAGAAGTAAGCTGACTTAGAATGCAAACAATCGGGGCAGCTTTCGACTTTCATTTGTTAATCTCTGAAAGTAAACACGAAATGTGTCGCAGTAGCTTTCTTACTTCCTGAAAGAAATAGTCCGTTATTGGACTGAGAGAGAAGGTTAGTTCTTAAAAGATAGCAGATGGGTGGGGGAAGGAATGAGCGAAAGCCATGACAAGATCGGGCTGAAAACATAGAAGTCAGCTGTTTTTGCTCTTTGTATACGATACTGTAAATAAGTCAAATAAGTGAATATTGTTATTTAGTATAAATACTCAGGTGATTATACAAAACCGCGCGCTCGGATTGGTTCGCTATCTCGGGTTATCAGCCGATAATCACCTCGACCTTGATTATGTCTCAGTCAATAATCACGCAAAAATTTGGATAATATGCAGCCATCTTGACCTCACACTTGGTCAATAATGCATACATCTTGACCTCCAATTTGGTCAGTAACGCATAAGCATTTATAAACTGATAATATAAATTCTTCTTTTGATTGTGACGTTTTGACAGCTTACTGCTAAACTCTGAGTAAAAATGCCATGTTATTTGATTTATTTACCATGTCGTTGAAAGATTATTAAACAACCAGTTGTCATTCTTCTGCAGCTCATGCATTTGGATCTTTGAACTTCTACTTGGAACACAGCAAATTTACTGATCTACTGAACAGTATTCGGTCAAAATGCCAAGGCTGCACAGGTTGGCCTGACCCTGCAAAGGCAATCAGAGCTTCTTTGGTAAGGGTCAAATTTCTGATGCACTGGTTTCAATTTTCTTGATTATAATGCAGAGTTTCATTACGTGTTTAATCTGTTTTGTAAATGAAAGGGCACAACCCTGTGCAATTCATTTTTCAAAATTTAAAAGTCATTCTTTTGGATATATTTTACTTAGGAGAGACAGCAACAAATGGAAAATCTGGCACCCATCAAGGGCTATATTTCAGAGTGCTTGGACAAATTACAAAATGCAATGAAAGGTATGGAATATTGCGATGGAAATATTACCATAATTGTACCAAGTGGAAGTTTGATAAAAGGAGGAAGCAGACCTTTGTTTTGACATGATAATTAGTAAAGCCAACAAACTTGTGGGTTGTTTATAAATCAAGGAAATCTATTAACTATTAAAGAAAATAAAGATGGATAAAAATTAGAAAAAAAAAACAGCCTACATCAGATATGTACAACATTTACAATAAAAACAATCAAATGTGCCGGTAATTAAAATCATTGCTTCGATACCAGACAGCTGAAGCTGAAATGACAGTGAATTTAAAGTCTCTGAAATACGTTTTTTGATGTGGTGCAGAACCTTCAACACATAGTGTTCTAAACATTTTCCTAACAGTGCTAGTCCTTTTAAACATTTTGTTCCATCTTCTAATTTTATTTTTGCTCATTTAGGTGTGTGTACTGAATTCCTTAATGCAGTTTAGTTTGTTTTGATGCTTATCTAGTTTAATTTGGTCTTTTGTGAAGACAGTTCAATTAAAGGTGTGGTGCAAAGACTTGAAGCAATTACAAGAAAAGTTGGGTAAGTGGCATTAAGGCTGCAAGTATATTAAATAGATTTAGGCAAACCTAAAAGCGGAGCTCCTCACACAGTCCCTCCAAAAATGCTTGAAAACTTGTAGAAAGAACTCAGCTTTATGCTTATGTCCCTCCAAAAACGCTTGAAAACTTGTAGGAAGAACATTTTTCCTCCAAAACCGCTATGAATAATCCGTTTCTTCAGCAAAACATTGTAGACTGCTGTAGACTGCTGGCTGTAGGTTGTGTAGCCGCGGCAAGCCGCGAAAAGCGCGCGAAAAACAAAGCCTCGTTTCGGTTTAAGACCTTCTAAATATCCCGGATGACTATGGCCGCCATGTTGGGGCAACGTCGTCGTCGTCGCTAGGCGCACGCGCCCGCGAGCCATGCCGCTAGCCACGATGACCATGAAAACTCAAACGCATGGTTTTCTCAATTTCTATCCTCGCACGGTAGTTATGGGGCTCCGCTCTGCGGCTCTTCGAGCCGCTGTGGAGCTCCGCTATAATACTCAAATAAGTGGCTGTATCTATGTATGTCGAGTATGTTGAGTGTTTCTCACATGATCCCCTGGCTTGGGAGATTGTGTGACCACTCCCTACGTTATCAACAAGAAATAAATTGATTGACTCATTGAGTACATTATAATATCATAAGGAATGCGGCCTACGTCATGCATGCATCATACTCCAACATATGAAATGAGATCACATCGCACACAAATTTTCTTGTGCTAGGGCAATGGTAATGTTTTTATTTTTTGCCAAAACCATCCTGACAAACAACTCCCCATTTTATTGATTGACTCAAATTAATTTTAGCCAAGAAGATGAACATTACATCTACGAGGGCTTTCATCTCTCTTATACACATTTGCTACTGCTCTGGTGAAACAAATGTTTGTTAATTGGGCATTTTATAAAAGGTATAAAAAAAGACTTGTTTTTTTGTGTGTCACTGAGTTATATAAGCGCTTGGGAACTTTCACGAGCACTTGAGAAGTGTGAGAAGCATCCCCCTATGGCTTGGGACTTCTATCATGTTTGTGAAATCTTCTGTGTGCTTATGAGCTCAATAATGCACTTGGAGTGTTTTTCATTTCTTTGCATCATTTTGTTTTTTTCAATCAGGCTTAAATTTATTGACAATGGAACTGGACGAGATTGCTTCATCAATTCTGACATGTTTTATGTAGAGGTGGGTTTTTAAAAGGAATCTTTGCATTTTTCCATGAACAAAAACCATTTTTTGAATCTTAATTATACCTGTGCAGTTGACTATACTGCCCTAGTTGTTTCTTGAGATGTCCTTGCCCAGGAGTAATTTTATTTCAACTGTTTAGGTTCAAATGGAAGCTGATGGCAAAGTTTCAGAAGTGAAGGTAGCTCATGCTGGTGACCCTGAGGTAATAATTACAGAGTATGCAAGACAAATAACAAACAATATTACCAAAGATCTGAAAGCAAGAACATAATGCTGGTAGGAAGATTCAATGCCGTGCACTATTTTTCTTTAAGATTACAGACTATATTCAAAAGTTTATCTGATTATGTCAATTTTGAGTTTTATCTTGATGCAATTTTTAAAAGCTAAGGCTGATAACTCTTACCAAGTCTTTATCCCTATTTGAATAATGAATTGTTTAAACTGATAAGCCAAGGCTTAAATTAATGTAACAGATCATGAATTTCAGTTTCCAATTTCTGAGGTCACCCAATATCTAGACCTGGCCTCACTATGATGTGCAAGATTCAATGTTATTTTTGTTCCAAAATGAGGCTAGTTGGTCTAATTAACATAGTCAGACAAAAGAATAATAAACCTGCCACCGTTTATGAAAGTGCTCTATACAGCAAGCAAAGTCTGACTAATGATATTCTAACATCTTTTTTAGCTAATTCTTTTTGATTTCACCCAATCTGTTTTCAGTCACTAAATTTTTGGTGTCCACTTTCAAGCTTAGTCAAAGGTAAAAATTTAGAATCTAGAAAATAAAGAAATAAAATAAACAGAATAAAATTGGAATAGGATTTCTATCTCTGATGAAGGTGGACACCGAAAATTCAGTGGCTACAACAGATTGGTTACAACCAGTGAGAGACTAAAAGTATGTCCCAAACAGATCATCAAAGAGTGCATAATATATTTTAGTAAAAATCTACTTGTAGACTAATAATACAAATGTCGCAATCTGATTGGCTGAGCTACTGCAGACTATCAGCCATTAGACAGCACTTGGTTGAAGATCATTTTCAAAATGATGACATGTGGACGCTTTTAGTGAAGTTTTGCCAGAAGATTCAGCATTTTGGTGTTTTTTTTTTTCACCGACACATGATTTGTTTATTATGATTTTTACTAAAACAATTAGATTATTCACTCTAGATTTCTATGATAGTTGATTCAGTCTTCGGTCTCATCAACTATCACCCCATAGAAATCTCAAGCTCATTATCTAATTGTTAATTAACATCGCTTTCTTGTATTTCACTCTCAGAGTTGTCCTGAGCTTACAAGAGTACTGAGGTGAGAGGTTCCACAATTTATTTTAACAACTCAATTCCCTTAATCTCAAGTGATACAATTCAAGAAATGTTAAACTGTAACACCTTTTTCAAAAGTTTATTCAAAAGTATTTGATTGAAGTTTCATGATGATTCAAGGAGCACACTGCATAGTAGTTGTAACTTGAACCCACTTCATATTGTTCAGTAGAAAACGCAGAGCCACATGGTACAGTAAAACAAACAGCACCTCAGACTTAAACCATAATTCAGTTAATTGCTGTTTGAAGGCAATTTTAGCATTGAAGGCAGTACTATCGACCAAGGTGAAATGAATGTGGTAATTACTAAATTATTCTAGTCTGCACCGGTTTCGCCTGTGGCATGTAAAATATAGCTGGTTATCTCAGTTTTAGCAATTTCTTGCTTGAGCTAAATTTTGTACTTAAAACTGTTGAGGCCTTAACACAGTTAGAGTTGCTTCTAAAAACGATTTAATCTTTTTTTTTTCAGGGAAGGGGATTATGATGAGTTTCTGTGTCATTTACAAGGGCTGTGTGATTTGTACCAACTTTCTCGTGACACGTAAGTTGCATTAGCAGATCAAGTCTTTCACTTTTCTTAAGAAAAAACCTCATAGTTCTCTTTGATAAAACATATGCTGCTCCTAGAAGAATTTCACTCTTTACTGCTGCTCGGATTGTTTCTGACAGAAGAACCGAAAAATCCTTGGACTTCAGAGAGTGGATCTTTTGATTTTGGGCTATCGTCTCAGTTGTAAGAGAACAAGACAATAAAATCACACAAAATTTTTAATATAATTGCAAAAAATGCAGAGCAGATGAAGGTGCATCACTTGTTCGAATACTTGACGAAACACGGCTTGTTTAATTTTTGCTAGTCTGATATCTAATTCTAAAGCACATTGTTTAAGAAGCCATAATGCAAATACTAGTGTTTCGTCACTTTCGATTCTCTTGCTGATATGTAACATGTGATGAAACACTGATTCTCATGTTTGATATCTTGCGTTATTCGCTTTACTGTACTTGTACCTCACCTCATTTCAAACACCTCGAATTTAGTCAAAAGTAGGGGCGGCGCGTCATATCTTCACCTCTCTTTTCGGTGTTTGATATGTGATGAAACAGTTTACTTCATGTGTGATATGTTAACGATCATAAGTAGTTATAAAACCAACTGCAGTGCCGATATATAATTGAGTTCATTTACTCAAATTGTCAACTTCATTCCTAACATGGGCTTGGCCGGTAGAGCATCTCAACGATAGAGTATTTGCAAGGTCACAAGTTCCCAAAGGGTGCAGAAAAGATGTCTATATGTGATAGGACTCCCTAGAGATACTGTTATTATTATTATTATTACTGTTATTATTATTATTATTATTATTACTGTTGTTATTATTATTATTACTGTTATTATTATTATTATTATTATTATTTATTGTTGAGTCACTTGCGACTAGGCGTCAGAAATTGACGAGGAAAGAATTTAAACGTATCCTAGAATCTGAAGCGCATCCTTGCAAACGTTTTATAGACAAGGCAGTGGATCACGGCTTTAACCTAAGATCTTCAATGTAAGACGAACTCAATGTACTTCAGAATACCTGTATCACACTCTAATAGGCACAAACAATCGTTTATTCCCAGAGGTGCTAAACTTAACTCAATTTAACTATTATAACTTAATTCTTATATATAACATACATTTGTAGTGGTTTTAAATCTTATTGTAATATTACCGTAATTCTTATGCCAGAGGTAATAAATATAGTTTATTATTAACTTTATTATTATTAACTTCCCACCTGTCGTTCTTCAGCCTAGACCACAATGGCTAAAATTGGGTCAATACTATGATGGTAAAATCTTTAGTTAGTTTCTAGTGTATTGTATATGTATTTCTTTTCGTGTTTTCCAAATGTACTGTTGTTCACGTAGTATTAAAGCCCTCAAGGTAAGCTCTTGGGTTAAACAGCCATTGTGTTACATTGCAGATTTCAGAAGTCTAAAATCCTAGCAGCTTTGAAAGCAGTAGAAATCGATATCAACACTATGGCGGCGTTATTTGGGTAAGAGACAAACCTTTTCGTACGCTACATATTAATAGCTTCAAGGAAATTGCTTGAATAAAATGCTTACTCACGATTTGATTGAGTTCAGTGATTCACTCTTGTCTGAATTGTCTGTTTTCTTTTTTTCAGGACGGAGATAAGTTCAACTGAAGCCATTACTCGTTGTCCTGTTGGCTTTGTAACTCCCAGGCAAGGAGGTTAGGTAGTCAGAATACAATTGTCAGCGCAAATTGTTTAAACTTAAGACACCAACAATGCATAAATTGAAAGTCAGAAAACACAGCTGAGTAGCTTTCTAAAGAATGGTCACACCGCTAGATTTGTTCACAGATGCCAAAGTTAAAACCACACTGAATAGTAAAACAAAGAGTACGACAGTACAGTACTGTTCAGTAGCTTTACAAAGAATGGTGACACTGCATGGTTTGATCCACAGATGAAAAAGTTAGCACCACACTGTATAGTAAAACAAACAGTACCACAGTAAAGCACTGTTCAGTAGCTTTACAAAGAATGGCCACACTGTATGTCTTGATCCACAGATGAAAACGTTAGAACCACACTGTATAGTAAAACAAACAGTACAGTGCTGTTCAGTAGCTTTACAAAGAATGGTCACACTGCATGGTTTGATCCACAGATGAAAAAGTTAGAACCACACTGTATAATAAAACAAACAGTACCACAGTACAATACTGTTCAGTAGCTCTACAAAGAATGGTCACACTGCATGGTTTGATCCACAGATGAAAACGTTAGAACCACACTGTATAGTAAAACAAACAGCACCACAGTACAGTACTGTTCAGTAGCTTTACAAAGAATGGTCACACTGCATGGTTTGATTCACAGATGAAAAAGTTAACACCACACTGTATAGTAAAACAAACAGTACCACAGTACAGTACTGTTCAGTAGCTTTACAAAGAATGGTCACACTGCATGGTTTGATTCACAGATGAAAAAGTTAACACCACACTGTATAGTAAAACAAACAGTACCACAGTACAGTACTGTTCAGTAGCTAGAATGCTAAGACTATGTTTATGTCTCAGGCCGTCTTATGCGTCTGACTTATTTTGCTTCACCGTATGAGCTGTTAGATGTGAACAGACCCGGACAAGACCGCCAGTTTAATAAAGAATGTAAGCATATGCTATTGTTTAGAAAGCAGGACTCTTTAACTGAAGTTTACCGAAGTTTTCATTTCCCAGCCGACGTCTCAAGTGTCCCTCTTTGTCCCTTGTGTTCTCTTGTGCATACACAATGAAGGTTAATGATGTTTAAAAATGTTCTTAGTCAAATATAGTCTGATGTCACTTTTTGAAAAGACTGATATTCCTAATAAACTAACTTAATCGTTGTTTCGCGGAGAAAGGCAAAAACTGGCATTTTGGTACTCGCTGTTAATATTGTTTACCGCCGTGGGAAAAGACGTGCTTTACATGGCTTGTTCTGGGGGAGGAGAGGTTTGGGCTAAATTGTTAACACAGCTTACTGTACTTGAAAGTCGTAAATGTGGTGAATGCGGTTAGCTCAGTTGATAGAGCACTGGACTACCGTGCGGGAGGTCGCAGGTTAAAACCCCGACCGGACCAACACTCAGGGTCTTAAAATAATTGAGTAGAAATTGCTGCCTTTGTAATGACATCTGCAAATGGTTAGACATTCTAGTCTTCTCGGATAAGGACGATCAACCGTAGGCCCCGTCTCACAACTTTTTATAATTGATTCTGTGGGACGTTAAAGAACCCACACACTGTTTAAAACAAGAGTAGGGGACGTAGTTCCCTGTGTTGTGGTCTATCTCTCATTTGCTGGTTAAATGCTCGGAGATATTAGCTGCATGAGCTACTCTAAAATCCGAGGGTAAATAAAGTAATGTGTGTATGTTTGTAGGTATGGAACAGTTCTGCGCAATCAACGAAGTGTCTCATCTATTGTCTAAAATTTACCCTTCAGCACCACCCCCTCGGGACTTTGGCTACCAGGTCTGTGTGTCGCTTGAGCAGTCCCAGAAGTCTTTGTTACCCACAATGCCTCTGATTGAAGACCCTATGAGTTATGGAATGCTGGGATGGGACCCTAGGTAAGGAACCTGGAGACGAATGGACTCTTCACAAAAGTGATAAATATTTAAATTTTCTTTAAGATGACAGTTCAAATTGAAGCAGGCAGGTTAAAAGAATGAAGGACTGGTCATAACGATAGAGAAGTTTGTCTCCAAGAATGATCAATTTCTAGTTTCTCTTTAAGATATCAGCAGAGTAAAGTAGACAGGTCATGAGAATAAAGGAGTTCGTCACCTCAAATTTCTCCTCAAGATATCTGTACAAAGCTAAGCTGTCAGGTTGTGAGAATAAAGGGGTTGACCAACAAGAGTGATGAATGTCTTGCTTCTCTTAAACATATCAGTAAAAATTGAAGGAGGCAGGTCATGAGAATAAAGGAGTTAATCACAAAGAGTGATCAGCCTTAAAATTCTCTGTAAGTTATCACTACAAAATGAAATAGAGAAAGCATGAGAAGAAAGGGGTTGATCACTTTTTGCTCTCATTTTATTTTAAGTATTAAATACCAGGCTCTGAATGACAACAACAGCGAAGAGTTTCAAGCGTCGTTTGTTC
>OX453285.1:5358631-5413631 GCA_949710005.1 Ricordea florida
GGTTTGAAATCGTTTTATTCCCAGTATTTAATCTGTTTCTAGCTTTTCACACCTTAATTTCTTGTGCCAAACCTCTAGTGATACAATGTGGTCCTAACTTTGATTTGTTTCACTAACAAAGTCAAACCTCTAGTCATACAATGTGGTCCTAACTTTAATTTGTTTCACTCACAAAGTCAGACCTCTAGTCGTACAATGTGGTCCTAACTTTCATTTGTTTCACTAACAAAGTCAGATCTCTAGTGATACAATGTGGTCCTAACTTTAATTTGTTTCACTAACAAAGTCAGACCTCTAGTGATACAATGTGGTCCTAACTTTAATTTGTTTCACTCACAAAGTCAAACCTCTAGTGATACAATGTGGTCCTAACTTTAATTTGTTTCACTCACAAAGTCAAACCTCTAGTCATACAATGTGGTCCTAACTTTAATTTGTTTCACTAACAAAGTCAAACCTCTAGTCATACAATGTGGTCCTAACTTTAATTTGTTTCACTAACAAAGTCAAACGTCTAGTCATACAATGTGGTCCTAACTTTCATTTGTTTCACGCACAAAGTCAGACCTCTAGTGATACTATGTTGTCCTAACTTTAATTTGTTTCACTCACAGTCAGACCTCTAGTTATACAATGTGGCTCTAACTTTCACCGTTTTACTCCCTGAGTCAAAAATTGATTTGCATAACGTTTACAATGTGGTTCTAACGTTTACCCTTTTACTCTCCGAGTCAAACCTTGGTTTGATTAATGTGGTTCTAACTTTTACCTTTGTGTATTGGTCACTGTTACAAAGGAAATTACAAACTCTTCAATGTAGTTTTAGTTAAGTCACTCGTTGAGTTTGGATTTATGCCCTGAAAAGCCTTATCCAAGTCTTTTCATTTTGTATTTTAGTTACTCAGGAGACAAGCCATGTTCAACACATTATTAACTAGCGTGTTCAGAAGTCACAAGCCATTAAAGAAAAGTAAGTTCAAGTGCTGCCATATTTCACACATGTTTACTGTAACTAAGAGTGTCTTCAAGACAGACATTTCTCGAATAGGACTGTCACCTGTTACTCCCTCAGCTGCTGTATTCCAGTCATGTTTCTTTGTGAATAGACTCTCTTGAAGATAGACACCTCTTCAACATACAGAGCGTATGCACATGACGTCACGACAGCCATGTTGGTGTCCCCCAAAAAAGGAAGGCGGCCATGTTGGTGTCCCAAACTGATCCTCTATATTGTTATGCAAACATTTTCTTCTGTTTCCGTTAAAAGTATGGTCGCTGATCATGTGAGTGAATAGGCTCTATATGCGTTATTGACCAAACATGAGGTCAAGATGAGAATTATGTTCCATCAGCTGTGTATCTTAAATTTCATAAAGACATACACCTCTCTAAGGTAGACATCTGATGTTAGCCCCTTAGCTGCTATATTTCAGTCATTTCACTGTGATTGGAATTCGCTGTAAGACGAGTACTTCTCTAAGATGGACACCTAATATTCTCCCAGTTGCCATTGTATCCTTCAGTCACTTTACTGTCACTGCTTTCTGAACACCTCTCTATGACGGACACAAAGCGTTGGTGAATTCGGAACTAAACATGTGCGCGCTGTGTATTCAAGGTTGCAAGATCCTCTGCGGTATTTGATGTATATTACGTCCTGTAAAGGTGTGGTCTTTCCTTTATATTTTTCTCTGTATTCAGATTCAGACAGCAAAGAATACGTGTTTGAGATACGGGCATCTGGTCCATTCACCTTGACAGTGACATTTGAGCATCCATGTACCCCAGGAATGGCCGCAGGTAAGCCTCACCATGTCCTTAACCACTCAAAGAATTTTAGCGTAATACATCAAACACGAGATACAGTTTTTCACCACATACCAAACACGAGATACAGTGTTTCATCAGATGTCAAACACGCGATACAGTGTTTCATCACATATCAAACACGAGATACAGTGTTTCACCACTTATAAAACACGAGATACAGGGTTTCACCACATACCAAACACGAGCGGAGTATTTTCAGCGAAATTCGGTATGTTTGATATATGATCAAACACAGGTATCGGAAGGATTTGAGCTTCTCGAATGAAGTGATTCAGAAGAAGAAAATAGAGATGCAAGACGAGCCGTTTTTGATCCGATATCCAATCATATCGCGGTGCTTGACTGTGTCTTTTGCTTATGCATACTATGTTTATTCTTTGTTTTGAGGATCGCCCTTTCATCCCGTACAGGCGGCTGGCGGGATTTCGTTCTTTGAAAGGGTGGAAAAAGAAGAAATGAGAAGAAACTGAGAAGAGAACCAAAACCTTTTGCAAAGCGTCTACTCTTTCCTTTTTTATTTATTGTAGTTGATTTTTACGTGTCGCCCCGTCACACCGTCGAAGCCTCACTGAATACAGTCCCTGGTCAGCCGCTGTTTTGTTCTAATGATTATATTTCTAGAGTGATTCAGAGGTAAGTGCTAACGAGTAATCTACATATAGTACAGTTTAGAGGGGTTTGGTGCTGACAGCATGTATTTGCTTTGAGGTCTGATTGGTTCATTGGACTGAGTTCTGATTGGTTCATTGCACTGAGTTCTGAGTGGTTCATTAGACTGATTTTTGATTGGTTCATTGGACTGAGTTCTGAGTGGTTCGTTACACTGATTTTTGATTGGTTCGCTAGGTTTAGTTTTGATTGGTTGATTAGACTGATATTTGATTGGCTCATTAGACTGATTTTTGATTGGTTTGTTAGACTGAGTTTTGATCTGTTCGTTACAAGGTGTGCATCTCTTGTGATTCCGGTATTGATTTAACGACAATTACTTAAAGACCGCTTTATATAACGGTAGCTCGCCAAATGATTACGCCGCAATATAGACTACTTTCTGTGTCTCATGCGAAAGTCCAGACATTGAGTCCGTTTCCATTTCTGTTCCACTATGCTACTCTAACCACACTGTTATTACGACCAACAAACCCATTTTGAAATTACTAGCAGAGAGCATTTTTGGTGTGCTTAATTGACAGATGTCTATCAATACCAGCTGCGATGCGCTGCATTATAAGAAAAGCAGAAAGCGTCAAAGCGGAAGATCTTCCAGTCAAAGTCAGCGAAGAACTTCCACTTCTGGTTGGTTTAAGTCAGCCAACCAGCAAACTAGCCAGCCTTTCGCTCCAACCCAGTGCCGCTCTGTTTGGTACTACAGTGGGGACTCCGTCCAATCCCAACACGCCAGGGTTTCTGGGTACATCACCGTCGTTTACCACGCCCTTTTCGTTAGAGACGCCGTCACCTACGTTTAGTGCGTTCCCGTTCACGTCGATTTCTCCAACATTTTCTTCGGCGACAGAGGCGGCCGCCGCCGCCGCCGCCGCGTTAGACACGCCAACTGTCGTCGCTCGACAGCCCGAGAAGAAGTTGGACACTCCGAAAAATCCCGGCTTCCCAAACCTGAAAATCACGCTGAAAAGAAAACGCGACGACGAGTACGTCATCGAAAAGTTTCAGCTGCCCGAAGAGATACCGAAGAATCCCGCGAAAGCTACAAGCAGCCACGACAATTTACCGAGGAGTGAAAACACAGCAATGAACGAAAGTTCGGTTCCTGAGAATCTGGTGGAGTCTGTACATTCCACGTTTGATCTGTCAGCGGTTTCCGCTGCCAACATGGGCGCAGGGTTCATATTGGGATCGACATTCCCGGACGTGGCTGCAGGACTCGATGGATCTGTGGTCTCGACGGCGACCAATGTGGCTGCCATGGGAACCTCCGATTCCATCATAACTTCAACCAGCGGCCTAGGAATTGTGCCGTCGACGATCGAGGGACTCGCGGCCAGCACAGACTTATTTGATATCGGAGGGGCAGGTGCGGACAGTGCGGATTTGGAGGGAATTCTTCAGAACCTCTCCGGTGCCTCACACCTCCCTCCTGGGATTGTACCTGGTGGTGCGTCACTGGATTTTGATGCAGGTCTAGGTACGTCACTTATCTCTATACGAAGTATAGTGCCTTCACTGCGTTGGTCCATTTGTGTATATGTTGTAGTTCAATTTTATCCTTGGTTCAAATTTTATTTTCCTATGTTTTAAACTCATTATCATACATTACCATACCAGGAAACAAAGGAAAATAAAATTTGAACCACGGAAAAAATTGAACTACAACATATACATACCTATACATATAAACAAATGCGTGCTTATTTTTCTTGGACAATTCTGTCCAAGGGGGAAAGGTACAATGAGGTTATCCCCATGTGAAGCGCCAACCGAAAAGCCAGACCACAACACTAGGAACTACGTCCCCTACTCTTTACGATCAGTGTGTGGGTTCGTTAACGTCCCACTAAGTTATCATGAACAAGGGTTGTGAGACGGGACCTGCGGTTTATCGTCCTTATCCGAGAAGACTAGAAAGTCTAACCATTTGCTGATGTCATTACAAAGGCAGCACTTTCTCATCAGTTAATTAAAGACCATTAGTGTTGGTCCGGCCGGGGTTTGAACCCGCGACCTCCCGCACGGTAGTCCGGTGCTCTACCAATTTTGCTAACCGGTCGGCGGTTTAACCAAGGCATCAATTTTCTTTCTTTCCCTTTTTCATTTCAGGCCCTGGAGTCGCCGGCCTTGACGTCACAGACCCAGGCTTTGACATTGATGCTGCCATTGATGCTAGTGCCGCCGCTGACCCAAGTATTGCGGGGACCGCAGGTAGAGTGGTAAACCAAATGAAGTGTGGCAAGTTTTAACTCAGTATAGATTGGGTGACGTCGTTTCTGAAGACTTTTGGATCAGGAAAATATTATTGCAACTGGACTGCCGGGAAATATTTCTTTGTGTTTTTCACAACTTAGTGGTCACGTTAATTAGTATCACCTAACTCGTGGACTAATGCAAATGCCGCAATCTAATTGGCTACGCTACTAGTAATAGTCCTCGAGTAGCGAAATTCGTGACGCTTTCGTTTTATTCCCAAATAAATATTTCTTCAACTAGCTTTTGCTAACTTTGTTGCCTTTTCTGTCCGACTAGTTGGGTGATACTAAAACAATTAGACCCTTCGCCCTCAAGGGCCACGGGTCAATAATCAATTGTTAAATAGTTAAGAAATAGAAAACATGTACCTTGTTTCTATCGAGTTATAGAAACACGAGTGAAAGTTTGGGAGAACGAGAAATGCTGTGGGAACACGAGCCGCAGGCGAGTGTTTCCACAGCTTTTTCGAGTTCTCCCAAACTTTCACGAGTGTTTCTATAACTCGATAGAAACACGAAGAACATGTTTTCTATTTCTTTTAGAAAACACCGCGACGAAAAAAAGAAAAGCAACTTGTTAACTTTGAATATCAAAATGTAAATTCTCTTTGCTCGCGTCATCATTACGTCAACAGCTGGTGCTAGTTCTGTGTTTCTATCGAGTTATAGAAACACGATTTCTAACCAATCAGCGCGCGTACTTTCTTAGGACTGTTTTCTAACCCATTTTAGAGACGGGGAAAAGTGTGGCTCAAGCTATAATAGTTGAATCCTTATCATATGACTCATTGCATGACTCAGGGCTTTTCTCTTGGAGTGGATGGGCTCTAATCGAGAACCACATTGTTTGACTCAAGGTGTGACTCTGGGCAATATTGAAAGGGTTAAAAGTTAGAAGCTCAATGTTTGACTCTGGGAGTGAAATGGTTAAAAGTTAGAAGCTCAATGTTTGACTCTGGGAGTGAAATGGTTAAAAGTTAGAACCACATTGTATGACTCAAAGTTTAATGCTGAGAGTGAAATAATTTAAAGTTTAAAACACATTGTATCACTCAAGATATGACTCTTATCAGATTAATTGCTCGCAGTAAAAACGTCTTACGTTTGAAGCACGTTCTAATTGTACTGTATTGCTCAATAAAAGTTAGCACTGTATTGGAAAAGGGCAAAATAAATCTTGGAATTCTCTACTTCGTAGGTGCGTTTGATGTCGACTCTACGTTGGACTTTGACCTTGAACACATCGCCGCCGTAGGGGGTCTTCCACCTGACGTCACAGGAGCCGCGGCAGGAATGACGGAGGACCTTTTAGCCGTCAGTGGCCTGGGAGGGGGAGACGGCTCTGTTGACATTAACATACCTGGCACATCTCAACCGAAATTATAAACTGTAAAATTCTTCGACGACTCGCTCAACGAAGGAAAAAGCTCTTTAAAAAGGCGGCGAATGGAATTTTGGAGGAATTTTAACATGCGAATATTTCAACTTGGCTAGAGAAGACCACTCTGCCCTAATTTGCTGTTTGTTTTCGAGGTCGCAAAGATGGGAAATGCGCTTTCTTCACGCAACCGCAAGGCGGAAATACTCTCCTGCCTTACGACCGTGCAGTAGCAATAACAAATTCCCTCCCTATCCCACCCCCAAACAAAAAAATCCTCACCCACTACCACTTTGGCCAAAAGTTGTGACGAATCCTCAAAAACAGCTCTCAGAACAGCGTTCTTTAATATTTAAAGAGTATCATGTGTCTTGTAAAGAACAACTAGGAGTTCACAAGGTGATCGATGGGCTTACTATCGTTAAAAAGGTATGGGCTGTATAACGGTTGAACAAAACTTAACAGCTTTACTCAGGGTTTTCAATAACAATTGAAGTAGCAGGAGAATTGTGTAAAGTAACAGGAGAATATTCTTAAAGCGCTCCATGTCTGAATTTAAAACTAGCTAAGGCCATCTAAATTTGGCGGGAGTATTCTTCGTAGTAGCCGGAGAATTCTTCGTAGTAGCCAGAGAATTCTTCGTAGTAGCCAGAGAATTCTTCGTAGTAGCCGGAGAATTCTTTGTAGTAGCCGGAGAATTCTCCGATCTCCGATACTTAATGAACACCCTGTTTACTTTTAGAATTACTGACTGTAAACCCACCTTGAATGCCAGGTCAGATTTGTAAATACAATAAATATTCTATTGCATGTCTTTCGTAATAAAGTGCCATTTATGGAACTACATATTATACATGCTTCTATGTAGGGGTTACATGTTGGACAAACGTTACATGCCGAAAATGTTTGATGATTGCGCGCTAATAACAGGCTGTTTGTGAATTTCATGTTTAGTTTGCCAAATATTCATTTTCTACCTGTGCCGCCCCACAAATGTCTTGACGAGAACCATAGAATCAAAGAATGGTTTGTTCAAACTACTCTACTTACAGAAGATAGAAATTGATTTATAACCTCAGCCGGTTTTAAACCCAGAAGGTTTCAAGTCCCGCCGGTTTCAATCGCAGTGGATTGAAAGCCAAGCCGGTGATAACCCTGACCGGTTATGAGCACAGCCGGTTTTAAGCCAAGTCGGTTTTAAGTCCAGCCGGTTTCAAGCCTCGTCGGTTTTAATCCTAGTGGGTTTAAAGCGAAGCCGGTCAGTAGCCCCAACTGGTTATAACCTCGGCCGGTTTTAAGCCAAGTCGGTTTTAAGCCCAACCGAATTAAAGCTCAATTGGTTTCAGGGGCCATGCAAACCCCTTATACACTTTATTAGGCCGAAGCCTTTTGAGAAGGATCTTTCAAAAATTATGATAAGCATTCGGATCAGAATTCAAGGATATCTATGCTCTTAGTATAAGAATAAGTGATTAAAAAAAAAGGGAACTAAAACAAAGTACAGTGGTTTAGGGAATCGAAGTTCGATAACAAAGAATAACACTTTTTGAAAACACGTTTAAAAGCTGTCCAATTTTTTGGTCAATGTGCTGGTTGCTCCATGGGTTTGTGCAATTTTTTTGAGTCGTTGAAAAATTTACTTGTGCTAGTTTAATCCAGATTGCACGGAGTCAAAATAATTTGATTATCACTACAAACTGGACTCCACTCAGTCCAGTTATTAATCATTTATTTATTACCCATCATTTTGAACTCCTATCAGTTTCAGAATACCAGGAAGAATGGTCATGGTCATATGTAGTGAGCATGGTCAAACTTAAAGTACCATTTTGTCTAGACGTGTATTCCTTTATACAACTCAAACTAGAACAAATGATTCAAAAGCGAGTGCTGTTAAGGATAAACACGAGCCAATTTTTATAAATTGTCTAAGGCCGAAAGTCATGAGTAGGGGTCAGTTCAGTAAAACTTGTGCAAGAGTACAGTACAGCACAGTAGCTATTGTCTAAGAGTTTGGAAACACGCATTAGCTACACTCACTGGCCTTGTAAATTATACTTAAGAACGTTTTATTGAATTGACCCTGGTATGTGGTCTTGCTACATAACAAGAAGACGCCTGAAGGCGTTTACGCGGGATGTGTTGGTTTAAAATTGCTGACGCAGTATGTTTTTTTGCTGATTGTGCGATCATGGATATCTATGGTGCAATCCAACCTGACTTGCACGTGATTCGGAGTTACAGCCAATAAAAATCACACATTTTTTTCGGGACGGGCTCGGGATACGGGAAAGTTAAAAAGACAAGCCAATTTTTGACTCCCAAGACGACGAAAGGAATGCGCTACCGAATTTTATACGCTGGCTGACTACGTCATCCCGCGTAATTATTCAACAATATTCAGAGTTAAAACCGAATCATCTGGGCGAATCACTGTTTTTAATTGCAGTTGAACCCCGCTATTCGAACCCTCAACTGAAACCAAAACAGTTGGATCAAGATAAGCGCTCAGGTTCACATTTAACAAAATCTATTAATCAATCTCATGACGTACTGTCTCAACTTTTTTGTATTATAGAACGTTTTTTCAATAGGTCGTATTACATATTGAAAAAAATGTACAATAGAAAACGCAGTTTATTGAGTTTGAGTTTTAGTTTATTGTATTATAAAAACAAATAATATTACAGGTTTCCTGGCGCCGCAAATAGCAGAGCTAGTCTAGGCGGGCCAGGAAATATATAGGAAAAAAGAAGACTGCTATAAAAAAAAACTGTATTCAAATGTTTGTAAAGTGAGAGAAAAAAGAAGAGGAAACGTTTGTAGGCTATGATTCTAGGCAGGAGTTAAACAAAAATTAAATTAAATAGCTAAATAACTTAATAAATACAGTCAAATTGTTCTTTTCTTCATTTCAAAAATTATTTCATCTAAATCATAATAAGCATCACCAGTTTCAAGTATATCAAATAATAGGGAACGAATTTTACTTTTAAATTTTTGTTTCAACTGAAGCAATAGAACAACTCAAACGTTCATGGACGAATTGGGTTCTGCCCTCGTGTACCGGTACACAAGAGCCGATACAAAAGACCAAACAGTACATCAGAGCAAAACAATGACTCCTAAACAAAGAAAATACAATGGTTATTCCCTTGTGTAGCGATATACGGGTACAGAACCACGGATTGTTCACACAGTTGCTCCAGTGGATGGCCGATGATCCGCGTCAGAAAACAGACAAGTATGGCGCTCGCTGGGTTTGGAAAATCTCTCAACGACAACAAGCCAGTTTTCTTCTTAAAAATGCCGTCTTTTCTCCTCGCGGAGCATTGAGACTTCGACAAACATTTGTTAGCTTCGTTTACTTCATGCTTTCATTTTGGAATTTTGTTGCAAGTTTGTTTTGTGTTTGGAAACATTCTGTTAATGTGGAGAGCACAATGTAGACTTGGATTCTATTATCGTACCAAGTATAATCTAACTCGTCAACTTGATTTCATCATCAAAAAAAAAATGATTGCTTACCTTGGAAAAGTGTTGGACCAAACTTAAGGCATTTTTTCTGCTCTTCGGAATTGCATTTCCTTCCAGGCTTGACGAAACAGAAAGGCGGCCATTTTAAATTTCGCGCCCTTCCCATAAGCACCCTGGACGGAGTCTTTGTTGTGACACATGATGCAAGTCTTGTCCAATCAGAACACGAAAATCCCTGTAATCACCTGATCAATTACACTAACTGTTCCTGAGTAGTATGGGAAAGTGCGATTTAAAAAAAACGAGAGATGTTTTCAAAGGCGATCCTTGATTTTTCATTCACTACAACACAAAGTCGACGGTAAATTTGCGAAAATTATTTCTTTTTGCTATTATGGTTTCTGGCTCGGATATCGATGTTTGCGCTTTTATATTTCGTCATTTGGCTGCGCTAATGCACCTATCAATGTTAAGCCGGCGGGGAGTCAGGGCATGGGGTGGGGATTTGATTGTCTTTGTTGGCCCTGGGGTAGGGCATTTGACTGACCTTGTTCTCCCGGGGGAGGGAATATTTGAATCTTTCTTTGCCAGCCTTGAGATATTTGAAAGCGATGTGCAGGCTTACATGATTCACTACCCCTCGGGATATTTTGTAAAGGCTTACATGATTCACTATATTTTGTAAAGGCTTACATGATTCACTACACCTCGTGATATTTTGTAAAAGATTACATGATTCACTACCCTTCGGGATATTTTGTAAAGACTTACATGATTCAATACTCCTCGGGATATTTTGTAAAGTATTACATGATACACTACCCCTCGCTATATTTTGTAAAGGCTTACATGATTCACTATATTTTGTTAAGGCTTACATGATTCACCACACCTCGGGATATTTTGTAAAGGCTTACATGATTCACTAACCGGCAGTGCAGTATTCTCAGGTTAGTAGAAAACAAGGAATGAATACTTTTGTTAGATACAACGACCACAGAGCGGCTTATGCTAAGAAAATAACGCGACACTTACCTTGGCCAAAAGCTGTGACAAATTCCCTCCTAGCCCACCCCCTAAACAACAAATAATCCCCACCTACTCCCCTTGGCCAAAAGTTAACAATCCTACTCTCCCCGCTCCGCAATTTTTTTTTTCCCATTCCATTTCACCCAAAGCCGAGTGCTGTTCTGTACTTGAGGGTTTTTATTCAGCACCAACACACTTCTAAATTTCAATAACGAGTTTATTGACCCTAGGATGTAACACGATACACGAATGAACAAGCACTAGTAAATGACACTATCATTCAACGGGTTTATTTAAAAAAGCGGCCTTCAGAAAAATAGCACAGAATTTACATGACCATTTGGCTTGATATAAATACAATTGTACAGTTCAGATTCGAGGTGCAAGATATTAAAACGCCATAGACAAACGTACAAACTACGGCGCTTGGACGAACGCCGTTAATTGAGTATAACTACGAAAAATAATCGAAGAGGCATCTTCAGCCTATTAAACGATTTCAAACAAATCCATTTTCCTCGAGTTCATCATTTTCTTCGTCGTCGTCATCTTCGACTTCGTCGGGATCATTGTCATCTTCGTCATCCTCTCGTTCATCTTCGTCGTTGTCAAGGTCGTTGTCGTCGTCATCATCGGAATCCCGAGGGCTGCCCGTTTGAACCTGGTTTCGGTGAATGATCGCCCGCTCGTAAGCTTGCATGACGGATTTTCTCATCGATGTCTTTCGACCTTCCAGCAGCCTGCTTTGGTCCCTTTCCTTGTTGAGTCCGAGAGGTTCGAGTTTGGAACGAGGAAGCCATTGCCTGACAAAATGGCGGACAAACCGATATTTAAGCATACCAATGGTAAAACACCAATGGAAAAACACTGACGTAATTAATTGCATAAAGTTAAGTGGTATAACGAACTAAACTGAACTGAACTTATTTATATATACATAAAATATTACATAAGATTGCAAACGAGTGATAGCGAATCGATAAAAATGATATCACACATACTGAAAAACAAATCAAAGGGCTCTTGTGAGCAAACTCGTGAATACGATCAATTGGGCAGTTTAAGAAGGAAATTAACCGCGCACTTGAAACATTCGATTCCCCATCGGCAATCTTATAAATCAGTTTTTTATAGTTATTTTAATTTTGCATATGATTGTAATTAAAATACTATTGTAATTACTGAAGATTTTTAACCGAGTTTAAATACTACCAACTACTACTGCTAATACTAACTAATACTAACTACTAACTACTACTACCACTACCACTACCACGACCACGACCACGACCACGACCACGACCACTACCACGACCACGACTACGACCACGACCACGACTACTAGAATGTCTTTGAAGTTGTATGTCGGACAGTACTTAATTCAAAAGCTTGACTTAACCTGTTCATTCAAAGAGACTCTCAATGCCCCCTTTTTCAGGTTACTATTTCATCTACTATTCTCATCCGCGAGGACAGAAAATACTGTTTACCGATCTGGTTAATAGGGCAAGGACACCATTCTACAGTACTATCCCCTAAAACATATCACAAAATGCCAAATATGCCAAAAATGTTTACAGGAATCAATCGACCGAGCTAGCGAAATGTGCTCCAACTATTGAACCTCGCTCATGGCTTTAGCTGTTCACGAGTTTAAAATGATATCACAAGTATGTGGATAAAAATTATATCACACGTGGAATATCACCGGCGAAATAGCGTTTTTATCGATTTCCTACCACTCGGTACTCCGGTATATTGTAGAAATGGTAAATTTAAGAAATGGCATCTCTAGCTTCTTGACTGCTTAGCAAACCTCCCAAGTGCGTCCACAACTCGATGGTTGCACAGCTGCTGAGTTTACCATTTCTTTTATAACATAAGACTTCACACCTTCACAATCTGACGTCATCATGCAACCCATGGGCAAATGAATCGCGCGTATTAGCCAATCATAACGCGCGCTTTCCCAAAGCTACGTTATAATACTAAATTCTTCATAAAAGAAAATAAGTTCAGGATAGCTTGGAGATACGAAATTTCTCTTCTCATTTTGAAAATTTTTTTCCCTCGTTTGCTAAGCCCAATCGTGAATTTTTTTGAACATTTAAAGAGAAAGTTTGTACTTCGGGGGCCGGTTGTTCGAAGGCCGATTAGCGCTAATCCAGGGTTAAATTTTAACCCGTGTTTCTTTTCCTCTTGTTAAAAAGCATTTTCACCGATAACTTTCTCCATTTTTTTTCAGAGCATACAATCATCAAATTGTACTCAAAAAGAATAATGCGTAATGTGCCTTTTAAGCTCTCGTATCTGCATTTAAATCTCGAACTAACCCTGGGTTACCTTAACCCTGCTTCGAACAACCCGGTCCGGGTGGCCATGTAATATCACCTATTAGTATAAATGCTCAGGTGATTATACAAAATCGTGCGCTCTGGTTGGTTCGCTATCTCAGATTATCAGCCGATAATCACCTCGACGAACAAAATGGCCGCCAGTCGTTCGCGCGCTTTTAATAAAATAAATTTTTTTCGTGTTGTACAACGTTTTTTCTTTTCTTTTCTTGAAATAATCACCTGTGTATTTAAACTAAAACAATTATTTGCCTCAGGCGAATAATTGTTAAATCTATTGCATGTTACATGTAAATAGCTGTATGACAAAAGGATGAGTACAAATGATTCCTTTTAAGTGATGACAACTCACCAAGTCCTTCTGGTGTCGAAGAATAGTACCAGGTAAAGAGCCTCGTCCGTGTTGGTTCGCTCCTTAAGCACATCCTCTGGTGGTACAGGGATGGGAACGCCATGATGAAGGAATCCTTTCTTCGTTCGAGGGTTGATGATCTTTAGGAAAGAGAAAAAGGTCCTAACATGCCTGCCACTTGTCATCGTGAAAATAATTCCCTCGGTTTTCCTTGGCTTTCATCTTGAGCTAGTCAACGGTTTTACCATACATTTTGGTTCTAACTTCTCTATTTGTGGGTCAAACCATGCAGTGTGACCATTCTTTGGAAAGCTACTGAACAGTACTGTACTTTGGTACTGTTTGTTTTACTATACAGTGTGGTTCTATCTTTTTCATCTGTGGATCAAACCATGCAGTGTGACCATTCTTTGTAAAGCTACTGAAAAGTACTGTACTGTGGTACTGTTTGTTTTACTATAAAGTGTGGTTCTATCTTTTTCATCTGCGGATCAAACCATGCAGTGTGACCATTCTTTGTAAAGCTACTGAACAGTACTGTACTGTGGTACTGTTTGTTTTACTATACAGTGTGGTTCTAACTTTTTCATCTGTGGATCAAACCATGCAGTGTGACCATTCTTTGTAAAGTTACTGAACAGTACTGTACTGTGGTACTGTTTGTTTTACTATACAGTGTGGTTCTATCTTTTTCATCTGTGGATCAAACCATGCAGTGTGACCATTCTGTGTAAAGCTACTGAACAGTACTGTACTGTGGTACTGTTTGTTTTACTATACAGCGTGGTTCTATCTTTTTCATCTGTGGATCAAACCATGCAGTGTGACCATTCTTTGTAAAGCTACTGAACAGTACTGTACTGTGGTACTGTTTGTTTTACTATACAGTGTGGTTCTATCTTTTTCATCTGTGGATCAAACCATGCAGTGTGACCATTCTGTGTAAAGCTACTGAACAGTACTGTACTGTGGTACTGTTTGTTTTACTATACAGCGTGGTTCTATCTTTTTCATCTGTGGATCAAACCATGCAGTGTGACCATTCTTTGTAAACCTACTGAACAGTACTGTACTGTGGTACTGTTTGTTTTACTATACAGTGTGGTTCTATCTTTTTCATCTGTGGATCAAACCATGCAGTGTGACCATTCTGTGTAAAGCTACTGAACAGTACTGTACTGTGGTACTGTTTGTTTTACTATACAGTGTGGTTCTATCTTTTTCATCTGTGGATCAAACCATTCAGTTTGACCATTCCATGGAAAGCTACAGACCAGTACTGCATTATGGTACTGTTTATCTATTTTTTAAGATACAGTGTGGTTCTAAAAAAATCCCCAACACCACCCCGTAATAAACTAATCAGGACCTACCAGGGCAGGGTAAGATGGGTAACCACGACATTTTGCCCAAACTAAATCCAGCGTCTGAAGAGGCGGAAGATCGGCCACTTCCGAGTCCGATGTCATTTTGCGAGGTCTAGGGGCGGCCTTCTTTTTCCGCCTTCCATCCACTGGTCCGTTGATCGCTCGGTTCTCGGCAGAGCTATTCTCGGTGTCTGTCGTGCTTATCTCGTCTTCGGACAGCGTCGACATTTTTCTACAAAGCTCTCGCGACGCCCGAGTGCCATTTACTCTAGCGTCGGTCACGTCCGACTCGGATCCGCTGGTGTACGAACGATACGAACGCTGCCGAAGGCCGTTGGTGAACGCAAAGTGGTTGTTTACACGATCCGAGGGCGTGTCGAACATGGGTAGTGTGGCGTCTTCGATTAACTTCCCTAACTCAGTCTTGTACGCCTTCCTGGGAACATAATTGTTACAGCTGTCGTTGCTTGCTATGCTTTCGCCGCGACTTCGCTTCGACGGTTTCTTTCCTTCCTGGGTGGCGAGTAGGTTCCGCTCTTCAAAGACCACGTCGTCGTCGCAGCCGCCGTCCGTTCGCACATTTGCCGTCACCTGACATTCCGTGCTCATCAGATCAAACGTTCTTTCCAAACCTGGTGTCTTAAGCGTGTGGTTCGACGTTGGTAGCGTGTCGAACGTAAACTTCTCCGTCCCTGCAGACAGATTTCGCCGCGCCCGATGCCGCCCCTTATTGAAGAGGATGCCACTACGTCGGCTGGTTCCAGGGCTGGGGTTGGCGGTAGCTCGGTTCAGAAGGCTGTCCCCTGTCAGGCGGTGGTCTTCAGCATCCAGAGTCTTGGATGGGAACGGGTGTGGTCCATTGATCGTATCAATCTCTTCGGAGGACCGGAATCGTTTCGGTGAGAAATTGTCCTCCAACGGTGAGAAACAAGACTCACTGAGATTTCCACCATCCATGCCTGCAGCTAAAATGTAACAGAAAAGAAAAGATATACTGACTAATATTGTGGACAAAGGCATTAGAAGTAAGCAAGAAAAAAGCATCAGTAACGATTCACTTACCACTGGATTCCGAAAGATGTCTCTTCTCCTGAATCAAAATAAACGCAATAACATTTAGTTACAATTTCAACAAATGCACCACACTTTTTGATGGCGAACACTCTTATAGACCTAATAATATACATGCAAAAATTTCAGCATGCTCATTGGCTGAGAGCACGTCAATTAATCCCAAACAGTGCAGAAAATTGAAATTGAGTGCAAAAAGTTGAAATTGAGTGCAGAAAGTTGAAATTAAATTTTTGCATGTATATTATTAACAAGTAATCACATGATTTGTCTCATGCAATTTGGGATAAATCAGCACTCGAAACTTTTTCAAAGACTACAAATTGCACTCGCCCTACGGACTCGTGCAATTTGGTTAGCCTTTGAAAAATTTACTCGTGCTGATTTATCCCAAATTGCACTCGAAATCATGTGATTACCTATACAAATCATGTGATTACCTATAAAAATCATGTGATTACCTATACAAATCATGTGATTACCTATACAAATCATGTGATTACCTATACAAATCATGTGATTACCTATACAAATCATGTGATTACCTATACAAATCATGTGATTACCTATACAAATCATGTGATTACCTATACATATAATATACATGCAAAAATTTCAATGCGTTGATTGGCTGAGAGCACGTCAATTAAACCCAAAAAGTGCACAAAGTTGAAATTGAGTGCAGAAATTTGAAATTTAATTTTTGCATGTATATCATTAACAAGTAAACCAATGATTTCGAGTGTAATTTTGTATCAATAAGTTCTCGTAAATTTTTCAAAGACGACAAATTGCATTCGCCCGACAGGCTCATGCAATTTTTTTTCAGTCTTGCTCGTTTACTCCAAATAGCACTCGAAACCATTTGACCACCTATACAATGATGATTCCATAAAATGCAAAAACTCAACTGAAAACATTGGACTGCAGTTTGTGGTTTAACTGCAATATAAAATAACCAGTTCCCTAGGTAGGATGGTATGGCCTTTAATTACATGTACACTGTAATGTCTTTTCGTAGCTACAATCTCAGCCATTAATAATTGACACTTGACAATCTGTTTAACAATTAGATTATGAGCTCGACATTTCTATGGGGCGATAGTTGATGAAGCCGAAGGTCGAATCAACTACCACCTCATACAAATTGAGAGCGAATGATCTAATTGTTTTAGCAAAAATTATAATAAACGAATCATGTGTGGGTGAAGAAAATACCGAAATACTAAATCTCTCTGCGAAACTTCGCTAAATCGCGAAGTGCTGTCTAATGGCTGATAGTCTGCAGTAACTCAGCCAATCAGATTGCAGCATTTGCATTAGTCTACTAGTTGATTTTTTTACTAAAATGCTACGTGCCATCCCCCTTCCCTTCTCCCTTTTCAAAGTTAAAAACATTCGGCAATTTTCAAGCACAACGAAAAACACAAACGACTTTCAACTTTGTTAGGGGTGGTAGGGAATAAACTGAAGCATGTGTTCCAAGATTATTGTCCCAGATTGTAGCATGGTATGGTTAATGTTATGGTTATATCCATGAAGGTTCTTGCCACTAAGAGTTTTCAATAGAAGCCATTAACTACGACTAAAAGCCTTGACAAAATTTTGAAAGATCTATGTGTGCACATCAACCGAACACAATCTGGAAAGAGGAGGTGCATTTTCACAAGATTATGCTGACTTGCATTGCATGCCTTACTAACCTGATTAAGTTTTCTTCTAACAAGGGCTATTTCCTTACGTAACATTCTTACTCGTGTTGCTCTCACCCCTGTAATAAAAAGAAGGAACTGTCAAACAAGGAATAGTGAGACAGAACCACTTAAAAACTACCTCCCTTAACCTCTTGTCTCCCAAGAGTGACTTAATAGATTTTACTCTGTCTAATGCCAGACGATTTTACTTGTCATGGGGAGACCCCTTGGGAGTGAAATGGTTAAAAACTACCTCCCTTAAAAACTATCTACCTTAAAAACTACTTCCCCTTAAAAACTATCTCCGAACCACCTTGAGTTCAGTTTGTTACTGTTTGTTCAGCCAGAAAAACCCATCAGACTTCAATGGTGAAACTCCCTTTGAATGTCGTCAACCAAAGCTTGGTCACATTCAATCTACTAAGTACCATATTTGGAAAAAAATGAAACCAAATAAACCAATCAGTGCCAACAAGCTCAAAGATTGTGGCAAGCAGTTTCCAAATATGGTAGTTGGGGAATATTGAATCTGGACAAGCTCTGAATGCGAGTTATATGTTTCAAGTTTTCCGGGTTTCTGGTCCAGCCTAATGCTCAATGATTAAGACAGCAATTTACTGGTACAAATTCTCTTATGATAAATCTAAGGCGTGTGTGAGAAATAGAGGATATTACACGGCAACATGAGGATGTGAATTTTATTTTCGAGTGGTGAAAACAGTATAATGTTGTTTTTCACACGAGAAAATAAAATTCATACCTTCAAGCCATCGTGAAATGTTCTTTTTATTATATGGACAAGAAGCTAGCGGGAAAATTTTGTTACGACACGCGCGTACATCCGGGACATTAGATACATAACTTTGTCACATCTTCACTGAGTGACAATATCGAAAATATGAGTGTTTTAGTTTCCGCTAAAACACTATTATCCATGTAATAAAACAGTACATGCAAAAAATTCAACATGCTGATTGTTTGGAAACATGCCAATTAATTCCAAACAGTGCAGAAAGTTGAAATTGAATACAAAGGGTTGAAATTAGTACAAAAAATTGAAATTAAGTGCAAAAATTCAAAATCAAATTTTACATGTATCACTATATCAGTTTTTAAAGGCAACAAATAACACTCGCCCATGCACCCATGCAATTTCCAAAAAGTCTCCAAAAAACACTTGTGCTTATTCCATATTGCACTCAACTTAATTTGACTACCTAAAATAATATCACAGATACCTCCATGTTTGATAGCCTGCGTCATGTCTAGCTTTTCTTGTAAATCTTTCAGTTGTTCCTCAAGAGTCATTTCTTTCTTTTGCTCATCGGTAAGGATAAAATCTAAAATGAAAAAAAAAAAAAAACTTTCAGGTACCTTTGGTCAGAAAGTGGAACAGAGTACAATAGCAGTACAAAATTGAAACAGGTTCAAGTCACTGGGCCTTTCAGAAAGAGCCTTTGAGGAGGGGAATGCAGGAAATTTCAACACAACTGATCACTGGCAACCATTGTTTTACCTTCTTATGACCTGAATTTGTTACTATGCAATGGTATCACAAATAATAATAGTTATTAGTATCACCCAACTAGTGGACCAATGCAAATGCCGCAATCTGATTGGCTACGCTACTAGAGGACTAGTCCTCAAGTAGCGAAATTCGTGGCGCTTTCTTTTGTTTTATTCCCAAATAAATCTTTCTTTAACTTGCATTTGCTAACTTTATTATTGCTTTTTCTGTCCGACTAGTTGGGTGATACTAAAACAATTAGACCCTTCACCCTCAAGGGCTACAGGTCTAATTGTTAAATAGTCCCTTAACTGCATTGGGAGTTCAACAGTTAACTAAACACTTTTCTACTTTCAAAATGGTGAAGTCTTCGCACTTAAGCAAAGTTTTGCAGGAAGATTTAGTATTTTGGTATTTTTTGCACCGACACATGATTCGTTTATTGTGATTTTCCCCAAAACAATGAGATTCTTTGGCCTCATCAACTATCGCTCCATAGAAATCTCGAGCTCATAATCTAATTGTTGAATAGTATACCATATTTATTTGGATAAGCTCCCAACTTAAAAGTAACACCCACCTAGAATAAGTGCCCACACTAAAGGCAGAGAAACTTTATAAGTGCCCAGCCTAGAATAAGCACCCACCAATCTCCCTGACCCAAACCACACATCCCCCCCCCGAAAAAAAAAAATGAAGTACATAAGAGGAGTATTGACTAATTTCTTTCCTCCATTATAATTCCTAAATTCGCTGTCTGAAAGTTTATGAGAATGTGCATGTGGATGCAAAGTTCTTTCAGTCGGAAAAGATTGGTGAAAAAATTAATAAGCATCATGTCTCAATAAGCGCCAACCTCAAATAAGCATCCACTCCAAGGTCCAAAAAGTTAATAAGCTCCCAGATGCGTATTCAAATAAATACAGTACACCTGGGTCTAAAAGTAAAATAATCACAAGCAAGTGTGATTTTCATCTTTTGTCCCTGTTATATATGTTGTAGTTCAATTTTTTCCTTGGTTCAAATTTTATTTTCCTTTGTTTCAAACTCATTATCATACAATACCATACCAGAAAACAAAGGAGAATAAAATTTGAACCAAGGAAAAAATTGAACTACAACATGTACACTCTTCACTGCTTTACCTTCCTCGGTGGGTTCCCTGTCTGCCAAAGTTGGAGGTTTTTCTGTATGCAACCCCGTCACAGGATCAATTCCAGCTCGCTCTACCTGCCTCCTGGCTGCACGCACGATTGGCCGACCCTGGTCTCGCAGTTTGAGAGCTGCACGGTAGTATATAGTGTCCGGTGCATTGTACCTCAGACAGTTGTTAATGATTAAGTTGAAATCACGTTCAAACTGTTCCATTGATGTGTAGTAATTGTCGTCGATTCGCTGCCTTACTGTGGTGAAGTCCATCGGTTCACCAATAACTTCTAGATAATCAGTTACCTAAACAGAATTGATATTAAATTAATGCAAATAAAGTGTTAAAAGATCCACATGAAAAAAAATAATGGTCTTAAAATGACCCTCTCATCAAGAATGAAGGCACAAGGTATTTCATGAGTTTGAAATGTTTGAGAGAAAATAATGACTGATTGCTAACAAAAAGACTCAAGGTCATTTGATCAGCAACAACACATTGTCAACCTCCAATCCTGCCAAATAAAGTGACACTCAATCCCTTTATTGAGCATTTTGCAAAAATTCAAATTTCCTGTAAGAGGTGGAATGGTATTTACAGTCACTAACACTTCACTAGACAGGAGCACCCAGCGACAGTTTCCTTCTATATGCATTGAAAACACTTTTTAGTCTATCCAGAGTACTTTCAGATCTCTAGAAATGCATTCTAAGCGGCGCTATAAAATTTCTCTCTGTCTTCCTAGGGCAACTTGAGTCTTTGAAATTACAAGGACGTCATTATATTTTTCTGAAAATTTTACATGCAGTTTTAAATTATTCTATACAAAGTGAGATTTTTTCTTTTTCCTATTTCCATTGCATTTTTGTATCAGAAAATTTTAGGTTTCCTTTTTCTACAAATAACTTAGGGACTGAAATGCAAAAAAATCAAACTTAAGAAAATCAAAGGGAATTTATTCGATATGGTATGAAAACTGTACATGAATGGAATGGCCATCTAGAAATTTTTAGCCTTCCTCAAGCTATAGAAAGTTTTAGGCAATTTTTGCTTCTCCGAACAGATATTTGACAGAAGACAGTCGCTGGGTGCCTGAGAAGAGATCTTCAGTAGCTTAAGATTTACCAATTCTAAAACAAGGGTATTTCTCTCTTGAAAACTCTAGCAAGCCACCTTAATGCAATGACCAAAGACACATGAGCTCTTTAGAATCAACAATGATTATTGCAACAATGTGCATGCCCTAATGTTGTAGACTCAAAATGGATGCAAAATCAATTGTCCCTCACTTCATCTGTGTCCACGGGTTCAGCAAAGATTTCTCCAGGGTCTTTAGTCTGTAGAACGTCTATTGTTTTCCTGAGCACAATATTTAGAGGCTGGAGCTGAAGATCCACCACATGTTGTTTCACTTTCACCTGTGTAACCAAAAGGGAAAAACAGACCAACAAATAAAAATCTTCTCCTTCTCATTAAGGCCAGCCTTAGGAAAATGTGTCTTCAAATATCGCTTTTCAGACAGTTTTCCAATTCTATGCAGGCGTTTCAATAGAAGCCGGCAACCGGCAAATTTCGCCACCTACTTCCCAAATCATCGCCGCCTACTTTCTAACATTAAATTTCTTTTTGGTCCCTTGAGTTTCTTGAGTCACAGAATTTCTCACCTGTTACAGCCGCCTACTTTAATGTGGTCAGCTGTCTACTTTAGAACTTATCGAAACCCCTGCTATGTGATATTTATTGGGCAAGACTAAATTTGTGGGCACATTTGATATACTAGCTGTTTCATAAAAAAATGCAATAAAGCTTTGGTGAGGGGATTTTGTTAGAAAATTATAACCATTTGACTGGATATCAACTGAGACTGAATAGGCATGTACACATATGAAGTGCTAACAAAACATATTTTACAATGCGTGCCTTGTATTACATGTATAAGAATGCTTTTTAAGACTTCAAGTCTTAGAGAAATACCGACGAGTTCTAGCACATACAATACTTGACAGTTACGGGAACAGATTATACAAAATTAATAATGTGACTTGTAATAAAAATGTACAGCACCAACATTTTGACAGAGAAAAATTTAATGTAAATCACCTGTTCTCTCTTTAACTTCTCCCTTTTCCTAATAAGCTCCACCAATAGTCGAGCTCTTTCCAGATCGTGACGGAGACGCTGCCAGAAGTGAAGTTGTTCCTTCATTGCCTTGATTCTCTGTGATCGCTCACTTGACTAAAAAAAAAAAGATAAAGAAAAAATGGGTAATCAAAACTGAGTTCAAAACCCAAACCATCTGGTTTCCTGAGCTGGCAAAGTTAATGAACATAGGAAACATACAGCAAATATTGAACAATTATTCGCCGAAGGCGAAGTGATTCTTGGTGAATATTCACCGAGAATCAATGAGCCCGAGGCGAATAATTGTTTAAGTATAAATACGAAGGTGATTATATCAAAAAAGAAAAGAAAAGCATTTTACAACATGAAAAAATTTTAATTCACCAAAAGCACACGAACGACTGGCAGCCATTTTGTTCGTCAAGGTGATTATCGGCTGATAATCCGAGATAGTGAACCAATCAGAGTGCGCGATTTTTGTATAATCACCTGAGTATTTATACTAAAAGAAGATATTGGAAGACATGGCACATAGAAGTAGTGGTTTAGTTACACTTTAAACAAGATTTTGTTTCTTCATACAAGAAACAAAAATTCAACCAAGGACAACAATGAACCACAACAATCAGCCATTTTGTCCACTTAGGTAGCCAATCATGATGCACAATTTAATATGCTGCTCACTCATAAAGCCAGTGTCTACACTGCCAGTAACCAGTAACAACAATTTGAGTATATAAAATAAAACATATACAGTCAACTCCCGATAACTCGAACCTTCAAGGGAAATTGAAAAAGGTTCGAGTTATCGGGAGTTCGAGTTATCAAGGGTAAAATTATATAGAAAACGACTTTAAGGGAAACAAAAATTACTTCGAATTAGCGGGAGGTTGGAGTTATTGAGGGTTCGAGTTATCGGGAGTTGACTGTATTTGCAAGGCAGATGGACATACAAATCAAGATTTGAAATTCACAATTGGTTAACCTATTAACCCATTTGCCCCTGAACCGCCCGTAACCGCCCGTGTACGACAACCCAAGATTTCCCTGAACCGCCCGTAACCGCCCGTAAAAATGGCCGCTCGTCTTGACCCTCTCCCCACACTTACTGAGGGTTATTTGCTCTTTTGTCCTCATAGAGACTTCGACAGGTAATAAACCAATCATTTGCCGTGTTTTGCGCATATTTTGACAGCTGATGAGAATAACACGAGGTCGCGATTTTCCGATGAGCGCAAGCCAACACGTTTTGCGAAAACAATGGCGGCTTCTTCTGAAGTTGACCCCGAGGTCGCGTTAATTTTTGGGGACTCAGAGAGCGAATACAGCTTTAATGGGTTCGGAGAGTATGTATTTTTTGAAAATGATTGTTGTTTGCTTGACCTTTTTTACCCTTTGGCTGTGGCTAATTTCATTTGATGAGATAATTCGATTTGCGTGTTCTTACGCATTTACGCATTTGGGTTTTCCTTTTGCCAGTTTCTTGGCTACAGTTCTTTCATGATTGACCTATTTCATAATTTGGCTACCATTTATCTTTCATGTTTTGAATAAACTTGATTTGGAGACCCATTTGTGTGTCTTTTATGTGATGTACAGAGTGTATATTTCCTTTATCATGTTTATTGATGCGAAGCGCTTGCGGCTTGTTTACGTTGAAATTATTGATGCGCCTCTCTTTGTAACCGGATTTATCTGAAAGAAAACTTCAATAAACTTTAGCTAAACTAAGGAACAGTATTTAGAAATCGTTTTTTTGCCCATTTTGGCTTTGATCATTGTCTTCTCATGTGTTTTGTGCGACCCGTGAAATATTTATTTTCGTGCCTTTTGTCGCGCGGTAAAGAAATTATTCGATTTCCATAGTCCTGTTGACCATTTGTATCAATTCCTTTGGTTGAACAGCATTTATTTTACATTTTCTAGTCGCTTATTTATTCCACTTCAAAAGGGAGTTTGTTTGAAAACTTGATCTTGTCTTTGGGTTTACTGCGCATATGGTTTACTTCACGCGTTCGCGAACGCAAATTTTTAGGCCAAAACTGCCAGGGAATTGGGGGGTTGTCGCGCTTTAAAGTCCCAGGAGTGAATGGGTTAATGTAATATACTCCATTTATATTGCGCATATTCTATATTAATAATCATATGCGCATTACAATCAGACCAATAGACCATGACACCGGGAACACGCCCTACTCTTTTCGAACAGAGCCATGGATTCTTTTACGTCCCACATTACAGATAGAGTTGTGAGACGGGGCCTACGGTTTATCGTCCTTATCCGAGAAGACTAGAAAGTCTAACCATTTGCAGATGCCATTACAAAGGCAGCACTTTCTACTCAATTATTTTAAGACCATGAGTGTTGGTCCGGCCGGGGTTTTGAACCCGCGACCTCCCGCACGGTAGTCCAGTGCTCTATCAACTGAGCTAACTGGAATGTGTTCCTATCATAAAAGTCAAACCTTCAACTATTTAACAATTAGACTATGAGCTCGAGATTTCTATTGGGTGCCAGTTGATGAGACCAAAGGCCAAATCAACAATCACCTCACAGAAACTAAGAATGAAAGATCGAATTGTTTTTTTAAAATCATAAAAGAATCATGTATTGGTGAAAAAAAAAAAAAAAATTCAAAATCTTCCTGCAAAAAATTGCTAAAGTGCAAAGATGTTGCCATTTTGAAGACCATCATCAACCAGGTGCTGCACTCTAATGACTGATAGAGTGCAGTAGCTCAGCCAATCTGATTGCAGCATTTGCATTAGTATACTAGTAGATTTTTACCAAGTACTGAACATTATACACTGCATGGACAAGTTGATATCCTTTGTATTATGCTTATACAAGATTGGACCCCTGCAGAGTACATGTAATTTTTAACAAATGCAATACGCTCTGTTTTTTGTTTTTGTTTTTTTTTTTTTTTTCAGGCTAACTTGCAATTGTCAAAAGTAGAATCTGTACTGTGAAGGTAAAATTTTCCATTATGTTTCTAACCACAGCACAAACAAGATTTTTTTTCATTACTGTATATATCCAAATCTCTGCAAGATACTGTTTTCATTAACCTTACCTCGTCAGCTCCAGCCTTTTGACTCTGGTGACTAGCCTGAAGTCTTCTTAACAGAGGAACACCATTTCTAGACTGCCTCTTCAACATCCAGTAACTCTGAAGGCTCTGAATGAACAGTGCTTTACGTGCTATTGCCACACGACCAACAATTTTACTCAATCTGTCACAAAACAATAATAAGAAGTACAGTGTAAATTACCAGTACTTTTTAATCAAAGACTAAAACATTAGCAAAATGTTACAGAAATACAATTTACGGTGTGACTACACAAACCAGGGTCACCGAAATAAATTTTCATACAAACTTTGAACGTCTGGAAGTTTTTTTTATGCTGATCAACGGATTTGTGGCAAGTTTCTTTTTTAATCTTGACATTTCGTGCAGTTATAGAGCAAATTACTGTACATGCATTTCAGCAAAACATAATGATAATAATGATAATTCATACAGCGAATTTTTTCATATGAATATGTTCAAAGGCGCTTTACACTTCTATTGGGTGAGATCGGATATCAGCATGTAAAGGCGCCTCTGGCTGCCGCTATCAGTCCATATATGATCTCACACACCCACCCTACCCATGTATGAATTGTCAGATGAAACCAGACGTAGAGATAGACCACCACACCGGGAACTACGTCCCCTACTCTTTTCGAACAGTGTGTGGGTTCTTTAACGTCCCACAGATTATTAGGAACAAGTGTTGTGAGACGGGTCCTACGATTTATCGTCCTTATCCAAGAAGACTAGAAAGTCTAACCATTTACAGATGTCATTACAAAGGCAGCACTTTCTCCTCAGTTATTTCAAAGACCCTGAGTGTTGGTCCGGCCGGGGTTTGAACCCGCAACCTCCCGCACCATAGTACGGTGCTCTACCAACTGAGCTAACCGGTCAGCATAAAACATTTGTAGAGATTCTACTGTTTAGATACTCAGTCATGGTTGGATAATTTTAATGAACATTTGTCTGGGTGGTCTTGGTAAGAATAGCAGCAAATTTCATCACTGATTTTGGGTGGAGATGAGAGAGAAAAACTGCCTGGGATTCTACAAGTGAGTCATTTTTCAAGAGTTTTTCTGATCTACTATAGTATTGGAAAAGGATATTTATAGTAAGTAAATTTAGAAATTATCACGCGAAAGGAAAATGCACATGCTGATTGGTTAAAAATCGTGTTTCTATTAAACAATTAGATTATGAGCTCGAGATTTCTATCGCGTGATAGTTGACGAGGGCGCAGCCCTCGTCAACTATCACGCATAGAAATCGAGAGCGAATAATCTAATTGTTTTAGTATAAATCTACAAGTCGTTCAAAACTTTGTCTTTTCTGGAACAGACTCAACCAGTAAACTGTCTAAATCTTCTTCAAGGACACTTCGAAAACGTGAAGAAGCGGCCGCCATTACGCTACTCACTATCTATCACAGAATAGATAGTGAGTAGCGTAGCCAATCAGAGCGCGGCATTTGTGATAGAACGCTAGTAGATTTATACTAAAACTCGATAGAAACAAAAAAGGTTGTGGTAGTCACGGGCATTGGGCTATCTTCTAAAAGAAATAGAAAACATTTTCTTCATGTTTTTATTGAGTTATAGAAACACTCGTGAAAGTTTGCAAGAACTCGAAAAAGCTGTGGAAACATTCACCTGTTGGCTCATGTTCTCACAGCATTTCTTGTTCTCCCAAACTCAACAGAAACACGGAAAATGTTTTATATTTCCTAAATGTAACAACTCGGAAACTTTGGTATTATGAGTAATCTGATTGGCTCACTATCTTGGGATATTCAACTCTATTCACCTCCTATGAGATGAATAGTGCAGGGGATTCTGGGAAATCCTTGTGCCAGTAAGTTTTGGCTGAAGGTAAAAAAATGGCCGGCATCAATTATCGCTTTACAGCTGTTCATGAGAGACGTCATTGAATAAACAAATATTCTGATGCTATTTGTCTTGATTTCAGAGAACAATAGTAGTACCGTATTTATTCACTTATAAGACGCACCATTTTTTATGAGAAAATATACTAGTTCGATTAAAATCTGCTCAAAACTCGGGGTGCGTCTTATAACCGAGTATTTTCGCGCAACAAAATCTAACTTTTCCAAATTTCCCCAAAATTAAAGCTTTACTAAAATTAGTATGTAAATAAATTACAGCATATGAATAAACAAAAGACAAACGTCGATCCCTGACTTTATCTGATTTGTTGGTTCTAAAAAGAACCAGGGTGGCTCTGAAAAGACCCGTTTTGTTTTAAAGCTCGGCTGAGCTCAGCTTCTCGTCGTCCTCGGCTTCGCTGTCAGTCTCGAACTCCTTAATGATCGGCTCATCTGCGTCTTCTGTTTCTTCTTCCTCGTCGTCCCAAACTGCGTCGTCTTCAGTTCCATCGAGAGCATTGTTGATGCCACAGGATTTGAACAATCTTGTTATCAAAGCTACTGGGATCTCGATCGATCCACTGCAACACCACCTCTTTTCTGGGTGCTCGCTTCTTTCCAGAAGGCGTGTAGGTGAACGGGCCGTTAATCATCCAGGCTTCGTACTGCGCACGGATCTTTGCGAAGTGCTTGAGATAATTGACTTTACAACGAATTTAAAAACTACAACGAACAAGTTCGTAAACGTAGTCAACAAAGCCAAGGTCATTTCAACGAAAAGCAAACATGCTCCAAAGCACGTGCTTGAAACGATTGATGCCGGAATTAGTAACTTATGGAAGCAAATTTTGTAATTACAACGAACGTAGTCAACAAAGTTTCCCGTAATTCTGGGTGCGTCTTATAACAGGGTATAAAGTGAAATTTTCATTTTGCTTACTTGTCAAAATCGTCTTTGAAAGTTTAGGGTGCGTCTTATAACTGAGTGTGCCTTATAAGTGAATAAATACGGTACATATGATAAACAGAAGAAGCGTTGCTCAGAACATGGGCAGGAAGAAAAAACACTGCCACATCACTTGGTACTATTAGACAAAATTATTTAAAGTAGCAAACTCCATTCCCAGACCTATTTTGCAGTGTCAATCCATAAATAATGCAAAACTGGTGGAAATCTGGCAAGCTCCCATCTACCTGCCAACTATTCAATATTGCTTTCTGAACTACTGACGTGTAAGCCGCAACAAAAGATGATTTCATAGTCAGGCCAATATGGCAGAATTTAGATGCAAAAAAAAGGTAATTTAGATTGGGAATCATCACAATTGGATAAATGATATCTAACGTGAATATCCATGAGACTTAACAGAAATAAGAGGTAAATGCTAACCAACAGCGGGAACAATGCAGCAGAAAGCCGTTATCTAGCTGAGTGTTTTTAGAAGTTAGTACATGTATTAGCTTTTCTTAGCCTCTAGGCAACTTTCTGTTAAAACTCTTTCACTCCCAAAGGGTCTCCATTTGACAAGTAAAATCGTCTGGCGTTAGACAGAGTAAAATCTATAAAGTCACTCTTGGGAGTTAATGGGTTAAGGGAGATAGTTTTTAACCCTTTAAGCCCAAATAGTGTCTTCACAGATTTTACTCTGGCTAACACCAGATGATTTTACTCGTCACAGGGAGACCCCTTGGGGCTTAAAGGGTTCCTTAAGAGAGATAGTTTTTAAATAAACTGATTGTAAAAGGCAATTTAGTTTGATATCTATCATAATAAATGAAGTGCTGTCACATGGTGAATTGGCATACATATCTAAATTCATATCCACTTATTGCGTATAGCATGTTATGGTGTGAAATAAAATATTATGTGCAAAACAAACTATAAAGTGTCACCAGCAGGATTTAAAACAATTTATAAAGGACCGTTCATTTCTTATGAGGGAAGGGGGGGGGAACTGTTGTGGTTCGGGAAGCACCGTTTAAAAATTGCATGACCATCCCTCAGCTTGCCAATTTCTTCACACCACCCCCCCCCCCCAATCAAAAGAAAGAGAAGTAAATTTCGGATTAAAGCATTATGACACAAAAGTATTGCTAAAATATTTCACGTGACCCCTCTTTTCCTTAATTCTTTTTTTGCATGACCTCCAATTCTTACCAGCACCCCCTTCTTTCATAAAAACAATGAACAGTCCCTAAACAGCAATGCAACAAATTCAATGGTGCATTTTCTGGAATATTTTAGAACAGTGACAACTAATGCAATGAAATCTACAGTGTACATGCACTCACCAACAACTGTTGATATCAGTAGAAATTACAGGAGAAATTTAAGAGGGAGGAGGGGGAGAGGGGTTGACATATCTGTTTCGGATATTGTATAAATGAAATGTGAAAAGAGCCTACAGCTCCTTGAATCAAATTTTATGAGAATTCAATTGTTTTAACTGCAATAGTCATCATCTATGGTGTTCTCCTGTTTTCCACTATTTATTCCCTGTCTCTTACTTCTTTCAAAACACATTTTGTTCCTAGCTTTTCATAGAGCAGCTTAGTACATTGTGGCTTTCAGAATATGCAGCACAGGGCAGAAAAAGTGCATTGCAAAATGAAGAAACTGGGATGCATTCTTTACAGGCCTTGAAACTTTTTAAAGCCCCCAAAGGCAAACATTGTGATTAGAAATCTGTTCTTTAAAATTAACAAAGATCCCTTCAAAACATAGCTTGCCCGATTAGCAGTTCTTATAAGTTGGACCAAGCTTGTTATGTTCATACTAGAAAACTAATAGTCACATTCTTCTATTCTTTAAAGTTTCTTTACTTTGCTTGTCTGTCTATAAACCCTACAAACAGACCTTCGACAAAAAATATGCCTTACTGACCAAGCGAGAGGTCAAGATAGCTGCATATTGACCTGGTTCTTTTCGCGTTTTTATTCAAACAAGAGATAGTAGAGGTCAATAAAATCACAAAAATGAACAAAGTGAATCTTGACTGGACTCCATCTTGCCTGGACAAGCTTGGTCAATTAAGTATTTGTCATGTGGCCATTTTGTTTTTGTTTTTGTTTTTTGTTTGTTTCAAAGGACAATGTGGGAAATCCAGAGCAGGAAAGAAAGGCCCTGTTTACTCATGGAACCAGTCATATGATCAATATCATTATTTTCCTAACATGGAACTAAAAAGCTGATAAAGGACTACCTATAATAGGTTACATGAACAGCCACTTTGCCTTACCTGTGGGCAGGAATGAATGGAATGTTGACAATGGGTACCCCTGTTGTTTTCTTCTCTGCCAAAAGTTTTCTAAATTTCTTTATACTCCTTTTCGACTTGGTTGACTTTGCAGATTTACTGCTGGCTTTTACGGGAGTTTTACTAGAAGCCTTGCTTTTTGATACACTCAGCTTTTCATTCACTTCATCCTCACTATTTTCCTCTTCCCTTCCTTTCTCAGAGTTGGATGGAGTGTGAATGTCACAGTACGCCGTCTTCCTGACGGTAAGCTGGCCCGTCTCACCTTTCACAGGTTCAATCTTCATGTACAATCCAGCTTGCTGGGCACATGTAACATGAAAAGCTGTATAGCAGTTTGTTTTGAAGCACTGAATGCACGCCCCATGACGGCGCTTACAAATATAACAGGTTAGTTTCCATCTTGCCGCAGGAATATTCTCTATAGAGTCTATAGGCTCTAAAAACACAGTGTTAGCAAAACAAACTTCAGGGATCCACAGTGCACAAACAACATGCCCCCATTTGCCCGTATCAGTCTGTTTGAATGCACCAGTCTTATTAGGGCAAAGGACACAGTCCACTGCCCTAGATGGTGACTGGAGACATCTTCGACACAGCCACTGCCCCTCAGGAATGTATGGCACTCCATAACATTCTTGATGGACAGCTAGATTACACATGTCACAGAACAGGATTGCGTTACTATTTTGACACTCGCCGTCGTTACAAATGCAACACACAGCATCTTCGTCGATGTACTGGTTAGGATCGGAGTTCGTTTGGCTCTCAAAGTACGATTCCTTCTCTAAGCGATCCATAAGAGTTTCAAACACTTCCTGCGACACTGGAGCAATTCCCTCGCTCTTTCGCTTTTCGTTAATCATATGAAGCCACGAATAGTCTTCTTCGTCCATATCGTACTCGACCATTTCGTCGAGTTCTTCGGTCGTCTGTTCAATAAACCGAAAGTAGGCCGTAGATCGGGCAGGCGCATCGGGCTGCCTAAATCCCGATTCCAACACTTCGCCAAAATCCGCTAGCGGTAAACTTGTTGTACGCTCGTTCTCTCGTTGTCCCTCCTTCTTCGACTTTGTTTTCGTGAGCGGCTTGATCATTGTAGTTTCGAACATTTCTTCGGGTTTCTCAGGTTCTGAAATTTCCTCGGCGTCCACAATATCTAACTGATCAGCAATGTGGATTCTTTGCGCCATACCGTCGATTTCGACTTCAACGATTTTTTGCGCCTGGGCGTAAGTTAACGTCTCTCGCACTACACTTGCGGTTGGAGGCGAAGGAGGCGGTTTTTTATTTTTGACGCTTTTCCTTCCACGACCTTTACCTTTTTTCGACGAAGTCGGCGTAGCTCCAATGATGTCCGCACCATCATGCTTAAACATTCGCAAATGATATTCTATGCCACTGTAACTCTTGTATATCTTCTGACACAAAGGACATTCATAAGGCGGTTTAGTAGCTCGAAGATTGTCGATAAGTTCTCTTAGGTTCACCATGGTTCCTTTTCAGCAATAAAACATATTTCAAGTAAAAAAATGGAACGAGGAGTTATCCTAGTCAGTCGTTAAAACGGCCTTTCGTCGTTCACACTCCGTGATATGCTCTCCTTACTGTGGGAAGACCGTGATACCGGCGTCACCACTAAAAATGCCCAGCACTCAAATCACGCACTGAAATCCTCCAATTTCGCTTGATTTCCAAAAGGGATTCTTTATTTAGAGACGCCGTTGTTTTCGTTCGTCTTTGCGAAGAGTTCCCTTCAATGCGACGCACAACCGGTGTTTCGCGATCCAGTGAACTGGGAAGATATATGACCACACCAAGACTGTTCGTTAAAATGGCGACATCAAATACGACAGCATTTAACGAAGATTTTGTCGATGTCTCTGAAACACAAAATAAACCACTAAAACACTGTACTGAGAGGTCCGATAACACTAAAGTGCGTTGAACTACTAACATTCGCAATCCCTACGGAAAGAGCGGTTCCGCGTTGAAACTGAAGCGAAATGAATCTAAACCCGGTTGTGAACAATGGACAAGCCGCCGATGGCGTACTGGTTTATTTCAGTCCTTTAAATTCTCAAAATTCTACCGACGCAAAGTCCTATTTAACTTTCTCGAAGTCTTTTTTGTTAACCATAAATCAAATCGCTTGGTATTCCTCTAAATTTTTCGTGGGTAAACGGGACTCCACGCTGCCAGGTTATCCGTTTGTTGTCCTTTCAAATGGCTTACCTTCGAAGACAAACGCTCATAAAACACTGCCACAGAAATCACAAACAAAGGAACGCATTCAAAGCCCGAATTTGCTCTGTTCCACACTGAATCCGAACTTCAGCTCTTTCTAACGGTAAGGTTAGGTATCCCTTGCTATCTTCCAATTTTCGACGTTTTCTCGCAACGAGCAGAAGCAGAAGAAATGACGCCCAACTTTCGCACGGTAATTTTCGCTTCGAAGAAGATGGCGCCAGTTACTCTCGTGTACGATGTAGCCCCTGATAATTTCCCGCCACGCAGGGACGCCCCCGCAGATTATGTAACCATTACGCTTTTGGCTACAGAAACATGCAATGTCGAGTTGTTTTCCTAACAAGTGTTATTTTGGGAAGCGACAAAAACATGATTGTATCCACAGAAAATGAAAGCTACGAACCTTGCAAATTTTAAGATAACAGTTCTTAACATCAATCAATATTTTTTTCCTGATGAAAGCCAATATGATTTAATTCTAGAAAGTTTTAGTTTGGAAGTGTACGGACATGTCTTGGCCCCGACTTTCGATAATGAAAGGCACAGTATAGAGTGACCTTCGGGAAGATGGCCAGAAACTAATGTTTTAAGAAGAAAATATTAGTCCATTTCTCATATGGAGCCTGGATGAGGTTCCTCGCAGTGTCAGCATTAGAGAGGGAGAAAACTACGGGTTTGGGACACAGGAATTTTGACAAGGATTTTCTAGCTTATAAGCTAAATTGGTTTTTCAAATTTGATCAGGAATTTAACCAACAGCATAAAAGCCAACAAATACCAAAGACCCTCATAAAGCCGCTGCTAGGCATTGTTGAAGTTGTAACCAAGTTTCCACAAGTCTCTGCAAAGTTTCAGCCAAGTTAGGGGCCGACAGGCGGAGCGAGAGGATCGAGCGGAGGGCGGGACTAGACAGGGGCAAAGTCTCTGCAAAGTATTGTCGAAGCCGTCAGCGTCGGGACACAGGAATTTTGACAAGGATTTTTAGCTTATAAGCAAAATTCTCCGTTGCCGCCAACCCTTTGCAAAGTTTCAGCCAAGTTAGGGGCCGACAGGCGGAGCGAGAGGATCGAGCGGAGGGCGGGACTAGACAGGGGCAAAGTATCTGCAAAGTTTCGGCTAAGCTGCGTGCCAAGCCAGAGATAAATTTTGGGACACAGGGATTTATTGCGCAATATTTCTGGGACAGGGAGAAAAATTTGAAAAGCGGCTTAAAGATTTGATAATTCTTACAAAAGAAATTATGGATCAGTTAAGAAGATTATATATTTTTGAACTAAGAATAATAGCGAAAGATCTTAAAATTAAAGGAAGAGCAAAAATGAATAAGAAAGAACTAATTGATGAAATTGCAAAACATAAAGATGAGGAAATTACTGGCTTAATTGAAAAAGTTATCCCTATTAGCAGGATTATTTGCGATCATGGGAAAATAAAAAAATTTTGCAGCGAATGTGCTGGGTATAATTGTTTGCATAATAAATATAAATATCGTTGTAAGGAATGCATGGGAACACAAATATGTTGCCATAATAAACAAAAACAACATTGTAAAGAATGCATGGGTTCCCAAATTTGTGAACATAATAAACATAAACATCAATGTGTAGAATGCGGAGGGTCACAAATTTGCGAACATGATAAGCAAAAAGCTTCTTGCAAGGATTGCAAAATTAAATTATTTTACGATTTAGAATAAAAGCGAAGAATAGGCAATTATGTTATGAAACCTTTATTTTGGTTTAATAACAAAAATTGATATTTAAAAAGAAAATATAAAATAAAAATAAAAGATGGAAAGACGAATATATAGATGGGAAGAAAATTTTTATTTAAATTACGAAAATGAAAAAGAACTGGGTTTTTGCGATTTTATAGAAGAAATCAAAAAGGATTTGTTAAAAATTATATCAAAAATTCGCGGTTTTATTGTTGAAAATAGTGGTATTCATTTTGGAATTATTTATAATGATGATGAAGATAATGGATGCGTTATTAACTATAAAACTGAGGAAGAATTTTGTGTTAATGGGATATACGTTGAAAAGTTTGTAAAAGATTCATTAAATTGCGCAAATGAATCGTTAAAAGCAAATGTTGATGAAAATGAATGGCCTAAATTTAAGTTTCGTAAAGACTTATTAAATTTAAAAAATGGCGTTGATAATGATGATGTTGCCGCTTATGAGGAATATCTTCACCAAATTGATTATGGGAGAGTACCAGGGTATTTTGGTTATTATGATAAGGAATGTGATATTAATAAGTTTGATAATAATTTTATTATTGATTTTATTGATATAATGATAGAAATAAATCCTCACAAGTTAGAGCATAAAAATAAATTTTACAAAGATTTACATGATGATTTAATGAAAGCAATACACAAACGCAAATTCTATAAAGACTTACATGATGAACTAATGGTTGTTGCTTGGCGCCCAACTAGATATTTAGATTGGTGTATTGATTTTGAAGAGTTAAAGTTTTTGAAAGAAGAGGTATGGGGCGATGAAGATTAATATTATCTAATTATGTTATATAACCTAATTACTGGTTACATAACAAGAAATTTATCTAAATCTAAAACTAAAAGTTATTGAAGATCCTCGTAAATCAAACTTTTTCCATTCTGCATCTAATATCGCCAAGTCAAAATAGTTAATCAAGTTATCATATTTTCGAACAGGAATTGTGGGGTAATCTTGAGAAGGAATATTTGCTAATAAGTTGGATGGCATTAATTTTATATCACTAACATTTCCCCCACTAGTAATATATGTCATTCTATTATCAACTATGCTGCACATTAATCTCAATGGTTCATTTATAGTTACATTAATTTCGTATATTATATTTCTTTTCAGAAATTGTGGCAAACCCAAATATTTTTGCAAACCATCGCTAATTTTTATGACGAATGATTTGTTATTAATCAGATAGTTAATGTTATCTCCGGTAAATATCATTATGTTTTTCCCTTTTTCGGTTATGCTAATTAGTATTTTCAAATCATTGATTGAATATGTTCCTGGATTTATTACTACCAATTTATTATCACTAGAATCAGTTATTTGCTCTATGTTTCTGAAAACAAATAATCTTGGGTTTTTCACATTACAATCCAAAAGTTGTAATTCTCGGACATATTTCAATGGAGGCTCCAAATAGACTCTGGTTTCTGAATTATACATCGTAATGCTGAACATATTTTTGATAAAATTATATTAGTTTTTAGACCAGGAAAATGGAAACTAGTATAATTAAAAGGAGAATTTTTCTTCATCCTAAATATCTCGATAAAAATATTATGAGTCATCTTCAAAGAACAATCGAAAAGAAAGTGGTCGGGCAAGTTGATAGAGATAATGGTCACATTATTTCTGCGAATCAGATTTTAAGAATTTTGAACAATGAAGATACTTTTTTCTTTTTGGAGATTGAGGTCACAACTTTCAAACCACAAGTTAAACAAAAAATCAAAGGAATAGTCTTTTGGATTTTTAATGACGGAATTTTTGTTAATGTTTTCGAAAAAGTGAAAATTCTAATTCCAAGTATCTACATTAAAGATTATTCTTTTAACGAAAATACTAATACCTTTGAAAACAATAATACCGTAATTAGAATGGGGGATACAATTAAAGTCGAAATAAAAGCAGTCAAATATGACCAAAAAGAATTTCAGTGTATCGGTTTATTATGTTTTGATTAATCTACAAGATTTATTCATTTAATCAAAACATTAGCGAAACAAAAACCAGGATAATAATGCCCCGCCAATCCCTAAAACAATAAGATTATTTTGGTGAAAAGATGTTTCTATATTCTTAACTTCATCCTCCCCATTATCCGTTTCCTGTTTTTCACTTACTTTGCTCGCTATTGGTTTTGGTTTGGTATTTAATATAACTTTTGTTGTGCCTAGACTATTAGGTATTCCAACAGATTTTGTTTCTACATTTATAGAATTATTTACACCAAATTTCATATCTTTTGTAGCCATTTTCAGATTATTATTGTATCCGATCACACTTTCTGTATTTATAATTAAATTACTAGGCATCAACCAAACTCCTGGAGCTACCGCCAAATCAAGACGCAACTTTGTTTCCTGAACAGATTTTTGGTAATTTTGAACGGAGTTGGAAATCTTATTTTCTTTTACACTACTTTCAAATAATGCTTTGAATTCCTCTTGCGTTTCTGTTGCTCCTCCACCATTTCCCACAATGGAATTTCTTGTATTAACTTGCGCTCCCAATATGCAATAAACAAAAGCTTCAACTGATCTATTTATTCTACCCAATCCCGCTTTTGTTAATCCATGCCCCGATTCTGCGATAAACCAAGAATACTGGAAATCAACAAAATGATCATTTCTCATCATTGAGATTAAATCTCCATTACCTTTTCTTCCACCATCATCGTAAAATTTATGTTCTCTGCTTGGCCAAATATTTGCTTCTGTATCATAATTTCTAACAATTCTAACATTTTGTAAACCACCACCTGAATATTGTGATTCTGCACTTCCTGGCACACTACCAGGTTCTGCATATCCTTTTCCATAATCAATGAATATATCTCCAACTCCATTATTTGCTCCTCCTTTGAATCTAAAATCAGCCAGGGGGTTTTTCCATCCTTTGGAATCTTGATTGTTACTTAACCCAAACTCTGCGCATAATGTGTTATAAGCACTTTTGTTATATTGATTATCTTTTAAGGAAAAAGTTTCTTCGTCGGGAAATGGCACTTTTAATTCTTCTAATATTCTTCTTATTGTAAAGTAAATGTGAAAAACAAAGAAACTTCTGATAACTTTAGGGTAATTAAAAATATCACTTAAACTAACACCACATCCAGATGTTGCGCACCAAACAGCCATGTTTAATTGTTGAGGCCATTGACTAATATTTGGTTTTCCCAACCATGCTCTAGCTTCTTTTCCACTGGTAAATCCTACAGTTTGGTTTTTGAAAATATTCTTCATTTCTTTCGTGAAACTATCTTTTTCTGAAACATATACATTCAGATTGGTTAGTAATTGTGTGACATCAAGAGCAAACGAATTGAATTTAATCCCGGGTATTGGATATATTTGTTTTGTTAATCTTAAACTTGCGGGAAAGGAACTTGTTTTTTCTTTGTCTGAAACTCCCAAATCTTCCTGCAATAACTTTTTCAAATTATCGGGGAGAGAATCAGTCCATGTTTTTCCAGAAGGATCATCATCAGACATAACCGTTACTCCATTAACATTCCATTTAACATATCCTCCGAATGAGTCATTGACGAATGTGAATTTTCCCAAGTTTGCTTTTGGGTATTTTGATTTGAAATCGCTAAATAACATCTTATTCTTTTGTTTCACAATTTTGAGCTTTAAATCAGCGAAGAATAAGATGTAAATTTAATGTGCCTCTCTATTAACTCCAGCGAAACAATTGCACCCCACTTCAGTTTTCTCAAAAGAAATCTTTAACCAGCTGGATTGGTTAATTCTTTTAATAGATCTTCTCGTACTTTCTTCCTTATTATACTCATGTCGAAGTTTTTTTCTGAATCTTTTCTGAATTTTTGTCGAACTTCTTGTTTTAGTTTTTGAAACTTTTCCAACTCTGCCAAAATTATGGAAAATTCTTGATCGGATATAACATTATCTTTCAGTGCTTTTGAAACTAAATCGTTAATGGTGTTTAATTTTGATTTTGCAATTGCGGCGGTTTGTTCGTGTTTACTAACTTTTCCAGAAAGTTTTTTTGCTGCATAACCGAATCCAATCGATAATCCGCCAAAAACACCTCCAACCACACCCAAAGGCGCACCGACAATAGCACCAAAACCTGTGAGAGAAGTTCCTAAACCGCTTGCCGAAAGAATAACTGAAATCAAACCACCTGAAATACTAATTTTTGTACATATTCCTCTCGCCCTATTATATTTTTTCCTTACTTCTTCGTAATGTTTAATTTCTTTCTCTAGATTTTGCAATACTTCGCTTGATTTTTGTAGCCTGAAATTAGTAGGATCTGTATTATTTGGTAATACAGGGTAAATTCCATTGTATTGATCCATATTGTATTTTACTGATCACCGCGATATCTTTAGATCGGCAAAGCCGCCCAGCTGCGCTGAAATTTGTTACTTACTCTTCTTTTTTATACTTTCCACAAAATATAGAACTACGGCCATTATCAAAAACCAAGCATTTTTACCTAAAAATCCAATAACCTCACCCGCCGTTTTGAAAAGAAAGCTAACTATTGCGCCAACCATCCCCGGTAATATTTCCCCCAGTTTTTTACCAAGGGTTTTCAAACCATTTCCAACTCCTCTGCCTAAAGCAGATAAACTCTTTGAAAGATTAGAAACTATCACCCCAATTACTGTACCTACAGCAATGAGAAGAGCAGTTACTGTAAATCCATACTTTTTGAAGATATACTTTATTCGCTCTCTCAAAGACATTGTTTCTTGGATTCTTTCTCTTTCGGCAACATCGTTTGCTATATCTTCATCGTTTTCTATAATTTCGGTATTTAAATTTTCAAGTTCTGCGGTTTGTTCTGCGGTTTTATCGGGTTTATTTTTAAGAACTTTTTTTCTTTCTTGCCTCTCATTTTGTTTTTCTTCTTTATTCTGAATTCTCGAATCAAGTTGTTCAGCTATTTCTGATTTAGTCGGACCTAAAGCATCTTTTAATTTTCCTGGTTTAAGTTTTTCCCTTATTTTTCCCTTTTTTTCATCATATCTTCTAAACTCATCATCATTAGCTGTATAAACATATATTCCTCCCGACGGACCTTTAACTGCCGGCAATTCTATACCAGTTTTAGTACGCTGGAAAAATGAAAGAAATTGTTTTAATTTTGCTTTTATCCGCACTTTTTTTATGGCTTCTTCCGCGCTTTCGAATTCATTTTGTTTATTTCCTAAAAAGGGGTTTTTTTCATTTTGCTCTTCATATTCACCAACATAAGCAGGATTTGAAAAATAATTAGTAGATGTGGATGCTTTTGGGTTTCTATAATTTTCTTCATCCTCATAATTCCTTTCACCTCTGGTTGTGGATGTTACTCGAACAGGTATTTTTGATGGTTTTCTGCCAAGTAGTTGGCTATCTTCATCATAATCATCTGGGTCTTCTTCTTCCCCCAATCCAATGGGATCATCGTCCGGTACTTCTGGTAATGTTGCCATGATTTTTTTACTCATCAGTATGAAATCTTTAGACGAAGAAAAAATAGCTTCGAAAATAAATCATTTATGTTATATAACTTATTTTGATCGATGTATTACAAGTTATATAATAATTTATAATATTTTACTAACCGCGTAACCTAAACCTAACATCCCCACCCCGACATATACCATTTCTCCCGTCTTTTGATCATCGCTTGGTTTGTAATAATCAGATAATTTTGGTTCATTCATTTGAGCGTACAATTCAAAAGCCTGATTTGTGGCCGAAATATTTTTTGTTGCTTGATATTTTTCATCTTTTCTTTTCAGTTTCCAGTCAAGCATTTCTTGTCTTTTTTCCTGATATGCTGCGTAATCTCTTTGGTATTTTTCCATTGCTTTGTCGTGTCGTATTTTTTCAGTATCCACATTTCGCCCTGATAAATATTTTGCAAGATAATTTCCACCAGTAAATGCCGTTGCATTTAATATAGCCCCGCCAATCATCATCGCTATTGCTGCCATTTTATTTTGGTAAAATCTTTTGATCCTCTAAATATGTTTTAAGATACATGCTTCCGGATAATACAGCAACCCATTTCGCGTAATTTGTAATACTTGAAGATGGGTCACTCAAAAATGATTCTTTCATTAGCTTCTTAGCCGCATACCCAACCCCAGCTCCTAATCCGATAAGTACCGCTGAATCAGTTACAGTTTTCACAAGTTTGTTTTCGGCTGACATAATTTTTACTGTATCATTGAGAAACTTTTAAATGACTTTATTCCATTCCTAAAGATTTTGAGGTCAATGGAATTTTTGCCGGTTGCGGTAATTGAGGAACTTGCGATAAATCAGCTATCCTATTTGAATATTCAGTCCGAGCTTTTTCCTTATATCTCATAAAAAGATCAATTGCTGTAAACCCCAATCCGACAACGGATAAAACAGTAGTAAAAGATAACTCTGGAAGCCACGATTTTGCTTCACTATATGTATTTTCATTTGGCTCTTCTTCCTGTTTTATTTTTTCCTCTCGTTTCATCTCCCTGGCTAATGCTTCTTTTGCTTTTTTATTATATTCAGCTAATTTCTTGCCAGCTGCGACTTTTTTAGGATCTTTCTCCCTCTTTTTAGTTTCGTTATTTTCTGTTTTTGGTTCAGCAGTAATTTGCTCCTCTTCTGCCATTGTTATTTGGATGCTACTGGTAAGTTTTTAGATCTGTTTAATACACAGTATCAACACCTTCAGCAGATTGCTTAGTTTCCTGGTCAGTTGTGTTAGATTTTGCTGGTTCTTGTTGATTTTTGTTGAATTTAACGTGTTTAGCAACCTGGAATACCCCGCTAGCAAGTGCTGTCAGTCTTCCTCCTTTTAATGCCAAGAGACCTACAAAGTTTGTTAATTCTCGATTAACCAAATTATCTTTCTTCAAATCATCGCAAAGAGCATCTATGTCATCTACCGGAACTAAATACGAAATAAGTTTGGAAACTAATTCTATGGAAGAATCTACCAATCCTCCGTTAATTTTCTTACCCATTACCGATTGATAACGATTAAAATATTTTTCTACATCTTTTGCAGATAATTTTTTTACATCACCCAGACTCATATCAGCCCCTAAATATTCTTTTGTTGTCCCGAGAACAGCGAGAATTGCGAGAGATTCTTGTTTTATTTCAAGATCCTCACTTTGATTAGTATCATTTTTTCCCTCAGTTTTTTCTGCCGGTTGGTCAATGTAATCTTCCGGCTTTGTCATCTTTTTGTTAAATCACTTCGGGTATCTCTAAATAGCAATTAAATGGGTAACGCAAAGATAAACATAACCTAGAATATTTTTCGGTTTTCAGGAGTTGTACAAACTTTTTCCCCAATTCATAATCCAAATCTCCGCCGTAATCTTCGAAAAACATTTTCATGCCTTTCTGCGACGGATTATGAAAAGTAACAACGCAGGCTACATTTTCTCGAAATGGTTTTGCTATTGATGTTAATTGCTGGGTTAGAACCCAAACCGATAAACCATGATGCCTTCCGGAGAATGCTAAATCTATAAACTTATTTGATCGCTTTTTCAGATCATTAGAAACGGCGCAATCATCTAAAATTATTAGAGTATTTGTACCGGAGAATAAAGTTTGGCAATCAGTTAGTAACTCATTAATCTCCTCTACGTTACTTGCATCCGGAGATAATACATAAAAACGCTCATCCTTATTAGCAAAATTATGATAAGTTTTATTTTTAGAATAAGTCGGACAAATTAAAACAATATATTCAAAAACTTTCCGGAAAGGGCCTCGAAGCTGTTCAATTAAGTACTTTGTTTTTCCGCAATTTGTCGGTCCAGTTATAATACAATGAAATGGTATTTTATCTCGCAAATCTTCCATGATTTTTTTTGTATCATAACTAAATGTTTTTTAAATTTAGGTTAGTACTTAATTGATCTCAAACTTGAATTCATAATCTCCAGCATTGCGTCAGCCACGACAAACATATGACAAGTTATGGTTCCAGTTCCGCCTTGTTTCCTTTTAATTTCTATTTTTACACCGTCATGAGTATTATTTAGAGCAAGTCCGCCGCCGTGAATACCATTATCTGGATGAGTTCTAGTATCAACCCAAAGTGCAAACTTATCCGCGTAAAATTCTTTTTCTTTCAAAGAAATTTGCAAACCGTCATCCCGACGAAATCTTTTCTTCACGGATTCCCAAAGATCGGAAGGAATCATTCCCCTAGAGTATATTCTATTTGGTACACCATCAACATCAATTTCAACGGAAGATATGCCCGGATTATAAAAATTTTCAGAATCCCTTGCTCCTGGGGTTTGAGGTGATAAAAACAAAAACAATATTCCTGTCATTGATCTTCTCGGTAAATTAATATGCTGATTAATAACGCCATCTCCAGCAATGGAAAATGTAAAAGTTTTGTGCAAAGTAACATTTTCATAAAAAAATCCTTTGCCGACTTGATAAGCTGCTTGAGCCTCGCGGGCTAAGTATTCACTAGAAATTGAAGAATATTCTAACTCTAAGTTTTTGATTGAATATGATGGTGCTTTAGTTGTGTCAGAATAAATAAGAATATTAGCGATTGGGGCAAGTGTAATCTCAAATATAAGATGATTTTCCAGCGCTTTCGGATAAAAAACACCGTGATCGTTTAAAATAGGGTGATTTATTGGAATTCTATACTTTGAACCGTGAACATTAGCTAGAGCAACTTCTTTTACATCTTGTGTTTTTGCATCTCCAGATTTTGTTCTAATTTTTCTGATATTTAGAGAAGAAATACCTTGTTTTAATCTATCTTCTCGCTCTTCTTCGGTTAAGAATAAATCGTGATAGGTTTGAAATAAATCATATCCTTGAGTATCTTGCAATGTTTCTCCCCCAAAAAGAACTTTCAGTCTTGTTACAAGATTGCGGCCCAAATTATTTACAACCGTATTATTCGCATGACCCTCAACATCTAAGTCAAATAGAAGAGATACACTTCCGGGCACAATCACTAAATTCTCTGCGAGTTTTGGAATATTTATGTATAATGTTTCTCCGGGGCTGGCTGTGGATGGATTTAGAGTAATTCTATTCAGGGTTGATTCTGCTTTCAAGCCAAAGGGTTCTTTTGGAATTCTGTTTGGATTAATTTTTTCAGACGTCATTGTAAATTTATAAGATACTTTGGTTAACCTTTAAACCTTTTCTCTAACTTGGAAATATGTTTTAATAAACCTTCTCTCGCGCTGGGAATTAAAATTAAAATATTAAAAATTTGATCGCCGTCTTCCATATATAGAATTTTTTTCCTAATAATTTTTTTCATAATGTTGATTTGGTATTCGGTAAATTTTATTTCTTCTTCTTCCTCCTCAACCATTTCAATTTATAAGATACTTTGTTTATTTTTAAATGAGCAACGAAAATATACTCTCAAAAATATCGCTCCTTGAGCGGATATATTATTCAACTGAAGGATATTGGAAAGGATATTCTGCAATTCCTAAATTGGCTGAGAAGGCTAGAGTAAGTGAAAATGAAGCAAAACAATGGTTGCAAAAACAAGCAATATGGCAAATCTATCTACCCGCTCCTAAATATATACCTAGACCGCACTGGACTGTGGATAAACCCAATCAGATTCACCAAGCGGATTTATTATTTTTGCCGCACGATAAAGTCGGAAGAAAAACTTATAAATATGCGTTAGTTGTGGTTGATATCGCCTCGAGATATAAAGATGCTGAGCCATTAACCTCAAAAGAAAGTCGAGAGATATCAGAAGCTTTTGAGAAAATATATTCTAGAAGATTGAAATACCCAAAAACATTAATGGTTGATCCTGGAAAAGAATTTATGGGTGAGGTTAGTAAACTCATGAATTACCATAATGTGAGAATGCAAAGAAGTGAAGCTGGTAATCATAGAGCTCAAGCATTTGTGGAAAACGCAAACAGAATATTAGGAGAAAAATTATTTAGTCATCAATATGCGCAGGAAATGATTAGTGATGCTCGATCAAGAGTATGGGTGAAAAGATTACCAGATATTCTAAAAACTTTGAATAATATGAAAAAGAGAATAACTGGCAAAGAGCCCGATGAGGCTATAAAAATGAAAGAGGTTGATATTGAACCCAAAAATTACAAACGCGTGGTGGGGCTTGATGAGGTTAGATTGCCGCCTATTGTTAAAGTTAGATATTTATTAACACCTGGCGAACTTGAAGGTGGAGAAAGAAGACGAGCTACTGATCCTATTTGGAGCATCAAAGTTTATGATATTTCTAAAAGTATAATTTCACCTAATCAACCGGTTTTATATTATTTAATTGATGGGCCTCGTCGGGGATTTGTGAGGGAAGAATTACAAGTTATTCCTTATGATACTGAGTTGCCACCCAATTCTGTTTTAGTAAGATCCAGCTCTGCTGGGGAGGGCTCCGCCCGATAATGTCCATAAGGAAGAGTATGTATTCCGTCTTTTTGAATGATTCTCTTATCATCATAAGCGGATAGCGCTTTCTTATTAACTGTTTTTGTGTAAATATTGTGTAGTTTTGATCCTATTAAATTTTGCGATCTCATTTGCGGTTCTTTAGTATTCAGACAATTTTTGAAATCATTAAAACTTATTGTTTTCTTAATAACTAATTTCTTTGTTCCTTTATTCTTCTTTATCTCTTTGCCGTTGTCCATTAATAGGGCATATTGTTTGGCTCCCAAACCCACAAATTCTGTAGGTATACTTCCACCAAACTCATCCTTAAACTTTCCAATTACTTTTTTGTTTGCATCATCCCAAATACCAGATTTGTGGTCTTTTGGGTAGTTACTAGTGTCGAACTTTTCCCGAACATCTTGGCTTATATCTTCATAGAAATCCTCCGTTTCTATATTATATACAAGGCTATCAGTATCGGTCATAAGTAATTCTGCTTTTTCTCCGTATTTCTCTTTAATATAATTATAATGAAAGTTGTACATTATTTGTTTACTCAGATCCAAAATGGAAAACCCCACGTAAACCGGTTTATTAAATCTTATTTCTGTTTTCTTCATATTTATGGCGGCCAGATCCTCAGAAAAGATAGTAAAATGATTAAAGTTCGGTTTTCTTATTAATTTTTTAGCTGATTCTACATTATTAACTAATCTGACATCTATCCTTTTTCTCATATTTTCCATTGTTTTTCCGAATACGGAGTTATTCATTAATTTGAAGAAATCCTTTTCAAAGTCGTTCTTCGCATGTTTTCTCAATTCAGTATTTCGATCGATGTAAGTTTGTAACCACTTAGACTCTTGAAATTTAATCCCCTTATGAATCTTTGTTATTTTTAATCCTTGTTTTTCGTAAAATTTTAGGGTTTCGTGATGAATCACATATCTTTTCTTATCAAATAGGTTTGGTATTAATTTCTTGACTTTATTAACAGTAAGTTTTTCTGGTGCTAAAGGTAGATCTTTATGGCTATCATTAAGATTTTTTGGGTATTCCAAATCAACCTCAACTATGCAGGGTAAATTCCTCCAATTTTCGAGCTCTTCATTTGGAATCCATTTAAACCCGCGTTTGGGTAATTTCTTGCTCATTGCGGCTCCATATAAGTTATTCGCGTCAAGATAAATTATATAACTTATAAGCTTATTTATTTCAAAATCTGTCATATAAGGGTTATTAGCTTTAGCGTATCTTTTTGATACTTGGGATGTTCCTCCTCTAATCCCTTTCTCAATAAAAAGCAGCATATTAACATCTGTGAACAATTCCAAACTAACTTTAGTTATTTTTAACATTGCATCCCAAGATAATCCTGGGGATGTAAAATAGTGAGCGGGATCTAAACTATAATTACCAACGCATACGTCCCTAAAGTTCTCGAATACGTCGGCAAGCTGTAATGCGTCCGTTTTTAGGTATAAATCATGATAATCTCTCATTGTTTTCATGCCAAATGTTTTCCACACCTTTTTAGCGTGTTCATAATCTTCGTCTGAAATATCTTGGTTATTAAGAATTGACTTAAATTCTTCCTTTGGTGGGAGTTGGGTTTCATTAAGTTTATCAATTCGATCAAAATAATCATAAGGGAACACTCCCTTTCTCAACAATAGTTTTAACTTTTCTCCTGCGAAATGTTTTTTGGTTACCGCCATATTTTTATCTATTGGAGAAAAACACATACTTCCTAATAACTTGCAATTCTTACATTGCTCACAATTACCAACGCCATTAAAAGTAATAATCTCTCCATCTTTTACGTATCTTTTCAAACATTTTCCTGGTTTGCACGTCTCACATTTTCCGCATTTTGTAAGATTGTCGACCAATCCGCTAAGAGAGCATTGCATAAATTTACAAGAATCAATGAATCTTATTGTTCTAGTAATTGGCTTTTCTTTGTCATCTTCATCATCGCAATCACAATCATGATCGCAAACATGCCTGCAATCATAGTTAATTAAAATTTTCTTCGAGAAACTAATATACTTTTCATCGGTGTTGGCTAAACAACTCATTCTACCCTTTGTTTTCCCGAGATTCTTAATGAACAGATGAGAATCATACCCAGAAAGATTATGAATTACTACTGGAATGAATTTGGGGATCACATATTTTAAGTTACAAATTTTATGCGCTGCGCCTCGATATTTTCCGGTAAGACGACAATAATCTATTACTTTTCTAAAATCTTCTTCTTCAGAAAATTCGCGCTCGCATATATGGCAATGAGTTGCATTTTCATATTCTTTTTTATCTGTTTTTGGCATATTCTTTTCATCATAAACTTTAAAAGTTTCCTTTTTTTCTTCTATTAGTCCAAAAATTTTCCTGACATCTCTTTCCAAATATTCTGTGAATATCTGCGCGACATCCTCTTCATCAGATTTTGCGGTATAATTCACGCAGATTTTAAAATCCTTTGGCAATATACTTTCATCGAAACATTTAATATAATAGCAAAACCCCGATGCTTTGTGCATTTGGTAATTTTTAGTAAAGCTTCTAATTTCTCTTGGGGAGCAAGTATGTATTGGTATTAGCCGGCCTTCAAAATCTGCATAAACAACAAAAGGCGCCCGCATTTTATTTTTAAAATTTTTAAAGTAAATAAATTTTGGGCTTCCATCTTCATTCCTGGGCATTTTGATTTTAACTTCACCGTGCGAATCACAGTATTCTTTGTGTTCTTGCAAAACCCTTTCATCATAAAATGAGTTGAAACATCTAAGGCAGAAATATTTTTTGTTCTTATTTTTATCATTTTCGGATGATAAAAGCCTGCTGACATTATTTACTAAAATATAATGGGATTTTTCGTCATTATTTATTAAAAGTAGTGTTATAAATTTGCAATCGCATAACTTGCATTCGTGGTTATTGCAATCGCATTTCTTGCATCCGCATTCTTCGCATTCGTGTTTTGCGCAGTCTTTTTTCACGCATTTCTGTTTTTTCTTGCACTCTTTTTTCATACAGCCGCAATTCTTACATTTTTCTTCTTTCTTGCAATAACATTTATCGCTTAATCTCGCGGTATATATTTCATCAACTTCTTCATCATATTTCAATACATTAACTGGATATGGGTTTTGTTTTTCAAACTTGGCAAAATCTTTTAATTTCATTGCACCCTCTATACCAGAAAAGTTTAATTTTTTGCAATTTTTAAGCAATTCATTATTTACCCTCTCTCTATGATGTTTTCTTGGAAACACCGCCTCAACTAATGAAAGTTGGCCGCAATCTTCGCACTTATTTTGTATATTAATAGTAGCTTTTTTTGCCGCTAATCTTTCTGGAGTAGGTATATATGAACTCCCAGAAATAACTGTGTAAGGCGCGATTCCGACGTCAAATCTTGCAACTGAATCAAATTGAAAAACTCCAGAATCTGTATTTTCTTGAAATCTTTCAACCTCAAAGAATATATCTTTAATTATATCATCATATTCTTTTGACAAATCACTTGCCTCTGTAATTATTTTTGGTTTGGCGCCAAAGTATTTTTCAACCTCTTCTGTTATTTGGTTATTTTGCAAAGGTGATTTTACAAACTTGGATGATAGTATAACCTTAACCTTTTTTGGTTTCTTATCCTTATTAATAATATCTATAACCTTTGGTTTTATTTTCCTCATGAATTCACCAATAGTATATCCTTTTTTCCCATCTATGCTGTGTTGCTTCAAATAGCCATTTTTGAATTTTCTCGTAGTTTCTTTGATAATTAATTCTTCTTCTTTCAGCCTTTTTGTTTTTGGCCTTGCTCCCTCCTTCTCGTAATCTCTTTTTGATTTTGACTGGTTTGGCTTATTTTTAGGTTCATTCGCTTTTTTGTATCTATCTATAAAATTTTTAGCTAATTCCTCTGTTTTATTTTTTACTTTTTCTGGGATATATGGTTTCACAAAATCCCAAAACTTGTTTAGTACATTTCCCAAAAAGGGAGTATTTTTAACTGATTCATTTTTTATTACTTGTTTTTTGAGTTTTGTTGGAATGGGAGGGGGTGGGCGCGTTGGTTTGGGCGTAGAAGGTCTTTTTGGATTATATTTATTAATATTTATTCTAGGTTGGTTTGCCGGTGGTGTTCCGGGAGGGGTCGTTGGTATAAATCTTTCTGGCGAACCTGGCGGTGTGCCCGAAATTTGAATTGGTTGAGGAATATTTAGAGGTGGTAAATTTGGTCTTATTTGTGGTATTGGAAGAGGGGGTTGCGGCTGATTCGCTCTTCTCCTCGGCATATTATCAATTGTTCTAAAAATTTCTGTTCTATTATCTATGATTTGTTGAATATTATTAATTACTTCTGGTATAATTCCCAATGCTATCGCTTTATCCTCTTTAGTAGTCATTTCTGATCTACCCGGAATTTTATAAAATGTGAGCAATTTGGTTAATTGCTTAAAATTCAATTCTCTTCTTAACTGATCCATAATTTCTTTTGTAAGAATTATCAAATCTTTAAGCCGCTTTTCAAATTTTTCTCCCTGTCCCAGAAATATTGCGCAATAAATCCCTGTGTCCCAAAATTTATCTCTGGCTTGGCACGCAGCTTAGCCGAAACTTTGCAGATACTTTGCCCCTGTCTAGTCCCGCCCTCCGCTCGATCCTCTCGCTCCGCCTGTCGGCCCCTAACTTGGCTGAAACTTTGCAAAGGGTTGGCGGCAACGGAGAATTTTGCTTATAAGCTAAAAATCCTTGTCAAAATTCCTGTGTCCCGACGCTGACGGCTTCGACAATACTTTGCAGAGACTTTGCCCCTGTCTAGTCCCGCCCTCCGCTCGATCCTCTCGCTCCGCCTGTCGGCCCCTAACTTGGCTGAAACTTTGCAGAGACTTGTGGAAACTTGGTTACAACTTCAACAATGCCTAGCAGCGGCTTTATGAGGGTCTTTGGTATTTGTTGGCTTTTATGCTGTTGGTTAAATTCCTGATCAAATTTGAAAAACCAATTTAGCTTATAAGCTAGAAAATCCTTGTCAAAATTCCTGTGTCCCAAACCCGTAGTTTTCTCCCTCTCTGCATTGATAGAAATTGAAACTTTTAGCGCCAGAAAAGAATACAATTTAGAGTAGTAAATCGATCCGCCCACATAAAATGAAAACTTGTTTTCAAATGCTTCGTTTTCCGAACATTTCCTCAGCTCACATTTTCTACAGTTAAAGAAGAAGTTTTAACAAATCGTGCTCGACGCTACAAACCACGAAATCATATTTGGCCTAGTTCATGAATTCCGCCGACATCGGATTATAATTAGTCCGCTCGCGCTTCCAGCAAAACTGCAAAACGTGATTTTCTCTAAAGTTGATATGTACAGCACAGATTCGAGCAATTCCCTATGGCTGGCTGACTGGTATATTTCCCTGAAAGATAACAAGAAAACAAACAGTGCAAAAAAAAAATGTGACGAAATTCGCACTTCGGAAAGGGGAAAACACAAAATCTTAACAATAAATGGAGTGACTTGATTTGTATAAGATTATGAAAGTTCGCGACATTTCGAATGTGATTCGGAATACATGTTTCATCCTTCATGGCGGGTTCAGATACGTAATCGTGATGACCCCGTTACTGAAATGAACAAAATCCGTTACTTCCGCGAGGCAGGACGTCTTAAATCCTTGGCCAAATCGTCACCATTCTAGCGGGAACGAGATCTGGAAATCTCTCCGAGCAAAAAATGTAAACAGAGAAACAATATTTTAACGCGCGTAATTGCAGCACTACGATCACGTGACCATAACAAAGAGGTAGAGAAAACGCCGAACATGTGCAGTCGCAAAACGTACATGACCGTGATTCACTGAATTGAAAGTAAAAGAAGGTAAAACTGGAAAAAAAAATCAGCTGCAAACACGATGGAAACACCCACGGAAACGTAAAAAAAGAACCACAACATAGAAGCAAAACAGTGCGTGAAGAATTGCTTACTCTAAGCTAGAAGAGCCTTAGGACAGATGATTGCAAAAGTTATGAGCACACTGTACAGTAAAACAAACAGTACCACAGTACAGCACTGTTCAGTAGCTTTACAAAGAATGATCACACTGCATGGTTTGATCCACAGATGAAAAAGATAGAACCACACTGTATAGTAAAACAAACAGTACCACAGTACAGTACTGTTCAGTAGCTTTCCAAAGAATGGTTACACTGCATGGTTTGATCCACAGATGAAAAAGTTAGAACTACACGTATAGTAAAACGAACAGTACCACAGTAAAGTACGGTTCAGTAACTTTACAAATAATGGTCACACTGCATGGTTTGATCCACAGATGAAAAAGTAAGAACCACACTGTATAGTAAAACAAACAGTACCACAGTACACTGTTCAGTAGCTTTACAAAGAATGGTCATACTGCATAGTTTGATCCATAGATGAAAAAGATAGAACCACACTGTATAGTAAAGCAAACAGTACCACAGTACAGTGCTGTTCAGTAGCTTTACAAAGAATGGTCACACTGCATGGTTTGTTCCACATGTGAAAAAGTAAGAATCACACTGTATAGTGAAACAAACAGTATCACAGTACAGTACTGTTCAGTAGCTTTCCAGTGAATGGTCACACTGCATGGTTTGATTCACAGATGAAAAAGTTGGAACCACACTGTATAGTAAAACAAACAATACCTCATTTCAGTTTCCTTCGGCACACAAGAGAGTGCTAGTCCCAGCGACTAGCCCACACTACTGCGGGACAAATCCCTAGTAGTGTTACATGCGGGTCCAATTGCACATAAAGCTAGCAAAAACTGGGGGCAAACTGCATCATTCTTATAAACCGCAGCTTTTTTCAGAAGCCAAACAGAAAGCAATGTAGCTTGAAATAAATCAGCTCAGTTCAAACCGCAGATTGATCAGCGAAATTATTCAGTGCTTGAATTGTTTCTGATTCAGTTCGGATATAAGCGTAAAATAACGCTTTCGCACCGATTAGATGCTGGTAACACAGAAACAAAACGGGGGAAAAATATTTGATTGAGATCTCCAGTATTCATGTAAATTATTTCAAACAGAGTTCGGAAGGAATTGTGGGAGCTTGTGATACCGATCTGTGATTGGTTTATTTCAATTTGGTCGCTGGGACTTGTCTCACGAACAGTTCACACGAACAGTTCACACGAACAGTTCACACGAACAGTTCACACGAAGAGGAACGAGTCGCAGAGACTTGTCCCAAAAATCCAAACCAGTTTGAATTAGTGGACCAGATTTTGGTACCTGCGACTAGATTTTGTGGCCAAAATGGCTAATTCACACGATAGGACTAGTGTCTCCGCAACTTGTTGCAAGGACAAGTCGCAGGCACTAGTCCCATCGTGTATGCCGATTAATGGACGGACCATTAGAAAAGTGATGGAGGGGGGGGGGTGGGGAATTTTCAGCTTGCATGAATTTTTTGTTTTTTTCACTCACTGCTTGTGCAAGAATTTTTTTTTGCAGGTGAACCCCTCTGCACGAATTTTCTTTACTACGTGTGAAAAAGTCACAATTGGACCTTCCTTCTGCATGAATTTTTTCTTGGCATTTTCCCTTGCATGAATTTTTTTTGTTTTTTTCCCCACCCCCCCCCCCCCCCCCCCCTTCACTTTTCTAATGGTCCGTCCAACTCGATACTATTTATTGTAGATCCTTGCAGTTTTAGGAGCAGTGATTGAGGTATCTATGTTTTTTTGTTGTTGTTTTTTAGGGACGGACCATTAGAAAAGTGATGGGGGGGGGAGGGTGGGGAAAAAAAAAAACAAAAAAAATTCATGCAAGGGAAAATGCCAAGAAAAAATATTCATGCAAAGAAGAAGGTAAAAAAAAATTCATGCAGAAGAAAGGTCCAATTGTGACTAAAAAAATTCGTGCAGAGTGGGTTCACCTGAAAAAAAATTCCTGCACAAGCATTGAGCTCGAGCGAAAAAAAAAATTCGTGCAAGCTAAAAATTCCCCACCCCTCCCCCATCACTTTTCTAATGGTCCGTCCCTTAGTCCATTATGAATACCAAGAACAGTTGACTTAATTTGTCGTTCAATTTGTGCCACGTCCACCACTTTTTTGGAGAGTTACTGTTATATCTAGGAGAAAATAATATTTTTCTGGTGCGAATTCACTACTTATTAAACTAACTAATAACTATTAAGGCCCTAAATAGATGTATTGGTTTCCATTATGCATCTTAACCTTGGCACGCTTGGCATGCTGGTATGGATGCTATCGTGACGTTTCAAGATGGCGCAGATTTGAAACCGACAGACCGACTAGCTCTTTTCTCGAATTCTCGCGATTGGAACTTGCACAGGATACCCACGAACACTTTGAACACCCAACGACTAAACCAAGAAGCGTCTCCTTCGTTGACGCAAATATTCAGGTAAAATTGCTTTGGTGAAAACTTAGAGGAAATGCGTTAAATGATAACTGTAAAGATCACCTTCGTTATTTTCAAAATTTTGTTAGTCGCGTGAAATATCCGGATCAATGGAAGTATCTGGGCAACTTTGCACCTACCCCTCCCCTAACCCAACAAGTGATAATAAGTTATAAAGTTAGCGTTAATGTTGGGTTAGGGGAGGGGTAAGTTCACGGTTGCCCAGATACTTCCATTGATGCCAATATCCTTGAGTTGATTGTATTTGCAGATCTTTGGTTTCCCTGAGAGTGAACTGATATAAGGATGGCTACAATTGAAATCGCATTTAGAAGTTAAATAATTAATCTAACTTACGGGTGTGTAAAATAAATCTTTGTAGTGGAAACAAAGGAAGACGTTCAAAAGCACAAAACCTGTAACACCTGTTATGTTCAGGTTTAACCTTTACAATAATTGAAGTCTGGCACCTGCCATTTCTGTCCTAACCATGGTATACTGGCGCCACGCGCTGGCACGATGAACCGGATAAATTCTGCACTGTGATTGGCTACCGTAGCGGACAAGATGTAGATTTGACGCCCACGCGGGGTTTCACGCGCGCGTTCCCTCGATATCACTTTTACACGCCCACTTTAGCTTTACACTTGTTGTAACATTCGCGCCGAAGTCAACTTATAATTTTATGTCCAAATTCTAAGTTAACCTAGTTAGACGACGATTTTATACTGAGAGAAGTCCCTCCCAACCTCACCAGGATTTTAAGCTATATTTGACGCAATTAACGCTTTGCGCTGCCGTATTCTCTACGACCAAGAGAAAATGTGTACCTCATTTCCTTATAGGAATGGCGTGAGAAAAATAGCTAAACAAAGCTTGGAATAAACGCCAGCATAACTGCAAAAACTGAAACTGTACTCGCTAAATCGTTTATTTCAATATTGGGTTACTTAAATGTTACATTTGACTTCTTAAGTTTCACAATATTTTATCAATTGAGCAACAGTTTCATGGAGCAGAAGACCGAAGCTGCTGGAGGAATTTCTGTGTTGCTTACACACAGTAGATGACACACATGGCTGTCGGGTCTACCTGCTGCAATTTGATCATCAATTTTTTACGCCATTTTCACTAATTCATCTAAAAAGAAAGACAAAAGACAATTTCACATGCTGTTACACCAAATCAGAACATTTCCTATTCTCACAAATTCGAAAAAAGAGTATTTTTTTGGAAGTTGGGTCTAATATTTTATCAGTAGGTACCAGGCCCCTAAAGTTCTTATCCCACAGCGGACAAGACGACCTCGCTGACTGCCGGGTTGTCGCTGCGCACAGTGATATTCATAGTGACTCCCTGATCGAACGCCAGTCGTGCTCGGACCAACACATCGTGTCCTCCTCGGTACACTCCAGCAAGTAACAGGGTGTGCGAGTTTCTGTCCGGGTTGACTTTGTCGGATCGTTCGCAGGGCTGCATGCCGAGAAACTCGATGATCTGTTTTACGGCTTCTGAAAGAGATAAAACAAGCGGAACGTTGAAAAACAAGGGGCGCTAGTAATGGGAAGGAACAGGATGCATTTTGGTCGTTAAACCATCTAGGTCGTTTATTCTCAACAAATATTCTTAGCACTCAACTCTACAGTAATCCCTCGTTTCCATGAGTCAAACCATTTTTCTGAGCCCACGGTTCAAGGAGCACC
>OX453285.1:5418631-5668631 GCA_949710005.1 Ricordea florida
CACACTGCTATGGTCCAATCAGATTGCATGGATCAGATTGCATGTGATCTCAAAATGTATCTCTTTAAGTGTTAAACCTTCTTATCTCACAAGACAAACAGGAGGTATCCAACAAATATTCTTCATCCATTTTTTACCTTGAAATTTTCTTTCAAATTCTTTTTGTTACTCCAAGTGTAGCATGAAAGAACTTTTACTAGAAATCATTCTACACAGCCTTTCAGTACCCTTGTTGGTGCTTCGTTTGAAGACGAAATACTCCCTCTCATGTGTTTTATCAGCCTCACATGGACCATTTCATTCCCAATATATGAATAGTAATTCTCCCTGGTATAAGCCAAACGTTCTCTTATTCATTAGCTTGGAGATTTAAGTGTCTCATAAAATTAATCCCAATTCGGGTCAATGTAAGTATCTGGATGACTGTGCACCTACCCCTCCCCTAACCCAACATTAACGCTACCTCTAACTTATTATAACTTGTTGGGTTAGGGGAGGGGTAGGTACACAGTTGCCAGATACTGACATTGATCAACTCAATATTCATTATTGCCAACTCTCATTATCTGCTCACTTGACAATGTATTGATATTGTATGGAAAAATTTAAAACTGAACACTTCTGTCCTTGAAAGGCTACATGTAACAATATTAAGGACTTCCTTTGAAGCATGTTATGTGCAACTTACCTGGTTTACCAGCCTTTATGACCTGTTCCTGCATAGGCATGGTGGCCAGTGGAACAGTCTTCAGGTCAAATGGTGCCGTGTGGGAAGTATCTTTTACATACGCATGCAGGGCTCGCTCCAACCCAACAATCGACACCTGCAGGCCTGGATAAAAAAAAAGGAGAACAAAAAAGGAACGGATGGTCACACTGCATAGTTTGATCTGCAGATGAAAAAGTTAGAACCACACTGTACAGTAAAACAAACAGTACCACAGTACAGTACTGTTCAGTAGCTTTACAAAGAATGGTCACTCTTCATAGTTTGATCCAAAGATGAAAAAGTTAGAACCACGTTGTATACAAAAACAAACAGTACCACAGTACAATACTGTTCACACTGACTAGTTTTGTTGAGATATTCCTGGAAGTCTATCCATATTTTTTGTACTCACCATTTAGAATGTATCCAGATGACAGGACTTTTTCTCTCTCTTTCAGGATGTTCACATAAAATGTTGCCCTGTCTCTCACCTCATCATCAGTGTCAAGCAAACACCTGGAATCATCGTGTTAGAGGGCATCAGGAGCCGTCAACAAATGTAAAAAATAGGTACCCATAGGGTACATGTGTGGGCTACAGATGTGGAAGACAAATGTACATGTCGGAACAAGACAGGTTATCAATTTGCACTTGAACTTAGCTAACAACTTTTACACTGCAGTGAAGTAAGTAAACTTTGTGATTGCCACTTCTCTCTGTTTTGCATTTTATTGAAAAAGTTTCTCGTTAGGTTAACAGTGTTGCAGGGCAGTAAGGTTGCATCAAGTCAGCATAACATTGTGTCCTGCTTAAACGTTGCAGTATAAGTAATTGTATTTCTCTGCATTGGACACCTAGTGACAGCTTATTTGAGGTTGGTTAGACTATGCTTGCCTACTGCTTAGGGCCATTTTCACTTGAGTGTCAAGAGTAATTTGCGTTGACTTTGGTTTTGCATTGCCATGCTGAGCGTTTGCCTTAAAAACTTTGCGCCACTTTCTCAACCAATCAGAAGAAAAACCAAAACCAATCGTGACTTGCTTGCGCAAGTTTTCCTGTGTTTCGTGTTATTGTCTTGAATGTTGATTGGACAATGGATTGCTTTGCGACCTATGTGATTGGCCAGAGTAAGTACTGGTCTATTAGGGTAAAGTGAGACAACAGTCCCATTAGCTAGCAATGTGGTTTTGGAGAGTCACAATATTAAACTGGTTAAAGGCATAAAACTTGCAAGAGTGACAACAAGAAAGATAATGACTTTGCACTATGCATTCAGTACAGCGCATTGTTTAGCGTTGTTAAGAAACCTCCTTGATATTTTATCCTTGTTTAAAATACAATACAAAAATAATGAGTAAATTATTTTGTTTAACTCAACCTTTAATAAGAAATGACTTGAGACTCAAACGACACTTGTACAACAAAACATGCTGTCTGAAACAGTTCATGGATAAACAGGAACGTGTCTGTAACCGATTTTTAACTCGAACTTAAGATTTTAATAGAACAATTGCTCAATATGAAAAACGTATTGACACTGTAAAACAACAATTTCAAGTTGATATTGAGCACTTCATTAGTAAACATATTTTTGTCAACATCTGGCAGGTTCTCATAAAATACTAGTCACAAAATTTAATAATTAATATCAACAGTAATTTATAACAAAACAGTCCATGTAGTTGCCTTTACGGCAATATGTTCATAGCTTTTATGGTCTTGTGCATTTGGCAACAATGACCTATGGCAATATTATATCTGTTATAACTCTTGATTTCTTATGACAGGTCACCTTTAGTTGTTACGGAAGGTACAAAAGCAAAGCATGGATTGATGCTTTATCCATTGTTGATTCATTTCTAGTTTTTTCCTTGATGATGTCAATCATTTCTTGGAAGAGTGTTAACTTCTTTCTTTCACTGCTGCAGGTTTGAAATAGAACTTGTGCAAACCAATTTTGTTTGCATGCAGATGCCTTCGGGACTATGTGACAATTTTTGCATTCTGCCATAAGGGTTCCTTGGCTAAGTTCAATCTTTTTTTGACATTTGCAGCAAGACAGATAGTGGTCAACACGTTCAATGGCTATTATTTCGCCCACTACAGTGGTGTTAATGTATTCTTCTGGTATGAATTCATAAGATTAACGATAAAAACAAAGGCAGAATTGCTTTCTTTAGGAATTACCACAGTTTTTGGAGGTGCTTCGTGTGCGAGAGCACGTGGCATGACACGGTCCAAACTTGCTTCACGAACGAGTGCATTTATCCCATCATACACATATGATATGAGCTCATTTATCCCGTAAACGGACTCATTTATCCTCCGAAGAGGCTCAATCATCCTTCAAAGAGGCTCAATCATCCTCCAAAGAGGCTCAATCATCCTCCGAAGAGGCTCAATAATCCTCCGAAGAAGCTTGTTTTGTTCGTGACCTGACAATTAACCTGACAGCATCTGGTTCGCGATTTTAGCCCGTTTATGGCTCCCTCCACGTTAAATGAAGCGACTTAAAGTTGCTGCAAAATAAACACCCCTTTCTTGTATTCGGGAAAGATTCATGCTCTGAATACTGTAAGTCGAAATCACTGTGAAAACAGGAAATCTGTTCGCCATTTTCGGTCCACTTTGCAGAAAGCGACCAAAACCTGCTGCGAAATAAAAACTGCTTCCTTTTATCCGACCGACATTCACGCTCTGAACACTGTGATAAGTGGAGAAAGCAATTCTGCCCTAAATCATTGTGAAAAGCCGGCAAATCTTTCTCACCAACTGTGAAGAAAAACGAAGAAAACGACCAGCCAAATCACGAAGAACACGAGCGAATCTAAAATCCACCAGCGAAAATGACAATGGTTGGGAGCACATGGATCATCTCGATTCTTATTGGCCGAAGGGAGATCACGTGATGTTTACGGACGGACACACCATTTCGCTAGCATAAGTGTGGAGCTACCACAGGTAGCCCACACAAAAACAGTAAGCAACAAGGGTAAACAAAAAGAATTATCGTTCACTAGTTTTCTGACATTAAACTCCCACATGGCATGGTTTGGTGGAAACATGAAAAATGCTTGAACTGTAATGTATAGTATTCCTAACAATGCCAAGTCAAGTCAAGTCAATTTTGATTTAACTTACACAGAATATTATGTACATAAAGTTATAATGGTTTCACAATATTGTTTAAACAAAATAGGAGAAGAAGGGAAAGTAAGTTTGTTAATATGCTGTTATGATGTAGAGTCTGGAACACCTAAATGGTACATGACTGGACAGTACTGTTGAAAAGAATGGTCACACTTCAAGCTTTTATAGACAAAATTATTGAACTTACTACGAGTGTAAGCACACTGTATAGCAAAACAAACGGTACAATACTGCTGTTTTGATTACAAACCTTGAGAGAAGAACAAGAATGCTTGGTAACAAGCTGTCACAATGGGCTCCAAACTTGGCCAAAGATGTCACTGCAGCTGTAGAATTTGAAACAAGGGAAAAAGGCATAGTTCATTTTTCAGTTTTGCATTTTATTCCTTCCTCTAAAAGAAGACAAATTCACAGTTCTGTTTGTGTCTTTTGTAATGGGGATCATACGGTTTCGCATTCAATTTGGAATTAATTTGCACAAGTGAGTTTTTCAAAAAGCTTCAAAATTGCATGAGCCACTTCCACAAGTGCAATTTCAGCTTTTTGGAAAACTCACAAGTGCAAATTAATCACAAATTGAACAAGAAGAATCGTATGATTAGTTATTAATAAAATAAACATGGAAAAAAGTATTGGCCAGAGTAAACCTTTCTTGATTTAATGTAGCCATTTTTTCTCACTCAAGAAATCTTTTCACTCAAAATTTCTGCAGAAAATTTTTGTTATCATTATATGTGATATCACTGGCTTAGAAAATTTCCTATTGTCTTTCAACCAATCATAATCTAGAATTTTGATGTGCAATTTGCAGTGGTGTTACACTTGAACTGCACTGCTCTCAGCCAATCAGAATCGAGTAATTTTTTCATGCTGACAACATGGGTACAATGGCACTTCACTGAGATGAAAATTCTACTGTTATAGCAAAGTGATTGCATGATGCCACGGTCAGAAGCAAAATAACTGAGCCCTTCATTTGTTTGAGACGAACAAGTGGTTGTAATGAGATAGTTGGATTAAGGGGTTGCAAAGCCATGGTGTGATTCAACCCTTCCAAATAAACTGGTGCTGCATCGGTGGGGAATTGAAACACAAGAAATTGGGATAATCAAACAAATTAATAAAGTTACACAACTATAAGGTAAAAGGGAGGTGCTGATGTTTCAAGCTTTAGCCCTTCGTCAGAGCGAATGACTAAGGGCCAACCCTTGAAACATCAGCACCTCCCTTTTCCCTTACGATGGTATAACTTTCTTAATTTGTTTGATTATCCCAATTTCTTGCGTTTCCCAATCATTTAACTCACCAGCCCTAACTGCCGCATTTTCCAAGATGACTCTGTTGTAGATAAACCTGATGTACTTGGACGGGTTCTGGCTACGGGGACCCTCCCGTCCCAAGAGGTGGAGGATTCTAGTCGCCAGTACAGTGTGTTCACAGTCTTCAATAAACTCACAAAGATGGCCAAGTCCTAAAAAAGAACAAAACAGTAGAAAGTTAACTCTGAGGAAGACGCTGAATAGCTGTATTTGACCAGGATACTTTACTTTGTAATCAGGACATTTTTATGCTAAATCGTGTCAATAACAAAATGCTTGAATATGATTGGTTGTTAACAGGCCTTATTTATGGCTTAATTGGCTGTTCCAGGTCCAAACTGTCAAATTTGACCTGTATGATTACAAGCATTAATTTGTAATTTGACAGACCAAATTGGACAGTTAAGCAGCCAATATAAATTATGCATTTCATGCCATTAGCCAATAAAATTTAACAACCAAGCTCATCCTAGCCAATCAATATTGACACAATTTATCGGTAATGGAATCTTGTGTTGTACAATTCAGGGATAATCGTGCTCATAATTTCAAATCTTACGCACTCAGCTGATTTGAAATCTCTTGCCGATTACTCCCTGAATTATACTCCACTTAGTCCTATTACAATTACTAATCATTGGCATTTTATTATATAAGCAAGAACTAAATGCACACATGAACTTAATCAAAACCACTTAAATGCTCAGTGTTATACAGGAACCAAACAAATAATTTCAAGCACACATTACAGATAAAATCCTATTTCATATCCTTGATCTTATGATTTTCTTCATTCTTGTTATCTTTTCAGTTAAACTTGATAATGTACAGTCAAACTTGGATTATCTGACTTGTTGAGCCTTGTCAAAAATGTCTAGATAGTTGAGAGTCCAGATAATAAAAACATGAATGTTAATGAGCCAGCAATGTAACCAATGGAAAGGTGTTATTCCATGATCATTTTCAAAGTTGCTTAACCAGCTAGTTGATGTTTCAAAGCTTTTCCGATCATCCCACTCAACAAAGCTGAGAAAGCTTTTTGCCTTCCCAATGTCACACCATATTAGTATTTATGACAACAATGCAACCAGAGAAACAAGTCCAGATAATCAGAAAGTCTGCATAAGTGAGGTCTGGATGATCGAGCTTCAACTGTATTCATATCTTCAGGCAAAGTTGCACATCACAAACATGTAAATCTGTATAATCTTAATCACTTTGGAATACATAGTTTTGCTCTAGATTGCTTTCACTATACCTGCTTCTTTTGCCTCAGAGTTCTCTTCAATGATGGTGATAATGGTATCAACAATGGCCTTCTTGTACTCAAACCCTCCCTAAGATAAACACAGAAGTCATTAATTCAAGCACAAAAAGTTACACTAGGAAATAATTCTCTTTTTCCCACTTCTCTTCATCAATCAAAATGATCTTTGAACTGTACCTCATCTCTCAGCATAGAGGACAAAAAGTTCATCATTACATGGTGCTTTCTGGGAAACTTCAGGCAAAGAGACCTGTCGGCACAATTCATCAAGGAAACAATATTGACTCAGTGTAATGGCCAAGTGTGTTGACAGTAGTGTAATGGGTGGCATGGCCAACTTGCATTTCCACAACTTAATATTAACACTTAATGACTGGTCTCAAGGGGAATAATGAATTTTGTTTCCCAAGAATCTCAATGTTTCCCGAGATGAAGTAAAGGCAAACACTGAGATTCAAAGGAAATAAAATTAACTGTTTCCCAAAGGACCAGTCTTAAAGCGATTAACTTTTATAAATGCAATTCTTAATTTTTAGGATAGTAGGTCCACATCAGCCCTTTGGCTGCCTGTTACTCAACCTACTCATCAAATAAAGTATGTATGTATGTATGTATGTATGTATGTATGTATGTATGTATGTATGTATGTATGTATGTATGTATGTATGTATGTATGTATGTATGTATGTATGTATGTATGTATGTATGTATGTATGTATGTATGTATGTATGTATGTATGTATGTATGTATGTATGTATGTATGTATGTATGTATGTATGTATGTATGTATGTATGTATGTATGTATGTATGTATGTATGTATGTATGTATGTATGTATGTATGTATGTATGTATGTATGTATGTATGTATGTATGTATGTATGTATGTATGTATGTATGTATGTATGTATGTATGTATGTATGTATGTATGTATGTATGTATGTATGTATGTATGTATGTATGTATGTATGTATGTATGTATGTATGTATGTATGTATGTATGTATGTATGTATGTATGTATGTATGTATGTATGTATGTATGTATGTATGTATGTATGTATGTATGTATGTATGTATGTATGTATGTATGTATGTATGTATGTATGTATGTATGTATGTATGTATGTATGTATGTATGTATGTATGTATGTATGTATGTAAAGCAAAAACACTCCAATCACATGCAACAGTGGTCAACACTTCATAGGTAACAGTGAACTGTTCTCTGTTTGATGTCATAGTTTCTACAATGTAGCCTGCTCATGGCATTTGGCGGTAAACAGTTTCATTGTTAGATGTCATGTAACCATGAAATGGCCAATGAATGGGCGCACTGAAGCAAGAAAAACGCCAGCTAAATAACAAATTGCATTCATCTACTATCCAATTAAGAAGGCATTGCTTTGAAAAACAGCCATTTACAATCACATGAATAAGCAAGGGCCATACACAGTTGGAACAATGTATTAACCTGATGGCATCCACAACCACAATCTTAAACTCATCAGAGATCTCAGACATGAATGATGAAATCTGCTTCATCAGCCGGTCAACACTGCTCTCATTACCAGTCTATAAACCAATACAACAAATATAAACTTAACTCAAGAGTAGCATGCTGTGTGGGCTCTGACAACACAGAGTGGTTCATGTTTGTTATACTATACAATGTGGTTTTAGCTTTTTCATATGTGGATCAACCATGCAGTGTGACCACTCTATGGAAAGCTTCAGAACAGTACTGTACTGTGGTATTGTTTGTTTTACTATACAGTGTGGTTCTATCTTTTTCATCTGTGGATTAAACCATGCAGTGTGACCATTCTTTGTAAAGCTGCTGAACAGTACTGTACTGTGGTACTGTTTGTTTTACTATACAGTGTGGTTCTATTTTTTTCATCTGTGGATCAAACCATGCAGTGTGACCATTCTTAATAAAGCTACTGAACAGTACTGTACTGTGGTACTATTTGTTTTACTATACAGTGTGGTTCTAACTTTTTCATCTGTGGATTAAACCATGCAGTGTAACCATTCTTTGGTTAGCTTCCAACCAGTGGTGTACTGTGGTATTATAGCGTGGTACCTTGAGCAGTGTGGTGATGGCCAAAGTCGCAATGCTGCGGTTGACATCAGTGATCAAGTTCTCCAGGTCCAAGTTGCATGTCGTCACAGACATGGGCTGAGTCATGGCCACTTTATTCAATGTACGCACAGCAGCAAACCTCAGGGTGGGACGAGGGGAGCTTAGGAACAACTGCAACACTATAAAAACAAACAGGACAAATGTGCCATGAATGACAGAAAAATGCATGAAAATTGCAGTGCTGTTCTATACAATTTATCCATAAAACTGAATTAAACCTTTCACAACCAAAACTTATCTAGATGCAACTTCTCCTTCCAATGTCAGTACACAGTCAAACAAGCAGACAATGGGAATTGTAAGAATAATCATCTTAGGGATTCTTAAATTGAGAGTTAACTTAACTCAACAAAGAGGATTACTGTAATTATTCCACATTCGCAAGCAATTCTCTGTTGTTGTTAATGGCTTTGGCCTGTGCTACTACTTTCCACTGGAAGTCAATTGTATGTGTGACGGCAAGTGCCTTGCAGAATGTTAAAAACTTTTTGGACTACAGAGTATGCTTTATAACTGGAAAATGACCTTGGAGAGAAGTAGTGGAGCTGGATTTTCAAATACATACTTGATGTTTATAAACACAAAAATGGATTGAAGATTACATTGTCTCCTGCATGAACTATGACTTGTGTATCATCAACAGGTGTCACTTTTCATCTTTTCTTACAAAAAGTGTCTGTTTTTTCTTTTGTTCCATTCATGAAAAGAAGTTGTTTGGAGAATTCGATAACATTTTGTTTTCATAAAAGCAAACTTGCAGAAAAATCTAAGATTCGATAACATTAATTTTTGTTTTCGAAAAGGAAACTTGAAGAAAACTTACCCTTAGTTTGGGTTGGGTTTTATAACTGAATGCTTTGGTGAATTTTTCATTTTTTTTTTTTTGCTTGACAGAAAAAAGATATTGAAGTTAGAAGTGTGCCTTGTAACCCAGTGAGTCTTACATGACTTGTATAACCAAATAACAAGGGAACTAGCGTGATCTTGAGAGAAAAAAATGGTCGAAGTAGCCTAATTAACTAAAATGAGACAGATGAAGAGAGAAAGAAAGACAAGTGCTTGATCTTGGAGAGTATCGATTCTCCTTAACAAAAAAAAAACATTGGATAATCAGAGGCTGATCTGCAGTGTCTGATAATCTTCATATTCCTGATCACAACTCCTTCAACTAAGGATTAGTCACCATCAGCAGCGTGTATACCTGAAATCGCAGGACAAAGGTCACGGGATTTCAGACTTTTGAGGTTCACCAGGGCACGTGCAGCTTCATAAATAACCATCTGTATCAAACACAAATAAAGAAACAAGTCATTGTTACATGTAGCCAGTAAACTCAATCTTTGAACACTTTATTTTGTCACTCACTTTATGCCTTTAACACCTGTATCAGTATAATAAATAGAGGATATTACAAAGCTGTGAGAAGACATGAATTTTACTTTCTTGTGTTAAAAACAACATTTTACTTGTTTGCTGGGCTCACTTGTAAAATGTTGTTTTCACCACTCAACAATAAAATTCATATCTTAATTCAAGTCACAACTAAAAATTCATTAAAATTGATGATCTTCACGTCCAGGCAAAGAAACAAAGAGAAAGGTAGTCTAATTAAACTACACAGAGTTTTATTTTTATCTTTGTACTTTGCAAAATTTACATTGCAACTTTTCTGTAGAATAGCCAAACATCAGGCGTTCAAAACTGAACTTTTGGGCGCTTACCAAAAGTCAGAACTGACCAAACGAGCAGGTCAAGTTGAAAACTAAATTAGACTTCTTTTAAGAGTTTATGGCTAAAAACCTGTCACTGCTATACATGCTATGTAGAAACAAATTGATCTGGCTGGACAGTTTTGATTGATAGTGGAATACTATTTACAAATGGACTGGTCTGACTGGCCAGTTCTGGCTAATGGTAAGCATCCTTTGGTAGCCCTGGTCAGTTTTAACTCGCCAATTTTTTAGCCCTGTACTTTAGAAAGTTTACTCACTTCACTTTTGTGCCTTAAACAGCTCTCCAGGAAATCGTACAGTGGATCATCAGAACTATTAAAAGTAGAAAAGATTTAACAAAACCAATGCCAACTACATTTTTTCTGGGGATAGTTTCTAAAGAAACTGGTGCTGCGTTGGTGGGGAATTGAAACACAAGAAAGTGGGATAATCAAACGAATTGATGAAGTAAGTTACACCACCGCAAGGTAAAAGAGGGAGGTGCTGACGTTTCGAATGTTTAGTCCTTCGTCATTAGCCATTCACTTCGACGAAGGTCAACGAGATGTCACATCTACGCCAAGTCTATGAGATGTCACATCAGTTGAGACGTTTGAGAAAAGTCTAAAGACATTTTTATTTAAGACTAGACGCATAGCTGCGTGAACTCGGGCTTCTGAATGTGAGCAATGCTATAAACGTAATCTGCGAAGCATTTGTTGTCGGAGAGGAGCTGAGGAGAGAAAGAAAAGGAAAGGGTGCCCGCAACCCCTGTGAATTTAAGAAATGTTATCCAATCAAACGAAGATTATGTGAAATTTGAACCAAGATAAAACATGAAAAGGCATGCAGTTGTCAAAAATAACTGTAACATGATGACGTTACGTTTATCTTTTGTGTCTGTGTCTGGTAAGTATGCTTGCACATGCCGGTCAACATATTCTATGTATTCTTGCTTGGTTTCATGGGTTAATTTAGGGCAGTCGGATGTCCATATCAGTGCATGTAGATGAGGTGAACCTCTCATTTGAAATTCTATACGAAGTGCATAATATACTATTTTGCCGATAGGATTTGCATTAGCTAGTAATATCTCAGTGAAGAATGTCTCTACTCTGTACTGGAAGTGTTTTGCTACAATAACTGGATTGAGATTCAGAAGTCTGCATCTTTCGTCATATGATAATGCTTCTACTTCCTCATCAGTCATGTTTTTGCCATTAGTTCGAGCAATAATCTGGAATAATTCAGGCCATCTTAGGTCAGCACATGAAAGTGTCATAAACCATGTTGGTATGCCGAGCTGTTTTACCATTGCCACTACTTCATACATGAATTTTTGCCAGTATGGAGGAGACCCTGGAATTTGTCTAAGGAATAAGTAGGCTTGATCTTGGGAAATGAGGTTTTGTAAGATTTGTGTGTTAGATCTAACTTGTGAAGCTGTTACACTCTGACCATGGACTTTCTTCAGAGCAATATTTATACTGTCAGAGACTTTTTTCTGTTCAATAATAAACTGAGCAAAGAAAAGGTATTCTGGGTTTGTTGCAAACCGTCCACTATAATGTAAAAGTCTGGTATTAAAATATTTTACAGGTGATAATTTAACATCTCTGTCAGCAGTATACCCAAATCTGCCTCTTGGGAATAAGACTGGAAATGCAAGCTCTTCACATTGTTTATCGGTCATTAAAGATACTGGATGTTTGTTTTCTCCAGGTGCTATGTTGTAAATTTCTCTCCCAGTAGAATTGTTGGAGGTGTGTTCCTCAGTAAGGATAGGATAATCCGGAATAACTGACTGCAGACATGTCTCACTAGCAGGTGACCTGTGCTCATTTAAAGGGTCTTCTACTTCTTCATTTAGTGCTTCCCTGTTATCTGGAGTATTCACAGAACAACTTACTTCTGATGAGTCTACATTAGAGGTATCAGAATCTTCTGAATGATTTTCAGTAGAGTTTGTAGGTAAGGGGATGTCATTATCATCATTGTGCTGTGTCATACCTGTCAATCCTTCACTAATATTGGTACAATCAATATGTATGTCTTCATATAAGGTGTTATTAGTTTTTAACCAATGAAGTGCTTGCATTAAAAATTCAGGCCTAACTGACTGAAAATAAACATGTCCTCTGAACTGAAGTTTTCTCTTTAATTTCAGAAGAATGATACCAGATCTTTCAGGAGGACGAGGCAATATGTTACATGTTTGATCACAGTCTACTGGAACATTACATATGGCACCTTTAATTTTTCTTTGTTGTCCCTTGGGCATTATTACTATTTTTTCAAATACAATCCGCCTTGCTATTATTATTTGTTCTAGTTTTTCAAGAGTTTTAAGTTCAGGTGGTATGTCATCAACATATAAATTGTTTACAATTGCCTGACATGGAAGTTTGCCTTGTATGGCTTTAGAGTGACATGTGTAACAGATATATTCTTTTCCATCAAATGATATCTGCATGTTGAAAACATTCTGAAGGGTACTTACTAATGGTTAATTTTAGGACCGATTTCTTATAGAGTGTTCTGTTACACATACAACATATATAATGTGGACCTTCCGTAATTTTCTTTTTAAACTTTTCAATACATGAATCCTCGGTATTATTCTTATCATTATGATATTTTTGTTTGCGTCTGTTGAGAAGCTCTTGTTTCTTTGCACTATCCATTGTTTTGTATCTTTCCGTTTGTTTATTTAATAGTTTTTGTTTATTTGTAATATCCATTGTTTTATATTTTTCTGCTTTCTGGATTAATAGGTTTTGCTTCTTTGCTCTATCCATTGCTTTATATTTTTCTGCTTGCTGGTTCAATAGTTCTTGTTTCTTTGCAGTATCCATTGTTTTGTATTTTTGCGCTCGTTTCTTCAGTAACTCATCTTTATTTGCAGTATCCTTTGCTTGTACTTTTTCTAATAATAGCCTCTTCTTTAATGGCTCCATTGTTTGATAATTTTGTTTCTGTCTCTGATTTTTCATTATTTTCTTTCTTTCATTTCTGTCATCATTTTTGCACGAACATGATAGAAATCTTATTTTGTAATGCTCTGCACAATGAAACTGCTTTTGAATATTACCAATAACCTCAACAAGAAAAGATGTACCATTGATGTTTTTAGTGTACTGGATTGGAGATGTCCGACTTTGATTAAAATTCAAGAGGGAATACAAATATTTTGATTTTTTTGTAGGTTTAAAAATACAACTAATGCAATAACCAGAAAACCACATCACAAACCCAGTCTAGTCACTATTTTTTATTATTATATCTTGGAGAATTGACTTGCTGTGAACTGAATCAGACAGTAATCCTTCAAAACAATCACTTAAAAGTTCTAAAGATACTTCAGCTCCACAAACATGAACAGTTTTTGGGAAGTCAGGTAATTGCATAAAACTTGTCATGCACAAATTGTCATGTAATCTTTTGCCATTGTCAACTATAGTAAGTAATGTGTTTGTATTTCAGTAACCACATGGTTTCATTATAGCATAATAGAGAGAGTAGATAGCTACAGCACAACTTAGACTAAAGTTGGTGATTACATGTGCATGGTTCTGATCAAGTATGCTATTTTGAACTGCATTAATTTGCAATCCCTTCACCTCAAATACATCATTGTTGTGTATACTCTGGAAATAATGTACTAAATTGTTAACATGTTGTGTAAGTTTATTAAAGCTTACTCTCTTACTATTAAGCCTGTAATCGTAGTTTCTAAATTCTCTCACATAACAACGTACCTTGGAAGAATTGGGTGTACTTTGACAAATCCGTTTGTGGAGAAAGGCTTTTAGCTTTCTGTTCTTTTTCCTCAGACTTTTAAGAGTTCGTACTGGTACTCTACTGGGTTCACAATCACGTCTATATACACGATGATGATTATTTGAGTCAAGATAAGATAGATTTGGTATAGTAGGTATAGCATTGTTCACGATAAGAGGTTCACGATAAAAGGTTCACGATAAAAGGTTCACTCGTAAAGGTTCTCTCATGAAATTCGCGGACCTACCCGTTCCGAAAACGCTCTACATCTTTTAGCGTGGGTCTACCGCGAAAAATGTGTGCTTTTGTATGTGTTTTGAGCGTCTTAGACTCCATAAAATCCAATAAACAAAACGTCGAGTATTTTGCCATGTCCGCCGCCATATTGCTCAAGCATGTGCTCGTGGCCAACGTACCACAGGAAGCCCATAGATCTTAGCTTCGCGCATGCGCTTTAGGTTTTCGAAGGCGATTTGTGACTGAAGAAGAAAAAAAATAACGAAGCCGAATTTAAACCTCGGGCGTTTCCTTCGGAAAGCCCGAGTAAAAACGTTTGCAGATACGTTTACTCTAATCAAATTTTAGAAATTATAATTTTTGTATTTTACTTGCACATATTATAATTATTATATTTTTCACTTTTATATTAACTATTGTAATTTGATTTATTATTATTTTATTTTAATACATGTAAAGCGCTTTTGACCTTTTATTGTAAAAAGCACTATAGAAATATTATTAATGCTCGAAAAGTCAGCACCTCCCTTTTACCTTACAGTGGTATAACTTACTTTATCAATTTGTTCAAACTAACTACAGCCTTTTCTGCCATTTCATACAATATAAATGATTGCAACAACACTATTTATATCATTAAATTTTTTCACAGCTTACACTTCTGCCTCATCATCAAGATACTTGGATGCAATGCGGATCTGAGGACAACACAAAGAACAGTTCTTAATCCATGCTGACGTCTGATCTCACCCCATAGAAGTGTAAAGTGCCTTTGAACATATTCACATGAAAAAGTGCGCTATATAAATTCATTATTATATCTCTCAGTTAGTACGCGCGCTGTGATTGTTCAATTTAGCGGGCCGTACTTCACTGTACGGCCCGCTAAAGTTTGTCTTGGTCGCCAAAATGACTCCAGAGATATAATAAATATCTTATTAACCTCGTCGCTTCGCGCTTGGGCCATAAATCGACGGGAAAAAACTTGGTCCATATTTTACAGTACGGACCTTGAACTCGATTAATAAGAGGTATTTATCATTATCATTATCATTCCTATGAAACATACAGTATGACAGGATTGCATATCATTTTGTTATGGAGAATCACTTCTTAGATTTTGGAATGACTTACCAACATACAAACAGCGTAAGGTGATCTCAGTGAATGTCTGGTATACTTTGAGATCAGTTTAGATACAGCAAGTCTGTCTGTCTGCTTGATGTGGTACAGGAGACCAAGGGCATGGTACTACAGGACAGAAAAACCAAATAAATTTTTAATGAAAGTACCCCGCTCTTACACAAATAAAATATAAACCTAAACATTTTGCATTACTATGGATCATACATGTACCTGAACCATGTTGTTATCACTGGACACTGCTTCCTGTGCTTCATTAACCCAGCGCTTGACAACATCATGGTTTGGTTTCAACAGATGCTACAAACAAAGGTTAAACATGTTCTTTTAGTGAACCCTTATAACGTGAAATCCTTAATAATAATAATAATAATAATAATAATAATAATAATATACTCCATTTATATTGCGCATATTCTATATTAATAATCATATGCGCATTACAATCAGACCAATAGACAATGACACCGGGAACACGCCCTACGCTTTTCAAACAGTGCCATGGATTCTTTTACGTCCCACATTACAGATTGAGTTGTGAGACGGGGCTTACGGTTTATCGTCCTTATCCGAGAAGACTAGAAAGTCTAACCATTTGCAGATGTCATAACAAAGGCAGCACATTCTACTCAATTATTTTAAGACCATGAGTGTTGGTCCGGCCGGGGTTTTGAACCCGCGACCTCCCGCACGGTAGTCCAGTGCTCTACCAACTGAGCTAACTGGTCGGCGGTTAACATACTTTGAAGTACTAGATGGCTCTTAAGTGGTATTTTCAAGTCAGGATCATGTCATACATGTTTTTTTGTAAAAACTGTTTAACAAAATTGGATCATCAATTACTTATGATTAAATACCAAATTCTCTTAACCTAATATAAAGAAGTGTACATGAATGCCTATCACTCCATTTGGAAGATCTCCTATGCAGGGCTCGACGTTGCGACCTGTGGGGTCGCCAATGCGACTAGATTTTATTCACTGGCGACTAAGTTTTCACGCCTGGTCGCCAGGCTTGCCCCAAGATTTTTTGATTTAGTTTTAAAATTTCTTATTGAGTTCAATACTCTGATACTTTCGTGTTCGCGTATGAAGCCAATGAAATCGTTTGTTGAGGTTTATTAAAAGACCTTTAGTGTATTATATTCTATTTTTTTCTTGAAGATAATTTTGGCGACTAGAATACTTGTCCTGGCGACCAAAAATGAAAACTTGGAGGCCAGGTCGCCCCAAGATTTTTTTCTGAAAGTCGAGCCCTGCTATGTTCAAATTGTCGCTATTCTTTATACTGCAATTGTTGGTCATAGTGACTGATGCCTCATTAAGGACCCCCTGTCCCCCTCTACCTCTACTCCTGTGTAATTCTTTCAAACTCATCATTTCAACTAATTAATTATTATTTAACTTTCATATTTAAGGATTGAAACTACATATCAATACTCATCTTTATTTGGGTTTTGTTTGTAACTGAATTTGTTTGTTTGTAAAGAACATACATTTATATTATTTGTAATTTATTTAATCTTTTTTTTGAGGTTCATAAGTTAGAAAACTGTAAAAGGTTATTGCGTTTCCCTCCTTAAAATTAATAAAGTTATTGTGTTGTAGTATTGTATTGTAGGGTTGCTACAAGATCGTGGGAGTGAAAAGGTTAGAGGAAAACGATTTCAAATATCAAATCTGTTATGAACAATGTTAGCAGGTCTGTGGAAACTTGAGCCAAATGTGATGGATGTGTGCTGTCTTATTTTCAGAGGGATAATGGTGCAAATGTGACAACTATACAAAAAAAAATCCAAAACTTCTAAATATACGAAAAAATAGTAAACAAGGTGGTTACATACCAAGGCCGATACCAATGCTGCACTTGAAACACTAGGGTTCTTGTCGACAATAGCCTGCTTCAAGTAACGCTCAATTCCTTGCAACATTGTACTCTAGGGAATTAAAAAAGGATCAGTAAAACTTAGACATGGCACAAATGGCAATTTAAATGTTTTAGTGAAAACAAGGATAGCATACAATTGTACCAAAAAATGGTGTAGAGTACTCACATCTGTGATTTTACAGAGTGCTCTAATGGCACTTGCACGATACATGTCCTCCTAAAAAAACACACATGCCTTCTGATTAGGACCAAAGCAACAGTAGATGCAACAGCACCAAACATCAGTGTTGCATCCAGAGTGCGTCATTGCGTCCTGGGACGCAATATTTTGCTTTTGGACCCCCTAAAATACTAACAAGGGGTCCCTGTGGACGCACAAATATCATGCTTGAAATATATGCACATTCCTTCCACTTGTATCGACGCAAAGAAAAACAATCCGCTAGCCATGTGCGGAACAACGAACTTCCAAAGATGAACACTGGAGCGTCACGCCTTCTGATGCACAATTGCCACCAATGACGGATTTTCACATTCATTCGCTCCGCATTTTTTGAGTTCTGACTTCTCATAACAAAAGCTTTTTAGTTCGAGAGACCCGTAGCGTTACGCAGAGGTGAACGAAGAAACATTTACTCGGCCCAGTAATAGCAGTTTTCAAAATGGCGGACACCGACAATGCGATTTTTCACTCGTCTTCATCATCTAATTAAGAGGTGATTGAAATCAATATTTATGATAGGACCCCCAAGATTCAGGTCTGGGCCCCAAATATTTCTCCAAGGCGTCCAGAGGACCCCTACCCAGTAAAACCTGGATGCAACACTGAAGCATTGAGCATTTATTAAAAAAACTACCTCCCTTAACCCTTTAAGCCCTAAGAGTGATTTTATAGATTTTACTCTGGCTAATGCCATTATTACTATGATTATTAGAATTATTATTATCACTATTATTGCTTTTACTGTTAATATTATTATCATCATCATCATCATCATCATCATCATTATTACCTTTCCAGTCATGTCCTTGGTTAAACTACAAAAAAAGGCAAGAACAATCAGGCATTAAACAAATGCAAAATTTCATTAAATCATTGCAACAATGCTGGTAATAACAAAGTCACGAGGCACTGTCCAATGAACTATAGAAAATGTGTAACTATGCCCACAAAATGATAGCCAAAAATTGTGCATGTCTCGGCTTTCTCCCTTAAAGCTGTTCTTTTAGGGCTATTTTCCTTCAAATCAATGTGGACAATTTTATGGTGAGCCTGTGAATAAACTCTTAACTTAAATGTTAACAATATTGAGCAGTGTTGCATCCAGAGCGCGTCATTGCGTCCTGGGACACAATATTTTGCTTTTGGACCCCCTGAAATACTAACAAGGGGTCCCTGTGGATGTACAAATATCATACTTGAAATATATGCACATTTCTTCCACTTGTATCGACCCGAAGAAAAACAATCCGCTTACCATGTGCGGAACAACAAGCTTCCGAAGATGAACACTGGAGCGTCATGCCTTCTGATGCACAATGGCTAGCAATGACGGATTTTCACGTTCATTTGCTCTGCGTTTTTTGAGTTCTGACTTCTCATGACAAAAGCTTTTTAGTTTGAGAGACCCGTAGCGTCACGCAGAGGTGAACGAAGAAACATTTACTCGGCCCAGTAATCGCAGTTTTCAAAATGCCGGGACACCGACAATACGATTTTTCACTCGTCTTCATCATCAAATTAAGAGGTGATTGAAATAAATATTTATGATAGGACCCCCAAAATTCTGGTCTGGACCCCCAAATATTTGTCCAAAGGGTCCAGAGGACCCCTACCCAATAAAACCTGGATGCAACACTGATAGAGGAATGTCTAGTATTTTCTTAAGTGCACAAGTGTCTTGCAGGAGTTTAATGCAACATGGTTTTGATTGTCTCTCAAGTGCCAAAGACTATATTTTGTTCCAGTACAAACACCAACAAACAAAATGGCTTCTGCTTCTTAAAACCTTTAGTGCCATATGAACTCTCGCTCGATCATGTGATAAGTATGATAACTGTGATTAGGTATCACAGAACGAATCTTCCAGATGATCCTTAATTACATGGGAAATCCAAGGTCACTATTGGCTCTGATGTTTCTTTTGTGACATTTCAGATCCACCATCCTGATAACTTGTGAATCCACAAGCTAACAATAAGGAAGTAATAGATGTATACGGTACCTGCTGGTGACAATAATGACATCTTCAGCAATGTTGGCCAGTTCTTTGATAGCTAAGTAAACCATTCTCCTGAGCATAACCTATTTAAACAAAATGATGAAAAGTGGTAGGGTTGTGGGATGTGGCTTGAAATGACAATGTCAAAATGTAATAAGGGTAAGTTGAAGCCACACATGTGCGCACTGAGACGACAGTGGTAGAAGGGATAAAACCCTGTTGCTACCAAAAAAAAAGATGAAAAAATTGAGCTCAAAAGCCAGCAGCCATGGGCAGCTGTTTCGGCCTTGTTAGGCCTCATCAGCATGGCACAGCTAGCAGATGAGCTCTGGGTTCCCACATTACGAATGTCAAGATGATCAAAAATGGTAGGGTTGTGGGATGTGGCTTGAAGTGACAACGTCAAAATGCAATAAGGGTAATAATATTATTATCTTTTTAGTGCATGGTATTGTACCTTATCAGGCTCATCTCCAGTGTAATATAATTTATTCACATAACTGACGTAAAACAAAGGACACAACGCATTCTTAACAATGTACCTAACCCTAACTAACAAAGAAAAGGAACAAATTATATTACACCAGGCATGACCCCCTTATCATACAGATAAGACTATAAGATGCACTTTAAAAATAAATAAATGTGACCCTCCATGGGAAAACGTACACTAGCGCTTACCCGTTAAACGGGCAAAAACTAACGAATGGCCAATGGCCAATAAAGCTTTCTAACGGCTTACAGCTAACGGCTAACGGCTTACAGCTAACGGCTTACAACTAATGGCTAACGGATAGCTGCTAACGGCTAACGGCTTACAACTAACGTTATTGACCATTTAACGGATAAGTGTTAGTGTACGTTTTCCCGTGGAGAGTCACAAATAGCTTCTTGCAGTGGCACATCCACCAGGTGGGGATTTGTCCACTGTTTCCTGATCAAAATGAAATTTGGAGGTGTTTGATTTTTATGGAAGGAGGATGACCAAAGCACTCATAGAAAAACCCTTCAATATTGTGCCTTCAATATTGTGCCAAACTTGCTCCCTTCATGCTGCCACACAATATGGAGAACTTCCTATTAAATAATAGATTTTGCATAATTTATACTACAGACCTAATACATGTAAATTAAGTATAAGGTCACAAAGTTTAACTTTGTGCAAGCATGAATAAAGAGAAGTTGAAGAAATAAATTAAAGGAGGGACCAAGAATTGCACTCTACTTACATCTTTTGACTGAAATAACTTTGTCATGGCAAAGAATGCTTCTGTCGCCTCAGTTGTACCCAAGTGTTGTCCCTGAAAGGTAATAATCAATGTTAGTATAAATACTCAGGTGATTATACAAAATCGTGTGCTCTGATTGGTTCGCTATCTTGGATTATCAGCCTGTAATAACCTTGACGAACAAAATGGCTGCCAGTCGTACAATGTGTGTGCGTTTTTGTGTTGTACAATGCATTATTTTTAAAACTAGAAATACGACTCCCGCAAAAACCTCGCGAAGCTAGTTTTTGAAGAAGTCACAATGCTTTCATATTTTATTCTTTATTTTTTTTTTATATTATATATTTTATTTTTTATATTAGCGTAATCCCCATTATTTTATTTCTTATGCTGTGTTTGGTACACAATTAGTGACACCTGGTGCAAATTACATGATCAGTATACCGCTCAACACAGTGCTTAAAAATTGACCTTCATTTAGCTCTTTCACTGCCACTGAGATTGCACCAGAGGGAATAGAAGTAAAATTATTTATTATCTTGACAGGGAATACAGAGTCGATGAAGTATCACAATAATATTCACTTAACACAAATTGAAAATGATTGTAAATCTTTTGCAGGTGAAATCTTGAAGAGTTGATATGAATGCTTGTGTTTACCACGGTGTAAAAACCTGTGTTTTTTTTCTTTAGTTTTATTTTCTTAGTCTCTACTGCTTTGTCTTCTTTGTTGTACATCACTTTTGAACACAATATGTTCTTACACAGAGGATGAGCTGAACGTTCCAATTATTTTTTGTTTATGTTTTTTTGGTTATAATTGCATGAGATTCATTGTAAGAAGAATCTTCTGATTAGATATTTTATTGTCTACTGCAGTCATTATTTCATTCCCGGGTAACCACAATTGAGAGCATTATGAATAGTGCATGTTTTAATGTGTGTACTCTTTCCAGTTGCAATGGTACCCCCAGTGGTAGATAGAAAAATTCCTCTTCCCTCAAAAGAGATGCCATATCAACAAATTGGGGGTAAAACAATTGGATTCTACAAAAGCTTTGAATAAAGGTTTGGTAATAGTGAGTGCCCACTGTATAGTATGTGGTTGTGCTATTTTTAGGTCATATCATAAAAACAATACATGTAAGAAAGAGTTATTGAAATCTTAATATGTTCAAAAAGATTGCTGCACTACGTACTCCTGTAAAAAAATAATGTGAAATCAACATCAATCAGTCAAAAGTATATACCACATGAAAGTTTAATTGTGCTGTTACAGAAACAGGCAAAATATCCATACCCAACCATAGAATAGTACATTATTTTGAATATATGAAAATTTCTATTATAAAAACTGCAGAAGAAAGATTTAATATAAGGACGGTATTTCATCGAAAAAGTCATGGCAGCCAGAGGTATTGAACTGTAACCAATGACATATAGTAACGAGAAGAACTATCATTATATTATTATCATTATTATTATCATTACTATTATTATTACTGGTATTGATATTATTATTGTTATATTTTTTATGTTAAACATAATATATTTTTATGGGGTGGGATTCATGTCTTAATCTTGGTAAAGTTATTGTTACTCTACTACTAAAAGCAATACAAAAATCTTCTTAATAGGCTTTCCATCAGAGGTGGTAGTAATCAAAACAGCTCCAAACAATACCATTTCTTCTAAAAGGCTTAGAATCTAGTGCAGTCATTTGTCTAGAAAGTTTGTGTGGAAAATCATTATTGAAAGCATAGGGCATTTAGGAAACTTGAAACACTTGTTACTACATACAGCACACTTGCAATGAATATATGAGAAAGATCATAAACATTTTGGCATTACAAAATTTATTTTCTTCTTTATAAAGTTTTTCCAATGTAAAAGGTTAATTGCATGTTGTGGTTGTTATGAAATATTGATATTTGACATAAAAATAAAGTAAACGGCAGAAAGTAACAAAGTTAATATGTTATGTCTAACTTTGCAAATTAAGGCTTGAATTAACATTTCATTTGTGAAAAAAGGGCAGGGGTTCTAGATAGCAATATTATCAGGGGGGGGGGGGGTCATTGCACTCTAAGGTAAAACTGACCCATTGTGAAAAGGCTATGAAACTTGTCTCTACACAATATTATTGAAACCTTTCAATCAGAGAATACATACATACATATATATATATATATATATATATATATAGCAAAGAGAAATACTACTCAGAATTCAGTAATCACATTTGCTTTATTTTAAAATGATCACATTGATCACTGATAATATTGCAGAACCAGTACTTTATAGTGACACAGGGTATACATTCTGTTGAAAATGTTTAACATAACTGCTAGATCAAGAAAATTTACAATATTTTCACTGTTGCAATGATATCAGATCACATCGTTATAAATGATTGCTATAACAACTGCAACTCTCTGTGTTGGAAATTACTTCAAACTGGAAACGCTATCGTTTTATTATGAAAAATACCTATTTACATTCTCTTGTAATCTGTTGGTCGTCTTCCGATTCCGGTTTTAGACTAATAGAATTATTTTCCAGAGACATCTCCAATCGTTGAAGTCGTTCTTACTCGGTGTCCCTTCTAAGTCGTTTTGCTAAATGTAGTACACCAATATATTTCGTTATGTAATCGTTCACTCATGTCCTGTATTTCTATCAATAACACATTCAAATTCAAAACTAACTTGATTGAATTCCTGGTCCTTTTCCCTGCTGTTTCGTTTGCCTTTTTCTGGAGCGAGCAGTTGTTGTCTTGGCTGCGATTTCTGTTGTTATTCTCCCTGCTGTCGTTTCTCTATCCCTGCTTTGAGTCGTGCTTTCCTCGTGTTGATTTTCACGGTATTCGAACTTACTCGGCGACGATCTCGTGCTAATATTTCTTGAATATCTTGGAGATCACCTTGCTGGGATGTACTTCCAGGACGAGTGAAATCGGTTTCCACAAAATTTACATTACTTTCAAAAAGGCATCACCAAATAATGGCGGAAATTCAGCGTTCTCAAGTGCGTTACTATTGCCAGGAAACCTGGCCTGCGAACGGACACCTTTAAAATATAGATATATATAAACATATATATAAATATATATATATACATATATAAAAACTCTCGGCTCGATTTACTCGGGCTTGCGAGCCACGTGGTCTGACCGGAACCGACACGATTAGTAACCTCGCTACGCTCGGCCTTCGGCCTCGCTTCGCGAGGAACAATCACATGTGTATTTATACTAACTAAAAACAATTATTCGCCTCAGGCTCAGTGATTATCAGTGAATATTCACTGATAATCACTTTGTCTTTGATGAATGATTGTTAATTAACATTTAAGTTAACATTAAGCAATTTTCCCTTGACAAAGATCTACTGAGACTTTTCTCCTAACTGTTGTCACATATTTGTTACGATACTAGTGAGGAGAATTTGTTTAAATAGAGTGCATCACTGCAACTCTTTTTTTGGTGACCATTCTTGTTATTCCCATAACTTGAATGGTTGATGAACAGTGAATACTGTAATGAGAAAGGTTCGCTCTATGAGAAAAAATCTGAACGTCCCAATTTGAAGGTCACCTGCAAGGTCAGGGGAAATTCGATGCCGGTATCATTTTCTACATCCTATTGAAATGGCTATGCGGTCACCAATTCGTTTCTTCTCAGAAAAAAAGGCACGAAATAAACGGGCTCACAAAATAAAACTATGGACTTCACGTAAAAAGAAGTTTTGATAAAATTATCTGCAAAACAAACACTAAGCTTACCTGATTTAGGACGTACAGGATCTTCGTCAAAATATGAATACATTTCCGTGGATTTATCGGCGTCTCGTTGAAAGTGCGAGCCTATTAAAGTAAATTGCATATGATATTTAATTTTTTTTTCCATGGTATATCAATACGATAAAAAAGCGAATTTAGGAATTTCCTTAACTGGCATTGTAATATAATCGGCAGAAAGGTTGTAGTTTCGACTCCCACTGAGAGGACTCGGGTTAGCTTTTCCAGAGTTTGCCTGTGACTGTGCCGAAAAATACATCTTTCACATATTTTCCAGGCGTAAAATATACGATCTTCATTATTTTACAAATCCTTACCTCTTGAAGAACGGAACTTTTGTCCAAGTTCTGGAACGGATTCGATTGAAGCCCTAGAAAAATAACGCAGTAACCCTCGATTAAAAAAACGCTAATTTTTTAATGATTTATCGGTCCAAACCTCTGTCTTACCGTCTTCTTCATCCTTCTTGTCTCGCCGTAAATACTGCATTTTGTCACAAAATTCTAAGGATCTTCGCTTACTTCGATGACTATCAAAATGGCGACGTGGCAGACTGAAGGGCGACGGGAAGGTAACGCAGGCTCAGGTGGTGTCCTCGTTACCAAGGCTCTACATAATCTCTTCCACATTTCGCCCACGGCTTCTGTCTTCATGATAAATCTGGATACAAGAAAATTGTTCAAATTTTTTTCTCATTCTCTGGTTCCACTTTGAACATAAAACCTTTTGATTCTATTGGTAATTGTAGGTTTAGCAGTCTTTAAAAGGGAAATGGCCATGATTTGTACTCAGAAGTATTCTCTACTTGTGTGTTGGAAGAGGAGGCGCGCATTTGGACACGCATAATTGCACGCAAAGTGCAACCACACGCTTTGCGCTCCCCACTACTCTCACACGATTTCAGCTCGTCACGCTCATTAACGAACCTCCAAGAAAATGCGCAAATCTCCCCGCCAGCCCTCGTTTGAGAAGCATTGAATTCCAGGTAACGTAGGATCGGTTATAAGGACCTTCTTCAGCGGTACGTGATTAGGCAGGCTATGAAGCAGGTTGCCATGGCAGCAAGAAAGGGCGCTTATTCTTCTGGTATAGTCGAGTACGCCACTTAAGGGACGGACCATTAGAAAAGTGATGGGGGTGGGGGGGGGGGGTGGGGAAAAAACCAAAAAAAACATTCATGCAAGGGAAAATGCCAAGAAAAAAAGTTCATGCAAAGAAGAAGGTAAAAAGAAAAATGCGTGCAGAAGGAAGGTCCAATTGTGACTTTTTCACACGCAGTAAAAAAATTCGTGCAGAGGGGTTCACCTGAAAAAAAAAGTCCTGCACAAGTAGTGAGCGAAAAAAAAAATTCGTGCAAGCTGAAAATTCCCCTACACCCCCCCCCCCCCCATCACTTTTCTAATGGTCCGTCCCTAAGGAACCTCAGCTATTTACATCCGTCATTTTTTTTCCGTCGCGGGATTAACTTTACGACCTCTGACGCAAAGAATTGGCCAAGTGCGTACACGCAGGAAATCGTTTTTGCAGAAGTTTGAACTGCTAATCTCACTTTCATGTTATTAATAACAACTTGTTTATCCAGGTATCATATTTAGGGCCAGCCCCATTCTGCTCGGCGCTGGAAATAAAAGCAAACAGCTTAACACCAGACGGTGTGTCACCGAAATGTCCTTTGACCGATACAGTTTCCTGATCGTGTTCAGTAGTAAATCTCCTTATCGGATGTGTCATATACTTTCCTACAGACTGGTTTGGAGAATTTGGTTTTCGATCAATTGCACATCCCCCAGGCCAGTAGTTGATAATGTTCTCTGTTTGCTTGGCAAGGTGTCTACAATGTATGGAGAACTCGCATGCCAATCAAAACTGAATTAAAATAACTCCGGTGTTAATTTTGTTTGCTCTTTGCATACTGTGTGATCACTAGTTGGGCAGCCTGCTTAGTAACAATTTACAAATAAACCGTTCCTGTCAAAAGAGAGCTTTATAGCAGTTTGAGTGTGTAACCATGCAGTGTGACAGGGCTCCTGAGTGTGATCATTCTCTAAACAAAAAACTAGCGATAGATGCTTTTTACTCCGTGGAACGCAGCGGCTCTAAAATTCCTCTGTCAAGTGAACTGCTCAACCTAAGAACGCGACACTCTTTATGGGTGGCATGCCCTGAGGGGCAGATAACCTGCGATCATTCGTTCTTTTTTCAGGGGAGTGTCTACTTTCACGAGAGTCTACTTTTGCGCACTCTCCCAAAAAGAATGTTTGATCGCAAAATATACCGATAAAGACAAACCAAATGATAGTTTCGTTCGAAAAGTGCTTATCACAAGAAATTTCCGAAAAGGGAATTCGACATACGAATACTCATTTTAATCCTCTTCTTTTCCATGTGTATAGTAAATATCTGCGCTTGTCATAAAGTCTTCGGCGGTTTTAACTGATCTAATATTGAAGGGAACACAGATTTATTGAAGAAAGCTGTAAACGAAAACTTTAACTCATGCACTGATCGGTCAAGCTAAGCAATTTTTTTGGAACTTTGATACAAATTCTTTGGGATTAACAACGGAAACTTACTTGCTCATATACACCACAATTACGACAATTTAATCTCGGGCTTGTCTTTTCTTGTACAGCAATTATATTTTACTTAATGAAATAGCCTTTGTTTGCCTTGTCAATCGAAGTTCCGATAACTCAGCGTTGATTAAACAGTACGTCATCAAAGACCTCTTTGACCAGAAATGATCGAGGTTGCTGATAAAACCAGCTATAAGACCCTACGCGGTTAAGGTATACGCGTTAGCTCTTGCCACTCATTTCAAGCTGTGTACAAGATGGTTTGTATGAACAAAGTTTTTGCAGTGGTGTCAATAGTTTCATGCCTTAGCATATTCCTGCCCAAAGGTAAGTGGTTATGTTTTAAAAAAAATCAAATACAAGTCGAATTAGTTACCTCTTTGTATCAAACGCTTAATATAAGAAAACGTCGCATAGAACGGGGGGCAAAAGTTCGAATTTGAAACGCAAAGGAACGTGAAGTATTTGTCTTTACAAACGACTGCAGTGAAATAGTTTTTCGGTTTCATTGTTCATGGCGCTTAAGTTTCAAAGCTTTTTTTCGTCGAGGTACCGAACTGTTTGTTTAGCGAAAGCTCGTAAAGTAATTGTTCACACTCACAATAGTGGTCCTCAATTTCGACATAGTTAAAAAAGCTACGTTCGCTCGATATACATGGTCAAAATTTTGACTTTTCATGTGGTGACACAAAATATGCTACTGAACTTATACGCGTACCACCCAATTAAGACTGAACCCGGCTAACGTTACTCCAGTCAATTCGTAATTAAGACCATGCTGTCTTTGGAATCTCTGGCTGATCGAGAACTTTTTAGAAAGGTACTATTCTGTTTGTTGTACTATACAGTGTAAATGTGGTTCTTACTTTTTCATCTGTTGGTCAAACCAGGCAGTTTAACGTACCATTCTTTGGAAAGCTACTGAACAGCACTGTACTGTGCCACTGTTTGTTTTACTATACAGTGTGGTTCTAACTTTTTCATCTGTGGATCAAACTATGCAGTGTGACCATTCTTTGGAAAGCTACTGAACAGTACTGCACTTTCCGGTACTGTTTTTTTTTCACTGCAGAGTATGGTTCTGACTTTTCAGTTTTTATGATCTTTGAACAATACCATGCAATTTGATTATCAAGCTGCTGAACAAAACTCCCTTGGGATATCCCTAGGTATATTTTATTGTTTAGTGTGAGACATTAAGGTTTCGAAAACTGGGGATATTTCAACTAATGTTACCGAACTCAAGTATCGTTTGTTTCATTGCGCACTTGGGGTGGTACCAATATCATTTCCCAGCCAATTTGTTTTCTCGAAATCCTTCTTCTTAGTGCTTAAATCCCATTCCTACTGGCAGTATTCCGAAAAAAAAATCAAATTTCCCATTCTCGGTGACCGATCAAACAAAAAAATCCCATTTTCCCAGGGCGAAACCCGGCCAATCCCAATTTCTATTTTAACCCTTCGGCACCCTCAAATGAGCATATAGGATCTATATATGTGAGATCTTCAGTAATGTGTCTCGAAGCTCAGTTTGTTTGTAGAACTTTATCGCTCCAGACATTTTTAGATTGCGTTTGCTACATATATTCAGAGACTAGAGTATTCCTAAACTGAAAATATTTTGCCATTTCACTAATGAGAACTTAAGAAAGTACACGTTGTTTTCGCATTACTTTTCTTTAACGGGAAATTGGCAATTTATTAACGTAGCAACAACCTCCAACAATTACATGTAACAATCGAAGAAACAACAGTTATTGGTACTACGATTTGTTTTGTGTTGGCCATTGTCAGAAACACGAAAATCAAAATAGATGCTTTTCCGTTTCTGTGTTTATAATTACACCAATTTAATTTATCTTCATCAAAACACGGCTCCAGTTTTGTTTTTAAAAGGGTTAATTCTATGCAAAAATTTTTTGGCCACTTCGTAAAAGCCACTATAATTTAAATACAAGGAAACTTAAATGTTAACTTTTCTTCGCGGTTTAATTTCCATGATAACCTGCGATCAGGCGATTTTTTTTCTTTGAAAAAAAAATAACCTGATCGCAGGTTAGATTGTATCTGACCAAAACAAGCTTCAGTGAAATTAAGGCACGTAAAAAAAGATATAGCCATGAAATCAATTCTCTTAGAAATAGCTCCATTTTTTCGTGTGAAATTCTGTCTCCTTCGAAAAATGGTTGGTCTAAATGTTTGAAAGTGGGCAATACCAAGTTTCAGGAATTTTCAGATTTACTGAAAAGACTTTAGTTTGCAGATAATTATTCGGTTATTTTAAATTTTCTTTTATGAAAATTTTTGCCGAGGGATTCTCAACCCCACCATACAAAAGAAACAGTTAATTTGTTTGACTTTGAAAACAACTCTTTTTCATTTGTAAGTTAACGCTAAGACAATCACAAAAAGCGGAAAATTGTTCGTGTTGTTTCATTAATTTCACAGTTGATGGAACAGAGAGAAGAAAGCTGGCCAATGATTGACAGCCTAATCTTCCGCGTTTTTCTTAATTCCAACTTTTTAAATAAAAAAATCACAGGCTTTATTTCTAAATTAAGTTTCCTGTGTGTTCGCACGAAAATTTTGGGGAAGATGACATCGTGGAAAATTTAATTTCTTTCTTAGTTTCGCTGTATTTGAGAATTTTGATTTGACGAACGAAAACAAATTGTGTAAACTTTCTAATTTTGCGGCGAGCCAGAAAACACCCCATATACATTTATTCCGCATGGGAAAAAGTTAAGTTTAACAAAATGATGGGAGATTTAGTCGGATGAATTCATTTTACACAGGGATGAAAATCTAACCGAAATAAAATATTCTGCATGGCATAGTAAAAAATAGCACTTTTCAATTATGCCAGAAAAGTGGATGTTATTAAGGTCTGTCTTTTAAATTTCAAAGGGATTTTAGACTAAGGTTAACAACAGACGATTTGCTCAGAGATACTGAAACATTGAATATTTTTTCTCATGTTTCTCAAGCCTCAACAGTGAAAATTTACGAAGAAAAGTCTTGTTTTACTATAACTTCCTGTTTATCTTGACTTCTACTTGATGTTCTAAAAATGGCGCCTCTGTGAAAGATCGATAACCGGTTATAACACAAATTTCCCGCACTTTGATTGCGCGCTCTCCTCTTAGCGTTAGTTTTTGTAACAGAAACGAATTTAAAAAAAAAATTATTCGGCCTCTTTTGCAGTGGCCCAAATTAAGCAGAAAAGTATTTTGGTATCAAAAATTACCATTTTTTATCAGCACCTTCTAAAACTTTCGCCATGTTGTCGCCACGATGTGATAAAATCTTTCTACAAAATTCACTGAGGTAGAGTCACTTAAACCCCAATTTCCTAAAAGGCAAAATGCACGAGAGGAAATCAAATCATCCCAAAGAAGCTAACTACAGTGTAAGCATTGCTTTTTCCTTTGTGGAAGGTAACCATGCCTGTGGGGAAATCTGTTTTTTTTTTTAACTACACGGAATAGTCCTGTCTTTTTCATCCGTGATCAAACCCTGCAGTTAGGAAAGCTAGCGCTACTGAAGAGTATTACGTGTTGTTTTACCATACATTTTAGTTCGAACTTTTTCTCCTGTGAATCAAACCATGGAAAGTGACGCTCCTTAGTGACTCTTCTTAACAGTACCGACTACACTGTGGCTTCTAACTTCTCTATCCGTGGATCAAACCAAGTAGCGAATCTAGATTTACTGAGAAAGCTACTGAACAGTACTGTACTGTGGTACTGTTTGTTTTACTATACAGTATGGTTCTAACTTTTTCATCTGTGGATCAAACTATGCAATATGACCATTCTTTGGAAAGCTACTGAACAGTACTGTACTGTGGTACTATTTGATTTACTATACAGAATGGTTCTAACTTTTTCGTCTGTCGGTCACACCATGCAGTGTGACCATTCATGGTACTTTGTTTAGGACATAAAGATGTCCCGGTTTGATGTTGATTAGTGCTTTTTTATTACACAGCCAAGTCCATAAAGTGCTACTCCTGCTACAGCCATGTTGGCCTGGAGTGCAAGAGCACAATTATAGAGATCGACTGCAAGCCCCAAGGTCAACTCATTTACGACTCCTGTTTCACTGTTTCGAAACTAATGGACTACCTATTCATAGGAATTAGACACGAGGAAATAAGAAATTGTTCGGTGTTTTCAGACTGTGCGTTTTGGGAAACGATTATGTGTTACAACCCTGACGGTTTTGTCAAGAACTGTTCGATCCATTGCTGTAAAGGAGATCTTTGCAACGGAATGAACAAAACTATGTTGAACTCAACCAGCACGATAACGCACGGAAATGTGAAGTCCTCACTGGCGCACAGTAACGTAACGAGCGCACCAATGATCGCGCATATAGCGAGCGCGGTAACGCAAATGGATAAATCACACTTCACGCGTTCCAGCGTTATAAGCTTAATAACTAGCATAGATGTTTCCAACACAATATATCATGCTGAAATCCCACCGACGACATCGCACACCGGGACGATAGTAAACCGGAACAAGACGAGCGCGCTATCTCGTGCGCCACTATTGAGAGCGAGCTCGCACGCGATATATTCTGGGATGAGAAACGTACTATCGACCACTTTGGAACAGAGTTTAATGGCTACTACATTACTCCAAAGGCTTAGCACTTCTTATCAAACTCTAGTTTCCCCTGCGAGTAAATTCAGTTCTGCAATAGAGACAGCTAGTCGGGTTGAAGCTGTTTATGCGGGTGCGGAGAAAATATCAGCTCAGCTTGTAACTGTCGCAATACTAATGTTAATACTGTTTGTTGTTTTCAAGTTTGCATGAACTTTGACGAGTTGAAGAATATTTGATATAAGAAATAAATAAGCAGTCAATAGTCAAACATGTCAAACGCAGCCGATTGTTACCGAAGATGGCGCGAGATCTGGCGAACTGAATTCGTGAAACACGCCGTTGTTCAGGTATGTCCGGAAATGGAAATCGTGAAAATTAAATCTACCACAGAACACCATCATCAGGATTTTGTGAAGGGCCCTTATGGAGGAATATGTAACACTGTGGCCCTTTTGTTTGAGTATGGTAAATCTCATAGCTTTTAACTGAACTCCCAAACGTCCACCAGTGTTTCTATAACTCGATAGAAACACGGAAAATGTTTTCCATTTCTTAAATATTAATGGTACATATCGATCACTAAGACCTTAAAGTACAAGAAAACTTTATTTAAAGATTAAAACTTTTACGAGCACATTATATTTGTTTTCGTCTATATTGCCTACGTAAGACTGGCCATTTTAAGTGCTTCCGTTTGCAGGTAAAAACAATGAACACACTTCCCATTATCCAACAGCTAATTATAATTTTAAACTGAAGAGACTGCTCAAACAAAACGACACAACGCATGAGCAGGCTGTCAAAGTGCACAGTGGTATTGTGCAATTACATGGCATACAGCATGTACTTCAACAGAATGCAAACTGTGAGGAGCACGAGGGATGTCGTGACTTTGTTACCATAGGAAGTGTCACCGTTACACAGATCCCAATCGCAGCATTTATACATACAGTCGTTAAAGCTGCTGGAATTGAACAAGTCACAAACTGAAACAAGAATAGAAACAGAGTTGGTAAAGTTTAACATACCCTTACAACATTTTGACGTTGTCATTCTCAAGCCACATCCCACAACCCTACCAGTTTTCATCACCTTGGTAAAGTATGAACTGAATTTTATTTTATTTCAATATCAGAGGGGCAATAACGTTTTCGTCTGTGATTAAAAATTAAATTTTGACTTCTGTTTGAAAAGCTACTGTGCCACTGTTTGTTTTTATTACTATACAATATGGTTCAGTAACTCTTTCCTCTGTGGATCAAACCATGAAGTGTGATCATTCTTTGGAAAGCTACTGAACATGCAGTACTGTACTGTGGTACTGTTTGTTTTACTATATAGTATGGTTCTAACGTTTTCATCTGTGGATCAAACTATGCAGTGTGACAATTTTTGGAAAGCTACTGCACAGTACTGTACTCAGGGTGGTACTATTTGTTTTACTATAAAGTGTGGTGCTAACTTTTTCATCTGTGGATCAAACAGTGGCCTCTATCCACAATTACTATATATCAAATGAGCAACTTTGGCATTTTGAATGACCTGATTGGCTATTATCTCTCAGGATATTCACTAGTGATGGGACAGTTGAATAGTGCTAAAAATTTAGGGAAAGCCCTGTGCAAGTGAGGTTTAGCTAAATAACCAAAAAAAAAAAAATGGCCAGCTTCAATTCGCGCTGGAGAGCTTTTTCCGAGAGATGTCGCTGTGGTTGCTTCGTTGGTACTTACTAAACTGACAATTATTCTCTTCAATCTCGGTGAATATCGCCTGAAGAAATACCCTCCTTGCTCTTTGCTAAGCAATCTTTGCTCCCTCTTTTTAATCATACCATTATATTCATATTGTGAGGATAGTTTCTAAAGAAACTGGTGCTGCGTCGGTGGGAAATTGAAACACAAGAAATTGACATAAACAAACGAATATGATAAAGTTATACCACCGTAAGGTAAAAAGGAGGTGCTGACGTTTCGAGCGTTAGCGCCCTTCGTCGGAGCGAAGGGCTAACGCTCGAAACGTCAGCACTTCCCTTTTACCTTACGGTGGTATAACTTACTTAATCAATTCGTTTGATTATCCTAATTTCTCATTATACTTAAGAGTCATCCTAACCTTTATACCCGGCACTGTACAATGGTGACTTGTTGAGGATCCCATTAATATTCAGCAATACAAACACCACAAAAAGCCACAAAAGTTGCTAGAAAAACTACTGTTGTTTTCTCTTTTTTTGTAACAACCAGGAGCCCATTTAAACCCGGAGCTTGCAACTCCCATACTAGGTCTGTGAAACGGCGTTTTCACAAGTAAGGTTATTTTTAGATCGTCTCTCCCGCGAATTGGTTTGGGAGAGCCAATCACAAGCTAGTGCGTGATTGATATGTAGCTTGATAACCGCCTGTAGCGACAACGAACATAGCCGACATACACGAGTCTTCATCGGAGTGTTCGGACAGCATTTCTGACGGTAGTCAAGGTATTTTACACAGAGAGTAGTAGCTCCGATGAGATAACTGAGACAGCGGAAACAACTCTTTTTCGCGGGAGTGGCCGCTCTAAAAATAACCTTACTTGTGAAAACGCCGTTGCATAAACCTATAGCAGTTGCACGCTCCGGGTAATGGGCTCCTGTAACAACACATTCACCTCGAATTCAGGTAATTTTACTATACAGTATAGTTCTAACGTTTTCATCTGTGGATCAAACAGTGGCCTCTATCCACAATTAATATATATCAAATGAGCAACTTTGGCATTTTGAATGACCTGATTGGCTCACTATCTCAGGATATTCACTAGTGCCGGGACAGGTGAAAAGTGCTGAAGATTTAGGGAAAGCCCTGTGCAAGTGAGGTTTAGCTAAATAACCAAAAAAAAAAAAAAATGGCCAGATTCAATTTGCGCTGGGGAGCTTTTTCCAAGAGATGTCGCTATGGTTGCTTCGTTGGTACTTACTAAAACAATTATTCTCTTCAATCTCGGTGAATATCGGCTGAAGAAACCTACCCTCCTTGCTCTTTGCGACTCGTAAATATTCTACCTACACTATGTTTCATTCACATTCCCTACTTCATAATCCACTATTATTATTATTATAGTTGTTCACTTTGCCCTATTAAATTAACAAGTTGACATCATTGCTAAGCAATGTTTGCTCCCTCTTTTTAATCATACCATTATACTCATATTGTGAGGATAGTTAATAAAGAAACATAAGAAATTGAAACACAAGAAATTGGGATAAACAAACGAATTGATAAAGTTATACCACCGTAAGGTAAAAGGGAGGTGCTGACGCTTCGAGCGTTAGCCCGTTCGTCATTCGCTCCGACGAAGGCCTAACGCGCGAAACGTCAGCACCTCCCTTGTACCTTACGGTGGTATAACTTACTTAATCAATTCGTTTGATTATCCCAATTTCTCATTATACTTAAGAGTCACTTTCCCTGTTGTACACTCATCCTCCCCTTTATACCCACTGTACAATGGTGACTGGGGAACCCATTAATTAAGTTGAAGATCCCATTCACCAATACAATAGAACACCACAAAAAGCCACAAAAGTTGCTAAAAAAAACTACTGTTATTTTCTCTTTTTTTGTAACAACACATTCACCTCAAATTCAGGTAGTAACTGTTTAACAGCCCATAACAGTAAAGTTAATATACTTACGGTCTATCACACTACCATCGCAGATGAAACTGCTTGAGCAGTTTTTCAGAATTAAGTTCTGCTTGATGATTGAGATTTCGATGGTTGCATTGAGGGTCGAGCAGCGGTCGAACCCAAACCCGCACTCGATCTCTTGTGGGTCATCATCGCAAGTTGCTTGACTCACTGCCGGGTTGTTGGTACACACGACACATTTTATGGAATAAGCTGAGAAATAAGAGTATAAAGAATCTATTATATCTCATTGGTGTTCTTGCCGAGATTGTCCTTTGGCAACAAGACCACTTTTTAATTTAAATAGCTTTTCCAGGGATTCGTGCATGATACAGAAGCTTAGATTTTTAAGTGTACAATAATACTAATACCAACACCAAGACCAATACCAACACCAACATCAATAACAACACTAACACACTTATACTAATACTAATGCTACTACTAGTACTAATACTCATACTCAGACTAATACTTCTAATAATGATGCAAATGAATATATGAAAGACCATATATTTGAACTGCGGAGTAATATGTAATGATATTAATCGATCATCGCAGTTATGTACACAACTTAAACAGCTGTGGAATTAAAGTCTGAAAAAAATGATGATCAATTAATGTCATTACATATCACTCCGCAATTCAAATATATGGTCTTTCATATATTCATTTGCATCATTCTTCTCCATCTACGGGTATATTATGAACTCACAACATGACCAGCTCCCAGTTGGCTTCATAGCTCAGTTGGTAGAGCACTGCACCGGTATCGCAGAGGTCATGGGTTCGAATCCCGTTCAGGCCTGAGTTTTTTTTTTAGGCTTTAATTTCACAGCTGCTTAAGTTGACTACTAAAAATACTTGAACACCAGCACCGTACCAAAACCAATAAGAATAGGAATTCTAACACTAATACCAATAGCAATGTCAATGCCAATGCTAAATGCTAATGCTAATGTTAAGACTAACACTAACACTAACACAAATACTAATACTAATACTAATAATAATACTAATATTAATACTTAAACTAATACTAATCATTATACTAATACTAATAATAATAATATATAATTATACTAATACTGATAATTATACTAATTCCTCGCGAAGCGAGGCCGAAGGCCGAGCGTAGCGAGGTTACTAATCGTGTCGGTTCCGGTTCAGACCACGTAGCTCGCAAGCCCGAGTAAATCGAGCCGAGAGTTTTTATATATGTATATATATTTAGCAATTATTCCACGAAATCGAGTCGTATATGAGCTAATAGCCAACGAGGCGCGTAGCGCCGAGTTGGCTATAGCTCATATACGACGAGATTGAGTGGAATAATTGTTTTATTATATCTCTAAACCCTCGCTTATGAGACACTGGAATTAGTTTGTACGACAAGAATTGACTTTGTTATTGTTTTTGAACAGAACCATGTCAGTTGTCGAGCCGACATATTGTAGAGCCGATGTGTAACACTAATACCAATAGCAATGTCAATGCCAATGCTAAATGCTAATGCTAATGTTAAGACTAACACTAACACTAACACAAATACTAATACTAATACTAATAATAATACTAATATTAATACTTAAACTTATACTAATCATTATACTAATACTAATAATAATAATATATAATTATACTAATACTGATAATTATACTAATACTAATACTAATACTAACACTAATAATTATACTAATACTAATACTAATAATTGTACTAATACTAATACCAAGGCTTATGCTATTGCTAATACTACCACGACTAATATAATAATGATAATAATAGAAAAATAAAGATAGAGGAAAAAAAAGAATGAGGACCTCAGGAAGGTGATTGCAAGAGTGTGGAGATTGAAAGAAAGTTAAAGTTGTGCCTGTTGTGACCTTAGCACTTTGAAGTGCATGTAAAAATAATCGATCTAATATCGATCTTAAGAAAAGTACTTGAAAATTGATGCGCTCCCCTAGTGGTAAATGAGGAGCGTAGTAATTTTTCAACATTCGCTACTAAAATATCCTGAGCTTGAGAATTTAAAAATAAACAACGCAAACTGTATTTTACTACAGAAGCACTACAATCAGCACTTAAGTGATGTTATCATCGGACTAGCACGAGTTCTCTAGTGGGAGAAACATTAGATGCCTTACGCAGACACTACAGTAACTTTCGGAAAAGCAGAGCTTAAAAATCGTTTTCCTAGTCGTACCGGAGGAGAAATGAATGGTGTAAAGATTCACAGATAAAAAGGGTAGAGCTACCTTGTGTAGTAGAACAAAGAGTACCACAGTAAAGTACTGTTGAGTAGCTTTTCAACGAATGGTCGCGTTGCATGGTTTGATCCACAGATGAAAAAGGTAGAACCACACTGTATTAGTATAGTAAAACAAACAGCACCACAGTATAGTACTGTTCAGTAGCTTTACAACGAATGGTCACACTGCATGGTTTGATACACAGATGAAAAAGTTAGAACCACACTGTGTAGTAAAACAAAGAGTACGACAGTACAGTACTGTTCGATGTTCAGTAGCTTTCCAAAGAATAGTCGCACTGCATGGCTGGATAAACAGATGAAAAAGTTAGAACCACACTGTACAGTAAAACTAGCAGTACCATAGTACAGTACTGTTCAGTAGCTTTACAACGAATGGTCACACTGCATGGTTTGATCCACAGATGAAAAAGTTAGAGCCACGCTGTACAGTAAAACAAGCAGTACCACAGTGCACTACTGTTCACTGAGTAGCTTTACAACGAATGGTCACACTGGATGCTTTGATCCACAGATGAAAAAAGTGAGAATCACACTATATAACATAAAACAAACAGTACCACAGTATAGTACTGTTCGTAGCTTTCCAAAGAATAGTCACCCTGCATGGTTTGATCCACAGATGAAAAAGATAGAACCACACTGTATAGTAAAACAAACAGTACCACACTACAGCACTGTTTAGTAGCTTTACAAAGAATGGTCACACTGCATGGTTTGATCCACAGATGAAAAAAGTGAGAACCACACTGTATAACATAAGACAAACAGTACCACAGTATAGAACTGTTCGTAGCTTTCCAAAGAATAGTCACACTGCATGGTTTGATACACAGATGGATGATAAAGTTAGAACCACACTGTATAGTAAAACAAACAGTACCACAGTATAGTACTGTTCGTAGCTTTCCAAAGAATGGTCACACTGCATGGCTCGATCCACAGATGAAAAAGATAGAACCACACTGTATAGTAAAACAAACAGTACCACAGTACAGCACTGTTCAGTAGCTTTACAAAGAATGGTCCCACTGCATGGTTTGATCCACAGATGAAAAAAGTGAGAACCACACTGTATAACATAAAACAAACAGTACCACAGTATAGTACTGTTCGTAGCTTTCCAAAGAATAGTCACACTGCATGGTTTGATCGTAGTTACTAAAACGAGGAACCACCCAAAACGACCCAAAATGACCCAAAACGACCCACAACCATCCACACCGATCCACAACGAACCTAAAACGATCCACAACGACCCACAACGAACCAAAATATTCCAAAACGACCAAAAACGCCTTTGATAGTTTTTTTATAAATTAAACACTGACTTGTTGACTAAACTCGTCCCCAGGGCTCCCCTATGTTAAGATATCGATTTCGAAACATTTTGTGACAAGTTTGCCATGAATGAGCGAAAGTGAATCGATATTAAGTCGAAACATCATCGGATCTTCCTTGTCAATCTTCGGAAATTTTCGAAAAAAGTCGGAAAATCTTCGGAGACATTCGTACGACCTTCGGACAACATTTTTACAGAGCGGTCATATGAAAACGCAAACATAAAGTATCCATACTTGAGATATGTTCTTGGTCTTCCTGCAAGTCTGCCATCATCGACTACGCATGCATGCGTGGCAATGATTGGATCTGTATTTTCTCCCAAATTGTAATTGTAATGGAGTTTCGTGGCTCTTCCCTTTGCCTCAGGAAGTCGTAAAGTGTGAAGTCTCCTCGGGGGTCAAGGAGAAGGAGCAAACAGCAGATCACATAAAAAAACAAATCGCTGTCTTTGCGGACTCATTTTAAGACAAGGCATTTTCATAATTGGAGATACACCCCTCCTCATGCCGACCACCACCCCCCTCCTCCTTCAAAGCTCACGAAAAAACAATAAGTATAGGCATTCGCTCGACCTCAACAAAATTCCTCCTCGGTTCGTCTTCAGAATACCCCAGGTAAACATCCGAAACCTTCCAAAGTGTTAGGGCTAACATTGGAAAGTCTTAGGAAAACTTCCGTTCAACTCCAAAAATCTTCGAATCGACATCGGAAATTTTCCTTAGTGTTCGGATCAACTTCGAAATTCGTCGGAAGACTTTTTTTGTTTTCCAGTTATTTTATTTTGTCGGGGAGCCCTGGAGATGAGTTTAGTCAACCAAGACAATCTAAGTCAGTGTTTAAAGACTATCAAAGGCGTTCTTGGTCGTTTTGGAATATTTTGGTTCGTTGTGGGTCGTTGTGGATCGTTTTGGGTTCGTTGTGGGTCGTTTTGGGTTCGTTGTGGGTCGTTTTGGATGGTTGTGGGTCGTTTTGGGTCATTTTGGGTCGTTTTGGGTGGTTCCTCGTTTTAGTATCTACGAACAGTACGATAGTACAGTACTGTTCGATGTTCAGTAACTTTCCAAAGAATAGTCGCATTGCATGGTTTGATAAACAGATCAAAAAGTTAGAACCACACTGTACAGTAAAACAAGCAGTACCACAGTACAGTACTGTTCAGTAGCTTTACAACGAATGGTCACACTGCATGGTTTGATCCACAGATGAAAAAGTTAGAGCCACGCTGTACAGTAAAACAAGCAGTACCACAGTGCACTACTGTTCAGTAGCTTTACAACGAATGGTCACACTGGATGCTTTGATCCACAGATGAAAAAAGTGAGAATCACACTGTATAACATAAAACAAACAGTACCACAGCATAGTACTGTTCGTAGCTTTCAAAAGAATAGTCACACTGCATGGTTTGATACACAGACGAATGAAAAAGTTAGAACCACACTGTACAGTAAAACAAACAGTACCACAGTGCAGCACTGGTCAGTAGCTTTACAAAGAATGGTCCCACTGCATGGTTTGATCCACAGATGAAAAAAGTGAGAACCACACTGTATAACATAAATCAAACAGTACCACAGTTTAGTACTGTTCGTAGCTTTCCAAAGAATAGTCACACTGCATGGTTTGATACACAGATCGATGAAAAAGTTAGAACCACACTCTTTGACAGTAAAACAAACAATACCACAGTACAGTACTGTTCAGTAGCTTTCTCAGTAAATCTAGATTCGCTACTTGGTTTGATCCACGGATAGAGAAGTTAGAAGCCACAGTGTAGTCGGTACTGTTAAGAAGAGTCACTAAGGAGCGTCACTTTCCATGGTTTGATTCACAGGAGAAAAAGTTCGAACTAAAATGTATGGTAAAACAACACGTAATACTCTTCAGTAGCGCTAGCTTTCCTAACTGCAGGGTTTGATCACGGATGAAAAAGACAGGACTATTCCGTGTAGTTAAAAAAAAAAACAGATTTCCCCACAGGCATGGTTACCTTCCACAAAGGAAAAAGCAATGCTTACACTGTAGTTAGCTTCTTTGCTGTCAAGGAGTTTGAACATGAAAGAAGATGATTACTCACCGCAAGGAACGAAGAAAAGACCAGCGACCAAAATCCAGAATGTTTTCATGGCTTGGAAGAGAACTGTGTGTTAACAAAGTCTTCAGTTTAAATGCTCTGCACAGTATGGCAATTTCCAAAGTGATTAGAATTCATAGATGCTTGGCTCGAGCCGCACCCCGTGATCTTTTCAAAGCACAGTCACGCACTTTAAACCATTATGCAAATCTAAATAACTAAAGTTCTTTGTGCTCCCACAAAGTTCTTTATTGAACAAAACGCTCACAGAGTTTGCAAAATCGAACAGATTTGAACTTAAATGAAGGTTTTGAGACTGACAGAGACTTTGAAGATCTGAAATAATCTTAGCTCCAGCCATATCGTGGAATTTATTCAACAATGCATCGCGCTAAGGGTTAATTAGCTAGTTAATTAACTAGTGGACTAATGCAAATGCCGCAATCTGATTGGCTACGCTGCTACAGAAATATTAGTAACGGTCCTCGAGTAGCGAAATTCGTGGCTCTTTCTTTTGTTTTATTCCCAAATAAATCTTTCTTCAACTTGCATTTGCTAAGTTTATCATTGCTTTTTCTGTCCGACTAGTTGGGTGATACTAAAACAATTAGACCCTTCGCCCTCAAGGGCTACGGGTCTATTAATTAGCTGCGTAAACTATAAGTTGAGTAAGACATATAAAAGTGTTAGATTCTGACTGGAAGCAGTAGTTTGAATGGTTAAGACATCACTGACACCAACTTTCTCACGTTAATTTGTCAACCAAAAATTTATTAGCTGTTAAAATTGAGTCGTGTTTTTCTCAATTCAAGCTCAAGCTCATTTGCATACCAAAAGCAATATTTGTAGTCATATATCTCTTCGATGGCTCAATAAGCGGAACCAAAGATTTTAGTGAATTTTATAAATTCATGGTTTTGTTTTCATGATATGTGTAGTAGTTCCAAATTAACGATGAGCATTGCAGTTATGTGATGAAGTTTTGAACCTAGGCAGTCATGGGTGAATCATTAATTATAAGTCCTCGGGGATGGACATTGATCTAGAGCTCTGATTCCTTTCAGTTTATGCGACCCGGCACTCAGTAGTGCCGCGTTCAAGGAGTCAGTCATTTGACCAATCACCGAGTCAAGACAAAAGCTAGGTCGTGGGAAAAGATTCATTTTGTTGAAAGGAGACTCAAATAAAGCTCAAAAGTAAGTAAACAAAAGATGATGTTATTGATCACTGAAGCATGTGGTCAATATTCAGTCATCTTGACCGAAGAAGCTTGGTCAATAAAGAATTTATTCTATCGCCTATTTTGTTTTGCGGGACAAAGCAAGTAACCCCAAGAGAGCAAGATAGGCGCCTAGGGTCGCGAATCAGAACTCAGGATTCTTTCCCGCTCGTGGATCCAGACATGTAACAAAGAAAAGTCCTCTAGAAGGACATGTGGTTATAGCAGGTATTGGTATAAACTCATTAAGAAAAAAAAAAAGTCATGTAAGAGGAGGTATATTTTCTTTATTTGAAAATGATGGATTTAAGAAATTTGATAATCGCAATCGTTTTACTCGGTTTATTTTTATTTTTCGGATCTCAGTACTCAAAATTTAAAACTCCTCACATCAGAACATCAATTAACCTATACACGACGATTTCCGTGCATCAGGGCAACACAGAAAGCCGTAAAAACCTAGAACAGAAGTTTATCTTCCAACTCGGTTCTCTTAATCTCCTCGGTATCAACGAACGTTTCTCATTCAATTAAGGGGGCATTACGGTTGGATTTTGGGGAAAAATGGAAAATTTGTCATTTTTTTTTCTTTGGCTGTAACAGTTCTTGAAACTATCTACTTTTAGAAGAGATATGCATTTAATTGAAAATTATTTTTGCTCGGCCTAAAAAAACGAAGCTTCCGAAAGGTAGGATTTGTTTGTTTTTCGGTTGCCATGGCAACGACATACAAATCAATCTCCAAAAGCCGTTTAATTTTCTTAAAATTGTTTGAATTGACGTTTCTCAATTGCCTAAGCCTCTGTAGTCCATTCCAACGTCCAAACTTTAAATAAAAGCCAGGATACAAAGCAGGCAACCGTACACTTTGTTTTGAGCGTCAATGGTCAGCATAAAGCATAGGAAAACCTAAGAATTCCCTCAAGTGGCAGGTCATTTCAATGAGTTAAGGCCTGGTTCAGACGCCGCTCCACTCATGTGCCGAACCTAATTGAGTTTGGTTCGACTTTGGAGCGACATTGGCGCGACATCTGATTCAGACGGCGCACCATGTGTCGAACCTAATCTTTATTTCATGTAGGGAGAACGAAAAAGACCTGGGTCCGATATCATATCTTCGCGCCATAATTCAACTTTCAAAGATGGTGGCTGTGAAGGAGAGGATAGCTCTGATTAGAGATATTTCTCGGGGAAACGAACGCAGGAGGATGTTTTCCGAAAGTGCGCAAATGCCCATTGCATTAAGAAGACGACGGATAGCTCTTCTTTTGTCCTTGGCAGGGATATTGTTGCTTTCGCGTAAGCAGAATTTAGCCACGGAGATGGTTCATGTACGATCTTGCTGGCGGTCTGCTCAGGAGCAACGGCTGGTGGGAGATGGTTTGGACAACATATACCGATGAACGATTCAAGATAACTTTCAGAATTTCGAAGAATACATTCAGTTTCATTCTGAACCGGATTCGAAACGACTTGGAACGCCAGACAGTAAACGAAGACCCCATATCACCCGAATGTCGGCTAGGCATTTGCCTTTATAGGCTCGGAAGAGGTGATTATTACTACACCATAGCGGAAATGGCTGGATTGGGTGTTTCAACTGTACATTAGATTGTAACTCAGGTATGTCAATCGACCGTTGAAAACCTTTGGGAGGACTGTGTCAAGAAGCATATGCCATGCACTGAGGAGGACTTTAAGGATAAGATGAAGGAAATGAACGAAAGAACATAAATGTAAACCAAGGAAAATAAAATTTAAACCAAGGAAAAAATTGAACCACAACATGGCCACTATTATTGACCTTCCACAGAGGGATAAATATAAACATTAACACAAGCAATTTGCAGTTTCAAATTATTCAATTATACCCTTCTGTTGATCAAATTTAATCACCTAACTTAAACTTACGCTTACTTTAAAGCAACAAAGGAAACCTTGAATGCTGGAATTCCTTCGGCGATGATTTTGTTGTGTTGGAAAAGAGAATCAATCACGCATGAGATAAACTGCAAACATAACTACATCGGGTGTTTACATTTCTGGTTTGTGACAGCTTCTTGCTCATTATCACTTTTATTAGCGAAAGAAGATTACCCTTCCTTTTCACTGTGGTCTTCATCTGTCGCATCTTCCTTTTCTTCAGCTTCTTCATAACTGTGCTTACTTACGATCAGCGACTCGGTTACGGGCCTTACAGTTTCGCACTCAAAACAGTAGCCGACACTCTTCCCACCTATCCAATATGCTTTCATCCATCTCTGGCTCGCTACATAAGTTGCAAATGGCTACTTTGCAGCGAATGCAGCGATATTTGGTCCATCTTCTGCACTGTTTACAGCTCTATCCGTCTCTTGCCGCCATTTTCCCTTCCTCGTAAGACTTACGCGCATGCGTAACAAGTTCTCGGAAGGACTTATGGGAAGATTTATAAATTATCATAATGTATGCATTTGATTCGGCACATGAGAAGAACGCCGTATGAATCACCTGCCGCTCCAATGTCGAATAATGCGACAGACCCTGTCGAACTTAACGTTTTTGCCGCACCAAATTAAAACTGCCGTACCAAACTGATTCAGACGCCGCTCTTTTGCCGCACTTAATACCTCAGTTAGGTTCGGCACATGAGTGGAGCGGCGTCTGAACTGGGCCTAAGTACCTTTTCTTTGTTGTTTTAGACAGAAGTAAAGTTTTACTTGAGTTTTCCCAAAAACCATGTTTTTCGTAGTAATTTTGGCGCCCCCTTTAAATTTCTTGTAGAGTATTTAAGAGCGGCCGTCTGTAAATATCGAGAAGTCGCCGTCAAAACTGAAATTTCCAATTCCTTCATATTTGGTCAGAAAAACCCCTTTAGTAAAACATTTATGAAAATTAGAATCAAAGTTTCTAAAGAGTTTCCTTTTTGGAGAAACGGGGCAAAAAGTGAAATGCCGTGTCAACGTCACAGCCGCCATCAAAAATTCGTGCGAATTAGCACTTTTTCAAATCACTTGGAAATGAAAACGGGTCAACTCAACGCGATAATCTTTTGCAGGTGAGTGAGGTATCACCAGATCAACCCGAAAATGTAAAACTATTTGAAAACACTAATTTTTCACACATCGGGTTTAAAGTGCCGAGATTCCTAGTCTTAGCGCATAGGAAAACGCTGAAAATTAAGGAAAATTTAAAAGTAAAAATCGCATACTGGTACATCGAAATTCATAACAAAATTTACATCAGAGGAAAGCTCTATTGCTGTTCTTTAACATATAAAAAATCTGGCTTGGGCAATTCAAAGGCCACCGCTTGAGAGAGGCAAACGCATTGTGAATTTTCATGTGTTTACATAAAAGGAATTCCAACTGTCACGCAAGCACAAGAAAGCACATTTTTAGATACGTTTTATAAAATCTTAGTTGTGGATGTAGAAAACCCTTTCTCAAATGCAAAATTTAAGGCTTAATGAATCTCTTATATATCTTTATTCATTGTAGCTGAAAATTCCAGGTAAAGCAAGTACTAAATTCGTAACCGGAACAATTGAAAGGTCAAAATCCATGTCAAACGTAAACAAACACGAAAGTAACACTGAATACAACTCAATCGAAATTTTCCTGAAGGTGCGTTGCTTTAACATAATTCGGATTTGGATTTGTGATCCGAGATAACACGGATCAAAGGAACCGATTTATCCAATCTGGGCAAGGAATCATTGATGAGCCACGATCCGTTTGATCTCGGATCAACGCCGTCGCGATGTTATGTTTCTCGTTGGCGGTACCATAAAAGGCACTGTGCTGTTCCGCCCGGAATGGCTTTACACAAGTCTAAGACAGTAAAGGGCGATAAAAGTATCGACTTTCCTCAGTCAGCACTGATATCTCAGACATCTGGCACTCTTGTTTCCATTGGAAGTCGCAAGTACAAAATACAGCGTTTTTTTTCAGGGGTGGTGGGGGGGGTGTATCTTCTGGCTGCGAAACAGGTGCTAGTTTTGGCCTGGGGACGGAAAGCGAGAAAAAGAGAGGGGCCCGAGAGATTTCTTTCGCTTCTCCTTCTACGGACTTTCTAGCGCCCATTTTCAAGCCCGCTTACGAGGGCGGGAGAGAGAAAAGCGCTACTTTCACACGTCCCGAGACCGTGTATTACAAAACGAAAGAATTCGTATTTTGAGTTTCGTGTAGGCAATTAGAGTGTTGAAGTGCAGAAAATACTAGCCCGCAAAGAAGGTAATGTTAGGTAGCAGCAAGCCAATGATTAAACCAAGGACATATATTAGAAATTAAAGGCTCTGTACAGGGTTGCCTCTGTATACTGATAGCAATCCAGTGTACCGACAGATAATTCTCTCTAAGTTGGACGCTCCTTCGCTTCCTTCTATCTATTCGCGCAAGACAGGTGCCACTAAAAGTTGCAATTTCAAAACCTATAGCGAAAAGGAAGCTGTCTTATGATATGAGTAAATCCCTATGCGCTAGTTCAATTAACTTGAATGCTTTAAAAAACCACCAGTGAATTTGATTTTGCTCCGTTCACGATACGAAATGCCTGTTCACGTTTATTAGGTACTCATACCTGAATGATTGTGATAAATTATTGTTTATTTTTGAATGGAAACTAACTGGAAGCCTTTTTTCTAGCAATCTGCAGACGATGAAGGTAGCACATTTCGCAAATTTTGAACGAGAACAGGCGCGGATCTAGAATAAATGGTGACCGATTTCCTAAATGAGCGCCGAAGGCGCAAGTTTCTAGGAGGGTCCGGGGCATGCTCACCCGGTGAAATTTTTTGGATTTAACTCCCTTAAGTCCCGTTTCCTTGGTCTCTGAGTCATTCAGACAGGATATTGTCCAGTTCCATTCTCCTCAGATTTCAACTTGGAAAGTTGTTCTTTTTATTAAAAATATATTATTCATTATGGAAAATCTGACCGATTCCCGTGAAACGTTGGCCCGCGCCTGGAGATGGAAAAGCAGACCCGATGGATTTCACGGATATTGTCTTAACCACGACGTGAGGGCCGGAGGAATCAAACCAAAGAGAAGATCGAAAGACCATTTCCTTGGAAAAGATATGTGATATTAGTCATGTTTACTTTGATATTCATGACTGATGCAAGTGACAGTGATAAGAGAAAAAGATGCACCCACCTTTCTTGGCTAAAAAGAAAACCTTTTTGACATTAATCTTGAGTGGGAAGCGGTATCCGATCCCCTCTTTCTCTAAATGTCCGAAAGTAAGTACATGACAGTTATTAATGATACTGGATACAAAACTCGGTGTATTCTGGTCTGATTGTTTTGTTTCCCTCCTTTTTCCACAGGGAAAGCGATAGCAGTAGCACCTCAGATGATACTGCTGAAAAGTTTCCGCAATATCTAACGTTTGATAGTCACGATATCACTTGTAAACATGGCTAGTTCAGAAACCACTTGCACAGCCTCTTCTGTTAGTAAAACGGATGACGCAGACCAGAAAAAGTCAAAATTGAACGACTTTCTAATATCCTATAGCGTTAAGCCGCTAGGAAACAAGAGTTGGGTAGAATGAAAATTGGTTCATCCCATAGTCTGTGCTCAAAACAATTTGGGTGAGTTGGTCAAAGCAAACTCTCTATCAAAGTTGAAATAGGGAGACCTGCAATTCTGACAGAGCTTGGGCTACTTGTTCCTGTTCCACCAGTACGGAGAAAAGCAGCGTATGTTAACATCTTGCAAGAATTGGTTCAGGAATGTACCTGTATGAATTTAGAGTCGCGCCAGTAACTTTGAGCGGTAGGAAATGACTGTTAAAGAATTTGTTATTTCAGCTAAAAGTTTTGTTTCCTCTTCTTACGATACTTACCTTTCATACCAATCCCCACCCCCTCCCCCCCCCCCCCCCACCCCATTCTTCCTACGGACGTTACTCTCTGCTTCCAAAAAGAAAAAAGAGTTGTTGACTAAAAGGAATCCGAATGTAAAAGGCCTCAAATAGAGCCTAAAAAGAGTGTGTCGGAAGGAGCAGCCGTGAGGCTTTTCAATATCATTGCATGTGGACAATTGTACGTGCACAAAATATCTTTTTTATTATTTTTTTTTGGCCGCGAATTTTTCATGCAACTGTGCTGTTAAAATACGCTTCTATGAGTTATCATCGGAGCCAAATTAGGGTCCATCGGTGTACGTACCTTTTTTTTGTGACTAATTGTATGGATGACTGTTTGATCAGTGTCCGTATTTTAAAACTTATTTGAAGTGTGATATTTCCATCACTTCCCTAACACAACATTTTAACGAGGAATTGCAAAAAAACAAAACACTAAAATAGCATCTTTTCGATAAAATGTTTCTAGATGTAATCTGCAAATGAGAAAAAAATTCAATTGCCCTTGTTTTTACTTTCGTGTTGTTTACATTTGACATGGACTTGACCTTTTCAATTGTTCAGGTTACTAATTTTCTGTCACGTTATCCGAAGTTTACAGCTAAAATAGATAAAAATGCATTGAAGATTCATTTTAGCCTTACATATTGTATCTGAGAAAAGATTTTCAACATTCACAGCTAAGATTTTATAAAATGTGTTTTCTTATGCTTGCGTGACAGTTACAATTCCTTTTACGTAACACATGAAAATTCACAATGCGTTTACCTCTCTCAAGCAGTGGCCTTCGAATTGCCCAAGCCAGATTTTTTATATGTTAAAGAACAGCAATAGAGCTTTCCTCTGATGTAAATTTTGTTATGAATTTCGATGTACCAGTATGCGATTTTTACTTTTAAATTTTCCTTAATTTTCAGCGTTTTCCTATGCGCTAAGACTAGGAATCTCGGCACTTTAAACCCGATGAGTGAAAAATTAGTATTTTCAAGTAGATTTAAATTTTCGGGTTGATCTGGTGATACCTCACTCACCTGCAAAAGATTATCGCGTTGAGTTGACCCGTCTTCATTTCCAAGTGATTTGAAAAAGTGCTAATTCGCACGAATATTTGATGGCGGCTGTGACGTTGACACGGCATTTCACTTTTTGCCCAGTTTCTCCAAAAAGGAAACTCTTTGGAAACTTTGATTCTAATTTTCATAAATGTTTTACCAAAGGGGTTTTTCTGACCAAATATGAAGGAATTGGAAATTTCAGTTTTGACGGCGACTTCTCGATATTTACAGACGGCCGCTCTTAAGCAATTGCCACCAAATTTGGCACAAACACTGTCCTTGTAGTCGCCTACAACGTAATTGAGCAAATTTTAATTTGCTCAAAAAACACTGGTTTTATGAGTTTTTTAGTTAAATTGAAATGTAAATGGTTGCCAAAGTAACGAAAATAATCAAAAGTCGATAATTCTCAATTAAGTTGCATTTCACCGAGCAAGGATTTACTGTAGCAAATATCATGTGTTTTTTGTTAAAAGACAGTTCTCAAATTGAGGGGCAGGAATATAGCTCGAAAATCGGTAGTCTTTAAGAAATGGTTAATAATTAACAAAGAGTTAATAACTGACAGACGTAGACTGTGTTATGTGGTTAGCAATGGTCTTGCCCTTAATTCTGGTAAGTTTGAGTGTAATTGAATGAATCCTTGGTGACATATGCCTTTTTGAATAAGCTGTCAAAATTTTACCCAAAACCAACCGTAATGCCCCCTTAATCATTCATCTAATTTATTCACTTCCGTTCACACACTGCTATGGTTCCACCAATAGCATGGCTTCAAACTTCTCTATATAAGTTGTACGTAACCCACAATCCTCTCATTCGCTCCGACGAAGGGCTAACGCTCGAAACGTCAGCACCTCCGATTTTACGGTGGTATAACTTACTTAATCAACTCGTTTGATTTATCCAGTTTCCTATATATAACGATCGAGTTACAATTCACGTGATCAGGAAAACTCATCTGATTGGTCAGTGTACAAAAAAGACGGCTAGAATAATAAAGCTTTATCTAAATGACAAAAACACAGTCCTAGGGCGGCAGAGAAAGTCATTAACAATGGTTGCTAACAATATTGAATAACTGTACTGTGAGGGGGGAGGACAAAGTGAAAAAGCTTCTTCTTCCTGAACAAATTCCCCTCCCGACTGCCTAGACCAGTAGACTTACGTTTCTCAAACAACTAGTTAAAGGAAAAGTGCACATTGCAACCCTGAGGTGAACAATCAGACATAGTTTTGCAATAGAGACAGCTAGTCGGGTTGAAGCCCGGGGGGGGGGGGGTACTTTAGGAATTTCTGGGTGGGGATGTGCCGCTGGAACCCTGAAACCCTTAGCCTATACCAGAGCTAGTTCAGCTGAATTTTGCTACCCTATACTAGAGTAAACCTCCCAAATCACTCCTATTCTAGAGTAGCTGTATTCCACTAGCACAGTCTAGCCAAAACAAAACCTTATACCACAATCGTTTCTCTCTCCAAAAATGATTTTATTTATACTAGTTCTGTTTTTTTTTTTATTCTGAACCAACTGGTCAGTTTCGTGAAAAATGATACCCTATTCTAGACCCAAACGCTCTGATTTATATACCCTATGCTAGAATAAACTGCTTGAAAACCATACCCTTCACAGCGGCACATACCTATATAGCCCATATATGGCAGTACCCCCCCGGGGGTTGAAGCTGTTTATGCGAGTGCGGAGAAAATATCAGCACAACTTGTAACTGTCGCAATACTGATGTTAATACTGTTTGTTGTTTTCAAGCTTGCATGAACTTTGACGAGTTGAAGAATATTTGATATAAGAAATAAATAAACAGTCAATAGTCAAACATGTCAAACGCAGCCGATTGTTACCGAAGATGGCGCGAGATCTGGCGAACTGAATTCGTGAAACACGCCGTTGTTCAGGTATGTCCGGAAATGGAAATCGTGAAAATTAAATCTACCACAGGAGACCATCATCAGGATTTTGTGAAGGGCCCTTATGGAGGAATATGTAACACTGTGGCCTTTTTGTTTGAGTATGGTAAATCTCATAGCTTTTAACTGAACTCCCAAACGTCCACCAGTGTTTCTATAACTCGATAGAAACACGGAAAATGTTTTCCATTTCTTAAATATTAATGGTACATATCGATCACTAAGACCTTAAAGTACAAGAAAACTTTACTTAAAGATTAAAATTTTTACGAGCACATTTTATTTGTTTTCGTCTTTATTGCCTACGTAAGACTGGCCATTTTAAGTGCTTCCGTTTGCAGGTAAAAACAATGAACACACTTCCCATTATCCAACAGCTAATTATAATTTTAAACTGAAGAGACTGCTCAAACAAAACGACACAACGCATGAGCAGGCTGTCAAAGTGCACAGTGGTATTGTGCAATTACATGGCATACAGCATGTACTTCAACAGAATGCAAACTGTGAGGAGCACGAGGGATGTCGTGACTTTGTTACCATAGGAAGTGTCACCGTTACACAGATCCCAATCGCAGCATTTATACATACAGTCGTTAAAGCTGCTGGAATTGAACAAGTCACAAACTGAAACAAGAATAGAAACAGAGTTGGTAAAGTTTAACATACCCTTACAACATTTTGACGTTGTCATTCTCAAGCCACATCCCACAACCCTACCAGTTTTCATCACCTTGGTAAAGTATGAACTGAATTTTATTTTATTTCAATATCAGAGGGGCAATAACGTTTTCGTCTGTGATTAAAAATTAAATTTTGACTTCTGTTTGAAAAGCTACTGTGCCACTGTTTGTTTTTATTACTATACAATATGGTTCAGTAACTCTTTCCTCTGTGGATCAAACCATGAAGTGTGATCATTCTTTGGAAAGCTACTGAACATGCAGTACTGTACTGTGGTACTGTTTGTTTTACTATATAGTATGGTTCTAACGTTTTCATCTGTGGATCAAACTATGCAGTGTGACAATTTTTGGAAAGCTACTGCACAGTACTGTACTCAGGGTGGTACTATTTGTTTTACTATAAAGTGTGGTGCTAACTTTTTCATCTGTGGATCAAACAGTGGCCTCTATCCACAATTACTATATATCAAATGAGCAACTTTGGCATTTTGAATGACCTGATTGGCTATTATCTCTCAGGATATTCACTAGTGATGGGACAGTTGAATAGTGCTAAAAATTTAGGGAAAGCCCTGTGCAAGTGAGGTTTAGCTAAATAACCAAAAAAAAAAAAAATGGCCAGCTTCAATTCGCGCTGGAGAGCTTTTTCCGAGAGATGTCGCTGTGGTTGCTTCGTTGGTACTTACTAAACTGACAATTATTCTCTTCAATCTCGGTGAATATCGCCTGAAGAAATACCCTCCTTGCTCTTTGCTAAGCAATCTTTGCTCCCTCTTTTTAATCATACCATTATATTCATATTGTGAGGATAGTTTCTAAAGAAACTGGTGCTGCGTCGGTGGGAAATTGAAACACAAGAAATTGACATAAACAAACGAATATGATAAAGTTATACCACCGTAAGGTAAAAAGGAGGTGCTGACGTTTCGAGCGTTAGCGCCCTTCGTCGGAGCGAAGGGCTAACGCTCGAAACGTCAGCACTTCCCTTTTACCTTACGGTGGTATAACTTACTTAATCAATTCGTTTGATTATCCTAATTTCTCATTATACTTAAGAGTCATCCTAACCTTTATACCCGGCACTGTACAATGGTGACTTGTTGAGGATCCCATTAATATTCAGCAATACAAACACCACAAAAAGCCACAAAAGTTGCTAGAAAAACTACTGTTGTTTTCTCTTTTTTTGTAACAACCAGGAGCCCATTTAAACCCGGAGCTTGCAACTCCCATACTAGGTCTGTGAAACGGCGTTTTCACAAGTAAGGTTATTTTTAGATCGTCTCTCCCGCGAATTGGTTTGGGAGAGCCAATCACAAGCTAGTGCGTGATTGATATGTAGCTTGATAACCGCCTGTAGCGACAACGAACATAGCCGACATACACGAGTCTTCATCGGAGTGTTCGGACAGCATTTCTGACGGTAGTCAAGGTATTTTACACAGAGAGTAGTAGCTCCGATGAGATAACTGAGACAGCGGAAACAACTCTTTTTCGCGGGAGTGGCCGCTTTAAAAATAACCTTACTTGTGAAAACGCCGTTGCATAAACCTATAGCAGTTGCACGCTCCGGGTAATGGGCTCCTGTAACAACACATTCACCTCGAATTCAGGTAATTTTACTATACAGTATAGTTCTAACGTTTTCATCTGTGGATCAAACAGTGGCCTCTATCCACAATTAATATATATCAAATGAGCAACTTTGGCATTTTGAATGACCTGATTGGCTCACTATCTCAGGATATTCACTAGTGCCGGGACAGGTGAAAAGTGCTGAAGATTTAGGGAAAGCCCTGTGCAAGTGAGGTTTAGCTAAATAACCAAAAAAAAAAAAATGGCCAGATTCAATTTGCGCTGGGGAGCTTTTTCCAAGAGATGTCGCTATGGTTGCTTCGTTGGTACTTACTAAAACAATTATTCTCTTCAATCTCGCGATCGGTGAATATCGGCTGAAGAAACCTACCCTCCTTGCTCTTTGCGACTCGTAAATATTCTACCTACACTATGTTTCATTCACATTCCCTACTTCATAATCCACTATTATTATTATTATAGTTGTTCACTTTGCCCTATTAAATTAACAAGAAGTTGACATCATTGCTAAGCAATGTTTGCTCCCTCTTTTTAATCATACCATTATACTCATATTGTGAGGATAGTTAATAAAGAAACATAAGAAATTGAAACACAAGAAATTGGGATAAACAAACGAATTGATAAAGTTATACCACCGTAAGGTAAAAGGGAGGTGCTGACGCTTCGAGCGTTAGCCCGTTCGTCATTCGCTCCGACGAAGGCCTAACGCGCGAAACGTCAGCACCTCCCTTGTACCTTACGGTGGTATAACTTACTTAATCAATTCGTTTGATTATCCCAATTTCTCATTATACTTAAGAGTCACTTTCCCTGTTGTACACTCATCCTCCCCTTTATACCCACTGTACAATGGTGACTGGGGAACCCATTAATTAAGTTGAAGATCCCATTCACCAATACAATAGAACACCACAAAAAGCCACAAAAGTTGCTAAAAAAAACTACTGTTATTTTCTCTTTTTTTGTAACAACACATTCACCTCAAATTCAGGTAGTAACTGTTTAACAGCCCATAACAGTAAAGTTAATATACTTACGGTCTATCACACTACCATCGCAGATGAAACTGCTTGAGCAGTTTTTCAGAATTAAGTTCTGCTTGGTGATTGAGATTTCGATGGTTGCATTGAGGGTCGAGCAGCGGTCGAACCCAAACCCGCACTCGATCTCTTGTGGGTCATCATCGCAAGTTGCTTGACTCACTGCCGGGTTGTTGGTACACACGACACATTTTATGGAATAAGCTGAGAAATAAGAGTATAAAGAATCTATTATATCTCATTGGTGTTCTTGCCGAGATTGTCCTTTGGCAACAAGACCACTTTTTAATTTAAATAGCTTTTCCAGGGATTCGTGCATGATACAGAAGCTTAGATTTTTAAGTGTACAATAATACTAATACCAACACCAAGACCAATACCAACACCAACATCAATAACAACACTAACACACTTATACTAATACTAATGCTACTACTAGTACTAATACTCATACTCAGACTAATACTTCTAATAATGATGCAAATGAATATATGAAAGACCATATATTTGAACTGCGGAGTAATATGTAATGATATTAATCGATCATCGCAGTTATGTACACAACTTAAACAGCTGTGGAATTAAAGTCTGAAAAAAATGATGATCAATTAATGTCATTACATATCACTCCGCAATTCAAATATATGGTCTTTCATATATTCATTTGCATCATTCTTCTCCATCTACGGGTATATTATGAACTCACAACATGACCAGCTCCCAGTTGGCTTCATAGCTCAGTTGGTAGAGCACTGCACCGGTATCGCAGAGGTCATGGGTTCGAATCCCGTTCAGGCCTGAGTTTTTTTTTTAGGCTTTAATTTCACAGCTGCTTAAGTTGACTACTAAAAATACTTGAACACCAGCACCGTACCAAAACCAATAAGAATAGGAATTCTAACACTAATACCAATAGCAATGTCAATGCCAATGCTAAATGCTAATGCTAATGTTAAGACTAACACTAACACTAACACAAATACTAATACTAATACTAATAATAATACTAATATTAATACTTAAACTAATACTAATCATTATACTAATACTAATAATAATAATATATAATTATACTAATACTGATAATTATACTAATTCCTCGCGAAGCGAGGCCGAAGGCCGAGCGTAGCGAGGTTACTAATCGTGTCGGTTCCGGTTCAGACCACGTAGCTCGCAAGCCCGAGTAAATCGAGCCGAGAGTTTTTATATATGTATATATATTTAGCAATTATTCCACGAAATCGAGTCGTATATGAGCTAATAGCCAACGAGGCGCGTAGCGCCGAGTTGGCTATAGCTCATATACGACGAGATTGAGTGGAATAATTGTTTTATTATATCTCTAAACCCTCGCTTATGAGACACTGGAATTAGTTTGTACGACAAGAATTGACTTTGTTATTGTTTTTGAACAGAACCATGTCAGTTGTCGAGCCGACATATTGTAGAGCCGATGTGTAAAAAAGTTTGAAACACGAGTCCGGCTCGTTTTTAAACATCTCTTTAATGTACTTGTCAATTTTTTTTCGAGTTAGCAAATTAGTTTAAGAATTTTAAAGTGGAAAAAGTAGGCAGAAATAAAATAAAACTCAGTTTACGGGCTTCACAGATCTTTCAAAATGGCGGCTGTTTGTAAGAGTTTCACTTTCGTTCGTAATAAACAATTTCGCAATATAATTTGCTCACTTACCGTCGAATAATTTCATCCCATAATTATTTGCTTCGGTAGTATTTCTTCGGTGTATGATTTTTAAGCTTGACTTGAATTTCTCCCTGTCTAATTCAAGAAATCATCCCTCCATGATGGCCGTTTTCCGTGCCAATGGTATATGAGCTGATATACTATGAGTAGGGAACCAATCAGAGCGCGCGTTTGCTCATATACAAGGGTTGCAGATATAATAAATATATATATCTATATTTTAAAGGTGTCCGTTCGCAGGCCAGGTTACCTGGCAATAGTAACGCACTTGAGAACTGCTGAATTTCCGCCATTATTCGGTGATGCCTTTTTGAAAGTAATGGAATTTTGTGGAAATCGATTTCACTCGTCCTGGAAGAACATCCCAGCAAGATGATCTCCGAGATATTCAAGAAAGATTAGCTCGAGATCGTCGCCGAGTAAGTTCGAATACCGTGAAAATCAACACGGGGAAAGCACGACTCAAAGCCGGGATAGAGAAACGACAGCAGGGAGAATAACAACAGCCAAGACAACAACTGCTCGCTCCAGAAAAAGGCAAACGAAACAGCAGGGAAAAGGACTAGGAATTCAATCAAGTTAGTTTTGAATTTGAATGTATTATTGATGGAAATACAGGACATGAGTGAACGATTACATAACGAAATATATTGGCGTAGTACATTTAGCAAAACGACTTAGAAGGGACACCGAGTAAGAACGACTTCAACGATTGGAGATATCTCTGGAAAATAATTCTATTAGTCTAAAAACGGAATCAGAAGACGACTAACAGATTACAAGAGAATGTAAATAGGTATTTTTCATAATAAAACGATAGCGTTTCCAGTTTGAAGTAATTCCCAACACAGAGAGTTGCAGTTGTTATAGCAATCATTTATAACGATGTCATCTGATATCATTGCAACAGTGAAAATATTGTAAATTTTCTTGATCTAGCAGTTCTGTTAAACATTTTCAACAGAATATATACCCTGTGTCACTATAAAGTACTGGTTCTGCAATATTATCAGTGATCAATGCAATCATTTCAAAATAAAGCAAATGTGATTACTGAATTCTGAGTAGTATTTCTCTTTGCTATATATATATGTATGTATTCTCTGATTGAAAGGCTTCAATAATATTGCGTAGAGACAACAAGTTTCATAGCCTTTTCACAATGGGTCAGTTTTACCTTAGAGTGCAATGACCCCCCCCTCCCCTGATAATATTGCTATCTAGAACCGCTGCCCTTTTTTCACAAATGAAATGTTCATTCAAGCCTTAATTTGAAAAGTTAGACATAACATATTAACTTTGTTACTTTCCGCTGTTTACTTTATTTTTATGATCATCATGTCAAATATCAATATTTCATAACAACCACAACATACAGTTAACCTTTTACACTGGAAAAACTTTATAAAGAAGAAAATAAATTTTGTAATGCCAAAATGTTTATGATCTTTCTCATATATTCATTGCAAGTGTGCTGTATGTAGTAACAATTAAGTGTTTCAAGTTTCCTAAATGCCCTATGCTTTCAATGATTTTCCACACAAAATTTATAGACAAATGACTGCACTAGATTCTAAGCCTTAAAGAAGAAATGGTATTGTTTGGTGCTGTTTTGATTACTACCACCTCTGATGGAAAGCCTATTAAGAAGATTTTTGTATTGCTTGTAGTAGTAGAGCAACAATACCTTTACTAAGATTAGGACGTCATGCATCCCACCCCATAAAAATATATTATGTTAACGTAAAAAGTATAACAATAATAATAATATCAATACCAGTAATAATAATAGTAATGATAATAATAATGATAATAATATAATGATAGTGCTTCTCGTTACTATATGTCATTGGTTACAAGTTCAATACCTTTGCCTGCCATGACTTTTTTGATGAAATACCATGCGTATATTAAATCTTTCTTCTGCAGTTTTTATTATAGAAATTTTCATGTATTCAAAATAATATACTATTCTCTGGTTGGTTATGGATATTTTGCCTGTTTCTGTAACAGCACAATTAAACTTTCATGTGGTATACACTTTTGACTGATTGATGTTGATTTAACATTATTTTTTACAGGACTATGTAGTGAAGCAATCTTTTTGAACATATTAAGATTTCAATAACTCTTTCTTACATGTATTGTTTTTATGAGATGACCTAAAAATAGCACGACCACATACTATACAGTCGGCACTCACTATTACCAAACCTTTATTTAAAGTTTTTGTAGAATCCAATTGTTTTACCCACAATTTTTATTTTATGTAATGACATTGTATCTCACACTTCTGTTGATATAATAACAAAAAACATAAATAAAAAATAATTGGAGCATTCAACTCATCCTCGGTGTAAGAACATATTGTGTTTAAAAGTGATGTACAACAAAGAAGACAAAGCAGTAGACTCAGACTAAGAAAATAAAACTAAAAAAAAAAAACACAGGTTCTTACACCGTGGTAAACACAAGCATTCATATCAACTCTTCAAAATTTCACCTGCAAAAGATTTACAATCATTTTCAATTTGTGTTAAGTGAATATTATTGTGATACCTCATCGACTCTGTATTCCCTGTCAAGAGAATCAATAATAATTTTACTTCTATTCCCTCTGGTGCACTCTCAGTGGCAGTGAAAGACCTAAATAAAGGTCAATTTTTAAGCACTCCGTTGTGCAGTATACTGATCATGTAATTTGCACCAGGTGTCACTAATTGTGTACCAAACACAGCGTAACAAATAAAATAATGGGGATTACCCTAACATGAAAAATATCAAATAAAAAATAAAATATAAAAGCATTGTGACTTCTTCAAAAACTAGCTTCGCGAGGTTTTTGCGGGAGTCGTATTTCTAGTACTAATACTAATACTAACACTAATAATTATACTAATACTAATACTAATAATTGTACTAATACTAATACCAAGGCTTATGCTATTGCTAATACTACCACGACTAATTTCTCGCGAAGCGAGGCCGAAGGCCGAGCGTAGCGAGGTTACTAATCGTGTCGGTTCCGGTCAGACCACGTGGCTCGCAAGCCCGAGTAAATCGAGCCGAGAGTTTTTATATATGTATATATATATATATTTAAATATATGTTTATATATATATATCTATATTTTAAAGGTGTCCGTTCGCAGGCCAGGTTACCTGGCAATAGTAACGCACTTGAGAACGCTGAATTTCCGCCATTATTCGGTGATGCCTTTTTGAAAGTAATGTAAATTTTGTGGAAACCGATTTCACTCGTCCTGGAAGTACATCCCAGCAAGGTGATCTCCGAGATATTCAAGAAATATTAGCACGAGATCGTCGCCGAGTAAGTTCGAATCCCGTGAAAATCAACACGAGGAAAGCACGACTCAAAGCAGGGATAGAGAAACGACAGCAGGGAGAATAACAACAGAAATCGCAGCCAAGACAACAACTGCTCGCTCCAGAAAAAGGCAAACGAAACAGCAGGGAAAAGGACCAGGAATTCAATCAAGTTAGTTTGGAATTTGAATGTGTTATTGATAGAAATACAGGACATGAGTGAACGATTACATAACGAAATATATTGGTGTACTACATTTAGCAAAATGACTTAGAAGGGAAGCCGAGTAGGAACGACTTCAGCGATTGGAGATGTCTCTGGAAAATAATTCTATTAGTCTAAAAACGGAATCGGAAGACGACCAACAGATTACAATAGAATGTAAATAGGTATATTTCATAATAACACGATAGCGTTTCCAGTTTGAAGTAATTCCCAACACAGAGAGTTGCAGTTGTTATAGCAATCGTTTATAACGATGTGATCTGATATCATTGCAACAGTGAAAATATTGTAAATTTTCTTGATCTAGCAGTTATGTTAAACATTTTCAACAGAATATATACCCTGTGTCACTATAAAGTACTGGTTCTGCAATATTATCAGTGATCAATGCAATCATTTCAAAATAAAGCAAATGTGATTACTGAATTCTGAGTAGTATTTCTCTTTGCTATATATATATATATATATATGTATGTATTCTCTGATTGAAAGGTTTCAATAATATTGCGTAGAGACAACAAGTTTCATAGCCTTTTCACAATGGGTCAGTTTTACCTTAGAGTGCAATGACCCCCCCCCCTCCCCTGATCATATTGCTATCTAGAACCCCTGCCCTTTTTTCACAAATGAAATGTTAATTCAAGCCTTAATTTGCAAAGTTAGACATAACATATTAACTTTGTTACTTTCTGCCGTTTACTTTATTTTTATGATGTCAAATATCAATATTTCATAACAACCACAACATGCAATTAACCTTTTACATTGGAAAAACTTTATAAAGAAGAAAATAAATTTTGTAATGTCAAAATGTTTATGATCTTTCTCATATATTCATTGCAAGTGTGCTGTATGTAGTAACAAGTGTTTCAAGTTTCCTAAATGCCCTATGCTTTCAATAATGATTTTCCACACAAACTTTCTAGACAAATGACTGCACTAGATTCTAAGCCTTTAAGAAGAAATGGTATTGTTTGGAGCTGTTTTGATTACTACCACCTCTGATGGAAAGCCTATTAAGAAGATTTTTGTATTGCTTTTAGTAGTAGAGTAACAATAACTTTACCAAGATTAAGACATGAATCCCACCCCATAAAAATATATTATGTTTAACATAAAAAATATAACAATAATAATATCAATACCAGTAATAATAATTGTAATGATAATTATAATGATAATAATATAATGATAGTTCTTCTCGTTACTATATGTCATTGGTTACAGTTCAATACCTCTGGCTGCCATGACTTTTTCGATGAAATACCGTCCTTATATTAAATCTTTCTTCTGCAGTTTTTATAATAGAAATTTTCATATATTCAAAATAATGTACTATTCTATGGTTGGGTATGGATATTTTGCCTGTTTCTGTAACAGCACAATTAAACTTTCATGTGGTATATACTTTTGACTGATTGATGTTGATTTCACATTATTTTTTTTACAGGAGTACGTAGTGCAGCAATCTTTTTGAACATATTAAGATTTCAATAACTCTTTCTTACATGTATTGTTTTTATGATATGACCTAAAAATAGCACAACCACATACTATACAGTCGGCACTCACTATTACCAAACCTTTATTCAAAGCTTTTGTAGAATTCAATTGTTTTACCCCCAATTTGTTGATATGGCATCTCTTTTGAGGGAAGAGGAATTTTTCTATCTACCACTGGGGGTACCATTGCAACTGAAAAGAGTTACACACATTAAAACATGCACTATTCATAATGCTCTCAATTGTGGTTACCCGGGAATGAAATAATGACTGCAGTAGACAATAACATATCTAATCAGAAGATTCTTCTTACAATGAATCTCATGCAATTATAACCAAAAAACATAAACAAAAAATAATTGGAGCATTCAACTCATCCTCTGTGTAAGAACATATTGTGTTCAAAAGTGATGTACAACAAAGAAGACAAAGCAGTAGAGACTAAGAAAATAAAACTAAAGAAAAAAAACACAGGTTTTTACACTGTGGTAAACACAAGCATTCATATCAACTCTTCAAGATTTCACCTGCAAAAGATTTACAATCATTTTCAATTTGTGTTAAGTGAATATTATTGTGATACTTCATCGACTCTGTATTCCCTGTCAAGATAATAAATAATTTTACTTCTATTCCCTCTGGTGCAATCTAAGTGGCAGTGAAAGAGCTAAATGAAGGTCAATTTTTAAGCACTGTGTTGAGCGGTATACTGATCATGTAATTTGCACCAGGTGTCACTAATTGTGTACCAAACACAGCATAAGAAATAAAATAATGGGGATTACGCTGATATAAAAAAAAATATATATATAATATAAAAAAAAAAGAATAAAATATGAAAGCATTGTGACTTCTTCAAAAACTAGCTTCGCGAGGTTTTTGCGGGAGTCGTATTTCTAGTATAATAATGATAATAATAGAAAAATAAAGATAGAGGAAAAAAAAGAATGAGGACCTCAGGAAGGTGATTGCAAGAGTGTGGAGATTGAAAGAAAGTTAAAGTTGTGCCTGTTGTGACCTTAGCACTTTGAAGTGCATGTAAAAATAATCGATCTAATATCGATCTTAAGAAAAGTACTTGAAAATTGATGCGCTCCCCTAGTGGTAAATGAGGAGCGTAGTAATTTTTCAACATTCGCTACTAAAATATCCTGAGCTTGAGAATTTAAAAATAAACAACGCAAACTGTATTTTACTACAGAAGCACTACAATCAGCACTTAAGTGATGTTATCATCGGACTAGCACGAGTTCTCTAGTGGGAGAAACATTAGATGCCTTACGCAGACACTACAGTAACTTTCGGAAAAGCAGAGCTTAAAAATCGTTTTCCTAGTCGTACCGGAGGAGAAACGAATGGTGTAAAGATTCACAGATAAAAAGGGTAGAGCTACCTTGTGTAGTAGAACAAAGAGTACCACAGTAAAGTACTGTTGAGTAGCTTTTCAACGAATGGTCGCGTTGCATGGTTTGATCCACAGATGAAAAAGGTAGAACCACACTGTATTAGTATAGTAAAACAAACAGCACCACAGTATAGTACTGTTCAGTAGCTTTACAACGAATGGTCACACTGCATGGTTTGATACACAGATGAAAAAGTTAGAACCACACTGTGTAGTAAAACAAAGAGTACGACAGTACAGTACTGTTCGATGTTCAGTAGCTTTCCAAAGAATAGTCGCACTGCATGGCTGGATAAACAGATGAAAAAGTTAGAACCACACTGTACAGTAAAACTAGCAGTACCATAGTACAGTACTGTTCAGTAGCTTTACAACGAATGGTCACACTGCATGGTTTGATCCACAGATGAAAAAGTTAGAGCCACGCTGTACAGTAAAACAAGCAGTACCACAGTGCACTACTGTTCACTGAGTAGCTTTACAACGAATGGTCACACTGGATGCTTTGATCCACAGATGAAAAAAGTGAGAATCACACTATATAACATAAAACAAACAGTACCACAGTATAGTACTGTTCGTAGCTTTCCAAAGAATAGTCACACTGCATGGTTTGATCCACAGATGAAAAAGATAGAACCACACTGTATAGTAAAACAAACAGTACCACACTACAGCACTGTTTAGTAGCTTTACAAAGAATGGTCACACTGCATGGTTTGATCCACAGATGAAAAAAGTGAGAACCACACTGTATAACATAAGACAAACAGTACCACAGTATAGAACTGTTCGTAGCTTTCCAAAGAATAGTCACACTGCATGGTTTGATACACAGATGGATGAAAAAGTTAGAACCACACTGTATAGTAAAACAAACAGTACCACAGTATAGTACTGTTCGTAGCTTTCCAAAGAATGGTCACACTGCATGGCTTGATCCACAGATGAAAAAGATAGAACCACACTGTATAGTAAAACAAACAGTACCACAGTACAGCACTGTTCAGTAGCTTTACAAAGAATGGTCCCACTGCATGGTTTGATCCACAGATGAAAAAAGTGAGAACCACACTGTATAACATAAAACAAACAGTACCACAGTATAGTACTGTTCGTAGCTTTCCAAAGAATAGTCACACTGCATGGTTTGATCGTAGTTACTAAAACGAGGAACCACCCAAAACGACCCAAAATGACCCAAAACGACCCACAACCATCCACACCGATCCACAACGAACCTAAAAGGATCCACAACGACCCACAACGAACCAAAATATTCCAAAACGACCAAAAACGCCTTTGATAGTTTTTTTATAAATTAAACACTGACTTGTTGACTAAACTCGTCCCCAGGGCTCCCCTATTTTAAGATATCGATTTCGAAACATTTTGTGACAAGTTTGCCATGAATGAGCGAAAGTGAATCGATATTAAGTCGAAACATCATCGGATCTTCCTTGTCAATCTTCGGAAATTTTCGAAAAAAGTCGGAAAATCTTCGGAGACATTCGTACGACCTTCGGACAACATTTTTACAGAGCGGTCATATGAAAACGCAAACATAAAGTATCCATACTTGAGATATGTTCTTGGTCTTCCTGCAAGTCTGCCATCATCGACTACGCATGCATGCGTGGCAATGATTGGATCTGTATTTTCTCCCAAATTGTAATTGTAATGGAGTTTCGTGGCTCTTCCCTTTGCCTCAGGAAGTCGTAAAGTGTGAAGTCTCCTCGGGGGTCAAGGAGAAGGAGCAAACAGCAGATCACATAAAAAAACAAATCGCTGTCTTTGCGGACTCATTTTAAGACAAGGCATTTTCATAATTGGAGATACACCCCTCCTCATGCCGACCACCACCCCCCTCCTCCTTCGAGGCTCACGAAAAAACAATAAGTATAGGCATTCGCTCGACCTCAACAAAATTCCTCCTCGGTTCGTCTTCAGAATACCCCAGGTAAACATCCGAAACCTTCCAAAGTGTTAGGGCTAACATTGGAAAATCTTAGGAAAACTTCCGTTCAACTCCAAAAATCTTCGAATCGACATCGGAAATTTTCCTTAGTGTTCGGATCAACTTCGAAATTCGTCGGAAGACTTTTTTTGTTTTCCAGTTATTTTATTTTGTCGGGGAGCCCTGGAGATGAGTTTAGTCAACCAAGACAATCTAAGTCAGTGTTTAAAGACTATCAAAGGCGTTCTTGGTCGTTTTGGAATATTTTGGTTCGTTGTGGGTCGTTGTGGATCGTTTTGGGTTCGTTGTGGGTCGTTTTGGGTTCGTTGTGGGTCGTTTTGGATGGTTGTGGGTCGTTTTGGGTCATTTTGGGTCGTTTTGGGTGGTTCCTCGTTTTAGTATCTACGAACAGTACGATAGTACAGTACTGTTCGATGTTCAGTAGCTTTCCGAAGAATAGTCGCATTGCATGGTTTGATAAACAGATGAAAAAGTTAGAACCACACTGTACAGTAAAACAAGCAGTACCACAGTACAGTACTGTTCAGTAGCTTTACAACGAATGGTCACACTGCATGGTTTGATCCACAGATGAAAAAGTTAGAGCCACGCTGTACAGTAAAACAAGCAGTACCACAGTGCACCACTGTTCAGTAGCTTTACAACGAATGGTCACACTGGATGCTTTGATCCACAGATGAAAAAAGTGAGAATCACACTGTATAACATAAAACAAACAGTACCACAGCATAGTACTGTTCGTAGCTTTCAAAAGAATAGTCACACTGCATGGTTTGATACACAGACGAATGAAAAAGTTAGAACCACACTGTACAGTAAAACAAACAGTACCACAGTGCAGCACTGGTCAGTAGCTTTACAAAGAATGGTCCCACTGCATGGTTTGATCCACAGATGAAAAAAGTGAGAACCACACTGTATAACATAAATCAAACAGTACCACAGTTTAGTACTGTTCGTAGCTTTTCAAAGAATAGTCACACTGCATGGTTTGATACACAGATCGATGAAAAAGTTAGAACCACACTCTTTGACAGTAAAACAAACAGTACCACAGAACAGTACTGTTCAGTAGCTTTCTCAGTAAATCTAGATTCGCTACTTGGTTTGATCCACGGATAGAGAAGTTAGAAGCCACAATGTAGTCGGTACTGTTAAGAAGAGTCACTAAGGAGCGTCACTTTCCATGGTTTGATTCACAGGAGAAAAAGTTCGAACTAAAATGTATGGTAAAACAACACGTAATACTCTTCAGTAGCGCTAGCTTTCCTAACTGCAGGGTTTGATCACGGATGAAAAAGACAGGACTATTCCGTGTAGTTAAAAAAAAAAACAGATTTCCCCACAGGCATGGTTACCTTCCACAAAGGAAAAAGCAATGCTTACACTGTAGTTAGCTTCTTTGCTGTCAAGGAGTTTGAACATGAAAGAAGATGATTACTCACCGCAAGGAACGAAGAAAAGACCAGCGACCAAAATCCAGAATGTTTTCATGGCTTGGAAGAGAACTGCGTGTTAACAAAGTCTTCAGTTCAAATGCTCTGCACAGTATGGCAATTTCCAAAGTGATTAGAATTTATAGATGCTTGGCTCGAGCCGCACCCCGTGATCTTTTCAAAGCACAGTCACGCACTTTAAACCATTATGCAAATCTAAATAACTAAAGTTCTTTGTGCTCCCACAAAGTTCTTTATTGAACAAAACGCTCACAGAGTTTGCAAAATCGAACAGATTTGAACTTAAATGAAGGTTTTGAGACTGACAGAGACTTTGAAGATCTGAAATAATCTTAGCTCCAGCCATATCGTGGAATTTATTCAACAATGCATCGCGCTAAGGGTTAATTAGTATCACCCAACTAGTGGACTAATGCAAATGCCGCAATCTGATTGGCTACGCTGCTACAGAAATATTAGTAACGGTCCTCGAGTAGCGAAATTCGTGGCTCTTTCTTTTGTTTTATTCCCAAATAAATCTTTCTTCAACTTGCATTTGCTAAGTTTATCATTGCTTTTTCTGTCCGACTAGTTGGGTGATACTAAAACAATTAGACCCTTCGCCCTCAAGGGCTACGGGTCTATTAATTAGCTGCGTAAACTATAAGTTGAGTAAGACATATAAAAGTGTTAGATTCTGACTGGAAGCAGTAGTTTGAATGGTTAAGACATCACTGACACCAACTTTCTCACGTTAATTTGTCAACCAAAAATTTATTAGCTGTTAAAATTGAGTCGTGTTTTTCTCAATTCAAGCTCAAGCTCATTTGCATACCAAAAGCAATATTTGTAGTCATATATCTCTTCGATGGCTCAATAAGCGGAACCAAAGATTTTAGTGAATTTTATAAATTCATGGTTTTGTTTTCATGATATGTGTAGTAGTTCCAAATTAACGATGAGCATTGCAGTTATGTGATGAAGTTTTGAACCTAGGCAGGTGTGAAGTAATAATATTATAGTCAGTCATGGGTGAATCATTAATTATAAGTCCTCGGCGATGGACATTGATCTAGAGCTCTGATTCCTTTCAGTTTATGCGACCCGGCACTCAGTAGTGCCGCGTTCAAGGAGTCAGTCATTTGACCAATCACCGAGTCAAGACAAAAGCTAGGTCGTGGGAAAAGATTCATTTTGTTGAAAGGAGACTCAAATAAAGCTCAAAAGTAAGTAAACAAAAGATGATGTTATTGATCACTGAAGCATGTGGTCAATATTCAGTCATCTTGACCGAAGAAGCTTGGTCAATAAAGAATTTATTCTATCGCCTATTTTGTTTTGCGGGACAAAGCAAGTAACCCCAAGAGAGCAAGATAGGCGCCTAGGGTCGCGAATCAGAACTCAGGATTCTTTCCCGCTCGTGGATCCAGACATGTAACAAAGAAAAGTCCTCTAGAAGGACATGTGGTTATAGCAGGTATTGGTATAAACTCATTGAGAAAAAAAAAAAGTCATGTAAGAGGAGGTATATTTTCTTTATTTGAAAATGATGGATTTAAGAAATTTGATAATCGCAATCGTTTTACTCGGTTTATTTTTATTTTTCGGATCTCAGTACTCAAAATTTAAAACTCCTCACATCAGAACATCAATTAACCTATACACGACGATTTCCGTGCATCAGGGCAACACAGAAAGCCGTAAAAACCTAGAACAGAAGTTTCTCTTTCAACTCGGTTCTCTTAATCTCCTCGGTATCAACGAACGTTTCTCATTCATTTAAGGGGGCATTACGGTTGGATTTTGGGGCAAAATGGAAAATTTGTCATTTTTTTTTCTTTGGCTGTAACAGTTCTTGAAACTATCTACTTTTAGAAGAGATATGCATTTAATTGAAAATTATTTTTGCTCGGCCTAAAAAAACGAAGCTTCCGAAAGGTAGGATTTGTTTGTTTTTCGGTTGCCATGGCAACGACATACAAATCAATCTCCAAAAGCCGTTTAATTTTCTTAAAATTGTTTGAATTGACGTTTCTCAATTGCCTAAGCCTCTGTAGTCCATTCCAACGTCCAAACTTTAAATAAAAGCCAGGATACAAAGCAGGCAACCGTACACTTTGTTTTGAGCGTCAATGGTCAGCATAAAGCATAGGAAAACCTAACAATTCCCTCAAGTGGCAGGCCATTTCAATGAGTTAAGTACCTTTTCTTTGTTGTTTTAGACAGAAGTAAAGTTTTACTTGAGTTTTCCCAAAAATCATGTTTTTCGTAGTAATTCTGGCGCCCCCTTAAATTTCTTGTAGAGTATTTAAGCAATTGCCACCAAATTTGGCACAAACACTGTCCTTGTAGTCGCCTACAACCTAGTTGAGCAAATTTTAATTTGCTCAAAAAACACTGGTTTTATGAGTTTTTTAGTTAAATTGAAATGTAAATGGTTGCCAAAGTAACGAAAATAATCAAAAGTCGATAATTCTCAATTAAGTTGCATTTCACCGAGCAAGGATTTACTGTAGCAAATATCATGTGTTTTTTGTTAAAAGACAGTTCTCAAATTGAGGGGCAGGAATATAGCTCGAAAATCGGTAGTCTTTAACAAACGGTTAATAATTAACAAAGAGTTAATAACTGACAGACGTAGACTGTGTTATGTGGTTAGCAATGGTCTTGCCCTTAATTCTGGTAAGTTTGAGTGTAATTGAATGAATCCTTGGTGACATATGCCTTTTTGAATAAGCTGTCAAAATTTTACCCAAAACCAACCGTAATGCCCCCTTAATCATTCATCTAATTTATTCACTTCCGTTCACACACTGCTATGGTTCCACCAATAGCATGGCTTCAAACTTCTCTATATAAGTTGTACGTAACCCACAATCCTCTCATTCGCTCCGACGAAGGGCTAACGCTCGAAACGTCAGCACCTCCGATTTTATGGTGGTATAACTTACTTAATCAACTCGTTTGATTTATCCAGTTTCCTATATATAACGATCGAGTTACAATTCACGTGATCAGAAAAACTCATCTGATTGGTCAGTGTACAAAAAAGACGGCTAGAATAATAAAGCTTTATCTAAATGACAAAAACACAGTCCTAGGGCGGCAGAGAAAGTCATTAACAATGGTTGCTAACAATATTGAATAACTGTACTGTGAGGGGGGAGGACAAAGTGAAAAAGCTTCTTCTTCCTGAACAAATTCCCCTCCCGACTGCCTAGACCAGTAGACTTACGTTTCTCAAACAACTAGTTAAAGGAAAAGTGCACATTGCAACCCTGAGGTGAACAATCAGACATAGTTTTGCAATAGAGACAGCTAGTCGGGTTGAAGCCCGGGGGGGGGGGGTACTTTAGGAATTTCTGGGTGGGGATGTGCCGCTGGAACCCTGAAACCCTTAGCCTATACCAGAGCTAGTTCAGCTGAATTTTGCTACCCTATACTAGAGTAAACCTCCCAAATCACTCCTATTCTAGAGTAGCTGTATTCCACTAGCACAGTCTAGCCAAAACAAAACCTTATACCACAATCGTTTCTCTCTCCAAAAATGATTTTATTTATACTAGTTCTGTTTTTTTTTTATTCTGAACCAACTGGTCAGTTTCGTGAAAAATGATACCCTATTCTAGACCCAAACGCTCTGATTTATATACCCTATGCTAGAGTAAACTGCTTGAAAACCATACCCTTCACAGCGGCACATACCTATATAGCCCATATATGGCAGTACCCCCCCGGGGGTTGAAGCTGTTTATGCGAGTGCGGAGAAAATATCAGCACAACTTGTAACTGTCGCAATACTGATGTTAATACTGTTTGTTGTTTTCAAGCTTGCATGAACTTTGACGAGTTGAAGAATATTTGATATAAGAAATAAATAAACAGTCAATAGTCAAACATGTCAAACGCAGCCGATTGTTACCGAAGATGGCGCGAGATCTGGCGAACTGAATTCGTGAAACACGCCGTTGTTCAGGTATGTCCGGAAATGGAAATCGTGAAAATTAAATCTACCACAGGAGACCATCATCAGGATTTTGTGAAGGGCCCTTATGGAGGAATATGTAACACTGTGGCCTTTTTGTTTGAGTATGGTAAATCTCATAGCTTTTAACTGAACTCCCAAACGTCCACCAGTGTTTCTATAACTCGATAGAAACACGGAAAATGTTTTCCATTTCTTAAATATTAATGGTACATATCGATCACTAAGACCTTAAAGTACAAGAAAACTTTACTTAAAGATTAAAACTTTTACGAGCACATTTTATTTGTTTTCGTCTTTATTGCCTACGTAAGACTGGCCATTTTAAGTGCTTCCGTTTGCAGGTAAAAACAATGAACACACTTCCCATTATCCAACAGCTAATTGTAATTTAAAAAGAGACAGCTCAAACAAAACGACACAACGCATGAGCAGGCTGTCAAAGTGCACAGTGGTATTGTGCAATTACATGGCATACAGCATGTACTTCAACAGAATGCAAACTGTGAGGAGCACGAGGGATGTCGTGACTTTGTTACCATAGGAAGTGTCACCGTTACACAGATCCCCTTCGCAGCATTTATACGTACAGTCCTTAAAGTTGCTGGAATTGAACAAGTCACAAACTGAAACAACAATAGAAACAGAGTTGGTAAAGTTTAACATACCCTTACAACATTTTGACGTTGTCATTTCAAGCCACATCCCACAGCCCTACCAGTTTTCATCACCTTGGTAAAGTAAATACTGAGTTTTATTTTATTTCAATATCTGAGGGGCTTTTTCGTCACTGATTAAAAATTAAATTTTGACTTCTGTTTGAAAAGCTACTGTGCCACTGTTTGTTTTACTATACAGTATGGTTCTAAATTTTTCATCTGTGGATCAAACCAGGCACTTTGACCATTCTCTGTAAAGCTACTGAACAGTACTGTACTCTGGTACTGTTTGTTTTACTATACAGTATAGTTCTAACGTTTTCATCTGTGGATCAAACAGTGGCCTCTATCCACAATTAATATATATCAAATGAGCAACTTTGGCATTTTGAATGACCTGATTGGCTCACTATCTCAGGATATTCACTAGTGCCGGGACAGGTGAAAAGATTTAGGGAAAGCCCTGTGCAAGTGAGGTTTAGCTAAATAACCAAAAAAAGAAATGGCCAGCTTCAATTTGTGCTGGGGAGCTTTTTCCAAGAGATGTCGCTATGGTTGCTTCGTTGGTACTTACTAAAACAATTATTCTCTTCAATCTCGGTGAATATCGGCTGAAGAAACCTACCCTCCTTGCTCTTTGCGACTCGTAAATATTCTACCTACACTATGTTTGATTCACATTCCCTACTTCATAACCACTATTATTATTATAGTTATTCACTTTGCCTTATTAAATTAACAAGAAGATGACGTCATTGCTAAGCAATGTTTGCTCCCTCTTTTTAATCATACCATTATACTCATATTGTGAGGATAGTTACTAAAGAAACATAAGAAATTGAAACACAAGAAATTGGGATAAACAAACGAATTCATAAAGTTATACCACCGTAAGGTAAAAGGGAGGTGCTGACGCTTCGAGCGTTAGCCCTTCGTCGGAGCGTTAGCCCTTCGTCATTCGCTCAGACGAAGGGCTAAGTAAACGCTCGAAACGTCAGCACCTCCCTTGTACCTTACGGTGGGATAACTTACTTAATCAATTCGTTTGATTATCCCAATTTCTCATTATACTTAAGAGGCACTTTGCCTGTTATACACTCATCCTCCCCTTTATACCCACTGTACAGTGGTGACTGGGGAACCGATTAATTAAGTGGAAGATCCCATTCACCAATACAATAGAACACCACAAAAAGCCACAAAAGTTGCTAAAAAAAACTACTGTTATTTTCTCTTTTTTTGTAACAACACATTCACCTCAAATTCAGGTAGTAACTGTTTAACAGCCCATAACAGCAAAGTTAATATACTTACAGTTTATCCCACTGCCAAGGCAGATGAAACTGCTTGAGCAGTTTTTCACAAGGAATTTCTGCTTGATGATTTTGACCTGGATGGTTGCATCGAGAGTTGAGCAGCGGTCGAACCCAGGCCCGCACTCGAGCTCTTGTGGGTCATTATCGCATTGACTCGCTGCCGGGTTGTTGGTGCACACGACACATTTTATGGAATAAGCTGAGAAATAAGAGTATAAAGAATCTATTAAGTCTCATTGGTGTTCTTGCCGAGATTGTCCTTTGGCAACAAGACCACTTTTTAATTTAAATAGCTTTTCCAGGGATTCGTGCATGATACAGAAGCTTAGATTTTTAAGTGTATAATAATACTAATACCACTACCGATACCAACACCAACACCAACATTAACAACCACACTAACACACTAATACTAATACTAATGCTAATACTAGTACTAATACTCGTACTCAGACTACGTAATACTAATACTACTAATAATGATGCAAATGAATATAATTATGAAAGACCATATATTTTAACTGCGGAGTAATATGTAATGATATTAATCGATCATCGCAGTTATGTACACAACTTAAGCAGCTGTGGAATTAATTACATATTACTCCGCAATTCAAATATATGGTCTTTCATATATTCATTTGCATCATTCTTCTTCATCTACGGGTATGTTACGAACTCGCAAATTATATGTCTGGCTCTTAGTTGGCCTGACAGCTCAATTAGTAGAGCACTGCTCCGGTATCGCAGAGGTCATGGGTTCGAATCCTCCTCAGGCCTGAGTTTTTTTTCAGGCTTTAATTTCACAGCTGCGTAAGATGACAACTAATAATACCAACACCGTACCAAAACCAATACTATCATCAACATTAATACCGACAACAACATCAATACGAATAGGAATTCTAATACTTATACCAATACCAATGTCAATGCCAATGCCAATGCTAAATGTTTATGCTAATGCTAAGACTAACATCAGTACTAATAATAATAATTACACTAATACTAATAATTATACTAATACTAATACTTATCATTATACTAATACAAATAACTATACTAATACTTATACTATTACTAATACTAATACTAATACTAATACTAATAATTATACTAATACTAATACTAATACTAATAATTATACTAATACTAATACTTATAATTATACTAATACTAATACTAATAGTAATACTAATAATTATACTAATACTAATACTACAACTAATACTAATACTAATACTAATAATTATACTAATACTAATACTTAAAATAATACTAATACTAATAACTATACTAATACTTATACTAATACTAATACTAATAATTATACTAATACCAATACCAATAATAATAATTATACTAATACTAATACCAAGGCTAATGCTAATGCTAATACTACTAATATAATAACGATAATAATAGAAAAATAAAGATAGAAGATTGAAAAGAATGAGGACCTCAGGAAGGAGATTGCAAGAGTGTGGAGATTTAAAGAAAGTTAAAGTTGTGCCTGTTGTGATCTTAGCACTTTGAAGTGCATGTAAAAAGATTCTGGGGAAATAGCAAGACAAAGGGGGGGATTAATATCAGTTTAGAGCTTCTGCAAAGGACATCTTGTTCCGAACAGCTAATATCGATCTTAAGAAAAGTATTTGAAAATTGACTCGCTCCCCTGGCGGTAAATGAGGAGCGATAGTATTTTTTCTACATTCGCTACTGAAATATACTCAGGAGTTTTATGAGCTTGAGAATTTAAAAATAAACAAAGCAAACCGTATTTTATTACAGAAGCACTACAATCAAAAGTTAAGTGATGTCATTCGGACTAGCACGAGTTCTCTAGTGGGAGAAACATTAGATGCTTTACGCAGACACTAAAGTAACTTTCGGGAAAGCAGAGCTTAAAAATCGTTTTCCTAGTCGTACCGCATGGGAAACAAACGGTATAACAATTCACAGATGAAAACTACATGGTATAGTACAACAAACAGTACCACAGTACAGTGCTGTTCAGTAGCTTTCCAACGAATGGTCACACTCCATGGTTCGATCCAGAAAAAGTTAGAACCACAGTGTATAGTAAAACAAACAGTACCACAGTACAGTACTGTTCTGAATAGCTTTACAACGAATGGTCACAATGGATGCTTTGATAGACAGACGAAAAAAGTTAGAACCAAACTGTATAACATAAAACAAACAGTACCACAGTATAGTACTGTTCGTAGCTTTCCAAAGAATAGTCACACTGCATGGTTTGATACACAGATGAAAAAGTTAGAGCCATCGCGCCGTGTACAGTAAAACAAACAGTACCGCTATAGTACAGCAGTGTTCAGTAGCTTTCTAAATCCATATTCGCTGCGTGGTTTGATCAATGGATAGAGAAGTTAGAAGCCACAGTGCAGTCGGTACTGTTAAGAAGAGGTAGTACACTAAGGAGCGTCAGTTTCCATGGTTTAATTCACAGAAAAAAGTTAGAACTACAATGAATGGTAAAACAAGTGATACTCTTCAGTAGTTTCCCTAACTGCAGGGTTTGATCATCGGATGAAAAAGATAGAACCACACGGTATAGTAAAACAAACAGTACCACAGTACAGTACTGTTAAGTAGCTTTACAAAGAATGGTTACACTGCATGGTTTGATCCACAGATGAAAAAGATAGAACCACACTGTATAGTAAAACAAACTGAGTACCACAGTACAGTGCTGTTCAGTAGCTTTACAAAGAGTGATGGTCACACTGCATGGTTTGATCCACAGATGGAATAGATAGAACCACGTTGTATAGTAAAACAAACAGTACCACAGTACAGTATTGTTCAGTAGCTTTACAAAAAATGGTCACACTGCATAGCTTGATCCTCAGATATAAAAGACAGCCGGAACCAAACTGTATAGTAAAACAAACAGTACCACAGTACAGTACTGTTCAGTAGCTTTAAAAAGAATGGTCACACTGCATGGTTTGATTCACAGATGAAAAAGATAGAATCACACTGTATAGTAAAACAAACAGTACCACGCTACAGTACTGTTCAGTAGCTTTCCAAAGAATAGTCAAACTGCATGGTTTGATCCACAGATGAAAAAAGTTAGAACCACACTTTATAATATAAAACAAACAGTACCACAGTATAGTACTGTTCGTAGCTTTCCAAAGAATAGTCACACTGCATGGTTTGATACACAGATGAAAAAGTTAGAGCCATCGCGCCGTGTACAGTAAAACAAACTGTACCGCTATAGTACAGCAGTGTTCAGTAGCTTTCTAAATCCATATTCGCTGCGTGGTTTGATCCATGGATAGACAAGTTATAAGCCACAGTGTAGTCGGTACTGTTATGAAGAGGTAGTACACTAAGGAGCGTCACTTTCCATGGTTTGATTCACAGAAGAAAAAGTTAGAACTACAATGTATGGTAAAACAAGTGATACTCTTCACTAGTTTCCCTAACTGCAGGGTTTGATCTACGGATGAAAAAGATAGAGCCACACGGTATAGTAAAACAAACAGTACCACAGTACAGTACTGTTCAGTAGCTTTACAAAGAGTGATGGTCACACTGCATGGTTTGATCCACAGATGGAAAAGATAGAACCACGTTGTATAGTAAAACAAACAGTACCACAGTACAGTATTGTTCAGTAGCTTTCCATAAAATGGTCACACTGCAGGGTTTGATCTACGGATGCAAAAGACAGAACTATTCCGTGTAGTTAAAAAGAAACAGATTTCCCCTCAGGCATTGTTACCTTCCACTAAGGAAAAAGCAACGCTTACACTGTAGTTAGCTTCTTTGCTGTCAAGAAGTTTGAACATGAAGGAGATCTTAAAACGCCGGTTATGGTTACTCACCGCAAGGAACGAAGAAAAGACCAGCGACCAAACTGATCCAGAATGTTTTCATGGCTTGGAAGAGAACTGTGCGTTAACAAAGTCTTCAGTTCAAATGCTCTGCACGGTATGGCAATTTCCAAAATGATTAGAATGCATAGAGGCTTGGCTCGCACCCCGTGATCTTTTCAAAGCACAGTCGCGACCATTATGCAAATTTAAATAACTAAAGTTCTTGTTGCTCCTACAAAGTTCTTTATTGAACAAAACGCTCACAGAGTTTGCAAAATCGAATAGAATTGAACTTAAATAAAGGTTTTGAGACTGACAGAGACTTTGAAGATCTGAAATAATCTTAGCTCTAGCCATATCGTGGATGCATTCAACGCTAATGCATCGCGCTAAGGGCAATTAGCTTGTTACCATTTACCACAAATTCCCGGAAATTCTGGTTTCGATGTAAATGGTAAACGTCGTTTCGGTTCGTCCCACTGGAAAATTCCCAGAACAAACGGAAATTCTGAAAAGGTAGTCCCGTTTTCCCGGTTGGGACGCCAGAGGAGTTCCGAATGGGGGCAAATGGTAAACGACACGTACCGTTCTTTCCGAAGGAAAATTGCGAACGGAAATTTCCGGGAATTTGTGGTAAATGGTAAACAACCTTAGTATCACCCAACTAGTGGACTAATGCAAATGCCGCAATCTGATTGGCTACGCTACTAGAGGACTATTAGTAATGGTCTTCGAGTAGCGAAATTCTAAATGACAAAACTGAACACAGTCCTAGAGAGGCAGAGAAAGTATTTAACAATGGATGCTAACAATATTGAATAACTGTACTGTGAGGGGGGAGGACAAAGTGAAAAGGCTTCTTCTGCCTGAACAAAGTCTCCTCCCGACTGCCTAGACCAGTAGACTTACGTTTCTCAAACAACTAGTTAAAGGAAAAGTGCACATTGCAACCCTGAGGTGAACAATCAGACATAGTTTGATGCTAGTTTAGTGAGGATTGCTTTCTTTTCTATATATACGTTTTTTTTTCTTGTACTATAAAGCTTTTTATCATATAGACACGAGTGTTCTACTAGAAAATACACCACTCGTAAAATTCATAAAAACTACATTCGGGAATCGAGTGGTTTATTTTCCATAATCTCACACGTGAGTTTATCGATGACGTAATTTGTTAATAATTTCATTTTGTCTATATAATAAAAAGAACATTACACGGCGGCTTAAAAATATGAACAGTACCACAGTATAGTACTGTTCGTAGCTTTCCAAAGAATAGTCACACTGCATGGTTTGATACACAGATGAAAAAGTTAGAGCCATCGCGCCGTGTACAGTAAAACAAACAGTACCGCTATAGTACAGCAGTGTTCAGTAGCTTTCTAAATCCATATTCGCTGCGTGGTTTGATCAATGGATAGAGAAGTTAGAAGCCACAGTGCAGTCGGTACTGTTAAGAAGAGGTAGTACACTAAGGAGCGTCAGTTTCCATGGTTTAATTCACAGAAAAAAGTTAGAACTACAATGAATGGTAAAACAAGTGATACTCTTCAGTAGTTTCCCTAACTGCAGGGTTTGATCATCGGATGAAAAAGATAGAACCACACGGTATAGTAAAACAAACAGTACCACAGTACAGTACTGTTAAGTAGCTTTACAAAGAATGGTTACACTGCATGGTTTGATCCACAGATGAAAAAGATAGAACTACACTGTATAGTAAAACAAACTGAGTACCACAGTACAGTGCTGTTCAGTAGCTTTACAAAGAGTGATGGTCACACTGCATGGTTTGATCCACAGATGGAATAGATAGAACCACGTTGTATAGTAAAACAAACAGTACCACAGTACAGTATTGTTCAGTAGCTTTACAAAAAATGGTCACACTGCATAGCTTGATCCTCAGATATAAAAGACAGCCGGAACCAAACTGTATAGTAAAACAAACAGTACCACAGTACAGTACTGTTCAGTAGCTTTAAAAAGAATGGTCACACTGCATGGTTTGATTCACAGATGAAAAAGATAGAATCACACTGTATAGTAAAACAAACAGTACCACGCTACAGTACTGTTCAGTAGCTTTCCAAAGAATAGTCAAACTGCATGGTTTGATCCACAGATGAAAAAAGTTAGAACCACACTTTATAATATAAAACAAACAGTACCACAGTATAGTACTGTTCGTAGCTTTCCAAAGAATAGTCACACTGCATGGTTTGATACACAGATGAAAAAGTTAGAGCCATCGCGCCGTGTACAGTAAAACAAACTGTACCGCTATAGTACAGCAGTGTTCAGTAGCTTTCTAAATCCATATTCGCTGCGTGGTTTGATCCATGGATAGACAAGTTATAAGCCACAGTGTAGTCGGTACTGTTATGAAGAGGTAGTACACTAAGGAGCGTCACTTTCCATGGTTTGATTCACAGAAGAAAAAGTTAGAACTACAATGTATGGTAAAACAAGTGATACTCTTCACTAGTTTCCCTAACTGCAGGGTTTGATCTACGGATGAAAAAGATAGAGCCACACGGTATAGTAAAACAAACAGTACCACAGTACAGTACTGTTCAGTAGCTTTACAAAGAGTGATGGTCACACTGCATGGTTTGATCCACAGATGGAAAAGATAGAACCACGTTGTATAGTAAAACAAACAGTACCACAGTACAGTATTGTTCAGTAGCTTTCCATAAAATGGTCACACTGCAGGGTTTGATCTACGGATGCAAAAGACAGAACTATTCCGTGTAGTTAAAAAGAAACAGATTTCCCCTCAGGCATTGTTACCTTCCACTAAGGAAAAAGCAACGCTTACACTGTAGTTAGCTTCTTTGCTGTCAAGAAGTTTGAACATGAAGGAGATCTTAAAACGCCGGTTATGGTTACTCACCGCAAGGAACGAAGAAAAGACCAGCGACCAAACTGATCCAGAATGTTTTCATGGCTTGGAAGAGAACTGTGCGTTAACAAAGTCTTCAGTTCAAATGCTCTGCACGGTATGGCAATTTCCAAAATGATTAGAATGCATAGAGGCTTGGCTCGCACCCCGTGATCTTTTCAAAGCACAGTCGCGACCATTATGCAAATTTAAATAACTAAAGTTCTTGTTGCTCCTACAAAGTTCTTTATTGAACAAAACGCTCACAGAGTTTGCAAAATCGAATAGAATTGAACTTAAATAAAGGTTTTGAGACTGACAGAGACTTTGAAGATCTGAAATAATCTTAGCTCTAGCCATATCGTGGATGCATTCAACGCTAATGCATCGCGCTAAGGGCAATTAGCTTGTTACCATTTACCACAAATTCCCGGAAATTCTGGTTTCGATGTAAATGGTAAACGTCGTTTCGGTTCGTCCCACTGGAAAATTCCCAGAACAAACGGAAATTCTGAAAAGGTAGTCCCGTTTTCCCGGTTGGGACGCCAGAGGAGTTCCGAATGGGGGCAAATGGTAAACGACACGTACCGTTCTTTCCGAAGGAAAATTGCGAACGGAAATTTCCGGGAATTTGTGGTAAATGGTAAACAACCTTAGTATCACCCAACTAGTGGACTAATGCAAATGCCGCAATCTGATTGGCTACGCTACTAGAGGACTATTAGTAATGGTCTTCGAGTAGCGAAATTCTAAATGACAAAACTGAACACAGTCCTAGAGAGGCAGAGAAAGTATTTAACAATGGATGCTAACAATATTGAATAACTGTACTGTGAGGGGGGAGGACAAAGTGAAAAGGCTTCTTCTGCCTGAACAAAGTCTCCTCCCGACTGCCTAGACCAGTAGACTTACGTTTCTCAAACAACTAGTTAAAGGAAAAGTGCACATTGCAACCCTGAGGTGAACAATCAGACATAGTTTGATGCTAGTTTAGTGAGGATTGCTTTCTTTTCTATATATACGTTTTTTTTTCTTGTACTATAAAGCTTTTTATCATATAGACACGAGTGTTCTACTAGAAAATACACCACTCGTAAAATTCATAAAAACTACATTCGGGAATCGAGTGGTTTATTTTCCATAATCTCACACGTGAGTTTATCGATGACGTAATTTGTTAATAATTTCATTTTGTCTATATAATAAAAAGAACATTACACGGCGGCTTAAAAATATGAACAGTACCACAGTATAGTACTGTTCGTAGCTTTCCAAAGAATAGTCACACTGCATGGTTTGATCCACAGATGAAAAAAGTTAGATTACATTGTATAACATAAAGCAAACAGGACCACAGTACAGTACTGTTCAGTAGCTTTACAAAGAATGGTCGCACTGCATGGTTTGTTACACCGATGAAAAAGATAGAACCACACTGTATAGTAAAACAAACAGTACCACAGTATAGTACTGTTCAGTAGCTTTCCAAGGAATGGTCACACTGCATGGTTTGATACACAGATGAAAAAGTTAGATCCACCGCGCCGTGTACAGCAAAACAAACAGTACCGCTATAGTACAGCAGTGTTCAATAGCTTTCTAAATCCATATTCGCTGCGTGGTTTGATCAATGGATAGAGAAGTTAGAAGCCACAGTGTAGTCGGTACTGTTAAGAAGAGTTACTAAGGAGCGTCATTTTCCATGGTTTAATTCACAGGATAAAAAGTTAGAACTGCAATGTATGGTAAAACAAGTAATACTCTTCAGTAGTTTTCCTAACTGCAGGGTTTGATCTACGGATGAAAAAGATAGAACTACACTGTATAGTAAAACAAACAGTACCACAGTACAGCACTGTTCAGTAGCTTTACAAAAAATGGTTACACTGCATGGTTTGATGCACAGATGAAAAAGATAGAACCACACTGTATAGTAAAACAAACAGTACTACAGTACAGTACTGTTCAGTAGCTTTACAAAGAATGGTCACACTGCATGGTTTGACGCACAGATGAAAAAGATAGAACCACACTGTATAGTAAAACAAACAGCACCACTGTACAGTACTGTTCAGTAGCTTTACAAAGAATGGTTACACTGCATGGTTTGATCCACAGATGAAAAAGTTAGAACCACACTGTATAGTAAAACAAACAGTACCACAGTACAGTACTGTTCAGTAGCTTTACAAAGAATGGTCACACTGCATGGTTTGATCCACAGATGAAAAAGTTAGAACCACACTGTATAGTAAAACAAACAGTACCACAGAACAGTACTGTTCAGTAGCTTTACAAAGAATGGTCACACTGCATGGTTTGATCCACAGATGAAAAAGTTAGAACCACACTGTATAGTAAAACAAACAGTACCACAGTACAGTACTGTTCAGTAGCTTTACAAAGAATGGTCACACTGCATGGTTTGACGCACAGATGAAAAAGATAGAACCACAATGTATAGTAAAACAAACAGCACCACTGTACAGTACTGTTCAGTAGCTTTACAAAGAATGGTCACACTGCATGGTTTGATCCACAGATGAAAAAGTTAGAACCACACTGTATAGTAAAACAAACAGTACCACAGTACAGTACTGTTCAGTAGCTTTACAAAGAATGGTCACACTGCATGGTTTGATCCACAGATGAAAAAGATAGAACCACACTGTATAGTAAAACAAACAGTACCACAGTACAGTACTGTTCAGTAGCTTTACAAAGAATGGTCACACTGCATGGTTTGATCCACAGATGAAAAAGTTAGAACCACACTGTATAGTAAAACAAACAGTACCACAGTACAGTACTGTTCAGTAGCTTTACAAAGAATGGTCACACTGCATGGTTTGATCCACAGATGAAAAAGATAGAACCACACTGTATAGTAAAACAAACAGTACCACAGTAGAGTACTGTTCAGTAGCTTTACAAAGAATGGTTACACTGCAGGGTTTGATCTACGGATGCAAAAGACAGAACTATTCCGTGTAGTTAAAAAAAAAACAGATTTCCCCTCAGGCATGGTTACCTTCCACTAAGGAAAAAGCAACGCTTTCACTGTAGTTAGCTTCTTTGCTGTCAAGAAGTTTGAACATGAAGGAGATCTTAAAACACCGGTTATGGTTACTCACCGCAAGGAACGAAGAAAAGACCAGCGACCAAAATCCAGAATGTTTTCATGGCTTTGAAGAGAACTGTGCGTTAACAAAGTCTTCAGTTCCAATGCTCTGTACGGTATGGCAATTTCCAAAATGATTACAATGCATAGATGCTTGGCTCGCACCTCGTGATCTTTTCAAAGCACAGTCACGACCATTATGCAAATTTAAATAACTAAAGTTCTTGTTGCTGCGACAAAGTTCTTTATTGAACAAAACGCTCACAGAATTTGCAAAATCGAATAGAATTGAACTTAAATAAAGGTTTTGAGACTGACAGAGACTTTGAAGATCTGAAATAATCTTAGCTCTAGCCATATCGTGGATGCATTCAACGCTAATGCATCGCGCTAAGGGCAATTAGCTTGTTACCATTTACCACAAATTCCCGGAATTTCTGGTTTCGATGTAAATGGTAAACGTCTTTTCGGTTCGTCCCACTGGAAAATTCCCGGAACAAACGGAAATTCTGAAAAGGTAGTCCCGTTTTCCCGGTTGGGACGCCAGAGGAGTTCCGAATGGGGGCAAATGGTAAACGACACGTACCGTTCTTTCCGAAGAAAAATTGCGAACGGAAATTTCCGGGAATTTGTGGTAAATGGTAAACAACCTTAGTATCACCCAACTAGTGGACTAATGCAAATGCCGCAATCTGATTGGCTACGCTACTAGACGACTATTAGTAATGGCCCTCGAGTAGCGAAATTTGTGGCACTTTCTTTTGTTTTATTCCCAAATAAATCTTTCTTCAACTTGCATTTGCTAACTTTATTATTGCTTTTTCTGTCCGACTAGTTGGGTGATACTAAAACAATTAGACCCTTCGCTCTCAGGGGCTACGGGTCTATTAATTAGCTGCGTAAACTATATAAGTTGAGTAAAACATATAAAAGTGTTAAATTCTGACTGGAAACAGTAGTTTGAATGACATCACTGACACCAACGTTCTCACGTTAATTTATCAACCAAAGATTTATTAGCTGTTGAAATTGAGTCGTGTTTTTCTCAATTCAAGCTCAAGCTCATTTGCATACCAAAAGCAATATTTGTAGTCATATATCTCTTTGATGGCTCAATAAGCGGAACCAAAGATTTTAGTGATTTTTATAAATTCATGGTTTTGTTTTCATGATATGTGTAGTAGTTCCAAATTAACGATGAGCATTGCAGTTATGTGATGAAGTTTTGAACCTAGGCAGGCATGAAGTAATATAGTCAGTCATGGGTTAATCATTAATTATAAATCATCGGCGATGGACATTGATCTAGAGCTCTGATTGCTTTCAGTTTATGCGACCCGGCACTCAGTAGTGCCGCGTTCAAGGAGTCAGTCATTTGCCCAGCCACCGAGTCCAGACAAAAGCTAGGCCGTGGGGAAAGATTTGTTTTGCTGATAGGAGACTCAAATAAAGCCTAAAAATAAGTAAACAAAAGATGATGTGGTCAATATTCAGTCATCTTGAACGAAGAAGCTTGGTCAATAAAGAACTTATTCTATTGTCTATTTTGTTTTGCGAGACAAAGAAACTAACCCCGGGCGAGCAAGATAGGCGCATAGGGTCGCGAATCAGAACTCAGGATTCTTTAACGCTCGCTCGTGGATCCAGACATGTAACAAAGAAAAGTCCTCTAGAAGGACATGTGGTTACTGCAGGTATTGGTATAAACTCATTGAGAAAAAAAAAGTCATGTAAGAGGAGGTATATTTTCTTTATTTGAAAATGATGGATTTAAGAAATTTGATAATCGCAATCGTTTTACTCGGTTTATTTTTATTTTTCGGATCTCAGTACTCAAAATTTAAAACTCCTAACATGAGAACATCAATTAACCTATACACAACGATTTCCGTGCATCAGGGCAACACAGAAAGCCTTAAAAACCCGAACGGAAGTTTATCTTCCAACTCGGATCTCTTAATCTCCTCGGTATCAACGAACGTTTCTCATTCATTTAATCATTCATCTAATTTATTCCCTTCCGTTCACACACTGCTATGGTTCCACCAATAGCATGGCTTCAAACTTCTCTATATAAATTGTACGTAACCCACAATCCTCTCATTCGCTCCGACGAAGGGCTAACGCTCGAAACGTCAGCACCTCCCATTTACCTTACGGTGGTATAACTTACTTAATCAACTCGTTTGATTTATCCAGTTTCCTATATACAACGAGCAAATTACAATTCACGTGATCAGGAAAACTCATCTGATTGGTCAGTGTACAAAAAAGACGGGTAGAATAATAAAGCTTTATCTAAATGACAAAAACACAGTCCTAGGGAGGCAGAGAAAGTCATTAACAATGGTTGCTAACAATATTGAATAACTGTACTGTGAGGGGGGAGGACAAAGTGAAAAGGCTTCTTCTTCCTGAACAAATTCCCCTCCCGACTGCCTAGACCAGTAGACTTACGTTTCTCAAACAAATAGTTAAAGGAAAAGTGCACATTGCAACCAGGTGAACAATCAGACATAGTTTGATGCTAGTTTTAGTGAGGATTGCTTTCTTTTCCATATATACAATGTTTTTCTTGTAAATATGGCTTTGTATTTTTATCCAAAATTGTAAATAACGCAATTCAGTCTTTGGCTGCAAAGTTATATTTTAAATAAACTATCTATCTATCTATTAGCTAGTTTGAAATAATGAATGCAACTTAAAAAGTCGCAATTCACCGATCCGACGTTTCGACAACCCTGTCTAGTGTCTTCTTGAAGGGGGATTGGGCAAAGCTGTGAAGCAAGAGAAAATGAGGTAAGAAAACGTATCTTCCATACTGGGTTCTCTTACTATTATAAGGGGGACAGAATCAAGAGAAAATGAGGTAAGAGAACGAATCTTCCATACTGGGTTCTCTTACTACGATAAGGGGACAGAATCAAGAGAAAATGAGTTAAGAGAACGCATCTTCTATACTAGGTTCTCTTACCATGATAAAGGGACAGAATCAAGAGAAAATGAGGTAAGAGAACATATCTTCCATACCGGGTTCTCTTACTATGATAAGGGGACAGGATCAAGAGAAAATGAGGTAACAGAACATATCTTCCATACTGGGTTCTCTTACTATGATAAGGGGACAGAATCAAGAGAAAATGAGGTAAGAGAACATATCTTCCATACTGGGTTCTCTTACTATGATAAGGGGACAGGATCAAGAGAAAATGAGGTAACAGAACATATCTTCCATACTGGGTTCTCTTACTATGATAAGGGGACAGGATCAAGAGAAAATGAGGTAAGAGAACGCACAATTCACCGACCCAGTATGGAAGATGCGTTCTCAGTAATAGGTGGGAACGTTTGAGCACAAGGGTGAATACAGCTGCTTGCATTGCTAGCTTCAAATTTAGAGGTGATTACACGTCTGAGAATTCAATGCGCTTTTATAAGGATAACATTAGCATTTGAATTGACTTCACGTTGGTGGTGGTGGTCTTCATGGTGGTAATGGTACCCAAACGATTAAACTCGACAAACAACTACTGAGACTCCTGGATTCAAATCATTTACAGTTTTACGACACTCTTTATATTTACTTACTATTATTTTTCGCTTTAACTTGAAGCCGCTTTAATTAAGAGAACGTTCATTTTTAACGAGGGAGGGGGGGGGGGGCTAGTGTGATTCAGGAAGAACCATTTAAAAATTGCGTGACCCCCACTCAATTTTTTTCTCACATGACCCCCCCCCCCCCACCTTGAAGCAGCGATTTCATCGATGGGCTCCTGTTAAGACATTATGCCATTTCAAAATATTGCAAAAATATTTCAGGTGACCCTCCCTTTTTCCCTTGATTTTATGGGATGCCCCCCCTCGAAAACCTTTTTTTCGCGTGAATCCCCTCCCAAATCCCACCAGTCCCCCCCTTCCTCGTTAAAAATGAACCGTCTCTAAGCAGTTTCCAATAGCATTCAACAAGAACAAGAACAACAATATATTTACAAAAAAATTCTGGAAAAGTGTAATTGTTATGATCGATTGGTCATGTCATTCACGTCACTCGAGAGGCATTATGTCAAGTTACATTAATTTCAATGATCTATTGAAGGTACAACTGCTTCTCACTCCGCGTGAAAAAACGGTTTTAATCTTAGCCTTGACGTTTTGAGCATTATAAATGTGTTTTTTGGGCGATCTTTTCTCTATTGAGGACCAAAAAACCTACGTGTGTTTCAATTTAATTTCTTCTGACCCGCCAACCATAGTTATTAAATATGCCCATTTATAATATGGCTACGTTCTTACGCGAGCTCTGATTGGTCAAAAACCTATGTTTTATCAGAGTATAAAACATAGAAAAAGCGTGTTTTATAGTTTTTCGCCACATTACCTCTACTCAACAATTCTGTAAGAGACGGCGAAAAACATTTTCTTTGAAGAAATTCACGATGGAGCTCTCTGCGAAGCAGCAGAAAGTTTTGAAGCTGAGAATAATAAAACAAATAAAGAAGAAGAAGAAGCGAAAACCGTCGAGAAGTTGCTATTCAATGGCGTCGGTTTGTCGATCTATGTGCTTTGTTGTTTCTACTCGCGGCGTGTAAAATCTATATCATAAAGCGAATAAAGAAGCCTAAGCCGTGTATTACACTGTGATTAAAACACTCCGGGCATTTGAGAACACTCGAGAAATGTGGGAAACACGAGCCGCAACATTTCACTCGTGTTCTCAAATGCCCGTCGTGTTTTATCACAATGTAATACGCGGCTTAGGCTTCTTTATTTGTTAATTATGTTATCAATTACGTAGGCGTTGTTTACATACAGGACTAGGAAAGATTCACTACCTAAATGCTGTTTGCCTTTACATAAAATGTTTGGGCAAAGAGCTTTGTATGGTTCTCATTACAGTGTTTGCAAAAGGGAGTACAATTAAATATGCCCTCATGTGTCATCAGTTACAAGATGTAGCTGTTGATAACAAGTTAAACATCAAAAAGAATTTCGGGGCATACAATGAAGCTATATAAGGCTAGGAAAGATTTGCTGGATGCAGTTTGCCTTGTCTATAATAGGTCTTTTCAAAGAGCTTCAGTCTTTGTAACAAAAACCACAATTAAATATTAATTCGTTCATCTCTTTGTTTTTAGGTCCGGCACATTTTTTTTTATACAAGCTGAGGTATACAATTAGAGTAAAAAGTTTTGGAAAACAACTAAGTATGCTCCTTTGGTCTTTCGGAACATCTCGTCCTGTTTTCCATAGTTATCGCAAAAATCGAGTCATAAGTTATTAAAAGCTGTCTGCGCAATTTATAAATCTTCAGTCACGATTAAGTTTCAATATTTTATGATTCTATGGAGAAAAAGACATGAACTGTGGCCATTTAATCGCACGCCACTGCACGGATCATTCGTGCGTTGCAAGTTTTTAGGTTAATACTTAGCCGATTAAACATCAGTTTTTTTTCCTGACATTTTAACAGCTGCGCCGTCGACTCGAGCAAATTCTTTCATTTTTCTTATTAAATTTTAATCACTTTTTGCAGAATATATTTGTTTTTTATAGTTACTGTGAAGAAAAATCCTTTGATATCCATACCATTGCACGATACTTTACAACCAAACAAACCGGCGCAAAAATTCGAAGAATCGCAATGGCCAATGCTATTAAGGGCCTGATTACATGAGCCGGGCTGGCCCGGTTAGCCGGGCTGACTCGGTTTGCCGAGATGACTTTCAGCCCGGCATTACATGAGCCCGGTTAGCCGGGCTGGCCCGGTTTGCCGAGGTGACTTTTACTAGCCGAGACAGCCCGTGGCGAGCTGAATTTTGACGCGAACGTCTTTGGCGGGAAGTAGTTTATTTCAAAATAGCTCCCTCAAGTAGAATGCGTCGAATGATATGATTGTCATCACCTTTCTACAGCATCTGACTGCATTGCTTTCAGTTTCAATGCAGTTTCATGGATTGATCTATCTTTATATGTTGTATAGAAAGCGGAACATAGATTTGATGGTGCTCGAAAGAGTAATCTATTCGTGAAGAAGTGCAAGCAGTTGAAACTTCGACGGCTCCATGTTTGAGAGAGAGCACCAATGCTCATGAGTTTTTATCCTGGTTTTTATAAAGTACCCGATGTCCAGCCTCGTCCTATTGCTGGCCCAGCAAGCCGGGCTGGCCCGGTGAACGCGATTACATGGAAAATTTTCAGCCCGGTTAGCCGGGATCCCGGTATCGCGATACCGAGATCTCGGCTAGCCGGGCTGGCCCGGTTGTCATGTAATCGCGAAGTTAATTTTTGTTGCGTTTAACAGACGTGCCGAGATCTCGGCAAACCGAGCCAGCCCGGCTAACCGGGCCAGCCCGGCTAACCGGGCCAGCCCGGCTCATGTAATCGGGCCCTAAGCCACAACAGTCGCTGAGAACGTTTCTGAATCAAGCAGACAGCAGTTTGTTAATTATGTATAAGCAGACGGTCTACAGTGTGACCTCGGCTCAGCGGCTTGTATATCTGAATCAGTCGAAGACAAGGTGTGGCTGAGATCACCAAGAAGCGACTTGTGCGGTACTGCCGAAATTAAAATGACTGTTCTGTTACAGCTCGCTTCAGTTCTTGGCCTGTGCTTTGTTCCCAAAGGTATGTGTGCGTGTACATGGTATGCAACTATCGTATCGCAATTTGAAAGGATGCAATGTAAAAATGACTCAGTTTTCATTTAGGTTTGAGCGTGGTCTGCTTTATTTTAAATAGAGCATTTCTCAGTAAAGAATATTTTGAAGTCTTGATGCTATTGTCTGGTTTTATCAAACAGGATTCATGGAGAGCCCGCTTCAGAACAAAAGAAGTCAGTTTACGAGAACATCAAAAAATTAGAATTCAGCTTTGTTGCTATTCTTTGGATTTCGTTATCAGTACTGAAATTCCGTTGACCACATTCATCTTTATCACAGTTAAAAAAAAACCGTTAAATTTTGCGCGTGAATTTTTCCGCGAACGCTTACACTGTTCTTCTTTCATTTAAAATGGAAGACGTGTTCGCGCGTGGAAACAATTTTCGCTCGTTTTGAGCTAAATTGTCTCACGTGAAACAGGTTCAGTACAGCAATGTTTCTTTTTATACTCTCACTCTTCTAAAGTGGCGATTGTCCCTTTAAGGAAAAGTGAGCTTTGATAATACTTTAATAAGCTGCTTCAAACTTCATTCCACCAGTGTTGTCGATCAAATGCCCGACGAATGCACGAACGTTCCCGGAGCACCCGTCGGCAGCTGCGAAAACCCGAAGGTGACCGAAAGGGATTGTGGTCCAAAGCTTGATCGCTGTATGACAATCATTGTCATGAGGAATTGTTCTAACAATATTAATGCCATGTGTAGTGGACAAAGAGTGCAAAACCAACCAACAGGTAACTGTAGTTCTGTTCGTAAACACGTTTTGCACTCGAACTGGTAAAGTAGAGTGGTTAGTTTAAACAGTACCACAGTACAGTACTGTTCAGTATCTTTTCAAAGAATGGTCACACTGCATGGTTTGATCCACAGATTAAAACGTTAGAACCACACTGCCAGTATAGTAAAACAAAAAGTACCACAGTACAGAACTGTTCAGTAGCTTTCCAAAGAATGGTCACTCAGCATTGTAATTAACGTATCTTACGCTATGTGATGGGCTTGATGTAAGCCGTCACTGTTGCATGTCATAAAGAATGGTCACACTGCATGGTTTGATCCACTGATGAAAAAGTTAGAACCACACTGTATGGTAAAAAAAAACACAGTACAGTACTGTTCAGTAGCTTTCCAAAGAATGGTCACTCTTCATAGTTTGATCCAGAGATGAAAAAGTTAGAACCACAATGGAACAGTACCACCGGATAATGTTAGGACTTATGTCAACTTTAACTTTCAATTGTGTTTTCAGTTTGTGAGGGCTTCAATACGTCTGGCATGGCTACAAGTTGCTCATACAAATGCTGTTAAGGGGACCTGTGTGATCCGTTTTCGACTGAGACCATCAAACCCACAGCTTCAACTGAGCCCTCGCCTACGAGTGCAGCCACTCGAGAAGTCACGTGGCAAGGGGCCCTCTTTGTCGCTATGGTTATCGTAATAAATTTGGAGAAGTGAAGAGAAAAATATGAGAGACAGAGTCTTATTACGTATCGAAACACTGCGAATGTAAAGAAATCGAAACAAACCAAAAGTACACTAGAAGGGCACTCGGTAGAGCGCATACCTCCCCCCCGCCACATATGTACACCTGATATTACACTCATCTGGATCTGAGATCTGGAGTTTAATCCGGATAAATCCCAAATTTTAATCGATTGATCCTGGGTATATTTGCGACCTTTCCACCAAATTTGGTGCTAATCCGTTGATTAGTTTTTGCGTAAAACGATTAACAGACAGACAAACAAACAAACAGACAGGCGTGAAAACATAACCTCCTTGGCGGAGGTAACTATTACTCAGAGTATGACCTTTGGGTGAGTTTTCTCACTCATAAGACAATAACTGTACGCAACGGTTGCACAGTTTCGCCAGAGGCTGTAGCTTCTGTTTGATGCTCCTCCTCACCGCTCATAGTTCTGGGTTTTGACCGCTGCCACCAAGTAAGGTTCTGATATATACTTTATTGCGTCTCTCCTAGAATGGCGTGCGCCTGCCGTCAGGCAACTCGCAAACGTTACATAATACAATTGAATGCGTCATAAGGAATGTCAGGTTACAATTACTATTTGATATCTGAATGTGAATTTACACGACGTGTGTAATTACACTATGGCACCATCGGATTTATTTATTTTTTTATTTGTCCACGAGAGTCGAGCACCTGTTACGTAGTCTTGTAAGCCACACATGTACGCACTTCGGACCTATTTTTTGTAGTTGAGGCGCCCACCGCCAGGGTCGGGTGGTGCAATGACCGGTGCCTGCAATGGCAGAGCGACATGGCGATACTAAGTAGGACCAAAATGCAATGATGTCCACACAGTCCACCCCTCAGGAGGAAAATGGCCAGACCACATGGTCGTTAGCCAAAACCCCCAATATTAAGTGTAATGGGATGAAACTGGCCCAACGGGGGGTAGTGTGAATCATGTAAGCCTTTACAAAATATCCTGAGGTGCAGTGAATTATGTAAGCCTTTACAAAATATCCTGAGGTGCAGTGAATTATGTAAGCCTTTACAAAATATCCCGAGGGGTAGTGAATCATGTAAGCCTTTACAAAATATCCCGAGATCTTCTGATTACCCCCCCCCCCCACCACCCCCGAGGAGATCTCGGGATATTTTGTAAAGACTTACATGATTCACTACCCCAAGGGGAGAGTTACAGGCGGTGGGTGCAATGTCTGTGTCGCTACCCCGCGTCATGTAGTTAGCTTTCTACACAGACGTTCTTTGGGCCTCGAAGTTCGTGTGGGAGGAATTTTTAACGAACCCCAGAGGATGATCTATGTGATGAAAGGAAAAATGGCAGCCTCAATCCCAGTGGGCTTTTTCAGGCTTGGGATGGCCCACGGGTCGAGGTTTGAAAAATGAAGTTTTTTTTTAGAATCATTAGACTATGCTCTTGCTTTCAGTCGATCATACAGGAAAGATATTTATATTTCCAGGATAAACTTTCTTTCACTCAATTTTATTTTAATTTCGTGCACTCTTGTTTAGTTGCAACTCGATTTTAAGGAGCCGAATAATGTGGTTTGCACTTAGATAAAACAATGTGTGACCCTTGTAACGGCCAACGACGTCGCGTGACATTACGTGACGGCGCATTATCCTCTATGCGCGCATTATTCGGCGAAAAATCCCACACAACCTCCATCCATTTTCTTTCTTTGACCAATTACACTGATACATGATACAAGCTACACTAAATGGTGCATTGTGTATTGTACTTATTGAGATGATAATCCCGGAAGCCTCCGGAAGTAAACAGGTGCTCTCCCAGACGACGTTTCCGGTTGGGAGGCTGGGGTGAGTCATGCGAAGTAAATATGATAGTTGCTATCTTGAAGCTTGTTTTCATTTCAAGTTTCGGTTATATACAAGGAAGTAGAAGCCAAATACTATCATAAAATTGACGAATCTAGCATTAGTTGATTGAGGAAGATCGACTCCAAGCTGCAATTCAAGATTCTAACAATGGTTCTAACTTGTTCATCTGTGAATCAAACCATGCAGTGTGGCCATTCTTTGTAAAGCTACCGAATAGTCCTATACAGTGTGGTTCTTGCTCATCTGGGAATCAAGCAGCTATGGCACCGACATCTCCTCATAATAACAGCACAGTTCCAGGTCAGCAGATACGGCTATCACCCTGTCAGTGGATACTGTACGGAACTATCAATGACAGGTAAACAAATCTTGTATCGTTCGGTTTGCTGTGCAAGTTTACTTATATCTCTGTCATAGAAATTTGAGGTGCACTTCTCTCGCACCATTACGAAACAAACGGTTCTTAGACGGTTCATCTATTCCGGTTTTCTCAGCGGTATTTAAAAAGTAAATTAACTCGCTCCATTTGAAGGGGAATCATTTGTTAATGGAATTTGTATAGAGCACTTCTCTCACACTAATATAAGAAACAAGCGTACTCTATTTTAACACGTCTAAGCGACTACATCATGTGATAAATGACTTTGTTTATGTTGCACCTACATTCACACGATGAACAAAGTAAATACATTCCATGAAGCTGTGACATTAGGTTACAGACAATAGACATGATGTATTATTGACTTTCGGTGTTCAAAATGTAGCCTAGAAACAAATTTCTTTCTTAAAGCCATAAAAAAACCTTTTGAAAAATATTTTTACGTAGTTATCGTCAGCACTTCTGCAAAATGTAATATTTATAAATATAATAGTGATGCTAATTACATACGGTAAAATTAATATGACGATCGCTATGATTGGCCCATTAAACGTGTTTTTACAAGGCCATGTTAAGACGGGTATGACGTCAACTGCACCTTCATGACTTGACAAGAGTTCAGTAAATTGATACACAAACTTGACAGAGCTTGGGAAAGTTCTAGACTACTTTGAGTATGTAAACATGACTCACATGGCTACATTAAATCAAGAAACGTTTTAAGCCAATACTTTCTCTCTTGTTTATATTATTAATAAGTCATCATACGGTTTTTCTCGTTCAATTTGGAATTAATTTGCACTTGTGTGTTTTTCAAAAAGCTGAAATTTGCACTCGCCAAAGCGGCTCGAGCAATTTCAGCTCTTTGAAAAACTCACTAGTGCAAATTAATTCCAAATTGAATGAGAAAAACCGTATGATTACCATTACAAATTAAACTCATCTCATCAGAAACGGACACAATTGTATACCTCTTACTAACCGATATCGAGGTCCGTACCGTAAGTTACGGACCGAGTTTTTTCCGCTCGGATTTATGGCCCACTCGCTTCGCGCTTGAGCCATAAATCCGAGCGGAAAAAAACTCGTATTGATAACTTAATGTACGGACTGAAAAAACGACGTTTGTACGATATTTATTATATCTCTGGAAACATTTTGGCGACCAAAACAAACTTTTGAATTTAGCGGGCCGTACAGTGAAGTACGGCCCGCTAAATTGACCAATCACAGCGCGCGTACCAACTGAGAGATGTAATAGGGATTCTTAAACATACAAGGATTTTTTTTCTGGTCTTTTCCAGCCACATTCGATTCTTTGACCTTCTCCTTCTCATACCCAACATCCTGTTCCTGATATTCCTCATGTACGGACTAGGCATGGCACATATACGGCTTCACAGCATACAATGTCCTATTGTTAAAACTGTGTATTCAATGGTAAGGTAAAAATATTAAATATTGCTGGTCAATATTGACTTTATAGCAGGATTAATTGCTTGTGTTTTTTCTAAAGTGCAGTAAGGTGTAGACATGCAATACGAGGTAGGGAAAGCTAGGGAAAGTATCAGTTTGAGGGTTTTGTAGCATGCGTGAAGTACCAATGCATGAAGCACCAATGTGTAGAAGAATGGTTGCTTTGAATGCCCTGGATGTCATGCTGCTCCATCTGAGGGCTACCTCAATCACATTGAGTAACCACTCATATTGTTCCACAAACTCAGAAAAAGAAAATTGATGTTAATTAGGCTTAAAATTAACTATTGTAGGTAAATATTGACCTTACAGTGGGATTAATATTACTTGCTCATTTTTTTTCTTAAGGGTAGTAAGGTGTAGTCAGGCAACAGAGGGCTGATACAGAGGGAACGTAAACAGCCAGGGTTAAATTTTAACCTGGGTTTTATTTTCCTCTTGTTAAAAAGCATTTTCTCCAATAGTTTTCTCTTTTTTTTTTAGAGCATACAATCATCAAAGTGTATTAAAAAAGAATTATACTAAATGTGTTTTTTAAACTCTCCTATCTGCCTTTAAATTTCGCACTACCCTTGGTTATCTTAACCCTGCTTTGAACAACCCAGCCTTGAGGGTTTTGTAGCAAGAAGTACCAATGCATTACAGTGTGTCTGCTTCCACTAGATTGAATTCAACTCTATACTTGGGCTACCCTAGCATTGTTAAATCTTTCAGTAACCATTCACATATTACAGGCAAACTTGGTTCTAAGGAAAACTGAGCTCTACTAATAAGAGTAAAATCTATGACCCCCTGATAAATAGTTCACCTTCCTTACCACTGAGTCAATTCGGCTAGACTTCAGAATACCCGTCCACTTATTTACATACTGATGAATAACAAAAGAGTCCATTGTGATATACCTCATTCTTCAAAAGCCCCCGACACATGTAAATGAAGTGGACGGGTATTCTGAAGTTGCTCTGTCAATTCAAATGAAAATCGTGGTAGCAAGGCCAGTACTTTCACAAATGATCTCAGGCCTGGGACAGATACTGTTCATATTTCTCCACACCTACAATTAACCCACTGAACTTATTTTACTGCTTGTCGTACATAACTGCAATGATCAATTAATGTCATTACGTATTACTCTGTAGTTCAAATATATGGTCTTTCATATATTCATTTGCATCATTCTTCTCCATCTATGGGTATATTACAAACTCACAACATGACCAGCTCCCAGATGGCTTGATAGCTCAGTTGGTAGAGCACTGCTCCGGTATCACAGAGGTCATGGTTTCGAATCCTGTTCAGGCCTGAGTTTTTTCTGGCTTCAATTTCACAGCTGCTTAAGTTGTGTTCATAACTGCGATGATCGATTAATGTCATCCCCCCTTCATGTTATGAATAAAACTTGACATCCCCCCTTTTCCAATTCCTAAATTTTGAGATCCCCCCTCAAAATCCTCTGCCCCCCCCCCCACCCCCCATAGTTTACATAATGAACGCAGTCTAACTAATAACCTCTATCTCAGGTTTTTACCTCATATTTTTGGCCTAGGTATTTTTGGTGAGTACTGTTGGAATTGCCAGGTGTTTTGTTTCCATGTTTTTGACATCAACATTCTCACAAGAGCATAAAGTTGCTGTACCAATTAAGGTCAGTGTACAGATAACATTGGAATAAATAGTTGTAATAAATAGCTGTTACATGTTTTCAAGTTATGAATTAACCCTTTAAGCCCTAATAGTGTCTTTATAGATTTTACTCTGCCTAACGCCAGACGATTTTACTCGTCACAGAGAGACCCCTCGGGGCTTAAAGGGTTAAAGAGAGCATATGTGTGCTGTCATTGGTTTCTATCAGACGTTTTTTTATTAGCTTGTGCAAACATAATTAGAGGTTCCATTTCAGTTTGAAGCTGGAGGACATACATTACTTGACATTACACTTCATGAAAACTTATGTTTTGTTCTTTTGGTTGAGATGTTGAAAGCAGCTGGGCAAAGTAGTGTACACAGTCACAGGCAGTCAATTTGCCTGATGCCTGGTCCTTAATGAAACCACGGCATTAAATTAAGTCACCTCCAAAGCAACCAGGTGCATAATTTGAATTATTGATTTTTAGTATAAATACTCAGGTGATTATACAAAATGGCGTGCTATGATTGATTTGCTATCTTGGATTAAAATGGCGAATGAATAAAATGGCTGCCAGTCGTACAATGTGTGTGAACTCGTACAATGTGTGTGAACTCAAAAAAGCTGTGGAAACACTCGCCTGCGGCTCGTGTTCCCACAGCATTTCTCTTTCTCCCAAACTTTCACTCGTGTTTCTATAACTCGATAGAAACACGGTACATGTTTTCTGTTTCTTAAAGATGAGTGTTACTTCTTAACTATATATATGTGAAGTGTAGTTTTTAGTTTCTTTTTGGTTTTACCCAATCTGTGTTTAGTCGATGACTTTTTTGGTGGCTACTGCTCACCTTCATTAGAAGATAGAAATACAGTGTAGTTGATGGTTGGTATTTCTGCAACAATAAAATTAATGGAAAAGCCATAGGGAGAGCTTGCTTGCAAATGTGGCTAATGAATCATGTGATTCATCATCTGTCCTCATCGCACCATTGGATGCATAAGGCCTACACAGTCTCTCTCCAGCGCGAACAATCGTGCGCCACCTTCTGGATTTCATTCCAGGTCCAGTGTATGGTCTTGAGTTCTTTTTCTGTTGACCTCGGCCATGTTGTTCTAGGCCTTCTCCGTTGCCCTCTCCCTTCTGGTGTCCAAAATAGCCCTTCTTTAGCAATGTCACTGGGGTCCTCCCTCAGTATGTGTCCAATCCAAGTCCATTTCCTCCGGTTTAAGCTCACCATGATGTCTTCTTGATTACAAATCCTACGCACTTCCAAGTTCGTCACTTTCTTTGGCCATCTTATACCCATTATAATGTGAAGGCATTTAGGGATAAAAATCCTCAGCTTCCTAACAATTTCCTGAGTTGTTTTCCAGGATTCCAAGCCGTAGAGAAGCACTGTCTTAACATTTGAGTTATAAAGCTTTAGCTTGGTCTTGAGAGAGATCTTTTTTGAACCCCATATGGGCTTCAGTGAAGTGAATGCTTGTCTTATTTTGCCAATACATGCTTTCACGTGTAATTAGATGCCCTTTAATTGATTGGTTGATTACATAGAGGATATTACACGGTGGCGCGAAGATATTAATTTTATTTTCGAGTGGCAAAACAATATGTTACGAACGAGCGCAGCGAGTGAGTAAAATATTGTTTTTGCCATGAGAAAATAAAATTCATATCTTCAATAATAGTGAAGATCATAAAGAGTAGGGGACAGAGTTCCTGGTGTTGTGGTCTGGCCTTTGGGTTGGCACTTCAGATAGGGATAACCTCATTGCGCTGTTTCACCCTTGGACAGAATTGTTCAAGAAAAATAAGTATGTATGTATTTATGTATAAGAATTTGTTTAAATATCAATACGACTCTTTTTTCGTGATCATTTTCGTTATTCTCATAACCTGAATGGTTGATGAACAGTGAATATTTTAATGAGAAATTGGATGCTGGTCACCACTGGGAGTCAAAGGGTTAATATAACTAACATCTATAGAGAAGTTCTTCTTTGTTCCTTGTTGTAGGTTTTGTGGCTGTTGTTGAGCTGCCTTTTGTTGGCAGTAGAGCTAAGTGTCATAAATTTTGGCCTTTTGGCAGGTAATGTTGGATTGCATAAATATTCTTGCTGTCTCTTCAAAAGTCTTCAGATTGCATTTTATTAAAGCACTCTTCAAATAATAATTTTGACATGAATATTTATTCCTTGGTATACATACTTAGAAGTGTCAAATTACTAAAGGTTTTTGTGGTTTTGTTTCTCACTTCAAATCGTAATTGGCTATTGGCTTTTCATTTCAGAATTTTTTTCACTTCTTAATCCTTGATACTGTTAGACAAATACACTTTGCACACTGATAATATACATGAAAAATTACTAGATTGTGATTGGTTCAGAGCAGTGCAGCTTAGTTGTTACATTGGTGCAAAAAGTGCGATGTCAGTGCAAATCAAATTTTTTTCATATATAATTATTATTATCATTCATTCAAAATATTTCCCCGATTCTGATTGGCTAAAAGCACACGTTTAATTCACCATAACCAGTTACTGATGACCAAATTTGGAAGAATTTTGACTTAAACGAGGAAATGACGTCAAAAATGCAGCGTTTTCGCAGGTTAATGCACCGTTAACCGAGAAGACCTAGGGACGAGATTGTATTATTTTGTTGTTTTGTTATATTGCTGGTGGGTGTGAAATTTGTGAAAATGAAGCTCATTTTCTCCTTTAAGTGTTCGAAAATATTTTGATAAATAATAAAGCAATTAATGAATTCGGCTTTCGTAGGATATTAAGAATTAAGCGGATCTCGAAAGGGTGTTATCCACCTCGGCCTACGGCCTCGGTGGATAACACCTTCCTCGATCCGCTTAATTCTTCATATCCTACTCAGCCTCATTCATTAATTGCTATATACGTAATCATTGGTTTTCTGGTTCATTTTGTGATTTGCTTGCGCTCGTGAGTTTTTCAAAACCTCAAATTGCACTCGGCGGGCAGCTCTTGGAAGCTGAGCTTTCTGAAAGTATTATCACAAATTGAACTCGAAAACGTATGATTACCATTACTAATACAACGCTTACGTCTAATCTCCAGTTACAGCCTTGGTTTTAGCCAGTGTTGGTTTTGGTTTTGCGGCACAATAAAAAAAAAACACGATTAAGTACAATACATCAATGAAACCGAATACTAAAAGTACTTACATTTTTCATACTTGATGCGTTGGAACAGCTTGTTCCTGGGTGAAGTGCGTTAGAGAAATTTAGCTGAAGTTGTGGATGAAGTTTAAATGCCCCGCTCACCGCCATCTTTTTTTTCACTGTGGTGACGTCAAATACCACGCCGCCGTCTACCAAACCAATCAAAACTCAAAGCAAATGCGTGTCGTCTGCAAAAAGCTCGGGAAAACGACGGAGGAAGTGAAGCGAAATCCTTTTCCGGGCTCCTAGTCCGTGTACCGGCACAGATGACGTAAAACAAAGCCAAACAATAACAAAGGTGTTACTGAATAATTTACACACAATGACGAAACAATGCGCTACGTCATCTGTGCCGGTACACGGAGTAAGAGCCCTTTTCCGGGGTGGGCACAAAGGCTAATGGTTTGTGCTGCCGGATGGGTTCGCATTTTCACCACTGGATTAACTATAATGGGGGTTGCATTTTTCAGTAGAGTTACTACTAGAATGGGGTCGCACATTTTCGGATTTTCGGGGTTAGAAAACTCTAGTAAGTAGGGATTCAAAATGGTTCGGTTAAATACTTCAGAAAGTCGTTTATTAGTACTTGTACTGTACGTGAAAAGTAAAGTGTGTTTTATCCAATTTAAAAATGCATCAATTCATTTTAGTATGACCCATTTAAAGGACTGATAAAGTAGAGGCATAGATTGAAAGTGACCAGGAGCCCATTACCCGGAGCGTGCAACTCCCATACTAGGTCTGTGAAACGGCGTTTTCACAAGTAAGCTTATTTTTAGATCGTCTTTCCCGCGAATTGGTTTGGGAGAGCCAATCGCAAGCTAGTGCGTGATTGATGTGTAGCATGATAACCGCCTGTAGCGACACCGAACACTGCCTTAGTTGGGATCACGAAAATTTTATTTTCTCAAAAGTGACCGAGATTGAGTCTATAACTGACCGCAAAATAGACTATAATGGGTGCTTTCCATTCAGAAAAAAATTTTCGGTTTGAATTTTCGGAAATTTCGATCTCGAATGGGACAGGCTTATTCCCGGTCGTCACGTGGTCACCTTTTGTCCCAGGCTTCTTGACACCGCTTATCGTCAGGAGCCCATCAGGAGCCCATCACCGGCTCCTGTTTATCGTATGTGTTCACAATGGCGGGTGTTTTAAAAATTTACGCAGCAACCAATTGCGATGATCCCGATTTCATTTTCAATTCGCTGTTGTTCAATGATGAAAACGAAATGCCCTTACTGGCTGCAGTTTCGTACTTCATGCGGAGAAGTCGGAACCATATGGCTTCATTGAAAGCGCCCAATGGGAACCTCGTTCTCAGGACCTCTTCCCAGCTCCAAACTCAAGGAAAAGGTCCCTGGGAACGAGGTTGATTACAATGGGGCAGGAGCTCTGAGAGGCCAGTGGCACATACCCAGCAAAAATTAACCCAAGTACCCCCCCAGGGGGTCCTTAGACTATCACCTTTCGGCGCAATGTAAAAATTAAAGCAATTATGTTCTTGAATGAACTAAAAAATGTTCTAAAACTAGCAAAAATGACTTTATTTCCAGGAAACATGAGTGATAGCCGAAAAGGAGTTAAAAAAGTGCTGTTGGTAACTACAATATGTGCAGTAATATATTCATCCACACAGGTCAGTGCTTTTTACATGAAAATGTTGTTGAATCTTATGTCCCTTTACAAGGATGGAGCAATATTTGTTCTAGATTGTCAATTGTTCCTCATATCTGGTAGCATAGACACAGAATTGCATAACTTTATTTAGTTGCATTCGATTAATTAAACACAACTTGTAAACACAGCGCAACAACAACTGCTGTGCCCACAACACAGCCCTTCTCCTGTGCAGTGTAATTAATTTATTCCTCACAGCTGACGTAAAACAAAGGAAACAAAACATTCTTAATGGTAGACCTAACCTAAACTAAATTTAGATATGAAGGAAAATTAATGAATTATAATAAACCAGGGATTAACCAACAACAAGGGGTCTCCCAGGGGGGGGTGGGGGGGGAGTCTTGATTCTCTTCCAAAATTGCCCTATGTTCCCATGTTCCTGTAGCTTTTCCTTATTTGTTGTCCATAACATATATGCTTCCCCACTTACCCCGTAGGCTTAATTCCCCCCTTCCTTTTGTTCCCGTGTTCCCTAAAACAGTGGTCATGTTCCCTTGCTCCCTACGATATTTTACCAGTTTACCTTCGTTCCCTTGTTCTCCAAAACCCTTGGGGGACCCTCCAACATGCTCAGTATATTAATCACACAGAATCGTGGGATGCATCGTATCATAGGTCTGCAAAGCGTGCATGATTACATCCAAACAAAAACCGTCACTTTTGTGGTTCAAGGGGCCTTAAGTATTGTTTATTTGTTATGTATTTAGCTCCGATAATGTCATCTCAGGTCATTTCATGAGGCCATGGACTAAAAGCATCATACAAAATATAGGCAAGTTTTTCTTTCTCAAAAGTTTCATTCTCGCACGATTTTCCTTGGAGACTAACCTTTCTTGGCTACTGCATATGAAATAATGCAGGAGCCGATATGTCAAAGGAAACACGAGTGATTGAGTGAGTGAAGGAGCCAATCAGCGCGTACCTAGTATTTAGCCAATCACATTGCACAATACAATTCGCTTTTATATCGATTTATTTTTAAACTCAGAAGAGAATATGTAAAAGTTATGAAATCGAGGAAAGGCTATAGGTATGGCTAAAAGGTCCGAATAAACTTAATGAATGCAGTAGCCACCTGCATGCAATGCTTGCCTATTTTCAACTTATGTAAAACTTTTCTAATAGGCAACATTGGAATTCCGTTGTCCTGAAATGCGCGATGTTTATGGGGGAGAGTACAATCTTTACGGCCATGGTGGTTTGTTGTTTTGGGCGTCGACATCAATTTTCTTTGCAGTGGTAAGGAAGTACTGAACTCACTACCTTGCTATAGTTTTTATTTCCTTATCAATAACCCGAGACAAGAGAAAATGAGGAAAGAGAACATAACCCCGTCTGATATGATAAGGCGAGAGAATCTATTTTTAGCGCGGAATCTATTTATATCTCGTTCCATGACTGGGCGGTTTCCCCATGGTGCATTGAAATTACAACCACGTGATTAGAAGGACATCAGCCATTGGTCAGTTAAAATAGTTTCCGGGTCTAAAAGTAGATTCTGTCCCCTTATCATAGTACGAGAACCCAGTATGGAAGATACGTTCTCTTACCTCATTTTCTCTTGATTCTGTCACCTTATCATAGTAAGAGAACCCAGTATGGAAGATGCGTTCTCTTACCTCATTTTCTCTTGATTCTGTCACCTTATCATAGTAAGAGAACCCAGTATGGAAGATGCGTTCTCTTACCTCATTTTCTCTTGATTCTGTCACCTTATCATAGTAAGAGAACCCAGTATGGAAGATGCGTTCTCTTACCTCATTTTCTCTTGATTCTGTCACCTTATCATAGTAAAAGAACCCAGTATGGAAGATGCGTTCTCTTACCTCATTTTCTCTTGATTCTGTCACCTTATCATAGTAAGAGAACCCAGTATGGAAGATACGTTCTCTTACCTCATTTTCTCTTGATTCTGTCACCTTATCATAGTAAGAGAACCCAGTATGGAAGATGCGTTCCCTTACCTCATTTTCTCTTGATTCTGTCACCTTATCATAGTAAGAGAACCCAGTATGGAAGATACGTTCTCTTACCTCATTTTCTCTTGCCTGAGATATATTGTACAGTGACTGGGATGTCGTATAATAGAAAGGTAGGAGCATATTACCTCCCGAAATGGGTAATTGCAGCACAACGGAGTTTGGTAAGATACTTCTGTAGAGCGGGATTTAGACTCCCTGATCTGGATGCACATTTCATTAATATTCCGAGAAGAATCATTTTCCCTTTTACGTAGCAGTTTTCTGTAAAACTCTTTCTATTTGGCGAGCTATCCCTAACCTTACGTAGATGAAACACATGTTATTATATCTACAACCCCTGGATATGAGCAAAACAGCGCTCTGATTGGTTCCCTACTCACAGGCTATCGGCCATCGTGGAGGAAAGATTTGAATTAGACTGGGAGAAATTCAAGTCTTGCTTGTAAAGAATATACTAAAAAATACTACCGAAGCAAATTAATATGGGACGAAGTTAAGTGAGCAAATTATATAGCGAAATTGGCACTATTTTAATCGTTCATTACGAACACGAAATTCGAAAGTGAAACTCTTACAAACACTGTGGCCATCTTGAAACATCCGTGGAGTCCGTAAACTGAATTTTTTTTTTCACTTCAGCTGACTTTTTCCACTTTTAATTCTCAGACTGGTTTGCTAACTCGAAAAGCATTGACAGGTACATAGAAGAGATGTTTATAAACGAGCCGGACTCGTCAACATCGGCTTGACAACATGTTGGTTCGACAACAACATGGTTCTGTTTACAAACAACAAAAAAGTCAATTTTTGTCGTGCAAACTAGCTCAAGTTTCTCACAATCGATGGTTTAGAGATGTAATAAAACAATTATTCCACTTAACCGAGTCGTACATGAACTATAGCGATAACTATAGCTTATAGGATTATTTTTAAATGTCCAGCTACTCAAGCATAATGGCTAACTGCCCTGGAATGATAACCAATCGACAACTAACCAATCAGATTCTTAAATTTTGTTCTGCTATGATTACTATGATTTATAGTGATACATTTTCTTTTTGAAAGCCGCGCTATAGTTTTCATCATGTTTGGAATTTCACTGTTGTTTTTTTTCCCTTCTTAAGATGTACTTCGTCATCGCCATTTTGCCTTACACCAAGTTGGTGGAATGCTTTGTTTTGCCAGGCAAGTATTTCGTTCTCATTCTCGTGGAATTAAGCGAAAAGCTCATGATCGAAAGCTCATGATCTTGGATGCGTTTAGCCTGCGTGGCCAGCGTTCACAGGCAAGTGACGGGGTGAGGGAGGGGGTGGGTAGGGGACGTTTGATAAGAGTAGTTTGAGCGCGAAGCGCGAGAGCTGCAAAAGCGAGCTGCCCATAGGTCTTCGTTCTTGAGCTGCTTGCAACTGAAATTCCCTACCCCCCTCCCCTTCGAAGGCAGGCCACGGCTAGGACCCCCTAAGTCCTATCTATGCTACCCATTTTCCCACTCAAGTTACAAGTGTTGTGTTTTGCGACTTTTTTCTGGTCGAAACCAAGACCAGTTATTATTAAGGTCTCTTATTAGGTAATGACTGGAATCAGGATGGGCTCCTGCTGGGGCTCCTGCTGGAATGCAACTCGGTCTTTCCCTGACGAACAAAAAAATCGTTTATTACACGAGTTGGTGATGTAAGTTGTACCACCGTAAGATTAATTGGATCAATGTACCTAAGTATCTGGGCAGCTGTGCACCTACCCCTCCCCTAAGCCAACAAGTTGTAATAAGTTAAAAAGTTAGTCTTAATGTTTGGTTAAGGGAGGGGTAGGTGCGCAGTTGCCCAGATACTATTGTTAGGATCATTCTAAGTATCTGGGCAATTGTGCACCTACCCCTCCCCTAACCCAACATTAACACTAACTTTTTAACTTATTATACCTTGTTGGGTTAGGGGAGGGGTAGGTGCACAGTTGCCCAGATATTTACATTGATCCGATTAATTAAAGGGGAGCGTTAGCCCTTTGTCATTTGTAAATCTTAAGGTGTGCAACTTACGTTATCAAGTCGTTAGATCAGGGCTGCAAACAACAGTCGGTCATCGGTCATTGGCCGACCAAAATTAGCTGCTCATGTCCTACGAAATGCCAACTGTGGTGGTACGTGATGTCCGGACAATTTTTTGTTTTGTATTGTTTAATAGAGCGTATGCACATGACGTCAAGGCAGCCATGTTGGTGTCCCCAAACAGAGAAAAGGCGGCCATGTTGGTGTCCCAAACAGATCCCCCAGGAATTAAATTCAATTCTTATGCAAACATTTTCTTTTGTTTCCGTTAAAAATTTGGCCACTGAGTGGATAGGCTCTATAGTAAAGAACGTTTTGGTACGAAAAAGGCAAAAAATTGAGAGAATGCTATTGTTAGTCATGAATGTATTATGACAGTAAAAAGTATTTGCCTTGTAATTTTATGAAATAAAATTCATTCTTGTCCGATTACATTAAGTCATCAAAATGATCGTCACTTAGGGGGCGTTCTTTTGGTATGATCCGGATTTGGATTTGTGATCCGAGATCACACGGATCATGGCGCATCAAAGGAACCAATCATCCACTCTGGAGAAGGATTCATCGGTTCCTTTGATGCGCTATGATCCGTGTGATCTCGGATCACAAATCCAAATTTGGATCATAAACAGAGGAGCACACCCTTAGTCGCGGGACATATGTCCTTTCAAGAAAAAGAAAATAATTGCAGCCCTGTTCGATAAACCACTTTTTGTGTGTTTCATTTCTTTCTAACACAGCGCAAATTTCATTGGAAATCAACCCTTTTGTTTTTCCATGACTTAATCTTCTTTTCAATTTATTTTTACAGCGAGGAGGTCATTCTATGTTTACTGTGGGGTTATGTCAATGATAAACACACTTCAGGGTGTTGGTATTCTTTGTTTGTATAGTTGGGAGCAGTTCAGTTTATGGTAGGTACAGATAGACTTGCAGTGTAGGAGAATAATGTTGAATTTACAGGAACCAAACTTGGTTGTCGGGACAAATGTTTGTTCGCGTGAGAGGTTCGAACAAATAATAAATCAATTGATCAACAAACCAAACAATCAATCAATCAATCAATCAACTAACCAATCAATCAACCAATCAATCAATCAATCAATCAGTCTTGAAACCAACTAATAAATCAGCCAGGAGTGTATCTAATTGTCGAGAGTCGAGAGTCGAGAGTAAAATGTCGAGAGTCGAGGGTAACATGTCGAGGGTCGAGGGTAACTTATTATTTTCATGCCATACTCGTCAAGTAAAGAAAATTAACGTATGCACAGTGGATTGAAATAGGGTTACGTGAAGTACTTAAGAATAGGGGATGGCATGTCTGTTATCCTATCTTAGCCTTCAGTGCCTGCCTGTTTGCTCATTGACTGCCCGATATATAAACATTGGATACTTTCAAACAGTTCTCTCTAGTTTATTTGGTATTTATTGGAAACTGTGCAATACTAGACCACCAGTTCTAAAGCAGGATGTAGCCGTAGTCTTTTGAGCGTACGAGTCTAGTACATGCAGTTACTACACTGAAGACTATAAAGAGCGAGAAGTCATTTGGCCGTGTCACGCAACGCTTTAGTCAAAAAAAAAAAAGAAAGAAAAGCTGGCGAAGGAAAATTCTGTTTTGATTTTTATCTTTTATTTTTCACTTTATTTAATTATATTTTTTAAAGTTACCCTCGACCCTCGACATGTTACCCTCGACTCTCGACATTTTACTCTCGACTCTCGACTCTCGACAATCAGTAGATAAAGCCAACTAATCCATCAACTAACCCATCAATCAACCAGTCAATCAATCAACCAACCAATCAATCAACCAACGAGTCAATTAATCAATCAAATACTAAATCAATAAACCAACCAATCACTCGATCAATCAATCAGTCCATCAATGGATCACAAGAAAATGGGTAAATCAAACGAGTTGATTAAGTAAGTTATACCACCGTAAGGTAAAAGGGAGGTGCTGACGTTTCGAGCGTTAGCCCTTCGTCGGAGCGAAAGAAAAGCTGGCGATTCGCTCCGACGAAGGGCTAACGCTCGAAACGTCAGCACCTCCCTTTTACCTTACGGTGGTATAACTTACTTAATCAACTCGTTTGATTTACCCATTTTCTTGTGTTTCAAATTCCCACCGACGCAGCACCAGTTTCTTTAGAAACTATCCCCACATCAATGGATCAACCCAGTTTGACTAATCCGTTCATTCATTCCCCAGGGAATTTGCCCCTTAGAATATTTCCATATTTAGAATATGTCTTACGTATGTTGTCAACATGACTGGAAACTTCTCACAATGATACCTAATAAGAATTGAGAAAAGGATCAATGCTGTCCCTGTCTGACTACAAACAAAGCATTCTTATTGTTACTTGCCGATGTTACAAAGACCGCAATTTTCCATTCTTAGTATTCATATGCTAATTAAATATGTTTTTGACAGACTTTCTTGTTTAATTTTGTGGTTGTTTCTTTCAGTGTTGTAGACTTAACAATGTTTGTTTACTACGCTGTATTTGCTCCTCTTGTGTATTGGACGTTTTTGGCAGATTTCTTCAAAAGGTAAGTAAGATTTACATTTTTCCTTTCTGGAAGAGCCATCTACCTAAGTGAAGATCCCTTAATAAAGTAGAGGCGAGAGAACAAATAGAGCGGGAGGGGAAATATGGAAAGAAACTGTCCGAGGCGAAGTGATTTTCTCCTTCCTCTTCTTCTTATCGTTATCGTTATCGTCGTTGTTATCGTAATCGTTTTCGTTTTCGTTTTCGTTTTCGTTTTCGCTTTTGCTTTTGCTTTCGTTGTCGTGATCGTGATCGTGGTCGTGATCGTTATCGTTACTGTTACTGTTGTTATCTCATTAGTAGAAAAGCCGGGGTAATGGGATCTTGGTAGCGCGTAGTAACTGTGGTGGTTGTAGTTAAAAAAAAAGGTAAAGGCGTACACGAGCCAAAGGCCCACACGGCCGGAGCTTATCCCGGTTTCCATAGCATGAAGCACCTGGGAGTATTATTACTCCCCCCTGGATGGGATGCTAGTCCATCGCAGGGTCACCCCAGCAGTGTATCGCTGGTACCCATTTACACACCCAGGTGGAGAGAGACAGTGTGAAGTAAAGTTTCTTGTCTAAGGAAACAACACAAGTTAGCCCCAGCATTATATCGCTGGTACCCATTTATACACCTGGGTGGAGAGAGACAGTGTGGAATAAAGTTTCTTGTCTAAGGAAACAACACAGTGCCAGCACCAGGGCTCGAACTCCAAACCTTCTGCTCGGAAGTCCAACGCGCTAACCACTACACTACTGCGCCTCCACATTGGTTGTAGTAGTGGCAATAAAATAGTAAAACTGCGTAGCAACCGTGTCAACAGTAGTAGTATTATTGGTTTGGTGTGATCTTGGTTATTTTCATTGTCACATTGCTGTTTTGTTTGTTGTTTTTTTCAGGATGCTTAGTTTCTCTGTTTTGACGGTGGATTCCACGTATTCCTACCAACCAATCCCAGACAGCGGAACAGAGTATCGATTCGAATAGTTGAACCTGATGAAAGATTCAACACTCCATTACAAGGAGCTTCTGTCTTTCTTTATTGAGCTTTCTCTCCTTGCCAAGAGACTGACGATGTAGAAAAGAGATAGCAGAACCTGTCGCTTTGCCAATCAAGATTTGTAAATTTCCCTTAATTAAACGGACAGTAATTAGCCATTCTTCATGTTCCGCGAGCTCGGTGCTGACCAAAAGATGTCGGGCTCAGAGGATGATATTGCGTCTGACGGAGGAATGATCTTACAGCGCATGCGCATCTTAGGATTTTGGTTAGAAAACCAGATCATCAATATCTTCATCACAGCCCACGATTTTTTTGGACAGCACCAAAACAATGGTTCTCACCAAGAGAATCGTGGACTCTGGAAATGAGAATGAAGCTAGGTATTTAATGTTGCATCTAGGTTTTAATTGGTAGGGGTCCAAAGGACCCCTTGGACAAATATTTGGGGATCCAGACCAGAATTTTTGGGATCCTATCATAAATATTGACATTGATCACCGATTAATGATGTTGGTGGTTGAAATTTTTGGACATAGAGTCTGCCTTTTAGGGCATGCGCAACTTCAGGCGCTTCACAAGAAAGCCACTCATTGATGACTGCAATGTGTACAGCTGATAAAAAATCTTGATAAGAACTATATTAATAATACTGATGATGATGATGATGATGATAATAATATATAGTAATGATGATGATGATAATGATTCCCTCCCGATGCCATTGATAACCTGGTACTTTGTCTCTATGAGACTATTCTTACCGTGGCCTGCAGGTTTTTAAATCAAAATTCGTGCTTGAGTAGAATAGCCGTTTATACTATAATGTTTGTAAACAATTCTTAAAGCGAACAGAGGCACATATATAGCATGTGGACGTCCTTAGTAGTGGTATATAGGCTAAATAGGTTGAAAGGGCCTTCCCCGATGTGATTTATAATTGTGCAAATAATAGAAGCCTCATAAATTATTTATCATTGCATTTTATGAAGTAAATAGATTTTAGAATGGTATATTATGTCTAGATTGTTGTTATTTATGTCTATTTTTATTTTTCAAAGCCATTGTCAGTCTTTTAAATAAATCAATCTAGGGTGACTGGGAAATTACATGACATTTGGGCCAACACAGGCGATTAGCTATAGTAACAATCTAAATATTAAACCGTGAAAAAAAGGTTATTAACTCTGGACTAGTCAAAATATATCATCTTGCCATTTACTTGTGTCTTAACACACCTTTCGGAGCGAAAAATTGCGGCCAGAAAATTGGAGCCGTTGAACGAGTTACGGACTAATCTTGCCATGCGCTTCCAATTTTCAATGGCTCCATCAGAGGATGAAGCATTCATACTTAGTGAGGCTAAGTTTTTATTACGTATAGAACTCTGTATTTTAACTTAAGCCAAACCGCGTTAAAATGAATCCATATAATTTTGTTCTCTGGATCAAGACAATTCTATCCCCACCCCTCCCTAATTGATTAAGGAAACTGCAATTAAAGACCACAGTTCTTTGGTCAGCGGTCGACGGGTAGAAAAATTCCGTACCCTCCTTACTACACTCCACGTTCACGATCTGCTAACTTTGCAAGGTTTGAGTTTGAAATGGCGGAGTGTGTAACTCGGGTTGAGTTGCATGTGTCCTGCAGAGGACTTCTCGATAGAGACACAACATCAAAATCAGATCCGATTTGCGTGTTGTTTATTCAAGACCGAGACGGAAGGTGGAGCGAGGTAAGGGCGGAAAGTTAACGATAATTTACCTTATTCGCATGCGGTGTAACACATCTTACATTCATCACGGAATAAGAAACTTTCAGGATCGGCTAAGGTTTAAATTTGCCAAACGACGAAATATTTCAATGCATGCTTGCTAAAGAAAGATTTTTGGTCGGGCAAGCGTTTGTTCCTCATAATCTGAAATGAAAATTTAGGTTCAAATTGAAGACTGCACATTAAACGTGTACAACGCAGTCACAAAATTAATGTATTTACATTCCAGAATTTAAAAGATGTTGTCATGTCGAAGGTATCCAACCATTGTGCAAGCTGTTAACATTCTACCTGATCAGTGCTGATCAGTGCAGTTGAACTCGATTTTGCCGAGTTTATTTAAAATATGGAATTATCTTGGGACATTCTAGTAATTAATTTATGTATACGCACGAAACTTGAAGAATCGAAGTTTGCTTCTATACATGACAGGTATCTCGCACTGTACACGAAATTACTTCGCTTGTAAGATTTCGATCCATCATGAATTTTACTTTTAGTTCGGTTCTAATCTAAAAGGTGTGTACATATGTCCAGGCACATTCAAATACTCGATTCTACATGTATTAAACGTAGTATGTGATACTTTGAGCTACTCGCGTGACACATTAACCCTTCCAACAATAGTTATATTTCAGTGGTTCGATACTTGTAAGCCACTAATCTCATGAAAAAGTCATGCTAGTCAAGCATTATTTGAAAACATATTTTGTCTGCCTATCAATGCTGTAGTATATCGAAACAGCAGGGTGCGGGTAGAGGCAAGGTGGAATGTCTGGCCCAGCAATATCTTACCAGAACAAAGGAATCGTCTCCCATGTGGATGTCAAAAGATAATGTTCCTATATAAACCTGAAAAACAACTGTTATAGGACATTTATTGGCCAAAAAGTCATGTAATTATGGATTTCAGTAGAGCCCACTTGTGATTTTCGTACAAAAATAGTGTTATTGAGCTTACCAGTCGTTTCGTACCCACGACCAGTTCGTACCCAATACGGACGTTTCGTACCCAACAAATTAAGACGTTTCGTACCTATCCTATTACCAAGTTGTTTTGTGTCAAACAGTATCTTGTTCTTCTTAATAAGTATTGTGTTTTTACTTATTTCATTTGACGCAGTGCAAAGTTAAAATGTTCAGTTCAAGTAATAACTGCAGGCCCCGGGGGGCCTGCAGAAAATAATGATTTTACTTCAACTAGTTCAGTTTTTTTTTATTCTCAACCAGCTGGTCAGTTTCGTGAAAAATGATACCCTATTCTAGACCCAAACGCTCTGATTTATATACCCTATGCTAGAGTAAACTGCTTGAAAACCATACCCTTCACAGCGTCACATACCTATATAACCCATATATGGCAGTACCCCCCCCCCCCCCGGGCTGCAGGCCTGTTGCTGTTAAACAAAAGGGGTTTACTTTTATCCTACTCGTTACATCTTTAACGACATGTCGCACGCAACAATCGAGTAGCTGATCACAGAATTTGTGAAGCTTGTGTTGCGCGTGTTTAAGCTGGTTTTCTTTGTCAAAATGCGCGGAATGATTTCTGCACAGGTTCCTACTTCATTACGCATGCTGTAGCCGTACAAGAAATGTTTGCACGCGCACTTCCCAAGACAATTGAACTACAGCATGCATAATGAAGTAGGGACCTGTGCGGAAATCATTCCAAATGCGCTTATGAATCAAGAAGGATAAACAGTCAACATCATTCAAGGTAACTTCGGTTGGTCTTGATCTTTAATCATTCTCAAAGGTGCTTTTTGTTATGAATGTTGACCATGGTACGAATCGTCCAGATGGTTGAGTACAAACCATCCGAGATTGGGTACAAATCGTCTACATTTGGGTACGAATCGTCTGAGTACGAACTGGTCATGAGTACGAAACGACTGGATACCGATATTGACAATAGTAATGATAACATTAATGACAATAATGATTATAATAATATACATGAAAAAGTTACTCGATTCCGATTGGCTGGAAGCAGTGCAGTTCAAGTGTATCTCCAGTGCAAAAAGTGTAACTCCATTACAAAAAGTGTAACACCAGTGCATTAAATTACACGTGGAAATTCGGATTATGATTGGCTGAAAGACAATAAGAAATTTTCAAAGCCAATGTTATCACGTAAAATGATGATGAAAATTGTACTCTAGAGTGAGAAAAAATGGCAACATAGATTAAAGAGAGGTTTAATCTGGTCAATACTTTTTCATGTTTATATTATTAATATCCTACAGTTTTTCGTGTTCAATTTTGAATTAATTTGCACTTGTGAGCTTTTCAAAAAGCTCACTCCTGCAAATTAATTCCAAATTTAACTTAAAACCGTATGATTACCATTACTAATAGTAACTATAATTATTATAGTTATATAATAACAATTATATTAATAATAATAAAAATAATGATAATAACAATGTGTTATGACTTGCTCCCCTTGTAACGTTGTAAGTGAATGGCAGTGCAAACAAGCAGTTTTATCTTTAACAATAAAATAATTTATGTAACAAAAACTTATATTAAATGACTGGCATTTGTACTCGCCATTGTTTTATCTTTAGTGACCAAAAGTACCCCCTTAAAAAAGAAAATATGTAAAAAACGGACTCTGTGTTAGTTGTCATTGTTTTCATTATATATGTGCTTATGTTGCAGATAATTGTTGTGTCTATTTGATTTTATTTTTAACTGGGCATTTTTTGAAAGATGCTATAGTTTGTATCATACAAATAAAATTGAAAATGTTAAAACTGAAATTAACTAAAAATATTTTCCCTGCCATTTACACACATGCACACTTTCTTACTAACAAAATGTTTAATTCTATGAAGTGTTAATCAATAAAATATATTTTGGTCATATTTGCTTCTCAGCATGCTAGAACAGAAAGAGTCAAGAATAACCTCAATCCTGACTTTGCTAAAGGAATTGTGATTGACTACTATTTTGAGATGGTACAGAAACTCAAGTTTGCAATTTATGATATTGATAATGAAACAAGTTCTCTTGGAGACGATGACTTCCTTGGTGAAATGCAGTGCACACTGGGGCAGGTAAGCATTTTAATTTTTGATAACAAATTGGTGTCATTGAGTGAAAGTGAAGTGAAAGGATCGATGTGTAAGATGTGAGACTTTATTTTTAAGTGTCATTGACTTTAGTTTTTGACAGACTACATGTAAATGGGGACACTGCTGAAGTACATGTAAAGTGTAATATAAAAAGAAGAAACATATTTACATACATAAATAGATAATGGGTAAAATGTAATATTAAAGGGAAATTTAAACTTTGTTATCTAGGAAGGAACTGGTGTATGTTGTAGAAGAAGAAGGTGACATAGTAGAGAAAGTAAATAAGGAACACTTGTAACAAGTCTTACAGTTGGCTGCAGTACTTTATGAGAAGTTTGAAGTCTTTCTAATGTTAATGGTTTGTTCAATAATTCAAAACATTTATACACAATAATACAGCATCAGGCATCATAGTTATAGAAAAGAACTATATTATTATAATAACTGCTTTACTGATAATGATAATGGTTTTAATAATAATTATTAATAGTAATACGAAGGAGAAGAAGAAAATTGTGCAAATTACGAATATGACCAAGTACAAAATTTAATCAAAGGGTTAGGCTCGTTTTTCATGAATGCCGTGACAAAGGCACTTAAAAATTTCAAATTTTTTGTAATTGGTTTGCTATTTATTTTTCTTTGTTTCTTTTTTATTTTTTAGGTTGTCTCAAAGAAATCATATGCTCAAGTGCTGAAAATAAATGAAAGACAAGTTGGAACCATAACAGTAAGTTACGATCTGGCTTCGTACAGCATACAGAAGAAAAGTACACATACATTGGTACAATGTAATAAAATCCAAACTAGTTAAAAGTAAAGGATGTCAATAAATGTTATCCGATGTGAGTCAACCGTACACCCTTCAGATAACTAGTTTGGACGCACTACCACTGAGCTATGGGAGACAAGTGGGAGCAGGGCTATTAAACTACATTGGAAGGCTCATGTGACAAACATCTTGCATATTGCTAGGATTTGAATGTAAAAGCAGAGAAAGGGTTGTTGAATAAGGAAGATGAGATATTTTTAGTCTGGAGAGTTTTTCGAAGATGTATTTTTCGGTACTGTCACAGTCAAACTCGGAAAAAGAAAATGTGAGTTGTCCCAATAGGAGTTTAACCCGCGACCTTCAGATAACCAGTTCAGATGCTCTACCACTGAGCTCTAGGAGACTCGTGGGAGCAAGGCCATTAAGCTAGGTTCATGGGACAAACATCCTGCATACCACAAGAATTTGAATGTAAAAGTAGAGAAAGGGTTCAACTTGTTGAATAATGAAGATGAGATATTTTGAGTCTGGAGAGTTTTTTGAAGATGTATTTTTTGGCACTGTCACAATCAAACTCTGAAAAAGAAAATCTGAGTTCTCCCAATAGGAGTCGAACCTATGACCTTGTGATTACTAGTTTGGACGCTTTACCACTGAGCTATAGGAGACTTGTACGAATAGGGCCATTAATCTAGGTTCAAGGGACAAACATCCTGCATACTGCTATGATTTTTATCATGTTATTACCAGTAAATAAAGGATACTGGCCAGTCTTATAAAGACTGATGCTTGCAATGGAAACACTATTAGATCTCCAAGCAATTATAATGCATCATTGTTTTTCCACAGCCAGTCTGAAATAATAATTGTATGAGTTGTTCATTGTTAATTAAAAACTGCTCTTGAAGAGAGCTTAATTTGTTAACTAGTCTACAGGGTTTATACATGTCTTCAAAATTCTTGAAAACCCTTGAATTTCAGAAGTCCGATTTCAAGGCCTTGAAAGTACTTGAAATCGATTTTAGTTCCTTGAAAGACCTTGATTTTTTTTTTAGCAAGATCAAGAAAATAATTTTTATTGGTGCTCAGGTTTTAAAGTAAATGAAAGCCAGTGAAAAAGAATGTTCAGGTAAACAAAGTATAACGTTCTCGAAATGCTCAAAAAAACAAAAACACTTGTTTTTGTTCCCAATGCTCTCTCGTTTAATACTCTTGCGCATGTACGTTCTTACTAAAAAAAATTCCTTGAAATTTCAAAGTAGAAAAAAGTCCTTGAATTTTTGGCCTGAAAAGGTATGTTGAGTGTCTTTACATGTATAATTAAGTGTTATTATCAGGGAAATTATTTGGTTGCTGAGCTTCTGAGCTGTTTCTTTAAATCAAATTGATTGATAATTTATAGGTATATGCTGAGGAGTTGAAAGGAGGAAATGAAATTGTACAACTGACTTTCAGGGCAGCAAGCCTGGACAAAAAGGTATTGCAACAAATTAAACAGCTTATGCTTAAATTTACTGTTTTACATCTCCATAAGTCTGTTTAGTATTTTTTTTAATTGATACATTTGCATTCATTGTTTGCTTTGTTAACAGGATTTCTTAGGGAAATCAGATCCATTCGTACAAATTTCTAAACAAAAAATTGACGGAGGATCTCTTGTTGTTCATAGAACTGAGGTAGGTGACATCGAATGCAGGGTGTTCATTAGGCATCGGAGATCAGAGAATTCTCCAGCTACTACGAAGGATTCTCTGGTCAAATTTAGATGGCCTGAGCTAGTTTTAAATTCAGACATGGAGTACTTTCTGATTAATATTCTGTTACTTTACACAATTCTCCTGCTATTACAGTTCTTACTGAAGACCCTTCAAAAGCTACGTAAACACACAAGTTTTTAATTTATTCAGACTGGTTACATTCTAGTCTGTCAAAAAAAGAGGGAAAGGGGTTGGAGGGGGAACAGCCCTCAAGCAGATTCAGCTTAAACATAGTCTCCTTTGCAGTTGTTGTCTGCTCATCACAAAATGCTTCTCTCCCTACCAACACCTGCTCACATTTGAGCAACATCCCTTTCCAGGTTTCAGCCAATCACGGGGTGCACTTTTTAAGTGAGTGCATTTAAGACCAAACAAAAAAGGCAATTTTTTCCCAGAACAAATTTGTTATTTCCTGATTACTCTAGTACCAGTCTGCATATGTGTAAAGCTTTATATAGGTTTGTATTTATCTTTGCATTTTTGAGTTTCCTTTTTTAGAGGCATTAGCACAGTTGTAAAGTGCTATGAAAGATTACAATGTAACTTATACATGTATATGTTATATCAAGTTATATAAATTAATGTTATTATTAAATTATTATTATTATTATTTTTAGAGTATCTGGGGGTCTAAATACATTGGCCTTGTACTTTAATTAATTTAAGAAGGCCATTAATTATGTTTGTTCCCATTGATCTATATACATTCTATATTGTACAATTTTCCTAACAGGTCATCAAGAACAACCTCAATCCTTCTTGGAAGTCATTTGATATTCCTTTGCAGACACTCTGTAGTGGAGATTATGATGCTACTATTAGGGTAGGTGTGATACTTGTTTGATGGTGATGATAATGATGATGATGTTAATGATGATGATGTTAATGATGATGATGTTAATGATGATAATGATGATGATGACAAGGAAGATGCCAGTAATAATCATGCTACTAGAGATTCCAGTTAGTGAAAAATGTGACAAAAAACAAAAAGTAAGATGACTCTTTCCATCATGTCTTTTCCAGTGGTATCATGTAGACAAATATGGAACCACAAAAAAATCACTTAATTTACAAGTAGAATAGAAAAGATAATAAATACCGTATTTACTCGTGTATAAGTCGAACTCGTGTATAAGTCGACCCCCCATTCTCAAGGTCAAAAATCGGATTTTTCATCATTAGTTTCTGGTTAAAGTAGTGTAATTCAGTCCAATATAAATGTCCCAAGAAAGTTAATCTTTTCTTCCTAAGAATATACTGAATAGATTTAGAAGACCAGAGGAATGCCGACGAACTTCGAAGGATTGCTTGATGAAAACACCGCCATCTTGGAAAAGATGGCGGTGTTTGCCAGCATTTGCCAGGTCACTAAGCTACTGCAATCGTTCGATGAAAACGAAAGTTCAGCGCCGTAAACGCCAGTGAAGCTTTAAGAAAAATGTCTGCTCTACAGATCAAAAGACACAATAGAAATCATATCCAGTAGGTCTGCGTTTAAGCCTCTTAACATTTAGAGTTTCACACTTTTTTGTTGAGGAAAAATGTGCCGAAAACTGACAAAACTCGAGCACAATTAGAACTGGTCTTGTAAACTCGGTTTTCGTAACGGACGTCGGGCAATTGTTATGCTAATTTCTTGGATTGCTTGGTCAGGTCTTTGTGTATGACTCATGTATAAGTCGAGGGCGATTTTTTGGGATAATTTTTTGGTCATAAAAGGTCGACTTATACACGAGTAAATACGGTAGGCTAATGGCTGTTAAATTTAAAGTAAGCATACAACGTGGAAGGTGTGACTGGCAGGAAATCTCCAAAAAGCAGAGCTTATGAGGAATAGAGATTTCCCCCCATGGGCAATTCAAATACTAGGCGGCAAATGAAAATAAAGAAAAAAGACGTTAATTTTAATTATGTGTGTTTAGAAAAAAAATATATACTGTAGATATAAGGTGTTAAGGTAATTAGGTGGTATCCTGTCTGACCACGGGTTTATGCTAACATCCTTTTAGTGAAGCTTAGTGCGCCTAACACAAGGAACTCAAACCTTAAGCACCAGCCGAGAGATGTTAAATTATTGATTTTTAGCTCATGAGTGACGTAGTCATGCAATGAGCTGTAGGAATGGACCGCAAATTCACTCGATCACTCACTCCATTCTGTTAGACAATTAATTTATGCATTAAAATTTGATTAAACGCTTATTACCGAACCTCCCCTACAAGGTATTCTATATACCCAATGCAATTCCTTCTTTTTATTCGTTTTAGACAATCTCTTCACAAATCCAATTCATTCATGAGCTGGCTCACAGGAGCCTTTGATTGATGTTAGCTGGTACCTTTCTACATTGCATGACCACAGCTGTCTTCCATAAATGTTTCCTAATGCTCAACTAATGTTAACACGAAGTTTTTAATAATTATTAGTAACGGTAATATTGTGTTCTAATTTTATAACAATGCCAGATTGGCTGTTATGACTGGGATGAAGACGACAATAATGATTTGATAGGTTGTGTGGACGCATCCCTTCGCAGCCTTCTTGATGCTAAAGAGACAGGGGTATGTACCTGCTCATTTTATACTTGACCACGTTCTGTCTCTTGATGTAACAGATCGATTGCATTGATTACGATGACGACGGGAGTCATGACTTAATTGGGTCAGTCAACACTACTTGTCGGCAAATGTTAGAGCTGAAGCAAACTGGGGTAAGATGACAGTGGTAATTCACGTTTAGATTATGAGCTCAAAATTTCTATCACGCGGTAGTTTATTCAAGTTGCATGGTATGATCTGAATTTGGATTTTGTAATCCAAGATTACTCAGACCGTGGTACATTAAAGGGACAAAGGAGTCCTTGCCGAGAATGATTCATCAGTCCCTTGGATGCTTCATGATCCATGTGATCTTTGATCGCAAATCTTCAATGTGGTGTAAATCTGGATCTTACCAAACGAGTGCACCCTAACTGCTTTGATATACATTTTTCTATAATGTTTTAATGGGAAGTCTGTAATTTTGTTGACAGTTGCACACTTTTAGGCCTCTCCCTCCTCATTTTCTGTCACTGAATAGATAGTGAGTAGTGTAGCCAGTCACATGGGGACACTATACTGTGGTGGTTAGCGTGCTAGACTTCCGAGCAGCAGGTTTGGAGTTCGAGCCCTGGTGGTGGCACTGTGTTGTTTCCTTGGTCAAGAAACTTTACTCCACACTGTCTCTCTCCACCCCGGTGTATAAATGGGTACCAGCGATATAATGCTGGGGGTAACCCTGTGATGGACTAGCATCTCATCCAGGGGGGAGTAATAATACTCCCAGGTGCTTCATGCTACAGAAACCAGGATAAGCTCCAGCTGTGTGGACCTTAAGGCCCGTGTGCACCTTTACCAACCTTACCTATAGCCAGTTATAAGAGAATGGCAGTTCAAATAGGACTAAACCACATGCAGTCTCTTTTTTTTTCTCCTGATTTCTTTGTGCTCAGAGCACAATGCACAAACTACAGTAGCTGTCATGGTAAGAGCAGTGAGTGGTGAAGCTGCAAGGCATGTCAGAATTTAATTATTTCGCTAATATCCTTACAGAAGAGATGAGGCAAAAAGACAGACTGCTTGTTATCAACAATAGAACCCAAGTAGATTTATACCAATAATTATTAGGGCTTGGTTTTCTTATCATTCATCATGTATATTTTTTATCTAGAATTGCAATTCACCTTCTTTCATTTTTTCTTCTGTTTTGCAGAAAGGATTGGACTTAGTAAATCCTAAGAAAAAGCAAAAGAAGAAAGGATATGTGAACTCAGGCGTCTTGTATGTCAGTCAGTGCAATGTATGTACTCATCAATTTTTATAAATGCCTTGTGTATCACCTAATGGCCATCTTGCATAATGATCATGTTTGGTTACTGTAGCTCAGTTGGTAGAGCACTGGACCACCATGCGGGAGGTCACAGGTTCAAACCAACACTCAGGGTCTTTAAACAACTGACGAGAAAAGTGCTGCCTTTGCAGTGCTGTCAGTAAGACCCAGTTCCCAGCAGGTGCTCTCTTCCAAATCGCTGGCTACATGTATATTTCTTGCGTTACCGGTAATGTAATTATGAACAAATAATTTAAAGGAATTTTAGTAAACTCCGCCGGGTGCTAACATCAGGTAGCCACCTGCTTCAAATCGTATTGAAAGCACTGCTTTGTAATGACATCTGTAAATGGTTAGACTTTCTAGTCTTCTCGGAAATGGAGGATAAACCGTAGGTCCCGTGTCACAATCCTTGTTCATGATAACTTAGGGGGACGTTAAAGAACCCACGCACTGATCGTAAAGAGTAGGGGACGTAGCACCCGGTGTTGTGGTCTGGTCTTTGGTTTGGCGCTTCACATAGGGATAACCTCATTGCGCCTTTCCCCCTTGGTCAGAATTGTCCAAGAAAAATAAGTATGTTCTATGTGCTATGTCCTATACATTTTAGGCTTTACTGACCGCACTAGTAGATACATACTGTAAGTATGTCAATATTTCCTTGGAGAAATGTATCTGGTCATTCATTTATTTATTGTAGTTTAATGTTTTGTTGATTTTGCTAAAACACCATGCAGCATTTTATTAAAACCAAGTCCAGTTATACTCCCAAAAGTGATCAGCATGGAGCTTCTCCATACAAGAACAATGCAATGTAGGGCTAACTGTTGAGAATCACAGAAATGATGAACTCAGACATCATGAATAATTCAAATTATTGATCTGACACCAAATTCTCCAAAGGAAGTCAAAGCTAAATGTATGGCGGTCACTTAAGAGAATCTCTACTCAGATCTCGGGAGTGAAAGGGTTAAATGTTCATTCACTTGGAATTCTGTGGTTAAAATCAATCGTTCCTTTATCTTCAGATCACCAAATATCACACGTTTCTGGATTACATCATGGGTGGATGCCAGATAAATTTTACGGTATGAACTAGGACAGTCGAGGAATGGCTAAGTGACAATGTGATAGTACCAACTGATTGACAAAGTTGTATTTCATTAGAGAGTGTAACTCTTGTAGTTCAATTTTATCCTTGGTTCAAATTTTATTTTCCTTTGTTTCAGACTCATTATCATCAAACTACCATAACCAAAACAAAAGAAAGCCAAATATGAACCAAGGATAAAGTTGAACCACAACATAACCACTAAACCGATATGATATCATTTTACTGCGGAAAGCATTTACCAAGAGTTCACGGTTGTTGCTTTTATTCACGTCTTTATCACATTGATACATTTATGCAATAAGTGATTACGTGTTATTATTTACCGTTTGATACAGGTTGGTATCGACTTCACCGCGTCTAATGGTGATCCATCTCACCCTCAGTCTCTGCATTATATAAATCCTTACGAACCAAATGAGTACGTGAAGGCGTTGGTGGCTGTGGGAGATGTCTGTCAAGATTATGACACGTGAGAACCAGTCAGAGGACGCGATTTTGAATAATCACCTGAGTATTTATACTAAGCTATGTTATGTGTATTGGCATTCAGCGCATGCGTTCCATCGATTTTGTTTTGTAAATATCAGTTTCAATTAACATAACATAACATAAATTAACATAACATAAGATAACATGAACTTTATTTAAAACTCGAATTTCAGAGTAGCCTGAAGAGGCTAATATCTTCGAGAACATAATAGTATATATAAAATAAAAAAAAAAGAAAAAAATATATTTACATATAAAAATCTATTTACATATTACATTAAAATGCTCAATATATCTTATATCTAAAAGGAGATTTTTTTCACAAGTCTTCTAAAACCAGTTAAAGTATGTACAGATCTTACATTATTAGGTGGGAGTTCCAGGTTTTAGATGCAAAGTAACGAAAAGAGTGAAGGCCATAAGTAGTGGTAACAGGTTTACAGAGTGATAAAATATTAGTACCTCTTAAGGTGTATTCAGACTGACGCAAATTCATACATTGATGTCACTATCTCCATTTTGATTGGCTACAAGCACCCAGATTATTCCTCGTTGGCACTGTCTCGTTGCGTCATACTTGCAGGATTATGGCAAATGTGAAGCAAACTTCGCCCACTCGCTTTTATGATGCAGCAATATTAAAAACAGTGGTTTATTTTGTATTGATATTTTCTTCTTCGTCCCTTTTTTCACCTATGTGTGCAGCGACAAGTTTTTCCCAGCTTTAGGATTTGGAGCAAGAATTCCCCCAGCGATGCAGGTACAGTATGTTGTAACTTACAGTATAGTACACTTACATTATAACAGACGGGAAATCATTTATTCCCTGGCTGACAGTGCTTGTCACTTGGCATGGTTTGGTCCATAGATGAAAAAGTCAGAACCACACTATATATTAAAACAAACAGTACCACAGTACTGTACTGTTCAGTAACTTTACAAAGAATGATCACACTGCATGGTTTGATCCACAGATGAAAAAGTTAGAATCACTCTGTATAGTAAAACAAACAGTACCACAGTACAGCACTTTTCAGTAGCTTTACAAAGAATAGTCACACTGCATGGTTTGGTCCACAAATGAAAAAGTTAGAACCACCCTGTATAGTAAAACAAACAGTACCACAGTACAGTACTGTTCAGTAGCTTTACAAAGAATGGTCACACTGCATGGTTTGGTCTACAAATGAAAAAGTCAGGACCACACTGTATAGTGGTTAGTTGTTAAACGTTATATTGCATTAATTGTTTTGAACTTTTTTCTCTTTGTTTGGTCAGGTCTCACATGAATTCCCATTGAATTTTAATCCTACCAACCCTTACTGCCACGGTAAGCATACAGGAAGGTAGGAGTACTTCACTATTTGGCACACTCATCTATCTTAGCAGGGATTTTCCAGGGGATGAATTGATTTCTTGAAACAGGAGAGTTCACATACTTTCTCAAACTCGTCAGTAATGCATAAAGGAAAGACAAAGGAAATCAAGTATCGTGACGTGTTTGGATATCTGATGAAACAGGGCTCGTTTGGGCATCGTTAATTTCTCCGTCTTAATAATTTCGTTCGAGAAGCTATAAATCAAACACTCGATACGTGTGTTTCATCGCATATCAAACGCTTCGAAGTTGGCCTTGAAAATACTTCGCAGCGCGTCGTATTTTCAACTCTCTTCTCGGTGTTTGATATGTGATGAAACACTGTATCTCGTGTTTGATATGTGATGAAACACTGTATCTCGTGTTTAATATACTACGGAGGTTAAGCAAGAACGACGACGACTTCGAGGACGGCACGTTCGAAAAAGTGGATTTGTTTTTCTCCTGCTGTTTTCCTCCTGGCGGCAGGCTTGTTTTCATTTTCCTTCTGGCCATAACTCTTTAAACCGCCGATTTTTCCAACTTAAACCGTTAACAGTTCATTACAAATTTTTCTTGGCAGTTTTGCCGTTGTGCACTCGCGTCTTCCAGAAAACCTGAAAAATGGTCCTTTCACGTTGCTTTTTTGCAGAGGACGACAAAGAAATCTACCAGACTGCATTTTGCACGTGCAGTTTCTTTTTTTCGTTCATCAACGCTATTGTTTGGTGCCATTTTAGTCTGCGTCGTCGTGGTGCTTCGATTAAGGTCCCTCATACCTAAAGCACGACTTAACTGAGAGTAAATGAAATGAAGCAAAAGTTGGGATCACCCTAAATGCGCTGAGGTTTGACTCTGGGGTTAAAAAGGTTACAAGTTAACAATCAGAAATTTTAGTATTCATGTGAAATAGATCGTATATTTGTAATCTGTTTAGAAGCGTAAATGGAAACTTGACTCTTTCAGTATAGACGCATTTTTAGCATTTGCAATTAAGCCTGAAATTTAATAACATTGTTTAAGTCTGAGATTGAAATGGTGAAAACTTAAAAGAACCACATTGTATGGCTGAAGTTTTGACTCTGGGAGTGAAAAAGTTAAAAGATAGAACCACATTGTATGACTCAAGGTTTGACTCTGGGAGTGAAAGGGTTAAAAGATAGAACCACATTGTATGACTCAAGTTTTGACTCTGAGAGTGAAAGGGTTAAAAGTTAAAACCACATTGTATGACTCAATGTTTGACTCTGGGAGTGAAAGGGTTAAAAGATAGAACCACATTGTATGACTCAAGGTTTGACTCTGAGAGTGAAAGGGTTAAAAGTTAAAACCACATTGTATGACTCAATGTTTGACTCTGGGAGTGAAAGGGTTAAAAGATAGAACCACATTGTATGACTCAAGGTTTGACTTTGAGAATAAAAGAGTTAAACGTTAGGAGGACAAAGGTTACTTAAGGTTTGAGTATGGCGATGTGGCGTTAAATAGTTTAGGTCTCGTTTTATTCAATTTAAAATTTTGATTTTATAGGAGTTCCCGAGATTGTGTCAGCTTATCAAAACTGCATTCGTCAAGTCCAGCTTTACGGCCCAACCAACGTGTCACCAATAATAAATCACGTGGTTAGGTTTGCTGAAAAGGCCGCGACCGAGAGCACAGCTTCAGTAAGTCTCTAACTCTCTGAGGTTTGCACAGAGTATATTAACATTTCAGGACAAATACGCGTGCAAGAGTGTTACATTAGAGACCTTAAGATTGATGGTTCCCTCTTAAACCGCAAACGGCAAACACCAGCTAGCAGTTTACCGTTCGACGTTCGCCGTATTTGCAAAATCTAGCTTTAAGATTTGAGGGCTAGTTTTATCAAGGCATCCGATGTGACGGTAGTAGTATGATTTGGAAATCAGCACTACTTGTCAAAATACATTACTAGAGTTCCGATTTTTAATAAACATGATAATTATGTTTCATTGTCTGCTGTGATATAACTTTAAAACCATTGTGACCTTCAAATGTCTTCGTAGTATGGATTACCGTACGACGGCCATGTTTGTTTATTACGATGCAACCAAGTAACGCGGCTGGTAATTCTTGTGATCTCGCGACTGACTCAGATGAACCTCCTAGTCATCGGGATGGATCTTCAAAGAAAGCGAATTTGAAGCCCGAACGTGGCTTTATGTTCGTAAAACTAGCGAAAACCCCTGCCGTAATTCAGTTACCTCTAGACACCATCCGCGAAGTTGAAACCTGAACCTCAAACGTCAAACGCGACGGCAAGATTGGAGTCACGTGACTTTTTGCCGTTTGCGGTTTGAGGGAAACGAGGAAAAACCTCAGTCTTAAGGTCCCTAGTAGCAGAAAAACACGCGCGGGAACTAGCGTCGTTTTGGCGGGAAAAGCAATGCAACTATCGTCCTCTGCGCCGCGGTTTTCAGACGAAAGAGACTTTTAAATTCTAGTGTTGGTACTACGACAAGAGTGAGTTTTCGCTGCAAGTTTGTGAACCTAAATACGAAGAATCCAGTTTCTTCCAACCTCCGTTTTGCCCTATGTCAACGTCAGAGATATAACGTAGTTGAAGCGACTGAAAAAGGTGTTAACTTACACGTTATCAAGTAAACAGATGATAAGAATTTAGAATAGTATTATCGAAGTATATTGAACGCATCCAAGGCCTGTCTGACCACAATGATGTAAGCTAATATTCAACACTTAATGACTGGTCCCGAGGAGAGCAGTGAATTTTGTTTCCCTCGAATCTCAATGTTTGCCGAGACGAAGTTAAAGAAACATTGTTCTATAGCAAAACAATTCTCTGATCACGTGCGACAGCAGTGAACATTTTGCGGGTAACAGTGAACTGTTTTCCGTTTGACGTTATAGTTTTCGCCATGTTTCCCGCTCATGGCATTTGGCGGTTAACAGTTTCATTGTTAGGTGTCATGTGACGATGAACTAGCCAATGAATCGGCGCGCTATAGCTGGAAAAACGCCATCTATTTAATAGAAAACATGTACCGTGTTTCTATCGAGTTTTAGTATAAATCTACTAGCGTTCTATCACAAATGTCGCGCTCTGATTAGCTACGCTACCCACTGTCTATTCTGTGATAGGTAGTGAGTAGCGTAGCAGTGTGCCCTTGCTAACAAAATGGCGGCCGCTTCTTCACGTTTTCGAAGTGTCCGTGAAAAAGATTTAGACAGTTTACTGGTCGAGGCTGTTCCAGAAAAGACAAAGTTTTGAACGACTAGTAGATTTATGCTAAAACAATTAGGTTATTCGCTCTTGATTTCTATGCGTGATTGTGGCATTTGCCGAGGTTAATTACGGATAATACTCGGAACTTGAGGGTTAATAAACACTGTACGTGTCTTTGGTTTTCATGCAGCAATACTATGTCCTGTTGTTGCTGACTGACGGTGTGTTATCAGACATGGAAGATACCAAAGCTGCCATCGTCAAAGCTTCTCACCTTCCAATGTCAGTCATTATTGTGGGAGTTGGCCAAGCAGATTTTACCGACATGAATGAACTTGATGCTGATGATGGAAGGTGAGCATTTTTCCTTTGAGAAGCCTGCACACAGGCTGGCGTGTTTTTGTTTGTTGTTTTTACTTTTTATTATAAATTTTTCTTTTTTGAGTAAAACCATTTTATGAGTATTGTTGTTTTTGTTGTTTTTACTTTTATTATAAAATTTTCTTTTTTGACTAAAACCATTTTATGAGTGTTTTTGTTTCTGTCGCTTTTACTTTTTAGTATAAAATTTTCTTTTTTGAGTAAAACCATTTTATGAGTTTTTTGTTTTTGTTGTTTTTACTTTTATTATAAAATTTTCTTTTTTGACAAAAACCATTTGATGAGTGTTTTTGTTTCTGTCGTTTTTACTTTCAGTATAAAATTTTCTTTTTTGACTAAAACCATTTTATGAGTGTTTTTGCTTTTTTTTTTGTTTTTACTATTTAGCATTAAATTTTCTTTTTTGACTGAAGAGCATTTGAAGACGTTTTTGTTGTTTTATTTTTGTATTTTTCCCTGTAGTTTTTGTTGAGTTTCTGTAGTGAAGAATTTTGTTATTTTTTATGTTGTTTTATTTTTCATTTTTCTTTTACTGAAATGAACACAACAAACATAGATACAATTTCAAATAAATTATAATCTTGGGCTACATCTATTTCGCTTCTGATATAATTAACAAATGAAGAGAATCTGTTGTTGGTATAATTTATATCTGTGAACTTACAATTCAAAATTGAACGTGACTCACTGTTTCATCTACATGAATTTTAACCTTAATTCTATGTATTGTCCTTCAGAGTCCAGTTCTGGTTTTTCAGTATTGCCCTTTCCTTTACCGATTTTTTAAAAAAATAAGCAAAAAGAAAAAATGATAAAGGTATCGTACTCTAACCTGGGCTGGAGTTAGCTTCAACCGTTGTAAATGATTTCCATAGTAACGTGGAATGCGTGAGAACTTAGAACTTCTGTTTGGAGATACAGTGTTGGAGGTTTGCTGGATGTTAAGTATCTGTGACATAGAACCGAGAGTTTTCTTAGATGTTAATGAAATACTTTTTATCCTTGGATATTAGATTAAGAAGTGGCCGTCATTATGCTGAAAGAGACATCGTTCAGTTTGTGCCTTTCAGAGAATTCAAAACGGTAAGTTTCGGGAAAGGAATTTGCACCTTGTTGGTTACTGTTAGCCTTTTCCTCAGAAGAGACCAAAATGCAAATTCCCTTATCAAAATAAGTACATTGTCAAGCTAATAGTGGTGAGAACTTGAGACCAATTTCTCTAAACTAGCGTAATAAGGAAGGGTATAACTCTCGGTGCGGTGAATCTCTACTCAGGTCGTGGTGAAAAAGTGAGAGACGTACTGTCTCAGCATGTCACAGGCCAATTCCGTAAAGGTAGTTTTTTTTATTAGGAGTCGAACCTATGGCACTCCTATTACTAATTCGGTCGCTCTGCTTCTTACGTAAGGGTAGCTTTAACTTAAACAATATAATCCATGTCTTGATTTAAGTATTACAGATCGAGATTTTGTGCAAGCGACGTTTTTCGTAAAATTTATAATGAACTTTGCAACAGCAGGGACGAAATTACATCAAACACCCGTTGACAGAGACCCTTTAAAATCCGTGTACCTTAGTGCCAACCGATTTTCAATTGCGCAGAAAAATGAAATTCAAATTTTATTTTCGTTTTTCGTTTTTCGATTTTCCCCGCCAGGAAGGAAACGGAATTCAAATTTACTTTATGCTCTCCGTTTTTCTTTTTTTATAGCTTAAAAAAACGGATTTTAATGTTCTTTTTGTTTTTGTTTTCGGCTAATGTTTAGATCACCCGTAAGGAAATAAAAGATAAAGTTATTCGAAAACGAAAAACCAATAACCAAAAACGAAAAAGAAAATTACAATCCGTTTTTTTAAGGGCTATAGAAAAAAGAAAAACGGAGAGCATAAAGTGAATTTGAATTCCGTTTCCCTCCCGGTGGGGGAAATCGAAAACGAAAATAAAATTTGAATTTCATTTTTCTACGCAATTGAAAATCGGTTGGTACTAGGGTACACGGATTCTCTAAGTCAATTAGAGTCAGTGACCGACAGTTAGTAACCAGACACTTTTGCTTTTTCCTTTTGCTGTGAGCTTTCTTTATAATTGTTTGTTTTGTTCTTCTTGTTTGCAGCAATCGCCAGCCTTGCTCGCCAAGCACGTGTTGGCAGAAATACCCAAGCAAGTACAGGAATACTTCAATAAGCGGGGCATTGTTCCGATGGAACCAAAAGGGCCTGCCCCGCCCTCTGTAGGGGGACTATGAATGATTATATCTTAGAGTAAAACATAGTTTTGTACTTAAAACTTTTACTGTCTTACTTCTCATCTTTCTCTTGGAAAGAGATGATAATTATAAAGAGATTTTCCCACTGAATGATTTTGAGTTGATCCAGCACCGAATTCTCTTGACTTACACAAATCAAATTCTTCGCCCTTGTCAAGGAGAATTACCACATAGATCTCGAGAGTAAAGGGTCTAAGTATTTAGTAGCTTTACAGTGGAAAATCAGATGTTTTCTTCTAGGATCTTAAAAGCACTAAGTGTGACAAAAAATTAACCTTGATCGGTTATAAAGCAAGGTCTTGCGAGATTTTCGCAAGAGGCCCTCGCATCCGATTAGATTACAATAGATATGGTAAATTAAGACTACTGTAATGTGTGAAAAATAGATGTAATGAACAGTGCTTATATTGCAACATCAAGGAGAAAACGAGATTATCGCTTAAACCTGATTAGTATGCATAATTTGTTGGATAGTTGTTTTCGCGTATGCATTTTGATTGGCTCCTGTAACTGGGGATGCCATTGGTTGTTCACTGGTTGGACTGAAGAGTCAGAATGTCGTCTCGTTTCGTGGCTGTTCCTGTCCACATCGGTAAAGGCTTGCCACAAGAAATTCAAAAATCTTCAGACAATGAATCGTTCGCATATGAACATTAGTTGCGTAAAATCTCCATACTTAGCATTCATTGTTAAGATGAGAAAGATTTGTCAAGTAGTTTGCTGCAGTTTTGTCGATATAATATTCTGACGGTATGAGCTGATAACATGTGGGGTATAATAATAATAATAATAATAATAATAATAATAATGAACTTTATTTGAGTTTCAACTGTATTTAGCACTGTCGCACTAATTGGGGACACTGTAAAGCACAAATGAAATGAAATGAAATCATATTACATTAAATCAATCAAATCAAATGTTGGTTTTAGTGGAGAGGGGAAAATCGGAGTACCCGGAGAAAAACCTCTCGGAGCAGAGTAGAGAACCAACAAACTCAGCCCACATATGACACCGGGGCCGGGAATCGAACCCGGGCCACATTGGTGGAAGGTGAGCGCTCTCACCACTGCGCCAACCCTGCTCCCCAATTTGCAATTCATATTTCACTGTCAATCCTAAATAAACTTGTGTTCTACTTTGGAAAAGGTCCTTATTTAACAATTATTCGCCGAGGGCGAAGTGATTATCGAGGAATGTTCACCGAGACGAAGTCGAGGTGAATATTCGCCGATAATCACTGAGCCTGAGGCGAATAATTGTTCTAGTATAAATACGTAGGTGATTATTTCAAAAAAGAAAAGAAAAGCATTATACAACACGAAAAAATTTTATTTCATTAAAGGCGCGCGAACGACTGGCAGCCATTTTGTTTGTCGAGGTGATTATCGGGTGATAATCCGAGATAGCGAACCAATCAGAGCGCGCGGTTTTGTATAACCAACTGAGTATTTCTACTAAACTGACCTATTTCCAGCCGTCGTTGAACAACAGTGTTAGCCGTACCTGGTGTTATTAAGCCTCGGCCCGTGTATTCTGAAGTAAACCCAAAAGAAAAACATGGTGTCCATTCGTCCATCGCTGTAGGTTATTCTTATTCCCAGAGACCACGATTCTTTGGGCCAGCGTTAAAATTGGGAGGTACCTACCTCGGTAGATACGTGGTGTATGGGGACAAATAGTGTACCGAATGCCATCCTTAAACATCCTTAAACATCATTATACATCCTTAGACGTTGTCTAAGGATGGATAAGGATGTCTAAGTACGTCTAAGGATGTATAATGATGTTTAAGGATGTTTAAGTACTGTGAAGGATGACCTTCGGTACACTATTTCTCCCCATACACCACGTATCTAGGGACCTCTGGTGCTGGCCAAAAGAATTGCGGTCTCGGGAAACGAGAGCAATATGATGGCGGCTTAATGAACGCATGCACAAACGTCCAATTAATTCCGATATATTTTGCATGGCAAAAACAGAACAAAGCGAGGCGTCCGTTTGAGGGGCCAGCTCTCGGCATCGTTATTTTCAGCATTCTCTATCTTTTTCTTTCTTTCGTTTTTGGCAGTGTTTCTGTCTGGAATTGGTGGATCTTTCCTTCGAAAGGTCGAGGAAAATAAGGAACAGAATTTGATTGACGCAAACTAATTTTCAACACTATATTACTTTAATTTTTTGACACTTTTTGCGTCGACGAAGGAGACGCTTCCTGAATCGTTGGCTGTTCGTGGGTATTCTGTGCAAGTTCCAAGCGCGAGAAATCGAGAAAAGAGGTTGTCAGTCTGTCGGTTCCAAATTTGCGCCATCTTGAAGCGTCACAATACCATCCAAGAAAGCTCCCTAGGGGTCTAAGGCGACGCACTTCAATCTGCGATTACTGCTAGTTATACTTTTAATAATGTTTTGCATTTAATTAAACAAGGTTATTCAGCCTTCGAAATTGTTTTGATCCTTTATTCGCTACAAGAATCACAATAATTGGCTCCTTCTCCAGGTACCGACACAGATGACATAGCGCATTGTTTGACCATTGTGTCTAAATTATTCAGTATCATCGTTTTTGTCTGCTTTTGTTTTCCGTCGTCTGTGCCGATACACGGAGTAGGACTTCAATAATTTACTCTAGGTATGCTAAAGAGAACTACTGGACAGTATCAAATAGTCTATTTTACTATACAGTGTGGTTCGTACTTTGCTATCTGCCCGTCTCACTTTTGTTTCGAATGTGACTGCACAGGGTCCAACTGTGCATTGCTGTACAAAATTTCTACTGTTTCACTATACAGTGTCGTTCTAACTTTTCATCTGTGGATCAAACCATGCAGTGTGACCATTCTTTGTAAAGCTACTCAGTGAACAGTACTGTACTGTGGTACTGTTTGTTTTACTATACATTGTGGTTCTATCTTTTTCATCTGTGGATCAAACCATGCAGTGTGACCATTCTTTGTAAAGCTACTGAACAGTACAGTACTGTGGTACTGTTTGTTTTACTATACAGTGTGGTTCTTTCTTTTTCATCTGTGGATCAAACCATGCAGTGTCACCATTCTCTGGAAAGCTACTGAACAGTACTGTACTGTGGTACTGTTCGTTTTAATGGACAGTATAGTCGTGACCTTTTCGAGATGTTAGTGCTTCGATTTGTTGGAAAGCTAAAGTAATGTACAGTAGAGTTACGTTTCATTCATACCGTTTCGCACTGTTTTCAAACAGTTATTTTTGTGCAATTTGATAAATATAATTTAATAATCAATATATGTAGTGTTTTGTTAAAACAGTTCTAGTTCGATTTTCTGGAGATATTTAAATCCTACGAATTATTCTTTTTTGGGCAACTAGACAATAAACTTTATGTTTAACGTGTTTTCCAGTCTCGTCTTTCTAAAATACAAATTTTTGGAGCCATGATTGGAAACACAAATGGAAATGTTTTTACATTGAACGTTAACTTCTCGAATCCTTTGACTTCTTCTAAAATTCGGTGAGTGGGCTGCATTCTTTCACAGGGAGGTTCTGTCAGTAGATGCGAAAATACCAGTATCTCCGGGCTGTTTTGTCTTATTCCTTCCGTCTTGGAGTACCTAGAAATGGTAGAAACCTAATTAGAATCACGTTGTTTGGAGTACCCTATTCTATGGGAAGTAGGGAATAGTGCAGCAGTGAAAGCACTGGCATCCCACGGGATTTGGTTCCCGAATCCCGACCCCAATCCCGTATCCCAGATCCCGTATTTGAGATCCCGTAGCCCGTATCCCAATTCCCGTATCTCGGATCCCGTATCTCAAATCCTGTTGATACCAGTCCGTGCTCTAAGGGCATTTCGTCTAGTATTCCAGTTTCCTCTGGACTAGCGTAACTGGCGTAGTTGAGCCTATTCACTCACTTGATCAGCAGCCATGCTCTTTAACGGAAACAAAAAAATGATGTTTGCGTAAGAATAGAATTTAATTCCTGGAGGATCAGTTTGGGACACCAACATGGCCGCCTTTTCTTTGTTTGGGGACACCAACATGGCTGCCGTGACGTCATGTGAATATGTTGTGGTTAAATTTTATCCTTGGTTTAAACTTTATTTCAAACTCATTATCATAAATAACCATACCAAAAAACAATAGAAAATAAAATTTAAACCAAGGAAAAAATTAAACCACAACACATACGCCCCATTCTTTTTATTTTCATTTCTATTTCAATGTCTTTCTGAACATACCGCCAGAGTGGGCTGACTTGTCCAAAACGGGAAACCCCAGTTTGAGCTGCAGCAACAGAGATGTGAACATGAACTGGTTCTGATGGTAAAACAAATAAAAGGAACAAATAAAATGAATTGGATTGACAAAGAGGGTTATGACGTACACTGTACAGTTAGCCACATCACAGAAGATGATAGAGACACTGACGTTTCACCACAGGCGGCCCACGCTCTCAATTTGAAAGGGTTTGTATGAAGGGCCAATGATTTTCTACTGTCTGCTAAATAGTGGACAATCGAAAAAAGATTAACTCGCCGAAATCGCTGTCGGATGGCTTGAGAATCGTACCACACAGGAACAAAGTAAGTCGATTTTATTAAATAGATTCAATTTCCTTCGACCTAAACAAAACCGTTGGGCTTCCATACGAACCCTTTCAAATCGAGAGCTTGGGCCGTCTGTGGTTTCATTGCTGTCACTGAGATAGAAAAAAACTGACTCGCTAACTGACTCGCTAACTGACTCGCTAACTGACTTGCTGGCTGAATGAATGACTGATCGACTAATTAAATGACTAACTATTGTTTTACAGACTGAGTGGTTGACCAACTGATGCACTATCTGATTGACTGTGACTGACTGACTGACTGACTGCAAGCACAGGGCTCAAAACTCGTCGTGTAGGGCTGCTGCTCTATTTAAGGCGTTAAAAGCATTAGAAGCATCAATTTGCAGTACGGCGTCGGTATCATCTGCTTCAAATGTAGAGCATATTCACTCACTTGATCAGCGGCCATGTTTTTAACGGAAACAAGAGAAGGTGCTTGCATAAAAATAGAATTTAATCCCAGGAGGATCAGTTTAATAATAATAATAATAATAATAATAATAATAATGGACTTTATTTGAGTGTCAATTGTATTTAGCACTGACGCACTAATTGGGGACACTGTAAAGCACACATGAAATGAAATCATGTTACATTAAATCAATCAAATCAAATGTTGGTTTTTGTGGAGAGGGGAAAACCGGAGCACCCGGAAAAAAACCTCTCGGAGCAGAGTAGAGAACCAACAAACTCAGCCCACATATTCCCGGGGCCAGGAATTGAACCCGGGCCACATTGGTGGAAGGCGAGCGCTCTCACCACTGCGCCAACCCTGCTCCCCTCAGTTTGGGACACCAACATGGCCGCCTTTTCTTTGCTTGGGCGAACAGGGCTGCCGTGACGTCATGGGCATTCGCTCTTTAGTATGCACAGCATGAAAGGCAGCCTCGCTTCCTGACTTTTTCTCAAGCTTTAATCACGTCCTTCTTTATAGTAGCGTTCATTACACACTTTCCGATAATTCTCCTTAGTACTTCCCCGACTTCTATCGGTCTCACTGCACCTTCACCTTCATCCAGGGGGATCAGACGCCTCTGCCATTGGAGGCTTTACGGTCATGGCGTCGTTGTACTGAGTACACAGAATCTTGATCATTGTGGCTAGTGCCTCGCAGAGCCTTGAGGACGACTGTCTAATGATAATAATAATAATAATAATAATAATAATAATAATAAAATGATAATGATAACAATAGGATTAAAACTTACTTGTTTCGTTTTGCAAAATATTATGAAGTCTGGTCAGCGCAAGACCTCCTGAATAGTTATGACGTGATATAAGCAGCAGCAGTCCGGTCACTAAGCAGTTAGCAATGAGACCTCCAACTGTAGCAAGTTTTATTACAAAAGACAAGGGCCACCTCCATTTATTTTGATTCTTGTATCTGAAAGATAACAACAAAACAGTCATGCATTACAGTTCTAGACAGAAGTTCTGTCGAGTTATTATTCATTAGTTCCAACGGGACTATGGTACCGCTAATATGTAAGGCACGTGTTCATGCATCACATTTCCTCTCGTTTCTCTCGAGCGCATCTAGTTTCCTTAAAGCCATTCCTCGTTTCTCTCGAGCCGCATTTCGTTTCTCTCGAGTCGCGTCTCATTTCTCGCGAGCCACGTCTAATTTCTCGCGAGCCGCGTCTCGATTCTAGTGAGCCGCGTCTCGTTTCTGGTGAGACGCTTCTCGTTCCTCTTAAGCCGCGTCATGTTTTTCTCGAGTCACTTCCCGTTTCCCTAGGGTCGGGTCTCGTTCCTCGCGAGAATCACTGAACCAGCTAGCATGGCATGTGTTAACCTGCAATAAACCGGCGCACACGTATCCAAGGTTTTAGCTTTGCAGTGATTGTTGCCAAATCGATGGGACTGCGACCCATCGATTCCATGTATTGAGAGCGGTTTTTCTGGCTACTGCATATGAAATAATGCAGGAGCAAATATGTCAAAGAAAACATGAGCGTGTGAGTGAAGGAGCCAATCAGCGCGTGCCTAGTATTTAGCCAATCACAATGCACAATACAATTCGCTCACCACAAAGATTTGTAATTGTGTTTAAACTCAGAAGAGAATATGCAAATGTAATGAAATCGAGGGAAGGCGATGGGTATGGCAAAAAGGTCCAAATAAACTTAATAAATGCAGTAGCCACACGCACGCAATGCTTGCCTATTTTTATGATTTGCAAGAATATATTCGCATGTCATTTTCAATCGTAATTTCTTCCACATGTATGGGATTACAAGGATCTCTTTAAACGTGCATACAATAAAAAATGACTGTAATGACATTGATTGATCATCACAGTTATGTACACAACTTGAGCAGCTGTGAAATCAAAGCCTGAAGAATTCAGGCCTGAACGGGACTCGAACCCATGACCTCTGCGATACCAGTGCAGTGCTGTACCAACTGAGCTATCAAGCCAACTGGAAGCTGGTCATGTTGTGATTTTACGGCTGCTTAAGTTGTGTACGTAACCGCGATGATCAATCAATGTCATTACATATTACTCCACAGTTCAAATATATGGTCGTTAATATATTCACTTGCAAACAATGACTGTATTCATTTGAGAGGTACTCACATGAAACTCAGACCACACGCAGCAACTGCATTAAACACAGGTACAACATAGATGACAAAACGGAGTTCTTTGTGAGGGAGAAATGAGTAAAGGAAAACAAATCCCACAGAAGGAGCAGCTAGTGTCCAGGCCCGTCGCTCCCGCCAAAGACCGAGAGGAACTAGCACTAGAGCAAACAGCAAACATCGTGGAAGAGCGGAGTAAAAATACCACAGAAATGGAGATGTCTGATTGTAGTGAAGGAAATAATAACTGTATTAAGGGTTAGAATGCAATATTGGTCCTTAATTCACTGCTACATAAGTCTATAACCAGAAGCCTTGTGGTGTGCAATACATGCATACCCGACTTGTGGAATTATGCATTAATAGAAGAAACCAACTTGCATACTACCATGAATCCTGCAATCTGATTGGCTAAGGAACTCACTATCTATTCTGTGATAGACAGTGAGTAGTGAAAAGATACGTATGCACTTGGAAAAACAACAACAAACAAAGAAATTAATAAGGATTGGTGTAAAATTGAGACTCTTCTAATTGACAGCTTGCTCTAACAAAATTGAGGGGGTGCATGGAAGAAGGCCCTACAGCAAGTGACTCTTGATCTGATTTCAAATTCTCCCCTTTGTTTCACAAGCATTTATGTGACAAACTGGAAGGAGAATCTAACAGTTCATCAAAAGTCACTTAGGATTTATTCCAGGCACACCTTCAGTTGTTTAGTAGAAACCATCAAGCAATGTACCACTAAAGTTTGAATGTTTTAGGAAGTTGACTGGGGGAGTGGAACAGGCAGTGGCCCAAAGACTGCATAGGGTACGCAAAGCTGCTGAGTGTTCTAATTCAAATTATTAGAACACTCAGCAGCTTTGCAGAAATCTACAGCAACCCCAAACTCATCACTAGTTTAAAATCCAGCTGTAGCATAAGCTTCAATTTGAGTGACTTAGTCAAACATATTAGACATCCATAGAAAAAAGGCATTCTTAAAAATTCATTTTCATTTTAATAACCAGTTCTTTTTACATTGAATACATGTAGTCTTTGGTTCATTATTAAAGGATACTCCCCAGTGTGAGCTCTTGTTCAGGACTGTGTTATACCACAGCACCTCTCCTTCAGGCCACAAGTACCTTTTCCAGAATACTGAATCCACAGAAACCGTCAAAGCTAAGAGACAAAAAAAAATGAGTTACAGTATAAACATGCATTTCAATAAACCAATAAAAATTGGAACTCTTTACAGGTTCAATAGGCCGAGACCTACAACAACAACAACACAACAACAACACGACAACAATAACAACAACACAACAACAACAACAACACAACAACAGAAAAACAACACAACAACAACACAACAACAGAAAAACAACACAACAACAGAACAATGACAACAACAATGACAGCAACAACAATAGCAACAACACAACAACAACAACACAACAACAACACAACAACAACAACAACAACACAACAACAACACAACAACAAAAACACAACAACAAAAACACAACAACAAAAACACAACACAACAACAACAACACAACAACAACAATACAACAACAACAACACAACACCAACAACACAACAACACACTGTATTTTCCCCACAGACCTATGAAACAAGAACGGAAATTCACTGTACAGTCCCAAATGCATAATATGTTCACTATTAATACCAATATTATTATGCAAATTTTTGGATGCCATTTGAGTCAAAGCTGAATGAGCTTACATGAGCAGTGACTAAGGCTAGTCCCTTAGATGTAAGGAAGGTAGGGAAATTTAAGCAGCAATTCTCATGAACAAGTGCCATACACTTTCTTATTTACCAGTTGAGAGAATTTAGTGTTACTCATTAACCTCAGTTTGATCACATGCCTAATTCTCACCATTCATTTTCTTGGTATTGTATTGATATTTAAACAAGAAGTTCTATATTGGTCACACCTAGCCTGGGGGTGAAAATTTTAAAATTACTGGACATGTATCAAAATGTTTCATTGACTGGAGAGTCAATAAAAAATCAACAGTTGTCCCTACCTAAGGCACACATTCCAGCCATACACGAGTGACATATGGCTTTCACCAGAGGAAGTCTTTGTGTCCCAAGTTCCAAAAGCAGCACAAGTCCTAACAAAATACTGAGCTCCGATCTGAATATTATGATTGCAAACGCTGACACCCAAATGAATTTTCCGTGCTGTTGTTCTAACCAAAAACTAAAGGAAATAAGAACTGCAAAAAAAAAATAATAAAGTAAAAAAAATAAACAAACAAAATAAAAAATAAATAAATAAAAAGCAAAAAATCAATGAAAATAAATTACCGGTATATCATGTTATGGTTTCATCAGTTTTTCAAAAAACTATTTTAAGCCTGTCATTCATTGTACTACACGTCAGTCAGATCCTTACTTGTTGTCTCATGGAATCACAGAATTACAACTAAAATTTATTAATTATTAATTTCTAAGAACAGGTGTATCTCATATAGAATAACATTAGGAATATGCATCAAACATTTCAAGTAGTCTGCGTTAAGGGTTATAGTGCTAAGCTAGATCTGCTGAAAGTGCACCAAATTTCCCATACATGTATGTGTTTGTTTTTAAACACTGTCCCAGAGGTTTTCCAGAGTTTCACATTTCAGTGTCAAGAAATATGACACCACTATCAATCTTACTCATAATTCCAGGACAATGTTTACCACGCCAAAACAAACACGATTTTCAAAATTATAGTGAAGTTTAGCATGTTCCAACAACACACGTTTTCAAGAAGTTTTTGCTTATGCCCTTGATGCAGACGGTGACCGATTGCTTCACTTGATTTTGTATTGCTGTTTATTTTGGTGCATGATTTATTCTTATAAGCAGTTCATGTCACTTACCTAACACAAGTGCAAAAGTGTTTGGCAGAGGTCTTGAAATGTAAAACATGAAATGAAATTGTGAAGCGGTCATCAAAGATAACAGGTTGCTCACGCTGAGACCAAATCTATATGAGACAGATCCACGAAACTTGGAAAAAGAAAATACAGAGAGGACTCCAAGGAAGAAGCGTACTGCAAGAAGAAATTATGAAGGTGTCAATGTGTGTGCAGCATAAGAACGTTGCAGACTGGTTTAGAACATGCATTTATTTATGAATGAGTTGTTAATAAATCAGTGTATGCTTGTTTTCAGCGAAGCATCTATTGTGAGATAGCCTACACGTAGCCGCACCCTCCCCTCGAAGGGAAAAATGGGGGGAGGGTGTGGCTACATGTAAGCTAATTGTGAGAATGCACAAGCTCAGTGTTCCTGTTAATTTTTTCAATTGGGGGGTCCTGGAAATCATCTGAGGGGTCATTGAGACCATGTTCTAGCAGTGACTCAAAAGATTTATATTTTGCCTGTCAGGTTAAGAAGCCTGCTTTATCGGATCATTGGCCTGAGACCTGTCTCTTATCTGGAACACTGTAAGCTAATAACCTAAGTGAAAAATTAATTTTTAACACAAATTGAAAACTGCTTTAAAACAATATGACTGTTGCTAGAACCACTTAAATCTCAATTGCATTGCTAGTCTACTTTATGATAAGGAACAAGGCCCTACAATTTGTAAAATTCCAGCTTCCAGTACACATAACAGTGAATAAATTACTAGAGGGACATACATACCACATAAAAGTTGAGAAATGCATAGTGAGATTAGACAAAAGTCAAGTTGTCTGTTACTGCTGGTTGCACACTCTGATCATGTGTACCAATGGCATCTGCAATTCACTGTTGATCAATATCTTCAATCTACATTTTGATCGGTACTTGATTTACTTCATGTGGCGGGACACGTAGCCCTTTTTGCTCCACGACTTCACCACTTTGATTATATGTACTACGGCAATAATACACACCTGCTATCTGAGACCAAATCTTTGACAATTCAGCAAACTTTAAAACTTCAACAACAGGGTACGAAAGAGCAGAGACTGCAAGAGGCCCCAGGAAAGTTCTTGGTACAACACCAGGGAACTCCAGATGGTCATACTGTAAAAGAGAATCACTGTCTTAAGATTTTAAGAACTACAAGAACAACAGTACTGCAGGGCTAAAAATTGGTGGTCGCACGGTCGCCAGTGGCGAGTTAAAACTGACCAGGGCTATCAAAAGTTAAGGTTTGAACGCCAGATGTGCGACTATGCTACAGAATTTTGAAAAGTTGCAATGTAAATTATGCGAAGTACAAAGTTAAAAATAAAACTCAACATGTAGTTTACTACTGAATTCTTAGTTCCGAAATTGAAATTCCGAGCTGTTTTAACAGTTATTTCACAAGCGATCCACATTCACAACGTATAGAAGCCATTTTGATTTTGTGATATCCGCGCAACTGAAAAAAATGGAAGGCTACTTCATTTTGGGATGGGCCACTAAGAATTCAAAGAAACTGGCCCGACTGGCCACCAAGCACTGGAGTTAATTTTTAGCCCTGGTACTGTACTAAAAATAAAAGTTTGACATTAAAAGATGCTCCTACTCATGCAAAAAATCAGTGTTAAATTATTATTGGTAAGAATCTATGGGCCAACTAATCCATGCAAGATGTGCAGATAAATATCATTATCATGGTTGTACCGAGGCTTCAGGATTTGAAAGTTGTGGTTTTGAGCCCTGCTCAGCACAGAGAAAATTAATTTTTTCCTTCCTTATTTCAGTTGTTATGAGCAATACGTAGGAGTCGCAGTTCAGTTTTATCTTAAGTTGGAATTTTCTTATTCCATTGTTTTTGGGCATGGTAATGAATGATAATATGTTTAACCTTTTAAGCCCTAAGAGTGACTTAATGGATTTTACTCTGGCTAAAGCCAGATGATTTTACTCGTCATCGGGAGACCCCTCGGGGCTTACAGGGTTAAAACAAAGGCACAAGTGAGTTCTCAACAAGTTCAAATTGTATGAGCCACTTTGGCTAAATCAGTAAGCCTCCCTTCTCTATTAAGCCTACCCCCCTCTGTGATATACCCTTCAAACTAACCTGAAATAAACAAGTCCCCAGCAGGGGTGGGGGAGGGGGTAAATAGAGGATTTACGTGTGCAGCAAAAATGATTATTTTTGACAGAGGGGCTTAGTATATTTGCTTCATTAAAATTAATAGGGCAATAAATGGAACGTTTTGCTTTGTTTTCTTCATTTTTTATTGAACAACCACCTCCATTAAGCAACCACTTTTTTTGGAAACAAGGAAGGATGCTTGAAAGAGTTGTTTGTACATCAGTTCTCCAAGCTAAGTTTATTTTTAAGTCGCCTTCACTTCTAAACCGGTCGCCAGGGATATTATTTTGGTCACCATTTTTAAGAATGGTTTTAGTTTCCCTGATACACATTGTGCCATATTTAAGTTAGAAGGAAACCGCTGACCATATTGTATCAAATTGGCCGCTGCGCAAGCGAATAGCCTGGCGAACCTGAAACGATAACGTTTCCTTGAGTCTTAACAGAGCCGGAAATGACGAACGGAAGAACTGAACAGTTTTGTGGTTGAAAGTTCTTAATATTCTTGGATATCAAAACAGATCCAATCGCCAGGAAATAGGTCGCCAATTTCTTCCTGACATTTTTGGTCGCCAAGTTTTTTTTCAACTGAACATGGCGACCAAAACAGTTGCAGCTTGGGGCACTGTATAAGGAAAAAAAATTGATTTGTAATTTGCCCTGGAGTTACACTTGACCTGCACTGCTCTTAGCCAATCACAATTATCAAATAATTTTTTCGTGTATCTGTTGTGGTATGTACAATTTTATCTTTGGTTTAAATTTTATTTTCCTTTGCTTCAAACTCATTATCATACATTACCATACCAAAAAAAAAACAAAGGAAAATGAAATTTAAACCAAGGAAAAAATTGAACTACAACATATACCATTTTATTTCATGTAAAGTGTACAAAATGTATCACCCGTTGATCATTAACATCGATCGGGTCACAACAACTGTATTTTTCAGGGTCTTCAATAAGAATTGCATTAGCAGGAGAATATTGGGTAAGATTTCCGCACAGGTCCCTACTTCATTATGCATTCTGTAACTATACTATCTCGTTCTTCGAACACAAGAAATATTTGCACGTGCATTACACCAGACAAGACAGCTTCAGCATGCATAATGAAGTAGGGACCTGTACGGAAATCTTGCCGAATATTGTTAAGTAACAGGAGAATATTCTGAAGGCGCTCTACGTCTAAAATTAAGACTAGCTCAGGCCATGTAAATTTGGCCGGAGAATTCTCTGTGGTAGCCAGAGAATTCTTCGTAGTAGCCGGAGAATTCTCCGATCTCCGATACCAAATGAACACCCTGATTACAACACTAACCTTACTAATATTCGTGCCGTGGAACAGTATATCATGTGCAGCCTGCACGTTGAAGCTTTCCTCTACTTTGGTGAAAGGACAAAGAAATAAATGAATGCTAAACACGACGAGAAGCAAAACATCATAAGCGTCCGCCATGATGGATTTACTAGAAGCCGCTGATTACAAGTATCGTTGACGCCTCGAGAAAGCATTGAAGCCAGGCGTTTTTCTCATGGCGTATGGGTACGTAGGACCCTACCTCACATGCGCGGCTATTTAGCTGTCCTCTGTAGAATACTTCCCCTTAAATGGCTGGGCAACCGTGTTCGCGAACAAAACAGCACAAAGTTACCAAGAATTGAAAAGAAAGAGAGGAAGCTTCTAATGTTCTTGTCCAAATAGCAGCGGGGCTTGACTACAGGTCACAGGTCACGTGATAGTTAGGGCCTACAACCAGGCGCGTTTCTCTTCTGTGTTAGGCCTATATCCCAGCACAATAGCAGATGGTGCTATTTGTTTCTCAGTACTATTAGGCCTTTACCCCATTACAGTAGCAAATGGTGCTATTTGTTCGGCTCTGTACTATAAGACCTTTACCCTAGCACAGTAGCAGATAGTGCTATTTGTTTCTCTGTACTATGTTGTTTCTACTGAGGCTAGAACGATGAGTAGTAACCACAACAGCTATTGATCGACGGCCATTACATATATACGAGCACATGGCTCTTTTTTTTCTGGCACTAATGCATCATGGGTATAATACCCTGCATGCATCAGTAGCAGGTACTCAGAACTATGCATTACTTTAACATACTATTAAACCTTTACTCCAGCACAGTAGCTGATAGTGCTATTTGTTCCTCTGTACTTTAAGGCATTTACCTCAGCACAGTAGCTGATAGTGCAATTTGCCACTCGTGTTTCGTGGCATTATAACAAAAGGACCATTACCCCGATCAATCAACCTGTGCCACATAACATCGTTACTTAGCATCTTCTTGTCAGTTTGAGGTTAATTTTTGCAAACGTTTTGGAGTCCCCTCCTAGGTTTCTAACACTTCTTGTCCGGAGCAGAGTTTTGCAGAATATATACGAGTTCTAATCAAAGGCATCCTGTGGTGAGCTCGTGGAGTACGATGTTGCGTCAGGGATTATATTTTGCGAATGATTATCAAGCGTGTAGAGTGGTTTCAAATTCCGTGCAATACACTTAACTGAACTACGATTTCATTTCTTTGTTCTATTTTGTTACTTTGAACTTGTGACGATCTAGAATTGATAGAATATTTTCTATTGTTTACGCTTCATCCTGATTCCCTGGCCGTCCCGATAGCTCTCCACAAGCTAACAATAAACCCGGGGGGGTACTCCCTTACAGGAGCCTAATGGGGATGTGCCGCTGGATGGGGTCGCATTTTCACAACTGAAGTGACTATAATGGGGTCGCATTTTCAATAGAGTTACTAGCATGGGGTCGCCAATTTTCGAATTTTGGGGGTAAATAGGGAATCAAAATGGGAAGATTCTCGGTTAAAAAGACAGGGGCACCCAACGAATGATTTCGGTAAAATATCTGTTCGACTGTAAGGTCGCCTAAATTTTTCGGAAAATTTCTCCTCTAGGGAAAGAACATGTTGTCTTGATTTTCGGAAAAAAAAAATTGCCCTAGAATTTTCGTAATTTAGGTGGTCGAGGAAAAGTTGTCCTAGACTTTTCGTAAACAGAAAGTGACCCTAGAATTTTCGTTCGAGTTACAACTCGCAATTTTCGGACGTCGTCCGCAAGTTAGAGATGTATATCGCATGGGTGCAGAAAATCGAGAAATAAGGGGCTTTACCACTCACTCGGACCCATCCAGAGCTAAATCTGCCCCTACGTCATAAGTTTTCATCTACGGCCCGGTAATAAAACTAACTTTTGCGGTCCGGTTTGTTGCCATCAGGTGACATAATGAGCAATCTTCATGAAATACCCTATAAGGAGAACATAAAATGGAGAACCGGATTATCAAGAAAGCCATTTAGAAGGGAAATCCCTGTAGTCTGCCCGTCTGTCTCTCCGTAGTTTATTGCTAATTTAGTACTGGTACTCCGGATTTCAAGTGACACGGATGATCAAATGGGGACAAAAATAAAAAGAAAAAAAATCCCTGGACCAAAATTTACCCCCCCCCCAAAAAAAAAAAAAAAAAGAAACCGGGATACGCGGAAACTATCAGGAATCTTCAGATTGTTCTGAATACCAAAAGAATTCCCTACTCAAACCAAGGTACCAAAAAATACTTGCTAAAATTTTCCTCTCAAAATTTCAAACCCAACCAATCTTTCGATCATTCCCGTCATATGAAATCTCGAGTACCCCTCAGGGCCGCTACATACATCATTTATCAGGTATCAGGAGGTATATGCTCGGTAAATCTTACGATTTAAAAGAAATACTGACATGTATAGACGCGATTAATATAAGTAATGATCGACGGTAATGTCGGCTTGTTTGTCTCTGTTCAGTAGCATGTGATTTCTTCCCCTAATACTTTCGAATAAAAAAGTTACTCCCCTGCAATCTTCGGATGCGCGTTACGGTTTGCTTAAAATTTTCGGAATCTTTTCATAGACGCAAGCTTTTACAAAAAAGGTCTCCTAAAAATTTCTAACGACAGCAATGCTAGCACGAGTCCTTCATTTTTCGAACAGACCTATAAAGGTAGCTAAAACTTTCGGATGAGCCAAAAAGGCCGCCTAGGATTTTCGAGACGAATACAGTTCCCCTAAGAAATCCGAACAGATAGATAGTTTTTAGGGCAGCTCCAAATTAATGAAACAGGCTTCTAAAGCATAGAAAAATCCATTTAAGGCACTTCCGAGGTATTTGGAAAAATTTGGTCGTTGGGTGCCCCTGAAAAGATCAGAAAGTTATTTATTAAATTTAACAATAAGCTTGCATTGACCGCATTACATTCCGTTCTTGAAACCACAACTTAAATATTGACCAGTTACTCAATAGCACAAAACCACGTGGCCCGGCTTTTTAAAGGATTGACAAGGTAGATGCATAAATAGAAAGTGACTAAGTTGGGATCGCAAAAATTACATTTTCCAAAAAGTGACTAAGATGGGGTCTATAATTGGCCAAAAAATAGACTAAAATGGGGTGGGGGCTCTGAGAGGCCAGCGGCACATACCCAGCAAACATTAACCCAAGTACCCCCCCGGGAAAATAAATGGCTACGTGTCATGTCCTGCTGCACGTTTCCGAACACGAACCGAACACGCAAAGATCACGTGAGTTCCGAATATTCTATTGTTTACGCCTGACTTCGTGATTTCCCAGCATCAGGAGCCCATGATGGGCTCCTGCCAGCATCCACCACAATAGCTCTTGAGCTGAAGTTCCACGAGCTAAAAACGGCCTCGTTTACTACTGTGCCTGACGCCACCCAACACAGAGGAACGCTCCCATTTGAGTTAGGTCAGTCAGGCATGGACTTAACGATCCTCAATGCCAACAAACCAAAACTTGTTATTCAGCCTTTTCCAGTGCTGGTTATTAGGGACGGACCATTAGAAAAGTGATGGGAGGGGGGGGGGGGGTGGGAAAAAAAAAACAAAAAAAAAAATTCATGCAAGGGAAAATGCCAAGAAAAAAATTCATGCAGAGAAGAAGGTAAAAAAAAATTCATGCAGAGGGAAGGTCCAATTGTGACTTTTTCACACGTAGTAAAAAAAATTCGTGCAGAGGGGTTCACCTGAAAAAAAAAAATTCCTGCACAAGCAGTAAGCGAAAAAAAAAGTTCGTGCAAGCTGAAAATTCCCCACCACCCCCCCCCCCCCCATCCCTTTTCTAATGGTGCGTCCCTTATGTCTCTCAGTATCAATAACCAACACAACAACTTCAGTCTTTAATCGAAGGAGGCAAATGAAATACATATCTTAACACACAGTTTACGGAGACGATTTAATCGACAAAGAAGAAAAGAAAAATATGCAAGAGCCAGAGCATAAATTCCATTCTATTTTCCTTATCCTGTCTGGACTGAGAAACGGTTTATTTCGTTTGTGGTATTTGAAAATCCCTAGGAGAAAAAGAAGAGAGCAACAATTAGAGGCAAATGACTGTTCAGTTGAATACGTCGCAAGTAAAATGCTTACTACTATAACCGGCCTTTTCAATCCCAACTAAAATATGGGATTCATTGCCGATTTCACGGCCCAGTTCACCGTTTATTTCTCTTATATATAAAAATCTCACACTATTTCATTGATAACTGATTTGTGTTGAAAAGTTCCATCTCTGCAGGTTTTTGTTTTTAGTTCTCTTTGCACACGCTGCACGAAGCCACGTTCTTTTAATTAACTAGTTTTAGGAAGTCTTGGGCTCGCAACCCTAATCTTGACAGTGACCAGCGGATTGCGTTTTACGCGTGCGCGCCACGTTAATAACAGGCAAGCACAAAGCGGAAGTTTAAAATTTTGTTCTTCCACTAAGAACGATCGGAATGCAAATAATGTGTCAATCACGACAGTTTGTCATAACACCGGAAGAGAACAATCCATTCTCCAAGCAAGAATGCGAAAAATGAGTCAATCTCACAATGCGATAAATGAGTCAATCTCTTGGAGAAGTTGTTTTATAGGTGTTGCTTTTGAGACGATTTGCTGTGATTGTGAAGATTTTTCACGATCTATTTAAATTCATATTGCCGTGAAGATAAGGTGAGTTGAGTTATATTTTATACTGTTCAGTTTTTGGTCGGTTAATTTTTCTGGTAAACCATTTTCACTTTTTGAAGGAGCTGTTTGACATGTTTCGATTTGCGGAGCTGATCTACTACAACTCAATGCAAACCTCCCAAAAAACGTCCACACGAATGTACATTTTGTAATCTAAAATTATACACTCTCGTTTCCAGTACCTTCATCTAGGCTCCCACTTTCTAACCTGTGGTTACCACTAGTAATTAACTAGTTTTAGGAAGTCTATTCATATAAGCTTTTGGCTTCATTAGACTTCCTTGTCACATTTATTCATATCTAACTATTAGTAAAGGTAATCATACGGTTTCGAGTTCAATTTGGAATTAATTTGCACGAGTGAGTTTTTCAAAAAGCTGAAATTGCACGAGCCGCTTCGGCGAGTGCAATTTCAGCTTTTTGAAAAACTCACAAGTACAAATCAATTCCAAATTGAACGAGAAAAGCCGTATGATTACTTATTAATAATATAAACATGAAAACATTCGCCTGGAAGAAGTACCGGAAGACCTCATTGCGGACGGAGAGGAAGTAAGCATTTGACGCTGATTTGACACTTTATTTACTGATTGGCTGATGAAGATCAACTGATAACGCTACGAACTCAAAGCGGTTCGTTTAAAAATAAAGAATATCATAATCCAGAAAATCGACGTGTAATTTGCACTGGTGTTACACTTTTTGCACTGGTATTACACTTTTTGCACTGGTGTTACACTTGAACTGCACTGCTCTCAGCCAATCAGAATCGAGTAATTTTTTCATGTATATTATTATTAGTAAAAATCTACTTGTAGACTAATGCAAATGCCGCAATCCGATTGGCTGAGCTACTCCTGTTTTTACTAAGACAATTAGATTATTCGCTCTCGATTTCTATGAGGTGATAGTTCACCACTAAATTTTCTTCGATTCTTATTGGTTTAAATTGATCACGTGATTGATGTTCTTAAAACTAGCATATTTGCCCTCGAAGCTTCGCTTTTCGGGCAAATATTTGTTTTAAGAACATTAAATTTCCGCGGGGCAACTATCAGCCGATAGTTCCTCGACAGAACTTGTTAAATAGAAATCTTAAGCCATAATCTAATTGTTAAATGTCAAGCTACGTTATATATAACCTGTTAAGCTTTATGTTCGGTTTATGGGTGACTAAATAAACTAAGTAAAAATATAATAGTAATAATAACTGATCCTTGAAATAGCAACTGTCATTAGTGAGTCACCTACGTAAATGGGTTTGGATCAGGTCAAGCGCGTTCCTTTTTTCAGGACAGATTCTGTTCATGTTGCATTAATCAAATCTCAACGTTAATCCTCACACTTATCCATAGTGCAAATACATGGTTGTTCACTATATTCACTAATTCTACAGACTAACTAGCTTACGTGTATGTTCAAATAAGATTTCAGGTGTCTCAATTGTCTTCGGTTTCGGAAAAGAAGCTTGACTGGGAATCAGTTTTCTTCACTGCAAAAAATCTGTTTGGTTTTCCATCCCACATAGGTGCAGCATCCTGAAATGAAACGAAACCGTGATGGACTTTAAACCAAAAAATATTTAAACTCATCTCCTATGTTTGAACGGGATTATATCAACCGAGGTGCGTTTGAGAGAGTTGAATATCGAGAGCAAATGGTACAGTTAAGCATTAGATCGAAGGCCAAGTTCTACCTGTTCTTGCGCTATAGCAGCTCTGTACTACGTCCATCTCTACAAGTTGTTCTTAATCAAGAGAAAATGAGGTAAGAGAACGCATTTTCCATACTGGGTTCTCTTAACATGATAGGGGGACAGAATCTATTTTTAGATGCGGAAACTATTTTAACTTACCAATGGCTGATGCCCTTCTCATCACGTGGTCGTAATTTCAATGCGCCATGGGGAAACCGCGCAGCCATGGAACGAGATATAAATAGATTCCGCGCTACAAATAGATTCTGTCCCCTTATCATATCAGACGGGGTTACGTTCTCTTTCCTCATTTTCTCTTGCCTTAATGTTATCTATATTAGTGATCCCAAGTAGCTGAGTAAGCATCATTATGACTGCGTTGTTATCTGAAGCACTTTTATTGGAAAAACCCAGCCTGTTCTAGGATGTCCTGGATGGTAAACATACGGCAGCCTCCTTTATTCTCGCCCACCATCATCTTTCTCACCCTCTTGAGCCCCTTGAACACGTGAGGCAAAGTCGTACTACAAAAACAACTCCACTTTAGATAAGGGACGGACCATTAGAAAAGTGATGGGGGGGGGGGGGAATTCTTGCACAAGTAGTGAGCGAAAAAAAGAATTCGTGCAAGCTGAAAATTCCCCACCCCCCTCCCCCCCATCACTTTTCTAATGGTCCGTCCCTAACCGAGTAGTACAGTTTAAGTTACTATTTACTCACACTCCTTGAGCCGGTTGTTCGAAGGCCGATTAGCGCTAATCCAAGGTTAAATTTTATCCCGGGTTTCTTTTCTTCTTGTTAAAAAGCATTTTCTTCGATAATTTTCTCCATTTTTTCAGAGCAAACAATCATCAAATTGTATTCAAAAAGACTTATACTGAATGTGCCTTTAAAGCTCTCATATCTGCATTTGAATTTCACACTAAGTAACTCTGGGTTACTTTAACCGTGCTTCGAACAACCCAGCCCTAGAGAAGAAGTTTTTCAAGCACGTTTTATACATAGGACCATCGTAAGTTGCTCAATGTCTTACCCTGGGTCTTGCGTTTCCATTTTTGTCTGGTGCATAAGTGATGTTTTCATAAGCTGGGTACGTTGGGGGTGGAAGAAAGGGTGGTGGTGGTGGTGGCGGCGGAGGGGGTGGTGGAGGGGGACTTGGTCCTTTCTTTGCACTCCGTTTGTAGTAGTCAAAATCATCGAGAGGTTGCTCGTAAATGGCGTCATCTGAATCTTGTTTGTTGAGTTTTGTCATGGATAGGCGCTTTTCTTTAGGGCCTTCGTTTGATGCCTCGTCCAAGTCACACATAAAACTACGGCGCTGCCTTTTTAACTTCCTGGTTCTGCTGTTAAAGACGAAAATGCGACCAAGAATTAATGGATCAGTGTATGTATCTGGGCAAGTGTGCACCTACCCTTCCCCTAACCCAACATTAACACTAACTTTACATCTTATTATAACTTGTTGGGTTAGGGGAGAGGTAGGTGCACAGTTGTCCAGATACTTATATTGATCCGAATTAACAATGGCACAATACGCCAAAGTCAACTATTTCCCTTTTATGGAGAACTTTAAATCCATCGGTCATATGGCTTCGCTTCAAATCTGGGTATAACTACGATTAGTCAAAATGCAAAACGTTACTGTACTGTGTTACTGTTTGTTTTACTATACAGTGTGGTTCTAACGTTTTCATCTGTGGATCAAACCATGCAGTGTGACCATTCTTTGTAAAGCTACTGAACAGTACTGTACTGTGGTACTGTTTGTTTTACTATACAGTGTGGTTCCAACTTTTTCATCTGTGGATCAAATCATGCAGTGCAAGTGAATATATATGAAAGACAATATATTTGAACTACGCAGTAATATGTAATGACATTGATTGATCATCGCAGTTATGTACACAACTTAAGTAGCTGTGAAATTAAAGCCTGGAAAAAAGCTCAGGCCCGAACTAAGTTGTGTATATAACTGAGATGATCAATCGATGTCATTACATATTACTCCGCAGTTCAAATATATATATGGTCTTTCATTTATATTCGCTTGCATTCTTCTCCATCTATGGGTATATTACGAACTCACAACATGACCAGCTCCCAGTTGGCTTGAGAGCTGAGTTGGTAGAGCACTGCACCGGTATCGCAGAGGTCATGGGTTCGAATCCCGTTCAGGCCTGAGTTTTTTTTTTTTCGGGCTTTCATTTCACAGCTGCTTAAGTTGTGTACATAACTGCGATGATCAATCAATGTCATTACAAATCATGCAGTGTGACCATTCTTTGTAAAGCTTGTGAACAGTACTGTACTGTGGTACTGTTTGTTTTATTATACAGCGTGGTTCTAACGTTTTCATCTGTGTGGATCATGCAGTGTCACCATCCTCTGGAAAGCTACTGAACAGTATTGTACTGTGGTACTGTTTGTTTTATTATACAGTGTGGTTCTAACTTTTTCATTTGTTTAACAAACCATGCAGTGTGACCATTCTTTTACAACTACTGAACAGTACTGTACTGTTGTACTGTTTGTTTTCCTATACAGTCTTGTACTTTATGTCATTATTGGTATCATGGTCATCGTACCTGCATTTGAAAATAAGAATAAAAATGATAAGCGTCGCAAGACAAGTCCCTCCAATAATGATTTCCTTCGTGTGTTGGGCAACTGTCCTCACGAACGCGGTCTTTGAACTCAAGAAATTTAACGTGAAGCCAGTGAGCGGCGTATGTTTCGGTAACCGCGTTATTGTCGATAAAGAAGATTTAGTCGGTTTAATTCTCTGTTTAGGAGCTCTACCTGCAAGATGAATATGTACAAAAAGATTTTCGTTTTGCTTTAATTCCCTATCTGTTTGTCAAGCAATATTAGGTAATAATAATTATTAATTATTATTAATAATTATTAATTATTATTAGGTAATAATTAATTATTATTCCGTGGAAACAAGTGGACCAGCTGAGGGTGGTACTATTATATTTTATATTAATATTTTATTTTTTTCTCTAAGCAGAGTGATTCTAAGTTTTTCTTCCAATTGTAATTAAGTGGATAAAATTTCTTCTCAGCCATTGACATCTGGAGTTTAATCAATTGTTATGTACCCGTGTAAGTGGTCTTCTTGGTCGATTATTTAACCACTAACTGTGATTAGGGACGGACCATTAGAAAAGTGATGGGGGGGGGGGGGGGGGTGGGGGGTGGGGAAAAAACCAAAAAAAAATTCTTGCAGAGGAAAATGCCAATAAAAAAAAATTCATGCAGAAGGAAGGTCCAATTGTGACTTTTTCACACGTAGTAAAAAAAATTCATGCAGAGTGGTTCACGTGAAAAAAAATTCCTGCACAAGCAGTGAGCGAAAAAAAATTCGTGCAAACTGAAAATTCCCCACCCCCCCCCCCCATCACTTTTCTAATGGTCCATCCCTTAGTTAACTTGGCATACATCTGGTATCGATTTTATAGGTTCTTTATTGAAGTGGTGTAATTTGGTCAATTTTCCATGCGGTATTTCTGATTGGTTAGCCTGTCGGGCATCTGCTATTCGTTTGCTATATTCTCCATAAAAGCGCAATGTTATTGTTGCTATGGTTTTCTCAACTTAATCTTACATTCGGTTCCGTCTCCTTGGAAACCGTTCTTGCATGTGCAAGCGTAGAAGTCCTTGCCAGTGTCCGTACAGACGGCGTTCTTGTGACACGGAGTCAGGACTTGACGGCAAGGATCACTGAGATCTGACAGAATAATAATGTAAGTTGAGAAAAGAAATGTTTATAAGATAACTGAAAGGAGACAGCACAACACCAACTTGTGCTGTAACAACGAGTCATCGTAACAAAACTGTAAAAAAACTAAGCAATAACATTTGAGCTACAAAAAGACAAAGTCTAGCTACCTACCTACACATTCTTTTTTCCGTTTCTTAGCTTTCCGCGCGTTTACAAGAAGTCGTTTTAGATTCTCGCACCAGCAAAGGCCGTCCACGCATTGCGCACGTTTTGGGCATCTGCTCTGTTCTGAGCACTTGACAGCACGCTTCTCTGTGAATCGAACGTAAACAGTTTTAAAACTTTCATGGAAAAGTTATTCTTCTAGTCCAAGTTTAAAGCCCAGTGGTTCTAAATTCTTGCCTCAACACCCTCGGACTCGAATCTCAAGTTATTAAACGTGGCTCTGAACTTTGAACATTTTCAGTACCAGGGCCAAACCCTGAGTCACACAATGTTGTTCTAACTTTTAACCTTTCAATCCCAGAGACAGATCTTGGGACATGCAATGTGGTTCTAACTTTCACTCCTAGAGTAAAACATTGGGTCACGGTCATACAATGGTGCTAACTTTGACCCGTGCATTGCCAAAGTGAAATATTGAGTCATACAATGAGGTCCTAAATTTTATACTTTCCCTCCCAGAGTCAACCTAGCTTGAGTCATACAATGTGGTTCTAACTTTTAACCCTTTCACTCCCAGAGTCAAACCTTGAGTCATACAATGTGGTTCTAACTTTTAACCCTTTCACTCCCAGAGTTAAACCTTGAGTCATACAATGTGGTTCTAACTTTTAACCCTTTCACTCCCAGAGTCAAACCTTGAGTCATACAATGTAGTTCTAACTTTTTACCCTTTCACTCCCAGAGGCAAACCTTGAGTCATACAAAGTGGTTCTAACTTTTAAACTCTTGCACTGCCAGAGGCAAGACCTCTGTTTTACATGCATAAGCTTTTGTGGACCCTGGTGACGCTTTCTATTCATTTATAAACATTACAACCTTACTCACCGTAAGGCCGTGTCTTGAGCAACGCCTCAACTTTTTTACTTCTAATTGCGTTATTTGTTTTCGGTGCATTTGCCCCCTTTATCTCATCAAGCGCAGTTGAATTTGGCTTCTCAGCTAACAATGGCAGAGAGAGGAATTTTACCCCTGGTGAGAAAATTTAGCAGAAACTCTCAAGCCTGGTTCAGAATAGCTATAATTATTCATCTTTGAATTGTTAGTCTAGATACTGTTTGAATTAATCAGGGAAGCGGTTTTTTGACCTGGCAAAAGAACAACCCAAGCAACAATTTTTTTTGACAGAGATGAATATAAAAAAAAAAAAAAACACGATTGCAGGCTGTCTATTTTGGTCAGTCTTCTTTTACATGATTTGCTGAGTTTTTCAACCTTTCTTAACGTTTTAATACTCTTTGTTTCTGCTTCTTTTATTAAGAAGGGAATTCTTCAAAGTTTAAATCGTCCTAGAAGTCTTCACCTAACTCTTAAATGCGTTACTTTGTCAAACTTGTAGACATACCTTCGCGTCTGGTAAGAAAATTATCGCGTTGACCGCCATTTCTGACCAGATGAGGTTCTGTTATTTTGAACTGGTTCCCGTAAACTCCTGAGAGCCCTAATAGGAGTAGGAAGACCCCAAAGACGAGGAATTCCCGCCAAATGTTCATGTTAAACCTTCATACATTTTGCTCTTGCTGTCTTTCGGTGATCGAATGTTACGTCATAATCATTTATGTCAATAAGTGTTAAGATACCTTGTTTCTAGTCCCCGCTCATCATCTTGGCACGCTTTCAATTTGTACTCGCAAAGTCAACCTCTCTCCCAGGACCTTAAGACTTGAACTATTCATTGCCCAATTTTTCTTTTTGGTGGTAATGGTCGCCGTTTTGAAAACAAAGAAATAATAATAAACGAATACAGCGAAACGACTCAAGGAACAAGAATATTGAAATGTTCTTTTTTGCGGCCAACATGTGGATTGCGCGCGCACTGTAAAACAGTTGGTGACCAACGCCAAGTAATTTTTTTATTATTGATTTTATTAGTCAGTGTTTTTTCAATACATAAGCAGATGTTCATCTTTTACCGGGCGCTTTATTAAGGGACCTACTTTCGATTTTTTGGTTTTGCAACTTTACAAAAAATGCAGTGGCAGTTTTTTTTTTTGTTTTGACTCCTCTCGGGTGCACAAAACATTTGTTGAAATTTGAGACTTTTGATGAATAAAAATTGCTTGATCCGTTTCGCCGGTTTGAAAAAGACAAAACTCGCGGCACACGGAACCAATGTTAAGAAAAAACAATGATAATGAAAAATGTCTTTTAAGTATGTCACAGGAAAAGTTGAAAAGAGGAAATCCGAATTCTCCCGATATTAGTGAAACCTACTATTCCTAAATTACTAGATCAGACGCTCTAGCATTGAGGTATATAAGAACGTCGTGCAAGAATGGCAATCAAACGGTTTAAAAGCGATTTGGGAGGGATAAAAATTAACCACACAGAACCAAAGCCAAAACCAACGACAACAAGACAAAATGAAAAATGTCAGGCAAAGTTAAGAAGAGGGGATCGGAATTCTCCCATGATCAGACGAACCTATATATGACCCTCTCATTGCTAGGTCAGACACTTTACCACTGAGGTATAGTAGACAATTACACAAGGTTTAGGAGACAAACAACATTAACATAACTTTTTGCAGTATACAGCATATTCGTCACAAGAACCTATTTTAAATGACCATCTTCCCACAACTCTGCTTAAGCTCAGTGGTAGAGCGTCCGAACTCGATGATAATCAGAGGGTCGAAGACTCGACGCCAACTGAGAAAAATTTTCTTTGGTATTACCAATTCTTCCCACTGATTACTGAAAAAAAAACCGCATTTTTCATTGTCAACTTTACCGACCTTCGAGTGCGTTTTAGTCGCTAAAAGCCCTTGAAAATACCTGGATTTCATAAGCAATTAGTCTTCGAAGATGCAAGCCAACCACAAGGCCGCTTAGTAAAATGACACTTAAGATCAAACCCCTTGTTACAGTTATAAATTTATAAGCCGTGGAAAATGCACTCAGCATTAATGGGGCCAGAAACATTGGAGTTCATAAGGAACCGAAAAAACCGCTCTAAAAAATCACCTGAAACCAAAAAAAAAAAACGCCATTAGATTTCGATCACAACCGAAAACCAAAGATTCACACCTCCCACTTTTCAAACTGGCCAATCAGTGGAAAATAATCGATCTAGTACGTATGTGCCGCCTATGTCATCATGCCTGTCGTCTAGTATATATCTGTTGACAATTTCCCCATTTAATCGCAAAAGAATACTTTGGGGGAATTTTGCGATCGCCAAAAGCTGTCCTATAGTTCTGAAAACTAGGATCGAAACTATCCAGAATTCCGCGCGAAAGTTTTGGGAAAGTTTTAGACATGAATGTAATTCGATTGAAACGGCTTGCGACAACGAGTCACCTGCCGGGCAACCTATCCGAAAAACCGATTATTGTACGATATTTTTGCCGAAAAACTGAAAACTAAAGGCTGAAAATAGGGAAACCAGCAAACCGTCCGCAAAACCGAAAAAAACGTTTTGCAGTCCAAAACCCAAAACAAAATAAATAAATAAATGAAAACGACCGAAAAAGTGGTCAAAATTATAAATCAGAAAATCCCAATGCTTTTCTCAGTATGTTTTCCATTCATCGTTTTCATTGGATGGGCAGTTGGTTAATAGAGAGTAAATTAAAGCAAAGTTGAGAGAGAACATGAAATTCAATTTGGAATTATTAAAGTAAAAAGATGCAAATCGGAAAAATCCATAAACATCTGTTTCTATTTTTCTAAAAGAACCACTGCTATTGGATAACGAATTTGCAAGCGGAGAAAGTAGAAATGGGATTATTTAGTTAACACAATGGTGTGTTAAGCGGAAGCAAAAACAAAAAAGCTATAAGCACTTAATTGACTCACAGGATTCATGCAAACTTTTTTACTTAAAGGATTGAACTTTATTCTCTTAGTATTTCAGTCGGAACAGCCAATAGTATTATTTTGGCATGCGCATTGGAAAAGAAGTTCACTCAAGAAAGAAAGCCCTTTCAAGTTAGTTGCATTTGACGAAGGCGGCACAATTGCATGGACTCACAATGTCTTCGTCAAATCATACGGAACACTTTGCGGTAAATTCTAGCTTGAATCCGACATGCAGACCGTTCGTAGGTAGCACCGGTTACGGAAATTTATTTAAAGCGTTGTTTTGCTGTATTGTCATGCTTTTTTCTTTATTCGGCAACTCGGCAGTTATCGGAATCGTGGTCAGAAACAAGCGCATGTGGAGTACGACAAATTTCCTAATAGCCAACATGGCAGCTTCCGACTTTTTGATGTCCTTCTTCGCGATGCCACGGGAAATTACGGAAATCTTCGTCGGCGGTCAAAGGTGGCTCATCGGGGGATTGACAGGCTCGGCTCTATGCAAGACCGTTTATTTTTTCCAAGACATTTCCGTCGCCGTTTCAATCCAATGTCTTGTGATTATTTCTATCGACAGATACCGGGGTGTGGTTTATCCATTTCGCCCTGCGTTCATAACTTCAAAAGCTCTCAGACTCATCATACCTGCGATATGGATCGTTGCTATGGGTCTACACGGAACTTATTTTTACACCGTACGAGTTCTGACAGTAGACAACAAGGCGTATTGCACGTTCACCTGGTCACCGAGGTTTGACAACCGCTCCACACAGGAACTCTATTACGCGATTGTTTCTGTTGTGCTCGTAATGCTGCCGCTCTGCGTCATACTGACGCTGTACACGCTGGTTGCCATAGAGATCAAGCAAAAAATGACCCAAAACCACACATCTGTGTTAAGACGCAGGAGAAACAGGGAAGACGCAAGGGTCATGAGAAAGATTATAGCAATTGTCTTAGTCTTTATATGTTGTATTACACCAATAACTATCGTAGGAATTTTGTTCTACTTCTTTTGGGACTGGCAAATGCCCTGTGGAATGGAAAATTTGATGATAGCGACGAAGTATGTCTTCTACTCTAACGCTGCACTTAATCCTTGCCTCTATTTTCTGTTAAATAAGAGATATCGGAAAGGACTTACGCGTTTAATGAATTTTCAAAGGTGCCTCAAACAACGTGAGTGCGACGATATTGCATTAAATGCCTTATCGTAGGTCTTTTGGTAAGTGTAGTTCTATTTTTTCATCTGTGGATCAAACCATGCAGTGTGACCATTCTTTGTAAAGCTACTGAACAGTACTGTACTGTGATACTGTTTTGTTCTACTATACAGTGTCGTTCTAACTTTTTCATCTGTGGATCAAACCATGCAGTGTGACCATTCTTTGTAAAGCTACTGAACTGTACTGTACTGTGGTACTGTTTGTTTTACTATACAATGTGGTTCTAACTTTTTCATCTGTGGATCAAAAGAAGCATTGTGACCTTTTTTGGAAACGTTCCCGACCAGATGCTCTCTCTTTTTTATGTACGAAATATAATTTTTCGCCGCATCAAGTGCTTGTCAAGGTTGCAGTCTCCCAACAATAAACTACCTTTAAAATTTAAGAAATTCTGAAATACGCCAGGTAAACATTTGACTATTAGAATTGAAAGAATGATTAAATACTTTGTAAAACAATTTTAAGGATAAGTATTGCCCAAAATTACAGCGCAGATTAACTATGAAATTACATTAGATTTGGTGTCTGATACGTTTTTTTGAAATGCACGTGAATATAATGGGAAATGTTGTATATCCTTTCAGGTTCACCCAGGTTAAAGTCCTGGCATTGCTGTATGCCTGAGCGCTTCAAGGATGTGAAACTTGAAAGATAAACCAAGAAAACTCAGTCGAGTCTTCGTTAATTTGTTTCTATTTTGTCAGGGCGGCGTTGTTCCTCCCATGCATGTCCAATACTCACCTAGTGAAACGACCCGAAAATACGAGCCGTCGACCCAAAAAGTGCATCTCATATATCAATATCCTCGCACAGATGTCCTCGCAAATCCGGGAACGATCCGTACGATTCGAGATCGAAGAACTCTAAAAACCGATGTCGATTCGACTATTGCACGTTTTTGTAGTGGCAGTATGTCGTTCATTTTTATGCGGGCCGATTTGTGGATGATCTCATTAGGGACGGGCCATTAGAAAAGTGATGGGGGGGGGGGGGGGTGGTGAAAAAAAACAAAAAAAAAAAAATTCATGCAAGGCAAAATGCCCAAAAAAAAAAATTCATGCAAAGAAGGTAAAAAAAAAATTCATGCAGAAGGAAGGTCCAATTGTGACTCTTTCACACGTAGTAAAAAAAATTCGTGCAGAGAGGTTCACCTGAAAAAAAAATTCCTGCAAAAGCAGTGAGCGAAAAAAAATATTCGTGCAAGCTGAAAATTCACCACCCCCCCCCCCCCATCACTTTTCTAATGGTCCGTCTCTTAGATGTCCGTCGCACAGCTTGTCGCACATTCATATGACAGATGCGGTGGATGATAATAAACATAAACGCAACGAAGCGCGTACCAAAACAAACCAGACAGTGTGTGCCGTAAAATTTAAGAGGCTGTCCGCGTAAGAACGGAGAAGGCAATTTTCGGACCTTTTCCGATTTGGCTGATTTTTTCAGTGAAAGTCAGCCATTATGTCCCATGTACAAATATCACATTTATTTGGATCAATTCGATTTATTTCATTTTTTGCGAGGCGGTTTCTTAGACAACCTCAGTGTTGCCCGATTTGCCTGCCGACACTCTCAGATTTAGCCCTATATTTAGGGAGCAGGCAAATTAGAACTTTTTCACGAAACAAGCTGAATTTTTTACATATTCAAGTTTAATCTCTCCTTAATACTTGACATGTAATACAGAAAAACTTGGAACAAGTTTGACCGAACAAAAAGGCTTTGAAGATAACCTCGGTCACAATACAAAATAAGCGAAACGCGACATACCTTCAGTTGAGTAGTATTATCTCCAATGTGGCACCTAAGTTAAGTTAAACTGAATCATGGCACGAAAGTACTAAGGCCAGACTAGTAATTTACAGAATAAAATCTGTGGGCACTCTACGCCCTGCGTTGTAGGAAATTGTGCTAAATTACCAAATCTGCGCCATTGTGATGTACGCTTACATTTCGGCGGTACGACCGATAGACTAATTGTCCAACTAAAAACGCTTTGGAACTTAAGTTAACATCAACAGTTCGCCTCATTAGTTGTAAATACACATTTTCGGTTGTTTTTGCCGTTGTTTACAACAGATGCAAATGTCCGTAAGAATGCTATGAAACCAACGACCGATATCCGATCCGCATTACAAATATGCAAATTGATTAAAAAATCCGATGTCTGTTTGTTCCTCTTGAAAAAACCTTTTTTAGGGTTCATTTCCAGGAAATTGGATTCATTTTTACCCGAAAAAAAACTGCTTTAAGACGCTACGTGAACGTTCTTTGAAAAATTTCCCCTTTTCGCCCAATGCACTGCATTTTGTTTTTCTGCTCAATCCTGTCAATTTCATTTTGCATTCCAATTCCATTACAACATTGCCGCAACTCGGTCTTCAAATAAATCATACTACTTTCTTTTAAATAAATAATCGTCCTTTCTCATATTAAAACAACTCCATTTGGTGTCCGATGAAGAACCTTTTCTTGGAGTAAAGGAGGATTAATTCTTCTGTCTTTTATGCACCTATCAATGTTAAGCCGCAGCGGGGGGAGGCCGGGTATAGGCGGGGGATTTGACGTAATAAGTCTGCCCGTGGCAGGGACTTTTGATCATTCGTCGAGTCCCGGGGGTCGGGACTTTTGACTTTAACCGTTAGTAGCCTGTTTTCTGTATATCCCTATTTTAATTCTTGTTTGACCAATGCCTTGACCTTTTTCTGGAGGGGGGGGGGGGATGGGGAATTTGCACTCTTTTGACCAGCGATAACGTCCCTGGGGTCGGGCATTTGAACAGAAAAAATGATCTGAGTTCAAATCCCCCGCCTATGCCCGGCCTCCCCCCCGCTGCGGCTTAACATTGATAGGTGCATTATTAGTGGGAGTACAAAACTGCTTCTTTGGCCGTAATTTAATTACATGAAAACGACTTTGAAAAGTTCATTTTTCTCCGAATTGTCGTGATGCGCAGACCTGGCTCTCAGTCGGTAATGAAGAAATGCGAAAAATTAGTATTTCTCCTTACACTTGTTCTTAACGTGAAATTTTACATACTCCATGCGGGTCTAGTAGGGGCGAGGAGAGCCATGTTTTACTATACGAGCGCAAATCAGATGTTTCCGCGCATCCTTCTAGCTGCCACTTCTCAAAATGTGATATTACTGAAACCGAACTTATCATCGCAGGAGCTGGAATTCGAGGATTTTTTTCCAACTCAGCTTGCTGACATGTGGCAGCTAGAAGGATGCGCGGAAACATCTGATTTGCGCTCGTATAGTAAAACATGGCTCTCCTCGCCCCCACTAGACCCGCATGGAGTATGTAAAATTTCACGTTAAGAACAAGTGTAAGGAGAAATACTAATTTTTCGCATTTCTTCATTACCGACGGAGAGCCAGGTCTGCGCATCACGACAATTCGGAGAAAAATGAACTTTTCAAAGTCGTTTTCATGTAATTAGTCGGGCAACCGACTATAGGTTTACCCACTCTAAAAAGATGAAAAAAAGACCCACTAAAAAGACCCACTCTAAAAGATGGCGTGTGTAATGAGCATATATTTCGAAACGGGTCGTTCCGCGAACTGAAAATAGCAAAAGAATCAAATGATTTAGCGAATGTCTCACTAGAATTAAACCAGAAATCAAACGAGTTACCAGTGAACAGAAAATGTGGACAGAGTGACAGAAGAGCGTTTGCTGATAAAGACTAGGTGCCTCGCGATGAAACTCGAGGAAACGACAACAAAGATGCCACGTTGGAAACCAGGACCTTGGTACCCTTAGCATTTCTTTTTTGGACCACTCCGCACCATAAGTGGTCAACACTCATAACAGCACGTCTACCTGTTGTCCGACTTACGATCTTAGATCGTCTTGTTAAATTACGGCCAAAGAAGCAGTTTTGTACTCCCACTAGAAAGAGGCAGAAGAATTAATATCTCCTTTACTCCGAGAAAAGGTTCTTCATCGGGCACCAAATAGAGTTGTTTTAATATGAGAAAGGACGATTATTTATTTAAAAGAAAGCAGTATGATTTATTTGAAGACCGAGTTGCGGCAATGTTGTAATTGAATTGGAATGCAAAATGAAATTGACAGGATTGAGCAGAAAAACAAAATGCAGTGCATTGGGCGAAAAGGGGAAATTTTTCAAAGAACGTTCTGGTAGAGTCTTAGAGCAATTTTTTCGGGTAAAAATTAATCCAATTTCCTGGAAATGAACCCTAAAAAAGGTTTTTTTCATTAGGAACAAACAGACATCGGGTTTTCAGTCAGTTTGCATATTTGTGATGCGGATCGGATATCGGTCGTTGGTTTCATAGCATTCTTACGGACATTTGCATCTGTTGTAAACAACGGCAAAAACAACCGAAAATGTGTATTTGCAACTAATGAGGCGGACTGTTGATTTTAACTTATTAAGTTCCAAAGCGTTTTTAGTTGGACAATTAGTCTATCGGTCGTACCGCCGAAATGTAAGCGTATATCACAATGGCGCAGATTTGGTAATTTAGCACCATTTCCTACAACGCAGGGCGTAGAGTGCCCACAGATTTTATTCTGTAAATTACTAGTCTGGCCTTAGTACTTTCGTGCCATGATTCAGTTTAACTTAACTTCGGTGCCACATTGGAGAAAATACTACTCAACTGAAGGTATGTCGCGTTTCGCTTATTTTGTATTGTGACCGAGGTTACCTTCAAAGCCTTTTTGTTCTGTCAAACTTGTTCCAAGTTTTTCTGTACTACATGTCAAGTATTAAGGAGAGATTAAACTTGAATATGTGAAAAATTCAGCTTGTTTCGTGAAAAAGTTCTAATTTGGCAGCTCCCTAAGTATAGGGCTAAATCAGAGAGTGTCGGCAGGGAAATCGGGCAACACTGAGATTGTCTAAGAAACCGCTTCGCAAAAAATAAAATAAATCGAATTGATTCAAACAAATGTGATATTTGTACATGGGACATAATGGCTGACTTTCACTGAAAAAATCAGCCAAATCGGAAAAGGTCCGAAAATTGCCTTCTCCGTCAGTCACGCGGACAGCCTCTTAAAGTGCCCCTAAAACGAAAAATCATGTGTTTCTTTTCCAATATTTTTCAACTGAAAATGGCTATTTGGGTTCACTAGTGGATCGTAGGATGGAAAAAACTTCAAACCAAGCGTTCTATGGTACGGTATTTTTGCTATGAAATCGCTGGAAATCTGTCCGCCATTACTGAAATCGTGTTCCAGTTGAGTCCGCGGAATGGCAGCGGAATGCATCAATCATGACGTCAGACTCTCAACCCTCGTTGTTGATTTCAGTGTTGTTTAGTAGGCTCTTGAATAAAAGTTTGAGGAAATGTCCGACGTTTCTGACGAATATTTCTCCGAAACTTCTTCAATCAGTGGATCAGAGTCTTCGGCTGAATCTTCTGAAAGTTTTTATTCGACAGCTGAGGACGTAGAACGATATGACGACAGTTTAGAGCTGATTGCAACCGAAGAAGAGATAGCCAGCTACGCAGAGCAGCTTGCTATCGAAGAAGAGGAAGAGGAGATGCTCTGGAGCAGATTTTCTGGTGAAGTTGATTTTGGAACTTGGTCTGTACTACTTTTCTCTTTGCCTCTTTTGACTATTGCGAGCATTTATCTAGACTTACTCACTTTACAAGTCGGATCGCGAGAGGCTATTGCTGGATGTTCAGTTGCTCTCTTACCTTCGGTATTGCTATCTACAGTTGTGAAACTTATTCGCGGGCCATTGGAATGTTGCAATCTTTCAGGTGCAAATGCTCTAACTGTTCATTGGAGTTTGTTGTCAAGCCTGATGAGTGCAGTTGCTGTTCGGAAGTTGATCGCTGCTCGGAAAAAATGGAGGAAATAGATATGCAAGGTGCCTGTATTACAACACATTCAGGCTTTGATACTGTTTGCCTAAACACGTGGGTATTGCAGACTGCTGGAGTGGGACTTAAAACAAGACGGAACAAGTCTTATTCAACCATGATGACTCAACTAGGAGCAGCTGAAAATGAGTGAGTCTGTTTTCGTGTAGCTAAAATGATTCTTCAAAATGTGAAGTCCCAGTAACTTACTCTTTTTATGTTAGTTATGTTTTGTTCGCAACGTTTGTGGCATTTCAGTTGTTCTTACTACTTACGAAAGTACTAGACGGATATTGTATATTAATTATCTAGCACTTACCTGTAGATTTTCATAACCCTGTGAAAGAGGTTGTTCGACAACATTCTTCCAAATGGCTGGCACAGAATGTTTAATCTTGTTTATTTTAAGACCCTGAATGTTGGTCCGACCAGGGTTTGAACCCGCAACCTCCCGCACGGTAGCCTGGTGCTCTACCAACTGAAAACAAAGCCAGTACAAGCTCAAGTCTATTGGTTGATTAGGCAGAGCATGACATGCGTACAAGATTCATGATTGGTAGTCTACAAAAAAATCGAACTTTTCCGGAGGAGCACGCCCCTGACCCCCCTACTGGGGCGCCCCTTTCATCGAACCCACTGGCTCCTAAAAACCTGGATCCGCGCCATTTTACGATTGGAACGAATCAGTCGCCAATTCGTACAAGGGTCTCTTAGCACACAACATGTTAGGAATATTCCAAGTCCCACTAACGAGATGCATTTCTCCAACTCCCAGTGCTGACGGAAATTTGTCAGTCCACTGGGTTTTATAGCAAGCAACCAAACTGTGACGTAAGGCACGGACCATTAGAAAAGTGATGGGGGGGGGGGGGGTGGGGAATTTTCAGCTTGCACGAATTTTTTTTTTCGCTCACTGCTTTTGCAGGAATTTTTTTTTCAGGTGAACCTCTCTGCACGAATATTTTTTACTACGTGTGAAAAAGTCACAATTGGACCTTCCTTCTGTTTTTTTTTACCTTCTTCTTTGCATGAATTTTTTTTTTGGCATTTTGCCTTGCATGAATTTTTTTTTTGGTTTTTTCCCCACCCCCCCCCCCCCCCCCATCACTTTTCTAATGGTCCGTCCCTAAGGTTTCAGCGCTGACGGAAATTTCATGGGTTGACAAATTTCCGTCAGCGCAGAAACTTTACGTCACAGTTTGGTTGTTTTCTATAAAAGATAATGTTCGTGACAAAAAAACCTTTACAATCGGATAGTTGCTGGTCATAACTCATAACAGTTATGATTTTTATAACTGTAGTGATTTTTTGCTCGGTTTTTCTATCGACGCCGGCCTTAGAAGCCGCGACAAATAATCAAGAAGCGACTGAACAAGAAGGAAAAGCGCCTCCAGTTGCAGAAAGCAAATGCGCTAACGTTTACAACTATTTTGACGCGGGGTGTTGCAAGAAGATGGAAACCCGTATCCAGGAGGTAACGACCCAGCTCGATGAGCTACGAGAAAAGATCGCCAATTTATCGAAACCTGCCGACGTTAACAGAAGTAAGCTTCAATGTATTACATTGATTTGAACTCATTTTGAAACATTCCTTCTGAATTGAACTTAGAGCGTTCGATTCGTTGGCGGTAAAATTTTACCATGCACAGAGTTTTCTTTGCAATTTCAGTTCAAGTGCTGGAATCAAATTTATTTGAGCTTTGATTTCTTAACTTTTCATACAATATGCTCAACATATCAATTCCCATTTTTGACCCCCTTATATTTGGCAATTTATTAATCGTGAGAATTTTATCATAGATCAAGATAAGCGACAACAATTGATCAATTCTTATATTCTCCCAAGCCTCCTGAATGCTCTTGTTCTGATTTAGTAAGGAGAAAATATAAGATAATCACTCTTGGCATGGGGTGTGATGAGTCTTAAAGTGTTTTGATGGTGGAGCCACAACAAGGTACTCGCAGATGTTAGATAGGAAGAAACCTCTGTATAAAGGCTCACTTTAGGGACCTAGTGGAATTTTGTAGGAATCTTAAAACCTTTTGTGTTCAATCGTCAGAATACACGAGATATTCTTAGTAGAGGAAACAATTGTACAAGAAATTAGAAACTCTTATTCGTCATGGCCAGTGGAAGCTCGATAACCTATCTGAATTGAAAACCTCGGCAATTTGTCCCTAAATAGAAAGGTTTTGGTAATTCGTGAAGGCTTGTTGTAGCGTTTTCAAAACTTAGGAAGATTTTTCCTTTCAGCTGTATATTACTGAAAATTGTTTTTTTCCCAGACAAAGGTTTATCAGTGTTGCTCTGACATCTTTATCTATGGATTGTAAATTTGTTTGCAGAGAAGAAGGGCTCGAAAGAAAATCCGGGAAGATCATGCACGGACATTAGAAACAGTGGTGACTTTACAACGAGGGGCAATTACTGGATCAAACCGACGGGAGCGAGGGACAGTTTTCAAGCTTACTGTGATATGTCAGCCATTGGGCGTAAGTTAAAAAAAAAAACATGTCACAAGAACAACTGTGTAGAACCGGTCAGTGTAAAATGCAGACCGCAGACTGTAGACTGCAGATCAGGGGTAGAATGCAGACTGAGGGAAAAATGTAGACTGTAGAATGTAGACCAGGGGTAAAATGCAGACTGATTAAAGTTGAATTTTGTACGCGTCAAGTTTTGGCGTCTCTTCTATCAAACTGATGGTTATACTAACGATTATCATGGATTATTTGAGAACGCCGAAATGTTGTTATAATTTCTCGTGTTTGGATAGCCGACTATCGCCTTTCAGCAAATACCATTCATTCGAGTACATACAAAGATTGAATGTCTTACACAAACTAGTCTCAATACCTAGCTTGCTCTGTTGTTGTGCTCTCGTGTTTTGCTTTCCTTGTGTTCCGAACAATTACACGGTCATTTTGAAGCAACTAAGACACACGGAGGTTTGAACGTTATTAAGACTTTGTCGATGAAAACAGGATGTGAACGAAATGCGCTGCAGGAGTTGGTCAGTCCCACACCTAATCTCCGGCGATCGTAAACAAAAGTCAAACTGGCCAACAAGTAAACAAAGTGAGATGCACAGAATTGCGATTGGTTCGGCCCTTGTGGGAAACTTGGTTCAACAAAATGGGGACCTCAAGAACTTGAGGTTGATAATATGTGTTGTAGTTCAATTTTATCCTTGGTTTAAAAATTTTTCTCTCTTTGTTTTTGGCTATGGTAGTGTACGATAATGTATGATAATTACTTTAAAACAAAGGAAGAAAAATTTTAAACCAAGGATAAAATTGAACCTCAACATAATATATATGATATAATGTTTGACTAAGGCTAGGAAACGCCTTTTACTGTAGTTTGAGTTTTCGGGATTTTGATCCAGATTTGATCCTCGTGTATTTTATTATCAATATTTTATTTTACCCTCAGTCTGCATTTTACTCTTGGTCTGCAGTCTGCAGTCCGCGTTTTACATTGACCGGTGTAGAACGGTGTGCTTCGCATTTTTAAATTGTCTTCGGTTTTTGTGTGGGCTACCTGTGGTAGCTCCACACTTATGCTAGCGAAATGGTGTGTCCGTCCGTAAACATCACGTGATCTCCCTTCGGCCAATAAGAATCGAGATGATCCATGTGCTCCCAACCATCGTCATTTTCGCTGGTGGATTTTAGATTCGCTCGTGTTCTTCGTGATTTGGCTGGTCGTTTTCTTCGTTTTTCTTCACAGTTGGTGAGAAAGATTTGCCGGCTTTTCACAATGATTTAGGGCAGAATTGCTTTCTCCACTTATCACAGTGTTCAGAGCGTGAATGTCGGTCGGATAAAAGGAAGCAGTTTTTATTTCGCAGCAGGTTTTGGTCGCTTTCTGCAAAGTGGACCGAAAATGGCGAACAGATTTCCTGTTTTCACAGTGATTTCGACTTACAGTATTCAGAGCATGAATCTTTCCCGAATACAAGAAAGGGGTGTTTATTTTGCAGCAACTTTAAGTCGCTTCATGCAACGTGGAGGGAGCCATAAACGGGCTAAAATCGCGAACCAGATGCTGTCAGGTTAATTGTCAGGTCACGAACAAAACAAGCTTCTTCGGAGGATTACTGAGCCTCTTCGGAGGATGATTGAGCCTCTTTGGAGGATGATTGAGCCTCTTCGGAGGATAAATGAGTCCGTTTACGGGATAAATGAGCTCATATCATATGTGTATGATGGGATAAATGCACTCGTTCGTAAAGCAAGTTTGGACCGTGTCATGCCACGTGCTCTCGCACACGAAGCACCTCCAAAAACTGTGGTAATTCCTAAAGAAAGCAATTCTGCCTTTGTTTTTATCGTTAATCTTATGAATTCATACCAGATGAATACATTAACACCACTGTAGTGGGCGAAATAATAGCCATTGAACGTGTTGACCACTATCTGTCTTGCTGCAAATGTCAAAAAAAGATTGAACTTAGCCAAGGAACCCTTATGGCAGAATGCAAAAATTGTCACATAGTCCCGAAGGCATCTGCATGCAAACAAAATTGGTTTGCACAAGTTCTATTTCAAACCTGCAGCAGTGAAAGAAAGAAGTTAACACTCTTCCAAGAAATGATTGACATCATCAAGGAAAAAACTAGAAATGAATCAACAATGGATAAAGCATCAATCCATGCTTTGCTTTTGTACCTTCCGTAACAACTGAAGGTGACCTGTCGTAAGAAATCAAGAGTTATAACAGATATAATATTGCCATAGGTCATTGTTGCCAAATGCACAAGACCATAAAAGCTATGAACATATTGCCGTAAAGGCAACTACATGGACTGTTTTGTTATAAATTACTGTTGATATTAATTATTAAATTTTGTGACTAGTATTTTATGAGAACCTGCCAGATGTTGACAAAAATATGTTTACTAATGAAGTGCTCAATATCAACTTGAAATTGTTGTTTTACAGTGTCAATACGTTTTTCATATTGAGCAATTGTTCTATTAAAATCTTAAGTTCGAGTTAAAAATCGGTTACAGACACGTTCCTGTTTATCCATGAACTGTTTCAGACAGCATGTTTTGTTGTACAAGTGTCGTTTGAGGCTCAAGTCATTTCTTATTAAAGGTTGAGTTAAACAAAATAATTTACTCATTATTTTTGTATTGTATTTTAAACAAGGATAAAATATCAAGGAGGTTTCTTAACAACGCTAAACAATGCGCTGTACTGAACGCATAGTGCAAAGTCATTATCTTTCTTGTTGTCACTCTTGCAAGTTTTATGCCTTTAACCAGTTTAATATTGTGACTCTCCAAAACCTCATTGCTAGCTAATGGGACTGTTGTCTCACTTTACCCTAATAGACCAGTACTTACTCTGGCCAATCACATAGGTCGCAAAGCAATCCATTGTCCAATCAAAATTCAAAACAATAACACGAAACACAGGAAAACTTGCGCAAGCAAGTCACGATTGGTTTTGGTTTTTCTTCTGATTGGTTGAGAAAGTGGCGCAAAGTTTTTAAGGCAAACGCTCAGCATGGCAATGCAAAACCAAAGTCAACGCAAATTACTCTCGACACTCAAGTGAAAATGGCCCTAAGCAGTAGGCAAGCATAGTCTAACCAACCTCAAATAAGCTGTCACTAGGTGTCCAATGCAGAGAAATACAATTACTTATACTGCAACGTTTAAGCAGGACACAATGTTATGCTGACTTGATGCAACCTTACTGCCCTGCAACACTGTTAACCTAACGAGAAACTTTTTCAATAAAATGCAAAACAGAGAGAAGTAACAATCACAAAGTTTACTTACTTCACTGCAGTGTAAAAGTTGTTAGCTGAGTTCAAGTGCAAATTGATAACCTGTCTTGTTCCGACATGTACATTTGTCTTCCACATCTGTAGCCCACACATGTACCCTATGGGTACCTATTTTTTTTTGAGCTGTGTTATTCAACAATACGATTTATCATCAATTCTCATATAAGTGATAAATTATTATTAATCATTATTATTAATTGATTCCAGAATGGAAGAAGGTAACGCGTGATCAGATTGACAGCACACTCACAGGTGGAGTCACGCTGACCTACGGACAGGAAAACAACGGGCTCACCATTTCGGTCCGTGTTGACTTAAATGGCTGTGGCTCGACACCAGATCCCGGTGCGTTGACCTTCATAAAAGGTTACTGGACAAAAATTAAGTACACGCAGGAGTTCAATGGAGTCGCTTCTTGTTGGAGCATATTTGGAGACACGTGGTAAGTAGTAGTATCTGGAAATACGGTTCTGCTATAATTCATGGAGGAAAAAGTTAGAACCACACAGTATAGTAAAACAAACAGTACCACAGTACAGTACTGTTCAGTAGCTTTACAAAGAATGGTCACACTGCCTGGTTTGATCCAGAGATGAAAAAGATAGAACCACACTGTATAGTAAAACAAACAGTACCACAGTACAGTACTGTTCAGTAGCTTTACAAAGAATGGTCACACTACATGGTTCGATCCGCAAATGAAAAGATAGAACCACACTGTATAGTAAAACAAACAGTACCACAGTACAGTACTGTTCAGTAGCTTTACAGAGAATGGTCACACTGCATGGTTTAATCCACAGATGAAAAAGATAGAACCACACTGTATAGTAAAACAAACAGTACCACAGTACAGTACTGTTCAGTAGCTTTACAAAGAATGGTCACACTACATGGTTTGATCCGCAAATGAAAAGATAGAACCACACTGTATAGTAAAACAAACAGTACCACAGTACAGTACTGTTCAGTAGCTTTACAGAGAATGGTCACACTGCATGGTTTGATCCACAGATGAAAAAGATAGAACCACACTGTATAGTAAAACAAACAGTACCACAGTACAGTACTGTTCAGTAGCTTTACAAAGAATGGTCACACTACATGGTTCGATCCGCAAATGAAAAGATAGAAGCACACTGTATAGTAAAACAAACAGTACCACAGTACAGTACTGTTCAGTAGCTTTACAGAGAAGGGTCACACTGCATGGTTTGATCCACAGATGAAAAAGATAGAACCACACTGTATAGTAAAACAAACAGTACCACAGTACAGTACTGTTCAGTAGCTTTACAAAGAATGGTCACACTGCATGGTTTGATCCAGAGATGAAAAAGATAGAACCACACTTTATAGTAAAACAAACAGTACCACAGTACAGTACTGTTCAGTAGCTTTACAAAGAATGGTCACACTACATGGTTCGATCCGCAAATGAAAAGATAGAACCACACTGTATAGTAAAACAAACAGTACCACAGTACAGTACTGTTCAGTAGCTTTACAAAGAATGGTCACACTACATGGTTTGATCCGCAAATGAAAAGATAGAACCACACTGTATAGTAAAACAAACAGTACCACAGTACAGTACTGTTCAGTAGCTTTACAGAGAATGGTCACACTGCATGGTTTGATCCACAGATGAAAAAGATAGAACCACACTGTATAGTAAAACAAACAGTACCACAGTACAGTACTGTTCAGTAGCTTTACAAAGAATGGTCACACTACATGGTTCGATCCGCAAATGAAAAGATAGAACCACACTGTATAGTAAAACAAACAGTACCACAGTACAGTACTGTTCAGTAGCTTTACAGAGAATGGTCACACTGCATGGTTTGATCCACAGATGAAAAAGATAGAACCACACTGTATAGTAAAACAAACAGTACCACAGTACAGTACTGTTCAGTAGCTTTACAGAGAATGGTCACACTGCATGGTTTGATCCACAGATGAAAAAGATAGAACCACACTGTATAGTAAAACAAACAGTACCACAGTACAGTACTGTTCAGTAGCTTTACAAAGAATGGTCACACTACATGGTTTGATCCGCAAATGAAAAGATAGAACCACACTGTATAGTAAAACAAACAGTACCACAGTACAGTACTGTTCAGTAGCTTTACAGAGAATGGTCACACTGCATGGTTTGATCCACAGATGAAAAAGATAGAAGCACACTGTATAGTAAAACAAACAGTACCACAGTACAGTACTGTTCAGTAGCTTTACAAAGAATGGTCACACTACATGGTTCGATCCGCAAATGAAAAGATAGAACCACACTGTATAGTAAAACAAACAGTACCACAGTACAGTACTGTTCAGTAGCTTTACAGAGAATGGTCACACTGCATGGTTTGATCCAGAGATGAAAAAGATAGAACCACACTGTATAGTAAAACAAACAGTACCACAGTACAGTACTGTTCAGTAGCTTTACAAAGAATGGTCACACTGCATGGTTTGATCCAGAGATGAAAAAGATAGAACCACACTGTATAGTAAAACAAACAGTACCACAGTACAGTACTGTTCAGTAGCTTTACAAAGAATGGTCACACTACATGGTTCGATCCGCAAATGAAAAGATAGAACCACACTGTATAGTAAAACAAACAGTACCACAGTACAGTACTGTTCAGTAGCTTTACAAAGAATGGTCACACTACATGGTTTCATCCGCAAATGAAAAGATAGAACCACACTTTATAGTAAAACAAACAGTACCACAGTACAGTACTGTTCAGTAGCTTTACAGAGAATGGTCACACTGCATGGTTTGATCCACAGATGAAAAAGATAGAACCACACTGTATAGTAAAACAAACAGTACCACAGTACAGTACTGTTCAGTAGCTTTACAAAGAATGGTCACACTACATAGTTCGATCCGCAAATGAAAAGATAGAACCACACTGTATAGTAAAACAAACAGTACCACAGTACAGTACTGTTCAGTAGCTTTACAGAGAATGGTCACACTGCATGGTTTGATCCAGAGATGAAAAAGATAGAACCACACTGTATAGTAAAACAAACAGTACCACAGTACAGTACTGTTCAGTAGCTTTACAAAGAATGGTCACACTGCATGGTTTGATCCAGAGATGAAAAAGATAGAACCACACTGTATAGTAAAACAAACAGTACCACAGTACAGTACTGTTCAGTAGCTTTACAAAGAATGGTCACACTACATGGTTCGATCCGCAAATGAAAAGATAGAACCACACTGTAGAGTAAAACAAACAGTACCACAGTACAGTACTGTTCAGTAGCTTTACAGAGAATGGTCACACTGCATGGTTTGATCCACAGATGAAAAAGATAGAACCACACTGTATAGTAAAACAAACAGTACCACAGTACAGTACTGTTCAGTAGCTTTACAGAGAATGGTCACACTGCATGGTTTGATCCACAGATGAAAAAGATAGAACCACACTGTATAGTAAAACAAACAGTACCACAGTACAGTACTGTTCAGTAGCTTTACAAAGAATGGTCACACTACATGGTTCGATCCGCAAATGAAAAGATAGAAGCACACTGCATAGTAAAACAAACAGTACCACAGTACAGTACTGTTCAGTAGCTTTACAGAGAATGGTCACACTGCATGGTTTGATCCACAGATGAAAAAGATAGAACCACACTGTATAGTAAAACAAACAGTACCACAGTACAGTACTGTTCAGTAGCTTTACAGAGAATGGTCACACTGCATGGTTTGATCCACAGATGAAAAAGATAGAACCACACTGTATAGTAAAACAAACAGTACCACAGTACAGTACTGTTCAGTAGCTTTACAGAGAATGGTCACACTGCATGGTTTGATCCACAGATGAAAAAGATAGAACCACACTGTATAGTAAAACAAACAGTACCACAGTACAGTACTGTTCAGTAGCTTTACAGAGAATGGTCACACTGCATGGTTTGATCCACCAATGGATTTCTGTAGAGAAAATAGTGTTAAAGTTCATCAATGGAAATGAGAATGCTTAGGGAAGGACCATTAGAAAAGTGATGTGGGGGGGGGGTGGGGAATTTTCAGCTTACACGAATTTTTTTTCGCTCACTGCTTCTGCAGGAATTTTTTTTTCAGGTGAACCCCTCTGCACGAATTTTTTTTTTACCACTGTGAAAAAGTCACAATTGGACCTTCCTTCTGCATGAATTTTTTTTTTACCTTCTTCTTTGCATGAATTTTTTTTCTTGGCATTTTCCGTTGCATCAATTTTTTTTTGTTTTTCTTCCCCACCCCCACCCCCATCACTTTTCTAATGGTCCGTCCCTTTGAAGAAGATTAGTTTGCATGCTTCTGCCGTAGCGAAGAATTAGCATAATTACGGGGGAGCACAACATCTGTAGGATATTAATGCTTTCAACATGGTTATTTTTCTGGTACATTTTTTTGTCTCATGTACGGACGTTCTTCAGTCAACCATGCTTCAGTGGGCGTGCATAGATTCAGTCCTAGCGACGGTGACGTCATTGCAAACCAACATTACATGGGAGGCAGCTGTAAGTATTGATTTGTCTTCAACATTCGAATGAACATCAAACCTCTATTAAGCTCTGCCCATTTGCCCTTAAATTCCAGTGGGTGATCAATGTAAAATTTCTCCTTACAATACAATAAGACTTTCAAGCCATCTGCTTCTGAGAATTTAGAAAAACAAAAACAGCAGAGATGAAACTGTTCTACGCCGTCGCGGATCAGTGGTCAGAGAGCAAGATGGTGGCGTTTTTGTTTAGGGTCGAAATCTCTTAATTTATGCCTCTTTTCGTCGACATCTAGTTATTCTTCCGCATGGCCCAGCCACCCAGCGCGATTAGCATTTGCTACTTCTGAGTGGCTGAGCTCTTTTTTCACAATTATTTCCTTTTAATAATTCTACACTTTTGTATTAAGAGTACAGAATACAATAAGGGGCTGTGCAATAATAAAATTATTATCAGGAGGGGGAGGACAGTAAAACGTGAGGGGGGGCACATTGTAAACTCACAGGGAGGGGGAAAGGTAAATTTCTGTGAAAGTGAGGGAAGGGGGGCAACTGAAAAACTGACTTTAAGATTCAAATACCAAAGATGTTTCACTAAAAGTTATACTCATTACTTTCCAGACTGATTTAGTATGACTAAAACATGGCTTATAATTGTAGGTGGTGGTTGGTGGGGGAGGGGGGGGTGATGTTCGTCATATTTGTTGGGAGATTTGGAGGGGTGTATGCGCTAATTTACCTTTGTTGAGAGGAAGGGTATTGTGTAATATTTCTCCTTGCAAGGCTCATTTTTCGGCCCCCCCTACTGGTAAATATTGCACAGTCCCTAAAGTTGTTGTTATGCAATATAGTAACTTGTGAAAGAGTGCTAACCATATGCACGCACTACGTACCTATTTTTGAGTTTTATTTTTCTTGTTTACAACAACGCAGCACTAAACACTGCGTACTATCATTTGAATATTGGTATTGTTTGTGATTATATAGCTGACACATTCGATGGCCAGGTGACACGATGTGACAACGATAACAGTAAAAACTTTTGGAGGAAACCTCGGCCCAGTGCGCGTCGTGCCACAGTTGTTCTTAGGCGGAAGCTAGATGCCAAAAAGGCGGGAATTTTTACCGGAACCGGATGTGGCAAACCAACTTTCAAAATCAGCGAAATCTACGTGTACTATTAAGATTTGCAGTAACAGTTATGTAAGCAATTTGAGGGACGGGTAATAAAGTGCGGGGGTTATGGGGGTTATGGGCTATGAAAAACTATAGAGGATCTGAATGGGGGTACCTCGATAACATTAAACACTTTATTTTTTGGCTTTGTAAGGTGAAACAGTTAAGGGACGGACCATTAGAAAAGTGATGGAGGGGGGTGGGGAATTTTCAGCTTGCACGAATTTTTTTTTCGCTCACTGCCCTTGCAGGAATTTTTTTTTCAGGTGAACCCCTGTGCACGAATTTTTACTACGTGTGAAAAAGTCATAATTGGACCTTCCTTCTGCATGAATTTTTTTTTACCTTCTTCTTTGCATGAATTTTTTTTTTGGCATTTTCCCTTGCATGAATTTTTTTTTGTTTTTTTCCCCTCCCCCCCATCACTTTTCTAATGGTTCGTCCCTAAATTTTAGGCATTTTGACACTAACATTTAAAAAATTCCATGAAACAATTGTTTTTTCAAGAAAGAAGCAAAAACGGCTCCAAAAAGGCCAATATTATTTTATGTAGTGTATCAAGGAGGTTTTTTTTGCCATTTTACGACAATTCCGGATTATTTCAGAGGAAGATCCGAGGGCTGCCGAAGATTCCCGAAGACTGTCGAAGATTTTCGCATACCAACGAAGCGGTCCGACCATTGTCGAAGATGCCCGAAGAATCTTCCACAGTATTTTCTTCGGAAACAGTAAACATTAAAAAATTGGCCAATGTAACAGCGAACACTAAAAATTATGGGAAAATAACACCAAACATTAAACCCCATTCAGACCCTCTTTTTAGTGGTCCACCCCTGATTTATTGGAACAAATATAATTGGGGGGCCCACCCCTGGATTGGCACAGAAACACTTATTGGCCCACCTCCCCCCCTCCCCCTGAACTTGACCAGACTTTGATGAAAGTGGAGGCCCAGAAAGAAAATCACTAAAGCAGGTGCCATTATACAAAATCAATTGTGTCTAAAAAGAGAAGAGTGAAAGAAAACAAAGCGAAAGCAGCTAAGAAGTGCTGCCATGAAAGGGCAGATAAAAACTGTGAGAAAGTGTTTTAACGGCGCCAATTGCTGACAGAGCGTCTATTTAATGAGATCAAAGATAACAGCAGCCACAATTTGCATGGCCTTCTGCCGTCACGTAACCTTAGTTCCATAGCTTTAAGGAGAAAACGCGTTTTAACATACCTTGTTGCGGAACAAATAGACTAAAGAATAGTTTTATTATGCATAACACGGCTATTTTGTGAATTTTAAATCATAAAAAAATATTGTTAAGTATCTTTCATCTTATAGATGATAGTGATAGTGATGATGGTGATGATGATGGTTATGCTTCTGATGTTGATAGCTGATGATGAACACTGATAACCATTATTATAATTAGAAAGACATGATAGATAAATATAAAGATAAAGTTCAGGTTGGATCCAGATAGTAAAGCTTTGTTCTATCATAACAACCTTTCTGTGACTCCTTCCGGTTCATAGATGATACGTAACTGGAAACAAAATGAGTAACAAGTTATTTCTTGTTGTCATATAAAGTTAGAGTAATGGGCAAAAAGAGATTTATTATTGACATTTCACTAACTTTTGCTGTTGTTAAGTACACTTGTGAAATGTGAATAATTTAATCATGACCCACCCCCAATGTTTCATGCCCCTGCCCCTCGCCAAACCCCCCCCCCCCCCCCGCTGTACTTTATGACCGGCCCCTAAGCAGCCACGAAGATAAGACCTGAAAAAAAATTCAGGCTTGAAAATCGCACTGTACTTTGCTGGGCTGGAGTCATATTTTGTAAGCTGTCTATACGCGTAATCAGGGATTTCAACTGATGTTATGGCCAATTGTGTTTTTTCTCGCAGAAAGATAATATTCTGCGCTGACCTTTTCTAATAAAGGTCTGTTTACTTGAAGGCTTAATGTCTATATTTGGGCTAAGAAGCGGAAGGCACTGAAAACTTGTGAATCAAATCCAATCCTCCCTGGACGGACAAACATTAAACCCCATTCAGACCCTCTTTTTAGTGGTCCACCCCTGATTTATTGGAACAAATATAATTGGGGGGCCCACCCCTGGATTGGCACAGAAACACTTATTGGCCCACCTCCCCCCCTCCCCCTGAACTTGACCAGACTTTGATGAAAGTGGAGGCCCAGAAAGAAAATCACTAAAGCAGGTGCCATTATACAATTATACAATTAAGCTTTTATGCAAACAATTTGAACGAAAATTAAAGTTAAATGAAACACGTCAAACCCTCTTTGAAAAGTTTCTTTTCCTCGAGTTGACAAATTTCCTTTAGGGCTCAAATCTCACGTGATTTTTGCTGCTTTCTATAAACGTTGAAGTGAATAAAATCCTATTATTTCTGAACTGAAAACCAGACGCAAATCGCCAGATCTTCCCTGGTACAGATAAATCCTTATAGACTGACTGATCGGTGAATATCGCAAGAGCGGTTCGCAATGGGAATAGAGCACCGGACTGCCGTGCGAGAGGTCTTGGGTTCAAATCCTCGACCGGACCAACACTCAGGGTCTTAAAGTAACTGAGGAGAAATTGCTGCCTTTGTAATGACATCTGCAAATGGTTAGAATTTCTAGTCTTCTCGGATAAGGACAATAAACTTAGGTTCCGTCTCACAGTACTGGTGTGGGACGTTAAAGAACCAACACTGTTTGGAAAGAGTAGGGGACGTAGTCCCCCGTGAGATGGTCTATCACTTATTCTGTTGTGGGGGCACCTGTGTATCCTACTAGTCACTCTGATAAGATTGTGAACTGCGTGGCTGCAATTTGCGACTTTAATAAGCAGTCTGGCAAAGTCCCCCACAAAAAGTGTTGTAAAGCGCTTTGAGCGTTGGAAAAAGCGCTATATAAATTCCTCGTTATCGTTATTTTATCCCAGGCGCCAATAGTGAGATTCAACATGCGCTAAAGACTGTCAATCAACTCAACTGACAAGACTGAATTTCACGACACTCGTGTTACTAAAGAAGTAGTCATACGACGAGACACTTCACGCGCCTTAATTTTCTTTTTCGGCAAAAGTCAAGTTCGTAGCAAAAACACTTTCAAATCGGACAACTGCTGGTCGTAACTCATAACGGTTATGAGTTTTATAACTGTTGTAGTGGTTTTTTGCTCGGTTTTTCTATTTTCGGCCGTACAAGCCGCGACAACTGTTCCAGAAGCGACGAAACAACAAGGAACCGCGACTGAACTTGCAGAAAGCAAATGCGCCAACGTTTACAACTATTTTGATGCAGGCAGTTGCAAGAAGATGGAAACACTTATGCACGAAGTAAAGGCCCAACTCTATGACCTGCGAGAAATAATCGCCAATTTATCGAAACCTGCCAACGCTAACAGAAGTAAGCTTCAATGCATTACCTTGATTTGAACTCATTTGGTAACATTTCTTCTGAACCTTGAGCGTTCGATTCGTTGGCGGTAAAATTCTAGCATGCAAAGAATTTTCTTTGCCATTGCAGCTATTGGGATCAACCTTATTCGAGCCCCGATTTCTTAACTTTTCATACCATATGCTCAATATATCAATTCCAATTTCTGACCTCCATATATATTTGACATGTCATGACAATTTCATCATAGATCAAGATAAGGTACAACAAGCGATCAATCCTTTTATTCTCTTAAGCCTCATGATTGCTGTTGTACTGATTTGGTAGGGCGAAAATACAAGATAATCACTCGGGGTGTGATGGGTCGTAAATTCTTTTGATGGTAGAGCCCCAACAAAGGCATTCGCAAGAGAAAACGGGTGATCATTTTCTCTTGGTAGTCGCAGATGTTCGGTACGAAGAGACTATAGAAGCTCATTTTTGGGGACCCAGTGAAATTTTGTGGGAATGTAGAAATCGTTTGTGTTCAATTGTCGGAGTACAAGAGAAATTCTCAGTAGAAGGAACATGTGCAAGATATGAGAGCTGACTCCTACTCGCGAACTAACGGCCAACGTGATGAAAAATGGTAGGGTTGTGGGATGTGGCTTTGAATGACAGCCTCTAAATGTAGTAAGGATATGTTAAAGCCACACATATGCACACTGAGGCGACGCAACCCTACCATTTTTCATCACTTAGACATTCATAATGTGGGAACCCAGAGCTCATGTGCTAGCTGTGCCATGTTGATGAGGCCTAACAAGGCCGAAACAGCTGTCCATGGCTGCTGGCTTTTGAGCTCAATTTTTCATCAATTTTTTTTCGGTAGCAAAAGGGTTTTATCCCTTCTACCACTGTCGCCTCAGTGCGCATATGTGTGGAGAAATTTTTGGAACATGTGCAAGAAATTAGAAACACTTATTCGCGACTGAACTAACTGCCAACGTGGTCAAGCTCGATGACCTCTTCGGTTGAAAACATCGGCAATTTCTCCCTAAATAGAAAGGTTTTGTTCATTCATGAAGGTCTTTTGTAACCTTTTCAAAACTTAGGAAGATTTTCTTTCTTCTTTCCCTTATGTTCTCAGTTATGCTACTGTATACTACTGGAAATGAATATTTTTCTCGGACGAAGGTTTAATGCCAGTTAGCGTTGCCAAAAAATATTCGAATAATACAAAGGTACCTAGCGACTGTTTTTTTTTTTGTAAAATATCTGTTCGGAGAAGCAAAAATTGCCTTTTTATATACTGCTTTGAAGAAGGCTAAACATTTCTAGATCACGGTTCCATTCGTATACAATTTTCGAAGCATATCTAAAACATTCCCCACGATTTTCTAAGGTTTAATTTTTTGCATTTCACTCCTCAAGTTAGCCTATTTTATTGTGGAAATAGAAAACCTAGAATTTTCGGATTTGAAAATGCGACGGAGAGAGGAATAAAAACAAATTCTCACTTTCGTAAAACTTAAAATTTCATCTAAAATGTTCGGGAAAATAAAACTGAGGCCCTTTAAGACTCAAGTTGCCCTAGGACGACCTAACAGATAGAAATTTTATAGCGACGCTTAGAATGTATTTCTAGAGATCTGAAAGTACTCTGAATAGGCTAAAAAGTGTTTTCAATGCATTTAGGAGGAAACCGTCGCGACGTTGGGTGCCCCTGATAATATTCCGCTCATACTACTGAAATTCGTACCAAGTGGATTAAATTTCTTTACCATCTTGAAACGTATTTGAAGTTTTCAATAGCCTTTACTGGGGTTATGCCCGGTGTGATATAATTTATTCATTTTCTTTGTTAGTTACGGTTAGGTACATTGTTATTAAAATGCTTTGTGTCCTTTGGTTTGCGTCAGTTGTGCGATTAGATTATATTATTCCGGAGGTGAGCCCTTTACTGAACCAAATTAATTTTGAAAAGCGAACGAAAGCGACTAAAGAAACAAACTAACAGGTGGCATTTTAAGGTAGCAGTAATGACGTCATAGTAATTTTGGTGCAAGAGTCTACGAGAAGTGCTAAGTAAATCGAAACCACTTAACAGTTTGACTATTTTTAATCCAGGCTAAGAAGCAAGCGAAATTATATGGTTCTCAGTAATACTGTTCTGTGGATCAAACCATGAAGAGTGACCATTCTTTGTAAAGCAACTCAACAGTACTGTACTTTGGTACTGTTTGTTTTACTATACAGTGTGGTTCTAACTTTTTCATCTGTGGATCAAACCATGCAGTGTGACCATTCCTTGTAAAGCTACTGAACAGTACTGTACTGTGGTACTGTTTGTTTTACTATACCGGTGTGGTTCTAACTTTTTCATCTGTGGATCAAACCATGCAGTGTGAGCATTGTTTGGAAAGCTACTGAACAGTACTGTACTTTGGGACTGTTTTTTGTACTATAAAATTTGTTTGCAGAGAAGAAGGGCTCGAAAGAAAATCCTGGGAGATCATGCACTGACATCAGAAACAGTGGTGACTCTACAACAAGCGGCAGTTACTGGATCAAACCGAAGGGGGCGTGCGACAGTTTTCAAGCTTACTGTGATATGTCAGCCATTGGACGTAAGTTAAAAAACAAAACATGTCTCAAGAACAACTGTATTGCAAGGAGTTCTTGACATTTTTTAATATGCTTTGGTTTTTTTTTATTGAGTTTGCAAAAATATAAATTATCATCAATTCTAATATAAGTAATGAATTCTTTTTTATTATTAATAATTGATTCCAGAATGGAAGATGGTAACGCGTGATCAGGTTGACAGCACACTCACAGGTGGAGTCACGCTGACCTACGGAGAGGAAAACAACGGGCTCACCATTTCGGTCCGTGTTGACTTAAATGGCTGTGGCTCGACACCAGATCCCGGTGCGTTGACCTTCATTAAAGGTTACTGGACAAAAATTAAGTACACGCAGGAGTTCAATGGAGTCGCTTCTTGTTGGAGTATATTTGGAGACCCGTGGTAAATAGACGTATCTGGAGATACGCTTCTGCTATAATTCATGGAGGAAAAAATAGAACCACACTGTATAGTAAAACAAACAGTACCACAGTACGGTACTGTTCAGTAGCTTTACAAAGAATGGTCACACTGCATGGTTTGATCCACAGATGAAAAAGTAAGAACCGCACTGCATAGTAAAATAAACAGTACCACAGTACAGTACTGTTCAGTAGCTTTACAAAGAATGGTCACACTGCATGGTTTGATCCACAGATGAAGAAGGTAGAACCACACTGCATAGTAAAATAAACAGTGCCACAGTACAGTTCTTTTTCAAAGAATAGTTACACTGTATGTTTTGATCGATAGCTGAAAAACGTTTAATGCGAGATTGTAAAACAAATGGTGCCACTGGACACCGAAGAATATGAAAATCAAACGAAGACGTTGGCGCGTTTTTGCCTCAGTGAATTATTAACATAAGATGCACAGCATCTGAAGGTATTTTTCTGTTACTGTTTTTTCTCAGGTACGGGCGTTCTTCAGTCAACCATGCTTCGGTAGGCGTGCACAGCTTCAGTCCTAGCGACGGTGACGTCATCACTAACCAACGTTTCGTGGGAGGCAACAGTAAGTAGCGATTTGTCTTTTACTGTCGAGTCAGCGACAAACCTCGGTTTAGCTTCACGCATTTACTTTTTAATTCCAGTGAGTGATCAATATAGAATTTCTCCTTGAACGCAATACGATCCCTCAAGTCATCTGCTTGAGAGAATTAAGAAAAACGAAAACAGCTAAGATAAAACTGTTCAAGTCATGCTATATAGCACTGTGTCATAGAGCACCAACAGTATGCACTCACTGTGTACCTATTTTTTAGCGTTGCTATTTGTCAGGAACGATTCGCTCCCATGTTTGTGTATACAACAATTCAGCAATAACCATGTGCACGCACTGCGTACCTACAGTCGACTACCGATAAGTTGAACCGTCGCTTAGTCTGAACCTCGCATTAAGTCGAACCAAAATCGATTTTCCCTGGATTTCCGTCATACATTTACAGTAATTTCACCCTCGGGAACTCGAACCCTCGATACATCGAAGCAATTTTCGTTTCCTGGAAGCAATTTCTTCGTTTCCCTTAAAACATCGAGTCTAGTGTGAAGCAGCCGTGAAACTTTTGTCCTTTTTTGCATTACACAAAACTTACCAGCCTAACTCAGATTTTGCTGGGTTTGGGTACGCTTGGCATTGTATCTTCATAAAGCGTTGCTGCTTAGCGCCTTGTTTCCGGTCATTTGTTCTCAATTCTTGATAACTCGAATATTTTTCAATAATTTCTACTGCATATAAAACAATGCAGGAGCCAACATGTCAAAGGAAACACGAGTGATTGAGTGAGTGAGTGAAGGAGCCAATCAGCGCGTGCCTAGTATTTAGCCAATCACAATACACAATACAATTTTCTTTTATGTCGATTTATTTTTCAACTCAGAAGAGAATATGTAAAAGTAATGAAATTGAGGAAAGGCGATAGGTATGGCAAAAAGGTCCGAATAAACTTAATAAATACAGTAGCCACATGCATGCAATGTTTGCCTATTTTTCTTGAAAGCTCGAGTTATCGGGAGTCGGTATTTTTCTGTATAGTCTATGCACTAATCACATGCACGCATTGCGTATCTATATTTGATTATTGTTGTTTTTGCATATAGATGACACGTTCGATGGTCGGGTAAGACGCTGTGACGACGACCTCTTGTGAAAGAGCGCTAACCATATGCACGCACTACGTATCTATTTTTGAGTTTTACTTTTCGTGTTTACAACAACGCAGCACTAAAAACTGCGGACTATCATTTGAATATTGGTATTGTTTGTGATTATATAGCTGACACATTTGACGGCCAGGTGAGACGATGTGACAACGATAACAGTAAAAACTTTTGGAGGAAACCTCGGCCCAGTGCGCGTCGTGCCACGGTTGTTCTTAGGCGGAAGCTAGATGCAGAAAAGGCGGGAATTTTTACCGGAACCGGATGCGGCAAACCAACTTACAACATCAGCGAAATCTTCGTCTACTATTAAGACTTAGTAAGGAAATTTCGCTTGCAGGAGATGGAACTGAAATTGTAGCGTACTTTGTCTTTGCTTGTTTAGTGCTGTTGTCGTGGGAAAATGTCAGTAATCATAAATAAAATTGCTTATATGCACCGTCTTGAGTCGTTTTACTAAATAAGTGGAGAATACCGCGGCGAGAAATGTGAAAGTATTACAGATTAAACTTATTCGTGCTCTAATGTCATAGGTGTACGGACCGGGGAGGGGGCGGGGGGAACTGCAGCTCTTCTCCCCCCCCCAAAAAAAAATAAAGAGAAAAACCTGGGCGACTTTGACTTTTTGGGCATGAAGAGAAATTTGGTCAAAGCCAATTTTTAAAGAAGTTTGCATATGCGTGGGTTATTTTTTCGAAGAGAGATATTTTTATTTCTTTAACGTGTTTTATGAGCTCATATGATAGTTTCTTACGCAAGAACATTTTCAATTTATTTTTAGTCTTATATTAGCGCATCATAGAACCTTCGTTTCTTTTCCACTGTTTCGTAAAAACTTGGGCACCTTGCGAGAGAATTTTTCGGCAAATTGTTCACCGCTCCCCTGGCAAAAAATTGCTTGTACGCCATGGGGTTTTTGGCCAATTGAGGAGAGCCAAGAGAAAATGAGGAAAGGGAACATAACCCCGTCTGTTATGATAAGGGGACAGAATCTATTTTAAGCCTGGAATCTATTTATATCTCGTTCCATGGTTGCGCAATTTCCACATGGCACATTGAAATTACAACCACGTGATGAGAAGGACTTTAACCATAGGTCAGTTAAAATAGTTTCCCGATCTAAAAATAGATTCTGTCCCCTTATCATAGCAATAGAGCCCAGTATGGAAGATATGTTCTCTTAACTCATTTTGTCTTGGTAGAGCGTATTGAACAATGGGGGAGGGGAATTTGCGATGGGAAATTGCTTTGCAACTGAAAAATAAAAAGGAAAAGCATTTGTAGTTTATTTATTGATGATAGTGATGACAATTATGATATCAATTCAATAAGTGAAAGATCATTGTAGCTGAGTACGCAACTTACGCAATTGCACAGATAACAACCTGAAAAAAATTCAGGGTTGAACGGAATCCGAATCTAGACCCATATAAAAATTTCACATTCACACCTTCATCCCGTAGAAACTCACAAAATGAGCACTTTCCAGTTGGCTTGATTGCTCAATTGGTTAGAAAATTGCTCTGGAATCGCAAGGTCATGGGTTCAATCAATCAATCAATCAATTAATCAATCAATCAATCAATCAATTTATTGTCGATAACGTGGGGAGTGGTCGCCCAATCTCCCGAGCCAGGGGCTCATGTAAGAAACGCTCGACGTATATAAATTACAACTGCAACTACGAGGGCCTAACCGCAACACCGGGTTCTACATCCCCTACTCTTCGAGAACAGTGTGTGGATTCTTTAACGTCCCACGAAGTTATTACGAACAAGGGTTGTGAGACGGGACCTACGGTTTATCGTCCTTATCCGAGAAGACTAGAAAGTCTAACCATTTACAGATGTCATTGCAAAGGCAGCACTTTCTCCTCAGTTTTTTTTAAAGACCTTGAGTGATGGTCCGGCCGAGGTTCGAACCAATGACCTCCCGCACGATAGTCCCGTGCTACTGCAGGTCGGCGGTCAAAATAATAAATAATCGAATACCATTCAAGCCTGAATCCTTTCCAGGTCTTATCTTGGCAACTGACTATGTTCCTCAGTATAGCTGCGACGATCTTTCATTGCTGAAAGCCCCCAGGCAAGCAGCATACTAATCTTTGGTGGACCTGTGGCGTGTTGGGTTCCCTGCGTTATTTTATGCTGATAGTCTCGATATGTGTTTGTCACAATGCGTTTGAGCAAGCGTGCGTCCAGCGGTGTCATCATAACTTGGATGCGCCTGGATCTAAATGCGTCCACACCACTTGCTCCTTCTTTGCTTCGCTTCTTCGAGTTAAAGACGAAGGCGCGCTATATAAGGAAGTCCTCCCTGGGAAGACCGAGGCTCATTTGTCACCCACCGTTGACGTGCGCGGGTCAAATTCAAAATGGCGGGCGATTTGAAATTGACCGCAAGAAAGCGAGTTTTTCACACGAAGCGAGGACATATTGCACTCCAAACACAAAAACAAAAAGAAAAGTAATCATAATGATATTTTCTGACCGTTTTATGTTAAGTTTTATTGTAATTGACGAGTACAACAAATACTAAGTGTTTGCTGTTGTTCTCCTCATCGTCCGCCATCTTGTTTTTTGGGTGAATTCAAAATTAGGGGGAGGAGCTTATGCCCTTTTATAGCGTGCCTTCGTGTTTAAGGTGAGTGTGTCTGCATTTGCTACTATTTGTATCATGCTAAATTCAAACGTATTTGTTGCTGGAAGCATTCATCAAGGTCACGAATGATTTAGTGACATTTCACGGGGAGTGAATGTTCTTTTGAGTTTTTCAGCGTTGTTACGTGCTCAGAATTTGTCGATTGAACAATAGACCACCTCAATCGTAGATCAGATTCTTGCAAAAGGAAATCATTTCTATTCGGACGTTCTTGAAAGTATATCTATCACAACTGGTATCCGATGACTAAAATATATCAAAAGTCACTTGGAAGTTTAATCGACGCACTTACAGAAAAACATATATACCATTATTGTCATTGCTCATGCTATTGACGTCGGATATTTGCCCGAGAAGCGGAAATTTCCGCGGGGCAACCATCAGCCGATAGCTCCGGCGTTTTGAAAATGGCGTCTGGGTTTGACAGTTAAGGGGTAATTTGTCACCCACGGCATTAATAGTTAATCAAATGGTATACTCGTGAAACTCCGTTTTGTCTTAAATCTGATTATTAGAATTCGGACGAAACGCAATTTCACGAGTATACCATTTGATTACCTATGCAAATCATATAAGTGCTCTTGTGTTGAAATATCAACACAATGGTCATTTCAATAAAACGTTAATAAGTGCAGCTATATTCTAGAAATTGAAAATAATAGCTACACTTGTAAACCGCACTTAAAGTCTTATTGAACGGATGGGCCTACCGTCCTATTTCCGGTTTAGTTAGTTCCGTTTCCGGTGTAGAATTAGCTGCCACGTGACACTCCCTTTTCAAGCGTGTATTCAGATTTGGTCCAAACAGTTTTAAAATGTGCTTAAGGTATCAGCCAACCCAAAATTGACAATTTTTCATAATTTTGGATTTTTATATGATTTGATAAATATTAGGAACAGCTTTCGTTTAAAAAAAAAATCCACAACAAAATGTTTTTCGTACGGGCAGATATTAAGCGAAAACAATTCTGCCATCTTAATTATTCTAATTTGCCGCTGACAACTCTTGTCATCGCGCTGTCAAATAAGGAGAGGTCCCATGACAGCTAAGCATGTGTGTTTGTGTTTCACAAAACCATGCGATTCGCAATCTTGGAAGCGCGGTGAAGTCTGCGAATGTCTTTGAAAAAGAAAAAAAGATCGTGTCCCTTTTCTTCGTCCAAGCCAAGACCGAAGAAAGGGAAGGAAGTATTTAGCTGTGAAGTGGCAACAGAGCTCGCTTCAAGTGACAAAGGTTCTTTTTTCAAACAAGACGAATGGTTACGAGAAATTGAAGAACAAGAATGCAAAACGGATGCGATTGAGAAGCAGTCGGTTGAAATGAGCGCAAGCCGTTCTAAAATGTCTTCCGGTGCCGGACTGCTGCTGCTCTTGATCGCTTTCTGGTCTTTGGCATCTTTACAAAACCTAGTTGTAATTAAAGACAAGACGATCTAAGATCGTAAGTCGGACAACAGGTAGACGTGCGGCTAAACTTCAGAATACCCGGCCACGATTGCGTGACATTAAAGTTCTGCTCCCGCAGTCCCGCAGTCAATAAATATTTGCATATGGAAACAAAACAAAACAAGCACAATACACATGATTATTCCTCGTTCTATAATCCATGTGCCGAAAACAAGCACAATACACATGAATATTCCTCGTTCTATAATCCATGTGCCGAAAATAAGCACGATACACATGAGCATACCTCGTTCTATAATCCATGTGCCGGAGGTCTATACCCTTCTAAAATTTCTTTTCTTCCCCACTGCGGGACTGCAGGACTGAAATGCTAAGGGTACCAAGGTCCTGGTTTCCAACGTGGCACCTTTGTTGTCGTTTCCTCGAGTTTCATCGCGAGGCACCTTGTCTTTATCAGCAAATGCTCTTCTGTCACTCTGTCCACATTTTCTGCTCACTGGTAACTCGTTTGATTTCTGGTTTGATTCCAGTGAGACATTCGCTAAATCATTTGATTCTTTTGCTATTTTCAGTTCGCGGGACGACCCGTTTCGAAATATACGCTCATTACACACGCCATCTTTTAGAGTGGGTCTACCGCGAACGGTTTGTGGGTCTGTATGTTTGAGCGTTTAAAAGATGACACCATTTGTTTTCAACATATTCGCCATCGACTTCGACATGTAGAAAGAAGTTTGCGCCCGTATTGTGTCTGCGGTATTCCCCATTGCACGTGACTGCGATTTGCGATGAAACTCGAGGGTAAACCTATAGTCGGTTGCCCGACTAATAAAGTCATCAAGATGTTTTCATTGCAGCGTGTAATGTGAACTATTTGACAAGTCAGTCAAATGAATTGGCGTTTACTAACCTCAACAAATAAATTGTTGGACCCGTCTTGGAAGCGGCTCAACGAGAGTTTCCCACCGCCGCGAAAATTTGTATGTTTCTTGTTACCTGTCAAACTACTATTGTTAAAGAAAACTGATACTTTCTTTTATCCATCAACACTTTATTTGCTTAACGCTTAGGTTTCGCTAATCTCATTACGGTCGAAATTCTATTTTTCCTTTTTTCTCGAAAGGAAAATCTGGGCGAGTTGTGCATGCATTTTGAACTCCAAGTCGCCAGCCCCTGGACCAATTTGGCTGAAATTTGGCCAAATTGTTGTCAGATAGCTTATCTACAAAACCGTGTCTGCGAATTTTAATTCTTCTTTTCATTTCAAAGTTATAGCCTATTTTGCACTAGTGTTGGCAATAATTTCTCATTCCCGAATATATTTGCTTGTAAAAATTAAACGAAAGCAGATATCAGAAATCTGAGACACGGTTTTTTAGGCCAACGTGTGAAGAAATGAAAGCCGTATTAATCGTTTTCTTCCGTTTGTTTTTGGTGAGCGTGGAACTCAATGAATGAAAACACTTAGTTTTGGAAAAAACCTCCTCATTTTTTAACCGCATTAAAGTTTTATACTTTTTAAAGGGAATTACCTGTAATTATGATTATTCAGCTTTCAAAAAATATACGGTTTATGGGGGTTTGTGTTGAAACAAAGAGCGCTAGAACGATCCGCACGTAGACGACCCCGGTGGGTTGGCTGATACCTTAAGGCATTTTATTACAATCTTGAACATTCGTTAGGTGTCGAATGAAAGTTACAACGGAGCACAGGCCAACTTTGGTCATGATTCTCTGACACATTTCTATTGCTTGTTTCCATTAATTTGTATTACTAGTACCAAGGAAAACTGACCAGTCTTAGGACTGAAAGGATTACGGGCTCATCTCCGGTGTAATATAATTTATTCATTTTCTTTGTTAGTTAGGATTAGGTACATTGTTAACAATGGTTTGTGTCCTTTGTTTTACATCAGTTGAGTGAATAAATTATATTACACCGGAGATGAGCAGGATTACGGATTAAATGGAAGTTTGTATTGCACGGCAAGCAGCCCAGTTTGCGAGCCTTACATGCTTTATTTAATATTTCATTGCAAAGTTAACATTTACATGTGGTATAAGTAATGGTAATCATAAGGTTTTGAGTTCATTTTGTGATTTATTTGCACAAGAGAGTTTTTCAAAAAGCAGAAATTGCACGACTCACTTCGGTGAGTGCAATTTAAGCACTTGTTAATAATTTCACATAAACAAATTTTGATTTGTAATTTGTCTGGTGTTACACTTTTTGTACTGGTGTAACACGTTTTGCACTGGCATTACACTTTTTGCACCGGTGTTACACTTTTTGCACTGGTGTTACTTTTTGCACTGGCGTTACACTTTTTGCACTGGTGTTACACTTTTTGTATTGGTGTTACACCTTTTGCACTGATGTTACACTTTTTGTACTGGTGTTACACTTTTAATAATATACATGAAAAAATTACTCGATTCTGATTGGCTGAGAGCAGTGCAGTTCAAGTGTAACACCAGTGCAAAAAGTGTAATACCAGTGCAAAAAGTGTAACACCAGTGCAAATTACACATCGATTTTCTGGATTATGATATTCTTTATTTTTAAACGAACCACTTTGAGTTCGTAGCGTTATCAGTTGGTCTTCATCAGCCAATCAGTAAATAAAGTGTCAAATCCGCGTCAAATGCTTACTTCCTGTCCGTCCGCAATGAGATCTTCCGGCACTTCCTCCAGGTGAATTTTTTCATGTTTATATTATTAATAAGTAATCATACGGCTTTTCTCGTTCAATTTGGAATTAATTTGTACTTGTGAGTTTTTCAAAAAGCTGAAATTGCACTCGCCGAAGCGGCTCGTGCAATTTCAGCTTTTTGAAAAACTCACTCGTGCAAATTAATTCCAAATTGAACTCGAAACCGTATGATTACCTTTACTTACACTGGTATTACACTTTTTGCACTGGCGTTACACTTTTTGCTCTGGCGTTACACTTTTTGCACTGGTGTAACACTTTAACAGCACTGCTCTTAGCCAATCACAATCGAATATTTTTTTTCATATATATCATTCTGGAAGTTTTTAAAAAAGTTACATTGTACTCAGCGCTAATTTGAAATGACTCATTTCTCATTTCTCAAATCAGTACGTCTTGAAAAATGGAACCAGCCAATGACATCAAACACACTGTTTTCCCAGCCCAATCACATGCGCAATCTAATTAATCCTTTCAATGCCACAGGTGACCCATGTATAAACTCTCCCTATAATTACACTACCGTACAAACAGATTATAAGAATTAAGAACATGATCAAATCAACGATGCTTAATCGATCAAGCGCCAAATTCTCTGAACTAGAACATATGGAACTGCATAACACTTGCTTAGGAGAATTTATACTCGATCTTGGTAGCGAAAGGGTTAAGTCAGTCACGCGACTTCTAGGCGCTTAGCGACGGGTGCCACGCCCTAGTTCGAGGCCAGTTGTATGAATTCCTTTTGATGATTGGCTGGTTTTGGAGGGTTTTACGGTATCATAAGTTATATATGGTTGGTCACGGCAGCCACAATCCGACAAAAGGAAATATGGCTTTTTATTTGATAGCCAAGTAGATAAGTGTTACACAATACTTAAATGATGCTCAGTAAGACTTAACGTCTTGAACGAGCAGTTTGAGGTCAAAATTCATTGTAGGTAAGTTAATTACAGGTGTCAGAAATAACTTTAGGGTTACAGTTTCTGTAGCAGGTGACCCTCGCCTTTAATTTATCCAATAAAACTTTCATTTCCGCTTGCAATGCTTTCACTTCCTCTATAAGATCTTCAAATGTGATGGTTTCTTTCTCGATAACTAAAAAAAACCAGAAGAGAAATAAAAAGAGCAGTTTAATTACTTAAAAACCAACGATGCATTTTGGGTCAAGATCTGTGATTTTAACTATTTTCATCTGGGGATCACATTATACGTGACCATTATTTGGAAAGCTACTGAACAGTGCTGTACTGTGGTATTGTTTGTTTTACTATACAGTGTGGTTCTAACGTTTTCATCTGTGGATCAAACCATGCAGTGTGACCATTCTTTGTAAAGCTACTGAACAGTACTGTACTGTGGTACTGTCTGTTTTACTGTACAGTGTAATTCTATCTTTTTCATGTGTGGATCAAACCTTACAGTGAAAGATATGAACCACAATGTACAAAATTATAAACTGTAACTTATAAAATGCACAAAGCAATCCCGTAAAAGACCATTTACACACAGAAAAAAAGAGGCAAAAACGTAATCTCGTACCAAAAAGGCCCATACAAATGAAGAGTTAATAACTTACTTGTAATTCTTTCGAGCTTCGTGGCTAACTTGTTAACTAAGTCAGATCCCATTTCTTTTAACTCCTGAACTTTTAAGGACGCTTCTTGAACAGACTCCACTTTTCCTTCAATTTTGACTTTTGCTTGATCAAAAAGTTCTTGCAACTTCTCCGCTTCCTAAAGAACCAGAAACCAAAAACATTTACACCTACACACATCTTCTTTAATTAAGAAATAGAAAGGAGGCGAGTGTTTCCACAGCTTTTTCGAGTTCTCCCAAACTTTCACGAGTGTTTCTATAACTCGATAGAAACACGAAGAACATGTTTTCTATTTCTTTTAGAAAACATCGCGACGAAAAAAAGAAAAGCAACTTGTTAACTTTGAATATCAAAATGTAAATTCTCTTTGCTCGCGTCATCATTACGTCAACAGCTCGTGCTAGTTCTGTGTTTCTATCGAGTTTTAGTATAAATCTACTAGCGTTCTATCACAAATGCCGCGCTCTGATTGGCTACGCTACCCACTATCTATTCTGTGATAGATAGTGAGTAGCGTAATGGCGGCCGCTTCTTCACGTTTTCGAAGTGTCCGTGAAGAAGATTTAGACAGTTTACTGGTCGAGGCTGTTCCAGAAAAGACAAAGTTTTGAACGACTAGTAGATTTATACTAAAACAATTAGATTATGAGCTCGAGATTTCTATGCGTGATAGTTGACTCGGGCTGCGCCCTCGTCAACTATCACGCGATAGAAATCTCGAGCTCATAATCTAATTGTTTAATAGAAACACGATTTCTAACCAATCAGCGCGCGTACTTTCTTGGGACTGTTTTCTAATCCTTTTTATCATATGGCTAGAATAGTGCGCGCGCTCTGATTGGCTGCTGAGCGTGCACGATTTTCTTGTAAGGACCGGGCATTATGAAAATTTTTCAAAAAACGTTTTGTTTTAGTATAAACAAAAGGTGTCTCATTTTCAAAGAAACTGTTTTTCCTGTCACTTCTGGTTTTGATTGCATTGTCAGGTGTGTTTTGGTTCAGTGAGCATGACCTCGGATGACCTTTTGCGCGCGCAAGCGGATATTGAAAAACCCTTCCGGTTTTTTTTTCCAGTGCTAAAAAAGCCATATAATAAATAACTTATTGACCTCGTCCGTTCGGTCATTACAGGGAAATCTCAGACCTCGGCCCGAGGTTTACTTGTAATGACCTCACTCTCAGTAAATAAGTAGCATATGTCATAATAGTTATGAGCCTACTATATCCCCTGATGATATTATCGCACAGAAATGAATACTGAATGGTTATGCAAAAAGTAAGAGAATAATTAGAAATGAGAACTTTTGGTATACAGTATAATACTCTCTTTACTGGTACTTCACGAAATGCAAGAAAGCCCTGAAGGAGGATTTGTATCTTGATATTGGGACTCAAAGAGCTTATCAAACGTTTTCAGTTTTGGATCAAACCATGCAGTGTGACCATCTGCAGAAAGCTACTGAACAGTACTGTATTGTGGTACTGTTTGTTATATTATACAGTGTTGTTCTACCTTTTTCATCTATGGATCAAACCATGCAGTGTGACCATTCTTTGTAAAGCTACTGAACAGCACTGTACTGTGGTACTGTTTGTTTTATTTTAAAATTTGTCAAAAACAAGGTAACAAATCATTATTGATGAAACACTCACTTCCATTGCCACTTTTGCTTGATTGTGGGCGTTCCTTGTGTTCTCTTCGGCAATTTCCATTTGTTCCTTGTTTTCTTCAAACTGCTCTTTCACCATTGGTACCATTACTTCCATGTCTGTTACATTCGAACGGGCGATGTCCACACTTTCCTCTAGAGAGTCCAGGCCTGGCAGCAACTAACACAAACAACAACCATAAGAAAGAAAGATAAACAAAACAATAAAAGTACTTAAAATCTGAATACGGACATACATAATCCCACTTTTCACCTGCTCCCAGCGTGCACAGCTGGTTTAACTCATGTACTGGAGCATCGCACCGGTATTCACCAGGTCAAGGGTTCGACTTCCGTTTTAGCCTATTCGTTTATCAGCTAAATCACAATTGCTTCAGGGAAAAAAGCAATAAATGATGACCTTGCGAAAACAAAATGGTGGCTGCGGCCGCTTGATGGAGGTGGCCGTTGAATAAAGGTATCGAAAACAACATTTTAGTGACAAATAATTCAGGACTTAAGAAAGTGGCCGTTTAATGGGGGATGGCCGCTTAATAGAAGTCGTACTGTACCAAACCACGAAGAGATAGTGAAGATTGTTGCATATTGTTATGGCGACACCAGAATCGCCGAGGTTTCTTACAACTGCTAACCACCTTGTTTTAGTATCTGCCACATCGGTTAAAGAAAATGGCTGTTTGATCTAAAAAGTACAAAAAAATTGCTGAAACTTTTGCGAAACGAGAGGCATTACGAAACAAGATAGCAATAGTAATAAATATTATAAATAATAACATTAATAATAATATTAACAATACAGGCATATTTTATTGACATCAAAAGATAACTGTTAAGACCATTACACTTTATTTCATTTTTTTAAAAAAAAATTATTTTCGATTAAAAATGATGAATTTCAATTAAAAACAATCCATTTCTGTTAAGAAACCCTTCTATCAAAAACAGTAAATAATAATAATAAAGATAATAATAAAAATAACAATAATAATAATAATAACAATAATTATAATAATAATAATAACAATAGCCGACGTACTCCCTTAAGAGTCTCTTCCGCCATCTTGATGTCGTCCTCTGTTTTAGTAATGGCCGCCTCCGCAGCTTTCTGACTCTTCGCAGCCGTTGCCAAGGCGTCTTTGACGTTCTTGATAACCTCAGAAACTGCTTGAGCTTTGGCTCTGAAAGCAATAAATATACAGCCAAAAATATATAAATAAAAATAAATAAATACAAAGCAAATCAGAGCGGCTTAGCCTTTAGATTAACCCTTCTCTCAGGCAGTGATTGATTCACAACTTCTGAAAGTCTCAATCCTCTTTACAGCAAAACGTAATAGCTGACTATCAAACGAGGAAATTGTTTCACTTCTAGCAGCCATTACGTATTCGTAGTCCGTCAATAGCTATATATAGGAGAATCTTACATTTATCAAATGGTAAGGTTGCTGAGCTAATATCTATTAATTATCAGTATCGTTTCAAATAAAATTTTAGTAGAAATCTACTTATAGACCAATGCAAATACCGAAATCTGATTGGCTGAGCTATTGCAGACAATCATCCATTAGACAGCACTCGGTTGAAGATCGTTTACAAAAAGGTGACGTCTTTGCACTTAAGCGAAGTTTCGAATGAAGATTTAGTATTTTGGTATTTTTTTCACCGACACATGATTCCTTTATTACGATTTTTACTAAAACAATTCGATTATTCACTCTGAATTTCTATTTAAACAATAGTGTTTCTGTCGAGGAACGATCGGCTGATAGTTGCCCCGCGGAAATTTGATGTTCTTAAAACAAATATTTGCCCGAGAAGCGAAGCTTCGAGGGGAAATATGCTAGTATTATTATGATTACTATGATTATGATTACTATAACAATAATAATAATAAGTAATGGTAATAGGACTGAGTGGAGTCCAATTAGGTCTGTAATCACACGAGTGATTAACAAAATCGGACGATCGCGTAGCGGGAGTCCGATTTGTTTAATCACGAGTATGATTGCAGACCGAATTGGACGACACGAAGTCTTATTACCAATTAATCATAACTTTAACAAAATTTGTGATATGTAAACTTCTTTTTCTTTTTAAATCGAAACACATGAAATTCCAAGATTTTTTTTTGCTAGCAGTTGAAAAAAAGCCATTTAAGCGCGCGTGTGATGGCGCGTACTGTCCAATTACTCAGGCATGACGCGTACTGTCCTATTTAACTGTCCTATTAAGGCTGAAACCAGGGCAGTTGATAGCCAATCAGATTTGGGAATTTTGTTATAGTTATGATAATAATAATAATAGTAATAATAATAATAATAATAATAATAATAATAATAATAATAATAATAAGGATATGTATATTTAGCAATTATTCCACGAAATCGAGTCGTATATGAGCTAGGGAGCTTACGAAACGACGACTTTTTCACGACGACGCCGTTGGATTGAGTCACATGCCTACTGCGCATGCCTATCTGAGTACTGGCCGGCGTCGCATCAAAGTAGACGACGTTGGTAAGAGAGATTTGCCGGCGTCGTGGATTGCAGCAGGACGTAAGGCATATCTAGCAAGTTTTCTTTGGATACATTCAGTGGCTTGGCTAAATAATCCACTTATCACATTAGTAACAAGTTCTTTACATATGGTTTTGTTTTTTGGCTAGTTTCATTCAAGTAACAACCCAGGATAACGCATGATGGATAGCTCGAAGAGCGAAACGGCGAGTGAAAGCAAAGTGTCTAAATCAAATTGTTGTATGAAAGCTGTTTTATATTAATCATTCTTTATTGGGGTCTAACAGATTCTTTAGTGTAACCATAGTTAGTGGAGGGTGTAACGTGAATTCGAAAGGATGAAAATATTTCGAAACAGAACTAAGAAGAGAACTACTATTATTGTTGTAGCAAAATAGATTTTGTGTATTTTAGTATTTGAACATAGCTGTTGTTATTCTTCAATTTATTATACATCCTAAAAAGCACTTGCACCAGTAGATTGTGTTCTCGTTTGCTGATCTTGAATTATAGTGTATTTCTAGACCTTTTCAAACGTTCGGAGTGTTATTGTTGTTTCACTAGAGTATTACAGGTCTACCTTGGGAACGTTTATCAAATAGCGGAGCTAAAACTAAAACGTTGTAACCAGTCATCTCGTCAACTAGCCGCCGGCAGTTTAAGCAAATGGCTAAAGGGGTAATATCCTCTTGTGGAAACGAAAATAGGTCACGCATTCTTCTTTACTTGTTTTCCTCGTCCAAATCGAACCTTTCGTAGTTTCAGTGCAACGCTCTGGATTTACTGATTTGTCAACTTCGCGGTAAAAGTGGAAAATCCTTGTTCGTTTATATATCTGTTCCCATAAGAGTAAAGAAGTGAAAGGTTTCTTTTCTCCGGCTGAAGTTTGCCAACTTTGCTTCACATTACTCCGCTAGTGAAAAGTAAAAATAAACAAACTTCTGGAAAGTTTTACACGGGCCCCCAACGATGTCGTCGTCTTTGCTACGAATCGTAAGTAATAAACTTACAGGACGGCGGCATGGTGCAGACGACGTGAACCAGCGTCGTCGTCGTGAAAACGTCGTCGATTCGTAAGCTCCCTAAATGCCAACGAGGCGCGTAGCGCCGAGTTGGCTATAGCTCATATACGACGAGATTGAGTGGAATAATTGTTTTATTATATCTCTAAACCCTCGCTTATGAGACACTGGAATTAGTTTGTACGACAACAATTGACTTTGTTATTGTTTTTGAACAGAACCATGTTGTTGTCGAGCCGACATATTGTAGAGCCGATGTGTAAAAAAGTTTCAAACACAAGTCCCGCTCGTTTTTAAACATCTCTTTAATGTACTTGTCAATTTTTTTTCGAGTTCGCAAATTAGTTTAAGAATTTTAAAGTGGAAAAAGTAGGCAGAAATAAAATAAAAACTCAGTTTACGGGCTTCACAGATCTTTCAAAATGGCGGCTGTTTGTAAGAGTTTCACTTTCGTTCGTAATAAACAATTTCGCAATATAATTTGCTCACTTACCGTCGAATAATTTCATGCCATATTTATTTGCTTCGGTAGTAGTTCTTTGGTGTATGATTTTTAAGCTTGACTTGAATTTCTCCCTGTCTAATTCAAGAAATCATCCCTCAGTGATGGCCGTTTTCCGTGCCAATTGTATATGAGCTGATATACTATGAGTAGGGAACAAATCAGAGCGCGCGTTTGCTCATATACAAGGGTTGCAGATATAATAAAGCGCATTATAGAAAAGTTCTTAAGGGCTTCACAATAAAAGAAGAAAACAAAATAATAAAAATTACATGATGTAAGAAATATAATAACGTCTAAACAGATAAGTCTTCAAAGATGACTTAAAAGTACTGACGCTCGAGTTACGCGTAACATACCTAGGAAGACAGTTTATAACTTAAGGGCACATACAAAGAATGCACGGTCTCCATATTATCATCATATTGCTATTACCTGGCCTGTTTGGCTCTTTCTAGCAAGTCATTCGCTGTATTTAAGTTGCCTTCAGTTGCCTCCAAGATTTCATCTATACCAGTTAAAGAATTCAACGCATCCTTAATGTCCTTAGCTAGTTTTTCAATCTCTTCTGGTGTAACTGACAGCCGGAGATCGATTACCATGGCCGATATCTTTCTTATCTCTTCTGGGTCATCATAACCTTGTTTCAAAAAGTCCAAGATGTCCTGTACAATTCAAATCAGTACCACCGCATGAGCCAAGACTTGAAATTGTAAACTGTTTCAAGTAATATATACAACACGAAATACAGTGTTTCATCACATATTAAACATGAGATACAGTGTTTCATCACATATTAAACATGAGATACAGTGTTTCATCACATATTAAACATGAGATACAGTGTTTCATCACATATTAAACATGAGATACAGTGTTTCATCACATTATAAACATGAGATACAGTGTTTCATCACATATTAAACATGAGATACAGTGTTTCATCACATATTAAACATGAGATACAGTGTTTCATCACATATTAAACACCGAGAAGAGAGCTGAAAATGCGACGAGCAGTGGTGTATTTTTGGCGAAATTCACGATGTCTGAGATGTCTAAGTAATCGAATGGTTACGAGTGCAATTTGGAATTGATAAGCAAGTTGATGGGCGCCTGATAAGCACAAGTAAATTTTTCAGAAAAAAAAAAGGCACAAGCCCGAAAGACGAGTGCAATTTGTTGTCTTGGAAAATTTAAAAGTGCTTATTCATTTCAAAATTGCACTCTTAAACATATAATTAGTTGTTAATAATATACATGCAAAAATTTAATCTCAAATTTCTACATTCAATTTTTGCACTTAATTTAAAGATTTTGCACTGTTTGGGATTAATTGACGTGTTCTCAGCCAATCAGCGCGTTTCAATTTTTGCATGTATTTTTGCATCAAACACATGTATCAAATGTGTTTGATATAGCTTCTCCAATAGAATTTTTGGAGAACAAATTAACAATGCAAAAACGAGTCGTGCTTCATTAGATGCTTGACTTTACTCGCCATTCGCTTGTGTATAATTAACGAGTTTAAGAAGTAATATATCAAACACGAGACGCAATGTTTTATCACATATAAAGCAACGAGAGGACAGTTGAAAATATAATGCACATCGCAGAAATTTTTAGCGAAGTGTTTGAGATGTGATGAAACACGTGTCTCGAGTATTTGATCCAGCTTCCCAAACGCAGTTACATTCTGTGTAGAAGGAAAAATAAACGATGCAAAAAGGAGCCGTGTTTCATCAGACATCCAAACACCGCACGGTACCTGATTTCCTTTGCTTTTTCCTTATGCAGGGCATAAAATTAACTTTTTTATCCGGTAGCCACTTGGCTCCTAAATATTTTAATGTGGTAGCCAATTCCAAAAAGTTGGTGGCCATTATGTTTAAATGAGCTCACATGGTCGACATGTGAAACGCAATGAAAAATAAGGCCGCAATTTGCACGTGCTACAAAGAGGACACTACAATGGTTCATATACAACTTTAAAGGCTACCTAAATACATGATGGCGTCTAGTGGATTTACGTTTGTTTCGTACATGTGCTGCCTTTTGGAAATGGGTTTAATGAGAAACTTTGCTGTAGATTTATCTTTACAAATCTTCAACAATCACTAGATCACGAGGTAAGATGTGATTAGAAATTCTAGTCGCCAAATTGGCGACTAACTTTCAGGATTTGGTCGCCAAAGTGAAAAATGTAGTCGCATTGGTGCCTGTGTTAGGCGCAATTTGACGCCCTGTTATGTTATGCATTATCGACGAGTTTTAGAAAGTTAAATGCAAACCCCTCTTGGTGCTCTGCTAGTTTAGTTGGATAACAAATAAATACCTGAATTAGTTGATCCATTCGCGCACTAGCGTTTTTCGCGCGGTTGTCAGCATCCATGGCTCTCATCAAAGCTTCTTCAGCAGCTTGGCGAGTCATGTTTACCATAACCTCTGCATCATGTACTTCTTGAAGCTTCTCCTTCGCTTTGGCTGGAATAATAAGAGAATGGAACTGAGTACAGTGCACTACATTTACCAAAAAATACAACGCAACTCGTTAACCCGTTCACTCCAAGACGAAATCAGCATGGAGCTTCTCCATACATGAACAGTGCAATGTATGGCTAACTGTTAATGAGAATCACAGAAATGATCAACTCAGACATCATGAATTGACCTGACACCACATTAGATGCAAACTAACTTAAGATCAATGTATGGCAGTTGCTTAAGAGAATGACTTCTCAGATCTTCGAAGTAAAAGGGTTAAAACATTTAATTTTATTTGACCTCTACACGCTGCAGCTCTGATGGCTTCAAGGCTTAGAGTACCTTATTATGACTTAATTTCGCGGGAACTCAACTTTGCGAAAATGAAAGGGGTATATTTCGTATATTTAGGGTCTTAAATTTCGCGATTTTTCTAAGAAAAGCATTAACAGGGAGCTAATTTTCGCGATCATTGTCAAAGTATTGATCTCCATTAATAAATAGTCTCAGAATTGGCACGACTGTCTTTGATTTTCCAAAGCGATAGTTTCCAGCACACTGAACAAAACTATATAACAAGAAAACACGAACTTTGCACAGTTTGACATGTTCCTTGTTTTAGATGTAAAAGAGTACTACACTACACCGTAGTGTAGTACTACACCGTGTGTACTACACCGTCGAACTGCGCTCACAGCTGAAGAACACTGCCCACTTCTTCAAATGGGTGCTCGCAGGGGCCCAAATTGATTAAAGAATTGTATAGAGCGTTTTCACTCACGTGGCCAGCAGCCATGCAAATTTTTTGGAACAAAAGAAAGCTTTTACATAAGAAAAGAGCTCAACTCCCAGAGGATTAGTTTGGAACACCAACATGGCCGCCGTTTCATTGTTTTGGAACACCAATATGGCTGCTGTGACGTCATGTGAAAACGCTCTATATCAGGGTATATAATTTTGCGAAATCTTTTTTACGCGGGAATTTAATTCCGCGATGTTTTGAAAATCGCAAAACTTAAGTCAAGTAACAGTAACGTATTGTTTGTGTTGTATTTCTGAGTGTTTCGTGTTTTCTTGACTAATGATACACGTCCCACCCGACCCTCCCACCTTCCAACTTCCCTCAAAGTCGTACAATGTGAAAGAACTTTGAATAACTGGTCTTGAGTTTCGATGATCATGCAGTTGCTCCATAAAGGCGCATAACTACAAGGTCCACGGGAGGCCCACCAAGCCTGAGGTATCTTCGGTTTCGCTTTGGAGTATTGTTACCCCCCACCCCCAGGGATGGGATGCTCACCATCACGAGATAATGCAAGATTTTATGGATATATGTAAGTAGCTGGGCAACGGTGCACCTACCCCTCCCCTAAAACAACATTAACGCTAACATTTTAGCTTGTTATAAGTTGTTGGGTTTAGGGGAGGGGTAGGTGCACAGTTGCCCAGATACTTACACTGATCCGATTATACTGTAGACGTGTGTGTTTTACCGGGAATTACACCACTCGTAAAATTCATAAGAAAATACATCCGGGACGAAAGTGGCGTATTTTCCATATCATTGGCGTCGTTTACCGCTTTGCACAATTCAGTTTTGCCAAACGAACGCCTTAACGTGCTTTTGTTCATACTACACGTTAGCTCGAAGATATTAATTGTATGTTCTTGCCACAAGAACAATATCTCACTCGTACGCTGTACTCACTTCTGAAATATTGTTGTTGCCAAACGAACATAAAATTCATATCTTCTCGCCCCCGTGTAAAATCCTCTATTTATTGCCGATTTGCATCGAATATCCTTAGTAAACGGTAGGCACGAAAAGATCTCAAAATCACATGCACGGAGACAATCACGCCCTAAGCAAATTATTAGCATTTTTGACAATTATTATCTGCCACATAATAATTGGCCTGTATCAAAAATACTCATAATTTATAACATAGCACTTAAGCAAATCTTGTCTTCAGTAAACACGACCAAATTTACACAGGGTCAAAATTTGCAACATAAAATTCGCCCTTGTAAATGTGGTTTTTAATGTTTTATTTCTAGTAGTTATGTGGTCGATTTAGATTTACCCTCTCTCAGGCGTTGGGCTTCTTCGGCCTCTTTGGCTCTCATCAATGCTTTCATTCCAAGCTCCACAGATCCATTACAACCAGGACCACCACAAGTCGTGCAATTCATGCTCCCACAGCCGCCACATTTACTCGGCGGAGAACCACACACTATACTGTTTAATAACTGAGCTTCTTCCAGCAGTTCTTGAATCTTTCTCAAGATGTCGGTTAAATAATTAGAGTTTTCAGTATCAACGTCAGCAAACGACGGAGGACCTTGGGTTAGATCTTGCACTTTTCCCCTCTCTTCTTCGGACATCTTCGTCGTGTTTTCGGCTCCATCAGCTTTCTTCTCGGCTTCCCGCGACCGCATTTGATTCTTCAAGATCTGTTCGTACGCCCCTCGGATATCGGAGCCGAGGATCTTCTCGGCGTCCGACTTGAGCTTTTGACCTTTCTGAAGGAGGTTGCGCAGCCTCTTTCGCAGCTCACGGATCTCAGTATTAGCTTCCGTGGTCCTCAAAAATGTAGAGTTCAGCTCTTTATCAATTATGTCCACCTTTTTCTGGATTTCTTGCAGCTGAGAATTGATGGCATCTAACTCCTCTTCGATTGCCTTTGTATCATTTTCAGTTGTCACTTGACTTTTTAGTATTACTTCAACTTGTTTCAATTTTTCTTCAAGTTCCGTGAGCTCTGTGCTGTAGGCGTTAATATTACCTGGCAAAACAGAAAAACGAATAACTTCCTTACTTCTCAATTGCACGAGGAGGATCATGTGCGGTACCGCTTATTTTATTGCACACTGACGTCAGCTTTTGCATCTGTGAGTGTGATTCTGACGTCTGTGCATCAAACCATGCGGTATGACCATTGTTTGTAAATCTACTGAACAGTACTGTACTGTGGTACTGTTTGTTTTACTATACAGTGTGATTCTAACTTTTTCATCTGTGCATCAAACCATGCAGTGTGACCATTCTTTTTAAAGCTACTGAACAGTACTGTACTGTGGTACTGTTTGTTTTACTATACAGTGTGGTTCTAACTTTTTCATCTGTGGATCAAACCATGCAGTGTGACCATTCTTTGGAAAGCTACTAAACAGTGCTGTACTTTGGTACTCTTTATTTTACTATACAGTGTGGATCTAACGTTTTCTTCTGTGGATCAAACCATGCAGTGTGACCATTCTTTGTAAAGCTACTGAACAGTACTGTACTGTGGTACTGTTTGGTTCGAACCTTTTTCATCTGCGGATCAAACATGCAGTGTGACCATTCTTTGCAAGTTACTAAACAGTGCTGCACTGTGGTGCTGTTAGTTTTACAATGATGTATGTTAATACTTTCTTATCTGCAAATAAAACAATGCATTGTAACATCTCTCTGTAAACTCTCGAAAAGAAGTCGCTTTTTTTCTTTCTATTTAATCTAATACCTGGTCCAGGTGTAAGGGACAGATTCAGCGCTCGTGCTATTTCCACACTGGCGTTGCGTGACAGATAAGCTAGCGTGACCTTCCACTGGTAATAACATTCCCCACAAACTTCACACTGCGGCATCTTCCCTGACGTGTCCACGTCGCATTGGTCACACTTGTCTCCTACCATTCCCGGCTTGCACTGGCACTTGCCTGTCACGCGATCACATTGGGTGGTCTGTGATCCGGCAGGGTTACAGTTGCAAGCTAACGGCGACAAGAAAAAAAGAGACGTACATGAACAAAGACGAACGCATTAGTTGGCAAATTTAGTAGCTTATGTTTCGCAAGTTTCAACTCTTTTGTATTTGCGCGGGGAAGCCTTAGAACTGAGTTTACTGCAATATTTCTAATATTGCAGCTTGTACACTGCAATATTGCACGAGGGCCTCACAGTGTTATAACAGCAATTCACAGGTAATAGGCTTTGATGAAGATCACTATAATACTTTAGATAGGAGTGACTAAACTCGAAGATGCAATGCAAATAGGGGACAATAGCCTTCGATGAGAGCTACATAATGCCATGTGCCTGGATAATTAGTCGGGCAACCGACTATAGGTTTACACTCGAGTTTCATCGCAAATCGCAGTCACGTGCAATGGGGAATACGTAATACGGGCTCATCCTTCTTTCTACGGTGTCGAAGTCGATGGCGAATATGTCGAAAACAAATGGTGTCATCTTTTCTACGCTCAAACATACAGACCCACACATCGTTCGCGGTAGACCCACTCTAAAAGATGGCGTGTGCAATGAGCGTATATTTCGAAACGGGTCGTTCCGCGAACTGAAAATAGCAAAAGAATCAAATGATTTAGCGAATGTCTCACTAGAATCAAACCAGAAATCAAACGAGTTACCAGTGAACAGAAAATGTGGACAGAGTGACAGAAGAGCATTTGCTGTTAAAAACAAGGTGCCTCGCGATGAAACTCGAGGAAACGACAACAAAGATGCCACGTTGGAAACCAGGACCTTGGTACCCTTAGCATTTCTTTTTTGGACCACTGCGCACCATAAGTGGTCAACACTCATAACAGCACGTCTACCTGTTGCCCGACTTACGATCTTAGATCGTCTTGTTATCCATTAAACATCCCAGTTAGCTCAGTTGGAAGGGCGCCGGCCTGTCAAGCGGAAGGTCGCGAGTTCAAACCTTACCCGGAGCAACACTCAGGGTCTTAAAATAACTGAGGAGAATGTCCTCCCTTTGTCATGACATCTGCAAATGGTTAGACATTCTAGTCTTCTCGGATAAGGACGAAAAACCGTAGGCCCCGTCTCACAGCACTGTTCTTACGGGACGTTAAAGATCCCACAACACTGTTCGAAAAGAGTAGAGGACGTAGACCCCGGTGGCGTGGTCGATATTTGAAAAAGATTGATAGAAATTAATTAATCAATCAATTAAGGAGATAGTTTTTAACCCTTTAAGCCCCGAGGGGTCTTCCTGCGACGAGTAAAATCGTCTGGCGTTAGCCAGAGTAAAATCTATAAAGACACTATTGGGGCTTAAAGGGTTAATAAATAGGAGAATTGATGTAAAGCGCCTTTGAGCATATCAATATGAAAAAGAGCGCTATACAAATTCATTATCATTATCATTCACTTCAGCGAACAAATGTTGGTACCTACGTTTACAGTCTCCTAATGGCTTTCCCCAGTAGCCATCCTCGCACTCACAACACCGCGCACCGCCATAACCCGGCTTACACTTACATTGGCCATCAAGCTGAGAAAAAAAACCTATCAATGTCAGCATCTGGACAACTCTGCACCTACCCCTTCCCTAAACCCAACATTAACGCTAACTTTTCTAGCTTATTATAAGTTGTTGGGTTCAGGGGAGGGGTAGGTGCACAGTTGTCCAGATACTTACACTGATCCGATTATACTATACAGACGTGAGTGTTTTACTGGAAATTACACCGCTCGTAAAATTCATAAGAAAATACATCCAGGACCAAAGTGGCGTATTTTCCATATCGGTGGCGTCATTTACCGCTTTGCACGATTTAGTTTGTGTACAAAGCTGCCAAACGTTGTTAAGTTGGGGGAGGGGTAGGTGCACAGTTCCCCAGATACTAACATTGATCCGAAAAAATAAAGAGACTAAAAAACCAGTCGGTGAGAATATTCTTCAGCAGTACGGGACCGACCTGTGAATGCTCTACTATACAATAAGGTTTCAGCGTCTTTACTTGTGTGTTTTACTATTCAGTGTGGTTCTAACTTTTTCATCTGTGGATCAAACCACGCAGTGTGACCATTCTTTTTAAGCTACTGAACAGTACTGTACTGTGGTACTGTTTGTTTTACTATACAGTGTGGTTCTAACTTTTTCATCTGTGGATCAAACCACGCAGTGTGACCATTCTTTTTAAAGCTACTGAACAGTACTGTACTGTGGTACTGTTTGTTTTACTATACAGTGTGCTTCTAACTTTTCATCTGTGGATCAAACCATGCAGTGTGACCATTCTTTGTAAAGCTACTGAACAGTACTGTACTGTGGTACTCTTTGTTTTACTATACAGTGTGGTTCTAACTTTTTCATCTGTGGATCAAACCATGCAGTGTAACCATTCTTTGTAAAGCTACTGAACAGTACTGTACTGTGGTACTCTTTGTTTTACTATACAGTGTGGTTCTAACTTTTTCATCTGTGGATCAAACCATGCAGTGTGACCATTCTTTGTAAAGCTACTGAACAGTACTGTACTGTGGTACTGTTTGTTTTACTATACAGTGTGGTTCTAACTTTTTCATCTGTGGATCAAACCATGCAGTGTAACCATTCTTTGTAAAGCTACTGAACAGTACTGTACCGTGGTACTGTTTGTTTTACTATACAGCGCGGTTCTAACTTTTTCATCTGTGTATCAACCCATGCAGTGTGACCATTCTTTGGAAAGCTAAAAAACAGTATTGTACTGTGGTACTGTTTGTTTTACTATACAGTGTGGTTCTAACTTTTTCATGCAGTGTATCATTCTTTGGAAAGCTACTGAACAGAACTGTGCTGTGGTACGGCTTGTTTCATACTGCATTGCGGTATATTATTTTACCTCGTTGCAGGTGGCCTGGGTTGAGCCTTCTCCACAACAATCACATTTCTCACATCCTTTACTGCTGGCAAGGTTCCAAAATCCGTCGGCACACGTGTCACACTGTGTGCCAATCACATTTGGCAAGCAGTAACACTGTCCAGTGACGTAGTTGCACGAGTCAAGGAACCCGGGATCGGTTCCACGCGCGTCACATACGCACTCTGCATAAAACAAAAAATACTTAACTTGCTGAAAGGCTCAAGTTACGCTGTTTTCGGCGAATTAGGCTACCGTTTCAATCAGACATAGATTGGCACTAAATTTATATGAATTGACATTACTATTGTTGGGAGATAAAATGTAATAAAAGGAAATGTTGTGCTCTATATACCACAAAGGTCAAATACCCGAAATTGTCACCTGGAAAGGCTGATAAGTGTTACGTCACTTACGTGTGCAGTTCCTCACAAGTGCGTCGCCATAGTAACCCTGTTTGCAACGTTCACAACTAAAGCCAGCGGTGTTATAAAGACAAGCGAGACATCGGCCAGTTAGTCTATCACAGTTACCAACGGCGAATTGGTCGATGTTGTCATTGCACGAGCACGGCTGGCAGCGGCCTCCGGGAACGAGTGGGTTGCCATAGTAACCATCGTCGCATTGTTCACACTGTCTCCCAGTGTAACCGACCTTAAAAACGAACAGTCAAAAACAGGGAACCCTAGATGATAGAACGACTTTTCGTCAAGCAGGCGATACAGGAGGTTTTCATTATCAGCATAAGATAAAAGGTTTGCTGACGCTTCGAAACGTTAGCCCTTCATCAGGGCGACCAATGACCGTTCGAAACGTCAGTAATTCTTTAATTTAACGGTGGTACAACTTACATTATAAATTCGTTTGATCAATTTCAATTGCTCGCAGAATTAAGTAACTGACGCTGTTCCTTCTTTCTATTGTTATATGTGTATTAAATATCTAAGCAATAAACCGCAGTTTTCATGGGTTTACTGGCGTAATAAACCACGCAGGATTTTGGGAGAACGGAAGAAGAGCATGTGAATCACGAGCCGCAGGTGAATGATTTACAAGCCCTTAGACTACAATAACCCATAGGTTCTCGACCAATCAGGGCGCGCGTAGTATCTGAGTAATAATAATAAATAATAAAATAATAATAAATAATAAAACGAATAATACTGATAACAGCAAAACGGATAATAATTGGTTGGTTGGTTTGGTTGAGTCATCCGATGCCAGAAGGCGTAGGTGAAACGTCGACCAAAAAATCATGGATGATAATAACAATAATAATAATAATAATAATAATAATGATAATAATAATAATAATAATAATAATAATAATAATAATAAATTTCTTCAGTAAGCGACAGATCGTCGATCGACGATCTTTCACTTATCAAATCTTCCTCCCACAGTTTACATGTATTAAATGTTTATAATTATATTTCCATTGACAATATTCATTTTTAAAAAATTGCCTTGTCACAGAGATCAGACTAATGGTGCACACATTAAATATGGGGACTGCATCACGACACCCGCCATATTGTGATATACATTTTAACCACTTCTTATCGCTTGTAAGAATATTATTGAACCTACATCACAAGCGTCACAGTAGGAAGACGGAGGAATAGTTAAACGATCCAGAAAACAGGTTTTGCTAAACTGGTTTCCGCTGCTTCCACCTGGGCATTGACATCTTCGGCAGTCGTTCGGTGTACCTGCATTAACAAGAAACAGATCATACAGAGAAGTGAATGGTAATCAAACTGTGGACAAACCGGTTATACCAGTTTTGAACAAGCAATTTACACAGAGACAGGAGCCCATGAAGTCAGAGAGCAGTTCAATAGTTGGTCACCCATTACTGATCTACTCTCAGCGTGGTAGAGCGTTACACCAGTATCAGGGACGGCGGAGCGTATTTTGAAGTGGGGGGGCTGAAAACGAGCGCCGGAGGCGCGAGTTGGTAGGGGGGTCTGGGGGCATCCTCCCCCAGAAAATTTTGAAATCTAGTGTCTCGGAAATCGTATTTACAACATTCTCCGCGACATACTTCTTGAAATAATTAGCCTGGATTAAGCGTAAAATGAAAGGTAGTTTTAATGCCTCAGTTACAGCAATATTTTGGAGGTTATTTCTCAGCCTTCCGGTCTCCAACGCTAACCTGCGGTTTTTTGACACAAGCTTCCCGTCTGTGGGAAGGAAGCACACGCTGAGAAAATGTGAAAAATACGTAAACGCGAAAAGTTTCCGACGAGGCTTGTATAAAGGTGTAGCTTAAACAAAATAAAATGTCATCCTCCTCAAAAGTGGGGGGGCTAAAGCCCCCCCCAGCCCCCCCGGCTCCGCCGTCCCTGAGTATTCACCAGGGGCCGATTCGTTCGAAGGCCGATTAGCGCTAATCCAAGGTTAAATTTTAACCCGAGTTTCTTTTCCTCTTGTTAAAAAGCATTTTCTCCGATAACTTTCTATTTTTCTTTTCAGAGCATACAATCATCAGATTGTATTCAAAAAGAATTATACTAAACGTGCTTTCTAAGCTCTCAAATCTTCATTTAAATTTTGCACTAACCCTAGGTTACCTTAACCCTGCTTTGAACAACCCGGCCCAGGTCGCGGGTTTGAGTCTCGTTCCAACCTGTCTAAGAAGAAGACCGCCATTGCACTAAATTGCGTTAATAGTCCGAGGGTGAAATCTTCCATTTCGTTCAGTCCAACCGCAGTGGAAATATATGATTTGTTTCCTATATATTCAAATCGCCGATACAGCTTTAAGTAAAATCCTTACACTGTCCACCAATCTTTTTTCCAGCTGTTATCTCGGCTGTCACGCAAAACCTCTCGTGGGTTAGGGCGTTGCGTGACGGGCCAAATAATGGCTTAGATGTAGAGACCATTCACTTGCTTACTTTATTCTTAAATTTCCGCGCTTTGCGGACGTAACGTACCTAAAAGAGTTTAAACCAATGTGAAAGCATGCAAGGAGCTTACCAACTGTAGCGTCTCCATAATAGCCAATGCTACAAACTTCGCAGTTATTTCCTGCCGTGTTATGCTGGCAGTCAATACATACACCAGTCCTGGGATGACAACTGGACGCGTGGTTGTTACACCGACAAGGACGACACTGTGGGAAGCCCCAGTTACTGGGTGGACACAGGTTGCACTGCCGTCCCCAGGCTTGGATTCGGCAGGAGCACTGACCGGTTTGGATGTTACAAAGGTTATCAGATGAGCCGATACTGTCGCAATTGCAAGCTAACAAGAAAGGTAGGAAGAATAAATATAATTATAGTAATAGTGATGGTGATACTCATGGTAACGGTGATGGCAATAGTACTAGCCACAGAAAGACTAATAGTTACAGTACATGTAACAGTAACGGTAACAGTAACAGTAACGGTGACAGTAACGGTAACTAGGGAGCTTAAGCAAGCGCGTTTTTGAGACGCGGACGGACACCGGGAGTGAGCTGCTTCCCCTTTTAGCTTGTCTTCACACAACTACATTTACACTGATTAGTATCTTTTCTCGATTAGAGATGATCCCTATAAAAATCTGGGAGACACCACTGTCCTGGCACGTGAAATGTTCTCTTCCGGTTGCCGTCCGCGTCTCAAAAACGCGCGTGCTTAAGCTCCCTAGCAACGGTGACAGTAACGGTGACAGTAACGGTAACAGTAACGGTAACAGTAACGGTAACAGTAACAGTAACGGTGACAGTAACTAAAGAATAAATATAATTATAGTAATAGTAATGGTGATACTGATGGTAATGGTAATGGTGATGGCAATAGTACTAGCCACTAAAAGAGTAACAGTACATGTAACAGTAACGGTAACAGTAACAGTAACGGTAACGGTAACAGTAACAGTTACGGTGACAGTAACGGTAACGGTGACATTAACAGCAACACTGAACAGTAGCGGTAACAGTAACGGTAACAGTAACGATAACAGTAACAATAACAGTAACGGTAACAGTAACGATAACAAAAACAGTAACGATAACAGTAACCGTAATGGTGACAGTTACGGTAACCGTAACGATAACAGTAACGGTAACAGTAACGGTAACAGTAACGGTAACAGTAACGGTAACAGTAACGGTAACGGTAATAGTAATAGTAATAGTAATAGTAATAGTAATAGTAATAGTAATAGTAATAGCAATATTAACCATAACCAAAACCAAAAAAGGTAAAGAAAGTTTTCTCCTGAAGAAAGGAGTTTAATTGTAGCATGGTTGCCATACCCATACAAAGTGTGAGCACTGTGCTGTTGTCCAATATATTTACTTTTTTGAGAGCGACTCAATCTCGTTCCAAACCGATCTCTACAAAGTTATGAATGACCACCCTGAGTAAACCACGGGTATCCATCTTGAGCACTTAACCGTAACGATAACAGTAACGGTAACAGTAACGGTAACAGTAACGGTAACAGTAACGGTAACAGTAACGGTAACGGTAATAGTAATAGTAATAGTAATAGTAATAGTAATAGTAATAGTAATAGCAATATTAACCATAACCAAAACCAAAAAAGGTAAAGAAAGTTTTCTCCTGAAGAAAGGAGTTTAATTGTAGCATGGTTGCCATACCCATACAAAGTGTGAGCACTGTGCTGTTGTCCAATATATTTACTTTTTTGAGAGCGACTCAATCTCGTTCCAAACCGATCTCTACAAAGTTATGAATGACCACCCTGAGTAAACCACGGGTATCCATCTTGAGCACTTACTTTTGTAAATCTTACATACTGGCCAAAAAAGAACGGCTTTCACTAAGGCAGACTTAATCCCTCCAAAAAACGCTTTAACCCAGCGGAGGTACAACATTAAATAAGACACAACAATCGAGAGGTTTCACAAACCGCTGCATCCTTGCGGGCCAAAACCATACGATCCAGGTGAACAACGGTCGCATCTCTGACCAATAACGTTTGGTTTGCACTCGCACTGTCCACCGGCCGCATAACAGATCAATGTCCCGTTAACGTCACGTTTCGTTCCCGATGGATCACAGTTGCAAGCTGAAAAGTGTGCAACAGATTTGGAATGAATAAACATCGTTAGTCAACTTAATGAGAAGATCTAGCGCACAGTTAGGCCGACAATATGAATAATAATACAAAATTAAAAACTGTCTTCATTATGCGGCTGGTGCCGCGAGGTGGCAAGATGAGGCGAATGATGAGTTCTGATTGGCTATCCGAGAAGGCAAGATAAGGCGAATCCTCAGTTCTGATTGGCTATCCGAGCAGGCAAGATGAGGCAAATCCTGAGTTCTGATTGGCTATCCGAGCAGGCACGACGAGACGAATCCCAAGTGCTGATTGGCTATCCAAGCAGGCAAGATGAGGCGAATCCTGAGTTCTGATTGGCTATCCGAGCAGGCAAGATGAGGTGAATCCTGAGATCTGATTGGCTACCCAAGCAGGCAAGATGAGATGAATCCTGAGTTCTGATTGGTTACCCGAGCAGGCATGATGAGGTGAATCCTAAGTTCTGATTGGCTACCCAAGCAGGCAAGATGAGGCGAATCCTGAGTTGTGATTGGCTATCCGAGCAGGAAAGATGGGCCATATATTAAATCCTTTATTGGCCAAGCTTGTTATTGCAAATTGCACTCGAAATCATTTGATTACGTATACTTATTCAATTTGCTTGGTACTGTCACAGTCAAGTATCGCTCTGTTTCTGTAAGGAGAAGTTGCACGTTGATCTTTTTGAAACGTAAATAACCCTGCAGTTGATAAAAAATCAAGAGTTCAACTTACGTTGCCCTCCATCGTAGATAACAGACGACATGGCAAAGATCAGCTGTTTGCAGACATCAGACAAACGTGGGCGTGGCCTCGTGGCTGACAGATGGTAATCAAGGCATCGGAACCTATCAAATTGCTTCCTTCTTTGTTCGCCATCCGGACCTTGGAAAATCGATACCGATTCGGCGGATGGCAAAAGCACCATCTGTTTGATAAACATAAGGAAACATAAGTATGCCATTGATAGGATAGAACTTTCAAAATTGTGAAGTTGGCATGCTTTAAGCTAATAGTAATCGAACCTACTCCTCCCCTGTGACTCGTGAGAGCAAGGCCATTAAACTTGATTCATTGAAGAAACAACCTACATACTGCTAGGATTTTAATGTCAAAGTGAAAGGATTGCGAAGTAATGAAGATAGCATATTTGGGTCTGGAAAATTTGTGAAAGATGTACATGATTTTTCGGCACTGTCCACAGGCAAACTCGAAGAAAGGAAATCCAAACAAAGGACTTGTTCTATGGCGAGAAAAGAGAGCTTAACCAAACACGCTAACGACGACGAGGACAAAAGAAAAAAAAGGGGGATGGGGAAAAAAACAATATACTAGATGCGGCTATGTTTGATTTTTTCCACATTTCTTTCAACCGAGTTGAACCTGTAGAATTTTGCAATTGTAGTCGGCCGGTCACATCCCACTTGATTCCTATTTTATCTGGATAACTTTGGCCGTTGTACTCTCGCGTCTTGGAGAAAACTTGAGAAATGGTAATTTCACGGTGTTGGTTTGAAGAAAATGGCCCAGAAACATAATAGAATGTATTTTGTATGTGGAGTTATGTCTTTCATTAGTCCTGTGCTTTGGTGCCATCCTACATTTATCTACACGCCTTCCATTTCGTATCCCCTTACCTTAAGGAATGTATTACATAAATATACAATTACAATTATATTGGGCGAATAACTGTACACGTCATGTATTCCAAACAACTTAAACGCTAGACTATGGAGATTTTAGACTGGAATGAGTTGAGCTTACCGAGTCAGTAAGGATAGTGTCGACTCCTGTATTGGATTGGTGTCGACTGTACGTAACCTTTACAACGTATGATACGTCTTTCTCCATGCACACGCTTGGTAACATCAAAACGTACCGCCGTGGTGTCGACAAAATTGCAGAAAAATTGCCGTAATTTGGATCCTTGGAATTCGTGGCGTTTATGCATTTACCGCTGATCAGGGGTAAGCCGTCCAGTCGCTCTATTTTCACGTTCACCTGCCAAATACCAGAGTCCTGCAAAGAAAGATAAACGATGATGGGTATAAAGTTATCAGTACGTGAGATGCCGAAGGCGAGCGCGTCAAGGTTTCGGGAGAGTTTCTTTTTTTCATCACAGTCACAAATGGTCCCGTTTTTTCCTTCGTATGGTTGGTACGTGCAATTTCATTTGATCCAGACCACGTTGGAATCACGTGCAACATCAGAGTTCAATCTGTGTGAATAACCACTTAGATTGCAGAATAATCTCAAAAGGCTGACACCGCAGTTCCTCAGTCAGTCATGTAATTACGCGAGATGCCCATGGCGAGCGCCTCAAAAACGCTGATCACGAACAACATTACCGGAACGTTCATCATATGTAGAGAAAGAAGTTCTCTAGTCGAACCAGTTTGTTCCCCTCTAAAATAGTGACCGGAGATCACATTCTTGGATTTATTATCCCAGTTCTTTGGTTGTATTCAACTTACATATCCTCACAAGTATCCCTTTGGGAGCCTGATCAGTTTCTCAATTTATTTCATGTAAGAAAATTCGTTTGGGGAGAAACACTTTGTACCATTTTCTACACCGACTCATCCCGAGAAAACGCCTCTAGGCGTCTTGGTTCATAAGACGTAAGGCTTACAGGAAAAAAAATAAACATGGCATTTCGGGCGAAATCTTTGAAAAGCAAGAGCGAGCACACGAAGGCTTTTCGACTTTTTGTAAAAATGCAATGCGAAGAATTTCAAACCAACGAGATGCAAAATATTTCTTCTCGATATCCTGTTCTCGCTGCCAACAACTTCTGACATGATGATTTTCAATGAAGCAGCAATTATTTACTGAAAGATACCAATGACCTACTGTTATATTCCGTTTGATTAGATTATAAAATCGGCCAATCTTCGTGACCTTCCGAGGGACTTCCGAGAGGAATTGGCGAAAAGCGCGGGAATAGTTGCAAGCCGCGACGAAAACGGCGGGAAAATACCAGCTTGTCCTCGCCATCATTCCCCAAAGATGGCGAGCAAAAGTATCTTATTAGTATGGAAATTTTTCTTCGCAGATAAACTGAAATGGCGGTAAAATCATATTCAGAGCCTATATTTCCTCAACGTTGATAACTAATGATTCAACGACGGCTTAAAATTTCATCTCTACGGATTACAGTGTCAAAGGGAAACGGTGAGTAAGCGGCATACATGTAAGTTTACCTTTGGTTCATAACGAACTAGGATGTTGTACTCCCCAGTGTACGGTACGTTCGTAACAGCGTATTCCAGAGCAGCATTGTCTTTCACCTCAGTGAAACCATCACCAGTCCATGTAACAAACTCTCCCGGCGGCGGTTCTCTTGGAGCCACTTCTCCTTCCTAGGACACGAGCAAAGAAGAAATATCTCACTTAACTTTTTCCCTTCTGCTTTTTAACTGCATAATGATCACTGATAAGATTTCCGTATCATCATGTACTTCATGATGCCTGTTTTAACTATATTGCCTCGTTTCTTAAACACAACTGATGTTTTCACGTGCATTGTCCTAGAAAATTCGACAACATATACCATCAATATCGGCAAATAAGTTTAATGGTCTTGCTCCCACGAGTCTCGTAAAGCTCAGAAGTAAAGTGTCGGAAGTAGTTATCGGAAGGTCGTAGGTTAGACTCCTGTGTGGAGAACTCGTATTTGCTTTTTCCGTGTTTGCCGAAAAATACAGCTTCCACAATTCGACAACAGCATGCACAATAAAGTACAAATCCAGATATTAATTTGTAACAATTTATGAGTACATTTAATTTGATTGCTCGATCTAAATCTATTATAAATTATTATGGTAAATGCTAGAATTGTAGAGGTTTGGAGGAGGAGGGTGAAAAGGGGAACAAATTTCTTACTACATGTATGTTAAAACTAATGTTGAAACTTTCATGTGATATCAGTTTAACTAAAGGTCATCAGCACACAATATACTGCAGATTAAAAATGGCAGCGTTCAAAAATGATATCTTGGCCAAAAATAATCTTTATAGTCAGCTGTCCATATGTGAAACCTAGTCTAAGCAATGTAGTATTATCAAAGTGTTTGATAAAACGAAATACTTAATGAAGGAAGTTGCATTAATGTAAGTACAGCTGTATCTGGACAACTGTGCACCTACCCCTCCCCTAACCCAACATTAACGCTAGCTTTTTAACTTACATGTATTATAACTTGTTGGGTTGAGGTAGGGGTAGGTGCACAGTTGGCCAGAGACATTAATCCAGGGAGTTTATACATAAATACATTGTACATCAGGGGCGTAACTAGGAATTTTCAAAGGGGGGGTCACAGATTGTTATGTCGACATCCACGCAGTATTCTACTAAACGTGAATTTTTTTCAGATAAGCAGTGAGCATGGGAGGTGGGGGAGGGATGAGCCTACAAAAAAGCTGCATAAATGAATTAAATTCCACGTAACATAAATTACTCTAATTTAGTCTCACAAAGGGGGGGCGGTCACGGGCACCCCAGGACCCCCCTAACTACGCCCCTGTACATCAGGTAAATACTGAAATTTTGATTGACACACTGCAAGTGGTGCTTTGGAAGACTAAAACATGCTTACTGTATTTAGTTACGTAATTTGTTTTTGGCCACAATTTTGGTATATGCAGTGCTTTCAATAAGATTTGAAGCAGGTGGCTATGTGATGCTAGCACCCAGCGGGTTTGACTTACGTTCCTTTAACTATTTGTTCATAAGCACATCAACGCAAGAAATATAGCCGGAGATTTGAAAGAGAGTACCGGCAGGAGCTCCGGCGGAAGCCGGGTAATAGAGAGCTTAAGCACGCGCGTTTTTGAGATGCGGACGGCAACCGGAAGAGAACATTACGGGTGCCAGGACAGTTGTGTCTCCCAGATTTTTATAGTGATCATCTCTAATGGAGAAATGTTACTAATCAATGTAAATGTAGTTGTGTGAAGACAAGTTAAAAGGGGAAACAGCTCACTTCCGGTTGCTGTCCGCGTCTCAAAGACGCGCGTGCTTACGCTCCCTATTATTGACAGCACTGTATATGGTAAAAGAACAGAAATTAGGGTAAAATTAACCAGATTATTCAAGTGTACAATGAAATTGGCAGATGTTATTATTTTTGTTTCCATACATGTACATACCCCAATGACTTTGGCCTCCTCAGACTCATAGGTAAGGTGGTCAACTAAAGGAAAAAAATTCCCAGTCTGTACAGTGTCACATTTTCTGCCAGAGATGCCTTTCCGACAACGACATTGGCCTTTGATTTGTTCACAGTTCCTTTCATATGATCCACCGACATCACATTCACAAGCACGGCATCCAGAGGAGCTTTCAAGAAGGCCCCAGTAACCAGGCTGGAGAGGGGAATGGCAAAATTAAGCCGATTCCTAACAAACTACATGTACCAAACAAAATGTCTTCACGTTTCCTTTAAAATTTGTTTTTTAAAAGTCTGCTATGATTTTACACAAGCAGTTCATGGATACAGTGGTACAAAAAGAGCCAACTAGACTGGAAGTGATTCGTGTGTCAATGCACGACTACTGAAGTCCAAGTTACTGTAAGTTCCTCTAATCTAAAACATTCAGGTGCAAGTTTTAATTGTTGATATGGCCAGGTTCTCCTTTCAAGTGCCTGTGGGAATGCTACTTAATGACAGCTTGCATCTAATTCCTTCCTTTTTTCAGAACATAACACTCAATTGCTTGAGAAATGGAATAAAGTAAACAAGTGGACAAACGAACAAGCGAACAAGTGACAACCAGGCAAGTACAACAATTGAATCAAAGAAAAAGCTACTCTGAAAATCACCGAACCATGGAATAGGCATGAATTTTCAAATCGCTACCCCTCCCACTCTGTTTGATAGCCACACCTACTTTCTTTGATTGGTCGAAGCGTCAACACGTGAGGTTATGTGAATAAGGGGTCAATGAAAATAAGTTTTCAGCTTCACGATGGAAGGTACAAGTTTAAGGTAAAGGACCAAAAGAGGAATGTGAAAAAACTCTCCCTTTCTTGGTCATGTGCGCCATTGTGCACGCAGCAACTGAGGTCAAATTGTTGGAATTCTTTGTCAAAAAAGGGCGGGGCACCGACAATTAGTGGGTGTGGCAGCAATACACAAATCTGCGACCATTCCACAGTTTGGTGATTTAAATTAGTAATTAAAGTTTTCTTAAAAAATTACTGGTAACGAAGTTGTATATGTTTGTAGACGTATCAACGCACATTTAATGTTTGTTACATGTATGTACCATGCTTTATAACTACACTAAATCACTGCTGCTTTCTCATTAAGAAAATGGATGGCATATAATGTTGATCTAAATGTTACATGTACCTGGCAACGGTCACATCTTGCACCCATGACAAATCTCTTACAGGTACATTTGCCCGACTGCGGGTCACATGCGTCTATTGTCCCAGCAGAACTACAGCTACATGCTACAAAAAAGACGATAACCATAGTTTGTCCCAGTAATAATGACACCATGAGAATCCATATATATATATGTGTGTGTGTGTGTGTGTGTGTGTGTGTGTGTGTGTGTCTATACATATACATAGATAGATAAAAGGCGAACCAGCAATGATACAAATGTTCATAATGATTATTGCAGGTGGGTTTTTATATTATTTAATATACGTAATATGTAACTTCAAAGGCAGTTATTCCAGATGCTGCACATTGCTGGAATGTAGTCAAAATCAATACAGAACAACAAATCACTGAAAAAAACCTTAGTGTAACAAGTGAGGATAAAACTAAACTGCTGACAAACTGTACTCATAAAGAATCTCAGTTTATTATTTCAGATAATAATATCTCTTAATGATCTGAATGTGTCTTTACAGGCAAGATAAAATTAATGAAGGTTTTAAAAATTAATCAGTTATTAAAATTAATAAATTGCTGTTAATTAAGCTTGGCTTCTAAAAACACACCCTACATGTTAATCTCGTATAACAACATTATGATTATACATCACCTTCACACCCATCAGGATTTGATCTCTGCAAATTCCAAAATCCTTTTTTACAGCGGTTACACCTTTGACCTTCCACATTGGTCTTGCAAATGCACCTTCCTGCCTCTAATCCTGCCTCAGGGTCATTCTTTCCTTCACACTCACCACCACTCACTCCACCAATGGAGTCACAGTTGCAAGCTAAAATTTGAATCAGCTGTTAACTTAAACTAAGAACCAATATTTAATTCTACTGATTTTATTTTCTATTATTACAGCATTTTCAATACAATAATTATTTCCTCTACAAAAACAATGTACTTACAAGTTTACTTGTGTACTTCCAAAATAGACATTGAATTAACAAATTAAACAACAGTATGTAATACAATACTGCATTTAACAACTTTTCATTAAATGTTATGCTGTACATACCACAAAAGTTATGCTTAAGGATGAAAATACAGTAAACACTTATCAAAGTTATACAAAATTATTGTTGCTGCCAATCATTTAAGAGTTAATAATTATGTCTTAATTTTGTTCTGTGTCTTCGCATGTACCTTCTATTGATAGATTTCTATCATCCCATAGAAATCTTGAGCTCATAATCTAATTATTGATTATATTACAGGCCATAACTGTATAACTATATACATGTAGGACTCCAGATACCCCTGCTACATGTACTTACGGATGCAGGAGTCAGGTTCCCTGAAGTCTTTACCAGGATCCTGATAATGGAGGGGCTTGCACTTCTCACACTTCCGCCCAGTGGTGTTGTGTTGACAGTTGATGCACACTCCACCACTAACATTACCAGATGCAGCATACACTGCTCGGTCAAAACGGCACTCTGTTGCATGCCCGTTGCAGTCACATCCTATTGTTCAACAAATTTTAGTCCAATAAGTACTATCAAGTAAATAATTCTGTTACTGCATAGCATTAAGTGCTATTCAAATCTTAACAATCCTGAACTCTTATATTGATTTCCAGGAAAATCAATATAAGAGAAACATATTTCAAAATTAATTACCAAAAAACCCTTCAGTGGGAGCACCTGGGAGTACTGTTACTCCCCCCTGGATAGAATGCTAGTCTATCACAGGGTTACCTCCACTATTTTATTGTTGGTATCCAGTTATAAACCTGGGTGGAGAGAGACAGTGTGGAGTTAAGTTTCTTTTCTAAGGAAACAACACGTACAGTGCCATCACCAGGGCTCAAACTCCACACCTGACCTACAAGTAAACTCAGAAGTCCAACATGCTAACCACTACACTACCATGGCAGTATACACTTCAAAATAATAAAGTGATTGCCTAGTGAAGAAGACCTCAGATGCAACAGAATCGAGCTGTATTACAATGTTTCTCTTACTTCGGCATTCATTAGGGTCATCAGCTGTAGCCGGCTTCCAAGGCCTGTCATTATAACCTGCCTTACACTTCTCACAATTTTTCCCTTCTGTATTGTGAGTGCAGTCACACTGCCCATGAACCTGTTACAAATATAGGAATCCATAGCTTTGTTAAATAACACTGGATTAAACGCAAAATGCAGTAGTATACATGTACACTGTAGCATGAAAGTTTTGCAAAAGTTTTAACAGCAATAAAAAAGAAAACCAAGTGAACTAAGGAAATGCAGTAGTATACATGTACACTGTAGCATGAAAGTTTTGCAAAAGTTTTAACAGCAATAAAAAAGAAAACCAAGTGAACTAAGGAAATAACAAACTTGGATATCATTTTAGCACCTATACAAGATGAATTAAGGTGCTTAGCAGCTAGTAGCTTAACAAACTTACATGAAAGGATAAAATTGATATCAGTTTATGAAAGATAATGTAACGTTGTATGTGTAGCTTGATAAACCAGCTTTCACTTCCAAAAGGGTTTGATACTGTATTCTGCAATTTCTGACATTACCATGTAAACATTATCAAGCAACAGGCGTACATACATGTATTACAAAGAAGTGTTGATATCTCATTACCGGTAAGTATAACTATATAAAATACACTGGCTAAGTACACTTTCATGTATAACTACCTGTCCCTGGTATTGAAATAATGAAGAGACTCGCCATCTCTGTAACGTAATAAGTACATGTATATTAGGCTATTTACCATTCCAGCAATATTTGGTTGGCGAGGTAATGGTAGACACTGCTCAGCATGCCCATAACATGAACAGCTGCCTCTGATCACTAAGTCGTACACAGCATAGTAGTACTTTAACCTGGCTTCTGGTTTGGTAGGGTCCAATACCAAATCACCCAGGGTGTGGAGCTTAGTGAAGTTTATCCGGATGTTGGTCAGCTTGAGCAGGTTTTGAACTTTTTCACTGTATGGATCCTTGACTTGAATTTGAGGATTCAGAGCTCGGAAGATGACCTATCAAGATTATAAAAAAGGATATGCTAAACATGATGCACACTGTATTTACCCTTCTGTATAAACCACATTTAGGTTTATGATTCAGTTTTGATTTCTCACACATCACAATCATTATGACGATGCTTCATGTATGGCATGTTGATGTTGCAGTACTTACTGTACAAAAGTTTAATGTATGTCATATATCGATCTGTTTAGTGTCATCATATTTACATGAGGACATGCATGTAATCCAACTGCATGCAGAGTAATATGACACACAATTATGCATTAAATAATGAGTGTGACCTACATCTATGTGCTCCACTAAGTAATAGCCACTGATTGAGAGACCTACTGTATTCTGTGCTAAATGCCTTTCACTGGAATTTCTACACTTTGCTCCAAACGTCTTACACTTCAGATGCTTAACATAATCCCAGTACTTTGTTTGGCTGATTCCAACTCCAATTCTCAAGAAAATCAATGCATCTGCCAATGTTTTGTGAATGTTTTTGTCAAAGGCAGAAACTGCATAAAGCAGTTAAGTCTCCACTTTATGCAGTAGGTATCCAAAGCATCACACTTGAATTCCACGTGACTTGTAACGACGTTATATGTACAAGGAAGGCGATACTCATACTCTATAACAAAAACTTGGAATTCATTTAATTTTCTCTGTAATGGCTGTCTTTAGTAGCTGAGTTGGTTCCCTTAATGCACCTTTGGTTTACTGACTAACTAGAATCTCCAAGCCACAGTGGACTCTTATGGAAGTACACACCAACAGCGATCTACAAAGCTATGATGTCAATCTTCAATGTAATCTAGTAAACTGTAATTACAGTTATGCCTTATCAACTGTCAGAGGTTATCTATATTCCCAGCCTCCCACTTGTTAAAAGGCTTAGTTACCAAAGACGTTCAGTGTGTACAAAAACCTATAATGATAATTATTTGGATCTGTTACCTACCTCTCCCCCTGAAGATGGTTCCACAGATGAGAAGTCTTCAGTACATATTATATCATCAACATCCTTCTGAGGTCCAGTAGGAATGCCAGGGAATGTCTGTGCACAGTCTGAGGCAAAGTATCGGTATATAGTCCAGTTTCTACCATAGTTCCAGGATCGTTCTATTAGCATACCAGCTGGACGGAAGGTGCGGAACATCATCACCAAATGGGTGAAATGGAACTGAGCTTCAAGGTCAAGCTGGCAACAAAATAAATCAGCAATTAGTATCATACAATCTGATCTCAGTAAAATTGGCTGTTTAGAGTTCTGCATTGTAGATAAAGTCAGATGACACAACTGACATTTAAGGGAGATATATCTCTTATTAATCGAGTTCGAGGTCCGTACTGTAAAATACGGACCGAGTTTTTCCCCGTCGATTTATGGCCCAAGCGCGAAGCGCGCGGGCCATAAATCGACGGGAAAAAACGAGGATCCGTATTTTAGAGTTCGGACCGAGAAAACGAGGTTAATAAGATATTTATTATATCTCTGGAGTCATTTTGGCGACCAAAACAAACTTTAGCGGGCCGTACAGTGAAGTACGGCCCGCTAAATTGACCAATCACAGCGCGCGTACTAACTGAGAGATATAATAAAGTTTTTTAGGGGAGATAATTTTTTACCCTTTAAATCCCTAAGGGGTCTCCCTGTGACGAGTAAAATTGTCTGGTGTTAGCGAGAACAAAATTGATAAAGTCACTCTTAGGGCTTAAAGGGGTAATTTAAATAAATAATATATTGAATGAGAAATGCATGGGTTCGTAAAGACTATAAGTGGATGGATCAAACCAACAAGACTAGGACTGCACTCCTCAACTAGTCTTTTCTTTACAAGGACCTGTCAAGCAATTCTGAGCCAATCAGGTAAATCATAAGCACCAGATCAATACCAGTATATCAATTGATTGAAGTTCTTTAACTCAAATCTGCCAGTTCTATTGCTAGCAATATTTAAATTGCAAATTATATTGGTTGAAATCCCATGAAAAAAAATAGCAAGTGTACTTACTGGAACTATAGAATAAGCTTTGGCAGAAAAGAAGGTTTACTTAAAGTACAAAGATCTACATACTTGGATGTACACTTCCTCCTTGCTATTTTCTGACTGCCACCAAGTCTTTTCTTTGTTTCCATCAAAAGTGGAGATCATATTTTCTGGAAGGTGGCTTAGACTAGGCTCGGTAGCATCACAAATAAAACATTCATTGAAATGTTGAAGATGAGATACGATGCAATAACCCTCTGGTTCTTTCATGCCACAAGTGGAAGATGCAAAAAGTTGAGATGCACGGCCAACAAGGAGATCACCAGTGGCTGGATAACAACTACGTTTTTCGCACTGCGCATTGTTGTTTTGACTTGAGGCTGTTTGTAATACTGCTGATGAAATCAAATAAGAGCATGATTGTGTGAGAATGGCACTATTACAATGCTTATATTCCTGTTGAATATGCAATCTTACACAGCATATACTGTAGGGATCTTATCATTTTTGGTATCTAAGGTGTGTTGTATATTTTCACTGCAGATAGAAACATGAAATTGAAGAATTGACTTTTCCAGTACTAAACCAATAGTAACAAGGCTTTGCAACTGAGTTGGCAGGGAATTATACTTACCTTTTAAAAGGAGGCTTAAGACTCATCTTTTACAGGATGCATTTGATTGTAATCTATGGCCATGATGGATTTCTTTCTTATTTTTGTAAATGCATTGAGGCAATGCATAATGTGTTCTAAGGACTGTCATTGTTATTATTGATCAATCAACATTCGGGAAAGATCTCATGTATATACCCAACACAAGGCCCCAACGTAAGACACGTTAAATTTTTCAATGCACCATTCAATTACGTCAACGTACCATTCGACTTCATACAGGGGACTCGTGGTAGGTATATACATGAGATCTCTGCCCAACATTCCCTCAAATTCCCTCTACTTTTCCTCCATTTCCACCAGACCCTCCCCTCCCCTTAAAAAAGTATCATTGATTGAGACCCTTTTCATGGTACTATGGACACTTGCACATTACTTAAATGTAAACAATGTATGTTACACTGCCATAAACATGCATATGGATAGCAAGGATAATTACATCCCAATAAATGCCAGGCAGTACAAAATTTTGAACAAACATTAAAAAGAACACCCCAAAATAAATTTCTTCTTTGCATCCCCTGCTTCTCAATCAGCCCCTTCCAAACAATGGTCCTGTTTCTAGTACTGACTAACTGACATTTGCACATAGTGGCAAATGTCATGAAGTACAAAATTTTGAATTAATATGGAAATGAACACCTTTTCTTTTTTTCCCTCTTTTTCCCTTTCAGCCTCACTCCCCAACCCCCTCCCCACCCACCCAAAAAATGGTCTTAGAACTTCCCCACTTCAACTGTCAGCTAGATGGCAATTGCACGTAAGTGATATGTAAACAATGTAGTATCTCAGTTACACTGCAATTACTATGCATTTTTATCAGAAATGCATGTAAGACACAAGCACTCAATATCTTAGAAGTAATTCGTTTTCTATTATAAATAGTACCAAAGTGCTTGGAACTCGGCTGTTTTAGTGCAATCTCAGGAAAAGCTATGACAGTACGCGCTCAGATAATAAAAGGGAAATCGTTGCTGAAGCGACATTATGCGATGAAAACTATCCGTTTCGCCTGAAGGCTGCGCCAGCAACCGCAACGCATTCCTCAAACCACTCCCATGGGCATATCCCCCAATGTCAACAATTACAAAGATTAGCCGTGTTTGAATTTTTTCTTCTCCAAAGTATGCGCTTGTATAGCTTCGATGAATGGAGCGGAGAAGGTTTCAAAGACTTGAAGAAATTCCCATATCGGCATGACGTCCCATAGAACCATTACACAGAAATGTAAATATTGATGAATGACCTCGGACTCCCACAACATGCAACCCCCCTCCCTCAAAAAAAAAAAGGTTCAAAAATGCCTTTTTGCTATTACAGGCTCTTATAAATAAACTTACCCAAGAGAATCAAAAGAACTGATGTCAGCACTTGAGGTATTTTTTCCATCGTCGAAGTACCACGTGCGGTTTTCCACAGGCAAAGCGTTGGTGTAGTCAATAAACCAAATGTTGAAATGTAACGTTAAGTGATTGCTTCAGCTCCTGGAAAAGAGAGGTTGGTTGAGTCGTTCAGTGTTTTGAGAATATTTTCACGGGCGATTGAGCCACTAAGAGAGCAAACAATCCCAAACAAATAAGGATTATTTTATGGTCACGCGCGATTCAAAGTGTGCCAATTGGAAACACTGAGTTGAAACACTTGGAGGTCTCACTCGTCCAGCCATGCTACCTACCTTAAGCGGAAGACGTTGCTAGAGAGATATGAAGTAAAATTTTGCAGTGCTTGGGAAGTCTACTGCCGTTATATCTTGGGACGTAGAACGCTTGTTGTAGGTGACAACATGAACAAGACAAGAACTCACCACTGGTGACTCCGGCGGTGGTTTCACAGCGCCTGTGAAAACCTGCCTTAAAATTGCCGAAATCCCCACGGAGTTTCTCCGATTTGAAGCTTGAAATTTCGTTGTAGAGAGTCAGTTACGGCGTCCGGATGCTTGACACGAAACCCAGAGGGGATGAATCGATATAATAGAGCGGAAGGGAGAAAACAAACTCAGTCTTGGGTGAAATTCGCAACCGGAAACACGATATGGCTGAATGCATTTCAGGAATGCCGGGAATTAGCCAATGGAATTGCACCATTGTAATGTGAATTTCCGCGCCAAGACCACCTTTGATCGTCGGAAGGAATCGAATTTCTGGACAGACAGTAAGCAGGTCAAAGAAATATCTCCCATATCTTTAGTTTTGAAAGCCAGCGGCCTTTCTCCCCTCGAAAGAAAATATTTGGAACAGGGGCTAAATGATAACAAAGAAAAGGCCTTTTCTCTTTTGTTTTTTTTGTTTTTGTTTTTCATGAATAAAGTGGCATATTGTTTTCTGACGGTTTGTTCTGAAGGTTTGGTTTCTTTATCAACTGCAGAAATTTAGCCTTGTTGGTGTTTCGTTTCTTCTTTTCCTTTCTTTTCTGTCTTACCTTTCTGTCTGCTTATTTCATTTCCAAAAGAACTCTATTTATTTTGGTACTGATTTTTGATCCCCCAGAAAGACTCAAGGACCCGCAATTAGTGACAGCTATTAAGAATTCATTCCTGTGCTCTTTGATAAATTATTTTTTCTTTTCTTTTGATTAGCTTCGCTACTTGGTAAAGCAGGCGACAGTTAAACAAACTAAATGATTAAATACATTAATGTCTTGGTTTGATCACAGCTTACTCAGGGCCCACATCTTTGTGATCGACTGTTGCCATGGAATATCCTGTTCAGTTTGCAATGAAATACGGTTAAACATATAAAATAACCTTGTTAAGGAATGGGTTGTTGTTCCTCGTGGAAAATGTGATAATAATATAATTTTTCTTTTGTCACACGATGTAGTCACTGGATGTTGATTGCGAAGTTTCGACTTTTCGTTTTCTAACCTTACCTGACGCGGGATGGTGACACGACTATTGTCAGGGACGGCGGAGCGTATTTTGAAGTGGGGGGGCTGAAAACGAGCGCGGGAGGCGCGAGTTGGTAGGGGGGTCTGGGGGCATCCTCCCCCAGAAAATTTTGAAATCTAGAGTCTCGGAAATCGTATTTACAACATTCTCCGCGACGTACTTCTTGAAATAATTAGCCTGGATAAGGCGTAAAATGAAAGGTACTTTTAATGCTTACAGCAATATTTTGGAGGTTATTTGGACACAAGCTTCCCGTCTGTGGGAAGGAAGCACACGGTGAGAAAATGAAAATGTTAATTAAAAATTCGTTAACGCGAAAAGTTGCCGACGAGGCTTGTATAAAGTTGTAGCTTAAACAAAATAAAATGTCATCCTCCTCAAAAGTGGGGGGGGGGTAAAGCCCCCCAGCCTCCCCGGCTCCGCCTTCCCTGATTGTACCCACCGCTCGTGATCGTCCGGGCCGTTGGGCCGGCTACACCCCACTTACTAACTAGGGGTTTTGGCTGACGGCCTTGTGACCTGGCTTTTTTCTTCCTGAGGTGTGTGTTGGGTCGGAGTCCATCGCACTCCGAGCTCTATTAGGTATCACATGTCACTCTGTCATTGCACACACCGGTCATTGCACTACTAGTCCCGGGCAGAGGGCGCCTAAAACACAATAAAAATAAAATAACTCTTGTATATATGTCCACTGCTGCATGTTGCATTCAATATAATTTGGAATCCACACAGAAGAGCAGACGTTAATTACTTCTTCATTGAACCTTACAAGTCCTGTAAACGCTCAGTTCTTGGCATAAGAGTCCCCATCGCAGCCGTTATCTGGCTCGTCAGGCAACGCTTATCGTCACACTGAAGGTGCGAACGCTACACAGTCGTTCCAAAGGAGGCGGCATCGACAAAACCCGGACAGGATAACGGATAGGATCACGAACCGGATCACGGATTGAATCATAGAAATAATGTTTTTAAAAGTAAAAGAATCAAAGCTTTTATAAGATAATGAATAAAAAAATAAAGTTCAAGGCTTTTTCCAAGTGCGACCAAACACATGATGATTTCAGAACTAGAGTGAGCAAAAATCTCTTTGATCATTAGTTCAATATGCTCGTGGAATTTCGATCGCTTAGCGCGTAAAAAAAGTGCAATTGAGGGAAAGACAAAATTACTAACAAGCTCATAAATGAAACTAATATTAATGAGTACGACATGGACTACATACGGAGCTCACTTGCACTTCAGTAGTCATATCAGAAACAATTTAACTCCTCGCCTCGTTTTTCGCCGCTTTTCTTGCGTGTGCCAAAATAATATTGAATAAAGGAAAAGTAACACGTGAGATAATATTAATTAACAATTATTCGCCAAAGGCGAAGTGATTCTCGATGAATATTCACCGAGAATCACTGAGCCTGAGGCGAATAATTGTTTTAGTATAAATACACAGTTGATTATTTCAAAAAAGAAAAGAAAAGCATTTTACAACACAAAATTTTATTTCATCAAAAGCGCGCGAACAACTGGCAGCCATTTTGTTCGTCGAGGTGATTATCGGCTGATAATCCGAGATAGCGAACCAATCAGAGCGCGCGACTTTGTATAATCACCCGAGTATTTATACTAAAAAGGAAATAATAATTAGTTCATGAAATGATACGTACCTCTCCCCTTCGTCGGTGGCTGCACTATACAACACTCCTCGACACAGCCGTGAAGTGACCACAGGGAATTTTAGGACAAAATAACTTCCCGCTGGGCCTGCGCTCCATTATGCCACACAGACAATGTCACTCAATGTTTCTCAATTTTCATAAGCGATGATATTCTAGTTTTTCAGTTATCTTTTTTATTCGTTATTTTATAAACGTTTTAATTTTTTTACTTCTCAAAACTTCTTTGTCTATGGTTCGATCCGTGATCCGATCCGTGATCCGATCCTTGATCCGGTCCGTGATTCGATCCGCGATCCGGTCAGTGATGTATTCCGTGATCCGGCCAGTCCTGGTTTTGTTGACGCCGCCAAAGGAGGTCACGTCTTGCGTTACATCGATTGCTGTCAAGCCGGGGGCGAATCACCCTGCGCAATAAGGGCCAGTTAGAATCAGGGACTATAATCAGTTTATTTGAGCCAATTCCTAATATTCTATTAGAATCCAGGACTCTTGTGAGCAGTGTGAGTCGCTATTGTGTTCATATTTCTTGTCGTAGCTCTCCGTAAGGCTAAACTAAACGGACGAGACTCCAAATACCGAAATCGTGTGATCAACTGTAAAAGGTTTCCGAAGGGTAAGAATCTTTTCGATCGTTCTAATTGGGTCCCGTTTGCTTAACTGAAAAACAAATGTTTAGGCAATGTTAGAGGTATTTTCAAGCTTACTTTTATGGTTATTTAGCGGTGACGTAAAACATGACCACCTTTGGACCGGTTGTGTAGCGTTCGCTCCCACACTAACGAGAGAAACGTTGTGTTATGAGGCAGCCGTGCGCCGGCGAGGGAGACTAGTCAGAAAGTAGCTACACTTAAACTTCACATTTATTCTCTCCACCTAGTTGTGTAAATAGAGGAACCGAATGCTCCTTCCAAATTTTCAAGAGCTCGCAAGATTTGGTCGTTGCTCGAAATGCTTGCAAATTTTAGAGGAGTGCTCGCTTGCTCGTACCCGGGGGGGACTCCCATATGGAGTGGACGGGGATGCTCGTCGGAAATTTTGAATTAAACCCCTAAAAGAGACCAATTTGGGCGTGGCCGTAGCTTATTCAGACCCCTAAAAGAGACCAGTTTCGACAAGTTTCAGTTCGTCGAGTTTCGTATTTCACTCTTGTAAAACAATAGACAAAGACATTTTGTTACGGAAAACTTTGTTTATATGAATTGATTAAATATAAAGAATCAAAATTCTTTCTGTTTTGTTATTTCTTTGCGTGCAACCCTTAACGAGACCTTGACGGCTAAAAATAATGACATTTTGCCCAGAACACCCTAAGCGAGACCAAAATCCGAAATTTACACCCCTAAGCGAGACGACGAGCATCCCCGTCCATTCCACATGGGAGTCCCCCCCCCCGGGGGCTCGTACTCGTAAAATCTTTGAAAATTTTCGCATGCTCGAATTCGTTGAAATTTGCTCGATTGCTCGAATGTTCGTAAATCGTTTTTCGTTCGATATTTTGGTGCAGAAGAAATGCTTTGTTACATCGTACTGAACCCCTTTCAATCTGTCTGTAATTTGACATCGGACATGGCGTATAATAGCAATGACTGGTTAAATTGAAAGCATTGCGCATTGTGGACCCTTTGGATGTGCCAGTCAGACTGGTAGGCGCACTTCAATCTAAGTGCTCGCTGCTCGCAAGACAAATTCGGTCATTGCTCTTGCTCGCGAAATAAAACACAGTGGTCGCGAGCTAGCAAATGCTGGCAAAGATTATTCAATACCCCTTTAAATGGGTACCAGCGATATAATGCTGTGGGTAGCCCTGAGTAGGACTAATATCCCATCCAGGGGTGTAACATTACTCCATGATGCTTCATGCTAATGAAACCGGGATAGGCTTCAAAGCTCGTGTGCGCCTTTGCCTTTTACACTTATTAAATATTCTAGAGGCAGGCATTTGAATGCCTAGGTACTCTAACTATTACCAGACCGTGACTTGGGGTTTCCCCTAAGATTCTGTTTTCCTGTTTTGTTCATCGTTCTATTTTAATTTTATTACCTTTATCAACAGTTTCAAGGGCTTCATGCATTTGATTGTCTACGTACATGAATTATTGAATGGTATTAAAGCGTTACGAAAGCAAGTTTGTGTTTCAATGTTTTTCATTATCTTTACTTAAACCTAAGAAAGATATCAAATAACCAGTCCAAAACACTGGATGTTTATCCTTCAGGGTAAAAAAAAGGTCCCGCCTGCATAAATACATATAATCGTTATTTGCTTTGGCTCGGTTCACGTTTTCCAGAACATTTGCTATGTGGGGTTGTTTTCGATATTTTATTTATAGGTCTCAGTGACGCAAAATACTTGGGACTTTTCCCTTTATCCTGTGACATTATACTTACATTGAGTATTCAGGCGTAGCGTCCTTATGCGCACATACGCCCCGGGATGACTTGTAAACTCTTTGTATTGTCTTTGTGTTAGTATTTCCTTTTATCCTTTAATAAGCCCATAAAAGAATGGCAAGAAACATCATAATTCTCTTCCTGTGGGTACCCCTTCAAAATCTCACGCTATCCCGCTGTTATTGTGCCGTTCAAAACAATTTTGATAGGAGTCAAATCGTTTTTCTTAAGTTATATTTGCTTCTTTATGGTTCTAACTTTCTCGTCTGTGGATGAAAACCGAGCAGGGAAACCATTATTCTTGCATAAGCTGCTTAAAAGCCATTTTTTAAAGCATTCAACCAGAACTAACAAAATTTCATTCTTACATGTATTAAGCGTATTGACATATCCTTTTACACTAGATAATAAGTTCTCCTTAAAATAGCATTTTGTTGAGTAACACGTAATGTATTGCTAAATCCTAGCAGGAAATAAACGAATACACTTTAAGCCAATCGCAGTACAACTGACTGAGTTTCACTTCAATTCACTGAGAAAGTCTCTTGGTAACTGGCGCTCTCATCTAATTGTGTGCAAACGGAAAACACACTCTGGAGTCAGAGCAATAGCAAGACTAGCAACAACTTGAATCTCTGTTGTCTCATGGCTGGAAAGATTTTCTTGGTGTTGGTGGCATTGACGTTCCTGTCGAGTTTCAGTTCATTTGATGCAAACGTGTTAGATCCATCTTTGATGGGAACAGAACTGCAAAAATTTGCGAGACAAGGCCTCGGGGTTGACGACATGCAGGTTAGGAGTTGATATCGTATTAGTGTATTGAAATTCATACTCATTTTAAATTTCAAAGTACACGTAAAATCCGCGTCGTAAACTTAACATGCAGAGCCCTTTATATCGATTCTCTTGCAATGTTCTTTCTCTTACTATTCAGGGTGCTCCTGTATAACTTATTCATCTGTGGTTTAAACCATCATGACGGTGTTAACATTCCTTAGAAAGCTGCTTAACAGCACTGTACAGTGTGGTTCTAACTTTTCCAACTGTGGATCACACCATGCAGCGTAACCTGTTCTGCTACGAAACAGTACTGTATTGTGGTACTGCTTGTTTTACCATGCCGTTCTTGAAAAACAATTCTGATAGAAGTTATATCGTTTTCCTTAAGTTGTATTTGCTTTTTTATGATTCTAACTTTCTAAGCTGTGGACGAAACCCAAGCAGTGTGACCATTATTATTGCAAAAGCTGCTGAATAGCCACTTTTCAAAGCATTCATACAGAACTAACAAAAGTTTCTTCTGACATATTAAGCGTATCCGGACATATCCTTTTATACTAGACAACCCTACCATTTTTTGATAATCTTGAACTGAATTCATAATGTGGGAACCCAGAGCTCATCTGCTAGCTGTGCCATGCTGATGAGGCCTAACAAGGTCGAAACATTTGTCCATGGCTGCTGGGTTTTGAGCTCAATTTTTTTCATCTTTTTTTTGGTAGCAACAGGGTTTTATCCCTTCTACCACTGTCGCCTCAGTGCGCATAAATTATGTGTGGCTTCAACTTACCCTTATTACATTTTGACGTTGTCTCCTTAAAATAGCTTTTTGTTGAGTAACACGTGATTTATTGCTAATTCTAGCAGGAAGTAAACAAATAGGCTTTAAGCCAATCGTACAACACACTGTCACGTCAATTCATTGTGAAAGTCTCTTTAGATTTGATATTGGTAACTGGCGCCTTCATTTAAATTGTGTGCAAAGGGAAAACACACTCATGAGTTAGTAGCAATAGCAAGACTAGCAACAACTTGAATCTCTGCTGTCTCATGGCTGGAAAGATTTTCTTGGTGTGGGTGGCATTGACGTTTCTGTCGAGTTTGAGTTCATTTGATGCAAACATGTTAGATCCATCTTTGATGGGAAGAGAACTGCAAAAATTTGCGAGACAAGGCCTAGGGGTTGACGACATGCAGGTTAAGAGTTGATATTGTATTGGTGTATTGAAATTCATATACACCAACATACATATTACAGTACACGTAAAATCCGCGTGGTAAACGTAACATACAGAGTCCTTTATATCGATTCTCTTGCAATGGTCTTTCTATTACTATTTAGGGTGCTCCAAAATAACTTTTTCATCTGTGGTTTAAACCACTCATGACCGACTGTTAACGTTCTTTAGAAAGCTGCTCAACAGCACTGTACAGTCTGGTTCTAACTTCTCCAATTGTGGATCACACCATGTAGCGTAACCTGTTCTGCGACTAAACAGTACTGTACTGTGGTACTGTTTGTTTTTACTATACAGTGTGGTTCTAACTTTTCCATCTGTGGATCAAACCATGCAGTGTGACCATTCTATGGAAAGCTACTGAACAGTACTGTTTGTTTTATTGTACAGTGTGGCTCTACCTTTCCTCTCTGTGCATGGATCAAAGCGTATAGTGCAACTGAGCATCTTTTTGATTGTAACCTAGAAGAAAGTTATTGATTTTATGGATTCGAATACTGCATGTTAACACAGCTATTCTGAAAATTTAACATTCTTAGAGACACTTCGACGACCTTCGCTACTACAACAACTTGATCGATGGGGTGGTAATAACCCCACAACTGGCCAATAAAATCGCCAACAAGTTTAAGGAGAGGTTTGCCGTCGTTCAGCGTCTCAAAACTGCAGTGGAAGCATCGTACGCAAGGCCGGAAACAGTGACGTCAAGGAAGGAATGTTGTAAGGTTGATGGATCTTTGTTGGACTATGACTTCCGCTTCCGGTCCCGGGTCGATCACAACAGCGCATGCGTCAAGATTTCTGGCAATGCCGCGCCCAATCCGCGCCAGTTGGACGATAAAGTGATACAGAAAATGAAAGACATAGCCAAGAACTACCCCTTTATAAAGTGGCAGTACTTTGGTTCAGAGCAAGGTCTTTTAACTAGCTTTCCTGCTCTTAACATAGGAGACTGCACGTCATATGATCCCCGTTACCGGCCTTTCTACGTGGAGACAGCGACCCCTGAGGCTAAAGATGTTGTTTTGGTGATCGATACAAGCAGATCAATGGCGGGAGCCAACCTGGATATAGCCGTTGAGGCGGCTACTATCGTGTTAAATACAATGAATCCTAAAGACAGGGTAAGTAGAGAAGATAAAGATAGATAAATATATATATATATGTATATAAAGTGTAAAAGTTGATTAACGTAAAACAGTGCTCAATACGTGAACGTAGAGCGAAGTAGTTGTTGCGGGAGAAAAAACACACAAACAAACTACACGTTTATCCCTACAAGCCTGACGAGTGACTAATCCCCTGACGAGTGGGCAACCACGAAACAGGCTTGTAGGGATAAACGTGTAGTTTGTTTGTGTGTGTTTTTTTCTCCCGCAACAACTACTTCGCTCTACGTTCACGTATTGAGCACTGTTTTACGATTAATCAACTTTTACACTTTCTTTATAGAGAGAGAGAGAGAGAGAGAGAGAGAGAGAGAGAGAGAGAGAGAGAGAGAGAGCAATTACAGTAAGGCGAAGCCAACAATTCAGTTTTCTAACTGATGCCGGTAGTAAACCTTTTTCTTATTGAAAGATGTTTTCCCTTCAGTAAATAAAGTGTCAAATCCGCGTCAAATGCTCACTTGCTGTCCGCAATGAGATCTTCCGGCTTGTTTTGATCAAAAGAAATTGCGTTATCGCACCCTCATGCAAAGCAATAAAATGCTTACCACTTTTATTTATCCCGGAATTCTTCATAGCAAATTTAGCCTCTTTGGCTCAAGTTCTCTAGAAGACTTGAAAAATGGTCATTTCACGTCGTTGTTTCGCAGAGTACGACAAAGTAACCTACGTGATTGTATTTTTCACTTGCATATTCATTGTTTTTATGATAAACGCTGTTGTTCAATGGCATACTAGCTAATTTTCCCGTCGTGCTTTTCTTAAAGTCCCTAATACGAGCTGCTCTGTTTTGACTCTTTTGGAGACTGTTGCTTAAAGTGTCTCCTACCGAATGCCACACCATACAACAGTAACTGATTAATACGGTTCAATAGTTGATCTATATATAACAACTTGGTTCTCCTTTTTACTCGGCATGGCGAAGAATTCGAGACATAAGTGGGCGGTCCTATTTTCAAGGATTCATAATCCGTCAATCAATGGTTTTCCAGCTTTGACTTCCCATTGGCTCACCGTTGCCTTGGAAGGATGGAATTTTTATTATCGTTGGTCATTAATGGCTGCTGCGGCGAGTGGAAGGTTCAGGCACTCACACAGCAAGAACTTTTACAGAGATCTCGACAATTTTTCAACGGCTGCCGTACATAAAACAAGAATTAGAAGAAAAAATCTGTTTAGTCGTGCTTATTTTGACGTCGAAAGACTAATTTCAACAAGGAAATCGGAGGACGAAGTAAGTTACATTGATGCGGGATTCACTTGCCTAACATGTGTCGAGGTTACCTTCTAACGAACCGATTATCCCGTGATCTTGAAAGGAACTAGAATATTTGGTGCATTGGCGTGGATTCTCTCCTTACGAATCTTCTTGGGAACCACAGAGGAATATAACAAAGGAATGCATTAAGTGAGTGCATCAAAGTATTCACATCGGTGTAGTAGTGTAAAACATCACATGTCGCTTATTTAATTTAGTCAATTCTTTAATATAGGTCATTAAACTTGCGAGGTTGCCCTTGCTAAACAAACGCAAATTACCTAGGAAAACGAATTATGGTGCTTGAAAATGTAAAAAACAACAAATCTGATAAAAAATTCTCTTCTTATTATAAGGCATAATGTGTTGCAATACCAAGGAAAAATGTGGGAATTGACCGTAGATAATTTGAGTATTATGATTCCTCTTATTTATGGCATTATTTGAAGTACTGAAGGGTTTACTCGTAAGTGATCAGACAACAGTGAACATTTAACTTTATTCTTAAAGTGAAAATGGGTATACCTCAAACCACATGTTTATATTGTCTTGCAGTTATTTTAACAAGCCCCAACCAAGAGATGCGACTATTTTAAATGAAGTTTCCCGACTAAGAGTTAATGTCGAAAGTTACTTAAAGAATAAACAGCGTGGTGCAGTAACAATAGACTTTAGAAAAAGGGGAGGCTACTTAGCCTGCTTGAGCAAGATGGCGTCAAGGAAAACACAAACAAACGAGGAACGTTCTTTTCATGGTTCGCCGTTATTACCTGTTTATTCCTCTTACAAAGAAAGCAAAAAAATGGTAAATTTTCCTTGTGAAAACCGCAGTGGATACCAATCGCCATAATTTGGAGGCATTTCCACCGTAAAGTACGCGAATTTAAGTTATCGAAAAGGATGGAAACTCCAGTCTACGGTAAACTCTGTGGCGAGGAGTACCGATTCACGGGGACAACATATGGCCTTCTTGGCAAGACCGCCATACTAGATTCTTGTGTGAATATATGCTCGCCGTTTACTCGAAAACCGCAGCGGAAACAACTTCCAAGGTAGGCATTGTACGGAATTTATTTGAAGCAACATCAGTACTAATCGAGTGAGTTGGAAACCAAGGCACCCGGACAGTTTCATCCGAGATATTTCGATTTTTCTTCTTATTCTCACTTAAACTCTCTTACAGAAAATACGCCGAAATTTTCTAAGTATCGCTCGTCAATGCGCATGCCTGTCTCGAATTCTTCGCCATGGGCTACCTGTGGTAGCACGAGTCTAGGTTTCGGTTTCCTATAAGTCTATCGACAACGTCGAGAATGAGCAAGCCTGCGCTGCTCGCGGTCTGCGGTGTCCCTGAAGGCATAAAAGCGAGGCGCCTTATTTCAAAATCATCCATGGATCTTTTCTTATTCAAACTCAAGTTTTTTTTCTACGTGGTCGTGTGGAAAGAGATTACCGGGAACAGGGCCAATAAGGCTAAATCGGAAGAAAAGTATATCCCGCGATTGAGGAGTAATATTGTTGTTTTTCCCACATATCGCTTCTTCGCCTTCGATAACTTGGAATCAGATGAATGGCATCAAGTTTCACGACTGTTTTTTACCGTGGGAACCAAGAAAGCTGATTGGTCAACATTAATTCGATTAGTAAACAAACCCAACTATCACTGAAATTTCTGTAAAACCGTAGAAAACTTTCTGATAAAATCGCTCAGCTTAAACACGACGTCGACAACAATTACGGTGCGATATACAGTCTGGTAGGTTTTTTGCGGTCGTGGAACCAACCATACAGTGTACAATATTATACAAAACTTAGGCGTAAACCCACATTCACGTTTGTTCGAAGCCGTATTATCAAGTGTAGCTCGAGTGAACGCTCCCGAGAGCGTCTAGTTTTATAAAAGGTTCAACCTTTTCCAGAACTCTTAAATTGGAGGTCACTATATGCCTTATGCTTTGCAAGTGGCCGTCCAACGGCAGGTTCCGATATTTACTACAAAAATGAATCAACACTACATACAAACTTAGGGTAAGGTTCGATAGAAAGACTGAGATCTTCTAATTTGGATGGATGGATGGATTAATGGAGTGATAGATAAAGAATGATAGATGGATGGATGGTTAGAAGGGTGGATGACTGACTGGCTGGCTGGGAGGGCGGGTCGGCGGGCGGGCGGGTGTGTAAGTAGGTCATTATTTTTATTACTCAAATTCTTTGCAGCAATAAATGAAATTAGTATATACTAAAACAGTGGATAGCGTCGTAGGTGCGCTCTGATTGGCTAGTCAAACTCCGAATATCCTGTGCTATTTACCTCCGAGCAACTTGCGAATTTTTGGCTCTGCCGCGCGAATATGGCGGCTCGGTTTGTATGTATGACAAGCGAAGAAATCATCGAAATTAACAACGAAGCAGTCCCTGAAAACTCCAAGAAAGCGACTAAATTTGGCTTGGCCGTGTTCAGAGGTAATGGCTTATGTTTTTAACCCGGAGTTTAGCGGTAAAAAGCAACCAGAAACGTTTTGTTTACAAATGCAATTAATCTTGCATAACCAAATTTAATGTCGCTTGTTTACTTGAGAACCAAAGTTGAATTATACTTTTTACATAATGCTTTCAAATACAGAAAGGGTTTGCAATTCCATTTGATGAAATGTCGTTACCTGAACTAAACAAATTTTTTTCTCTCAGCGAGAAAACGAGACGTACGGCAGTAATTACAACAAAAAATCCCTAACGGCGATCGGCGCTGCGTTGGATTGTCATTTGAGAAGTCCTCCATTTTCCAAGCCCTTTTCTTTTTTTGTGTACACTTATCTCACTGTTTTAGTATATACTAAAACAACTATTCACCTCAGTGTCGGTGGCTGGTGGTGGATATTTACCTCGCCGCTTAGTTGTTAATTATTTATAAGCTTATGAATTGAAAATGTGGAAAATCTTCAAAACGTTAACGTTTAGACCTTTTGGTTAGGTGACTGACAAAACGTTAAGCCCTTTAGTAAACTGAAGGACGCACAGAATTTAGAAACCACAAGATTTGCCTCTTTTCCAGGTTGGCATAGTGTCATTCAACACAGAAGCCTCTACCCCGGGTGGTGTGGGTGCAAGAAGTTTGTGCTACAGTGAGCGGTTAGCACTGGCAACACCCATCAACATAAACAGTTTGAAGGATTACGTAAAGGGACTTGTACCTTATGGTAAGACTTGTAATAAACTAGATTTAGAATTGAAATCATATTTTCTTCGAGTTTTTTGTCTCTCCTACCGGGACTCTGTCTGTAGATACAGAAGTCTGTCACCAGGAGAGTTCCTCTACTTCTGATTATGCCTATTACGCACCAATAGCACAACTAGACAATTTTTTTATGTAACTGAACTGCACGTAGACCACAATCCTACCATTCGGGAGGATTGTCCAATTCTCACGACTGGACTCCATAGGAGTCACGGCTGTGATGGACTTGAACGCTGTGATGGACTTGTGTGGTGTGCTTATCGCTGGTCATGGCATAAAGAACAAGGTATATTACCCGTGTAGCGTGCTTATCTGTGGTCATGGCTTAAAGAACGAAGTATGTTACATGTGTAACGTGCTTATCTCTGGTCATTGCTTAATGAACGAAGTATATTATATGTGTAGCGTGCTTATCGCTGGTCATGGCATAAAGAACGAGGTATCTTACATGTGTAACTTGCTTGTCGTGGGTCATGGATTAAAGAACGAGGTATATTTCATGAGTACAGTAGTGTGCTTGTCTTGGGCCATGGCTTAAAGAACGAGGTATGTTAAATGTGAAGTGTAATTGTCTCTGATCTTGGCTTAAAGAACGAGGTATGTTACAAGTGTAACTTGCTTGTCATGGGTCATGGTTTGTGGAACGAACAACATTACATGTGTAGCGTGCTTGGTTAAGGTCATGACATCCCAGACGAGGTGTTTCACGACTAGACTTCCCGAAACCCCAGTGGACTCGATGCGTCTCCAGAGGACTCTGATAGACTACCCTGGAATCTAATGGAGTACATTGGACATAGAGGACCCTTCGCTTTGACGAAGGGCTGAAGATCGAGACGTCGGGCTTCTTCTTTTATCCCAGTGAAACAATCTGAATTATCAATTTGTTTGATAGTGAAAACACCGTTTGTATGTTATATTATTATATGGCTGTGTCTCACAAGGACTGGGAACTACCGAATTCACGAATTTGATTGGATGAAACCTATATTAAAAGCGGTATAGATTTTCCCAACTAGACTGGCATCTAGACTGGTTACATTTTGCGGCGAAAAGTTGCAAACTAAAATGTAAAAACATTGACTATTTTCTTCAAAAATATTTATTTATGGAAGTGCCAAAAAGCCTGATGTAAAAAAAAAGTAGAGAGGACGAGCAAGCCTTAGCAGAATTAAGTTCGGCTCATCGCCGCTCGCAAGGAAAATATCAGTTAGTGCAAACCACGTTACATCAAACGAATTAAATTGTTCTTGTTTATCATATAATAAACTGTACTCACGACCTCGATCAAGATTCTCCCATACAGACCGACTAAGCTCGGTTAATAAGACCTAAATAACAATAATAATAATAACAATAACAATAACAATAACAATAACAATAACAATAACAATAACAATAACAATAGCAATAGCAATAGCAATAACAATAACAATAACAATAACAGTAACAGTAACAGTAACAGTAACAATAATAATAATAATAATAATAATAAGTGTGGATGCTTCAAGTATCATGGATAAGAGTGGATGCTTCAAGCTGCTTTGAAGAAGAAAGTGGTTTTTGAAGAGGAGAACCTCCAGGACTATAAGAGGGACTGGAAGGAGAAAGCCCTACACGGAGAATCTGTTCAAGAAATATCAGATGTAGCTGAGGAGGAGTCCTGGAGATGGCTTAGGAATGGATTCTTAAAGAAGGAGACGGAATGCTTGATCCTGGCTCCTCAGAAACAAGCTTTAAGAACAAACTCAATCAAGTACAGCATAGAGTCACCACTGTGTAGGTTGTTCAGAGAATCAACTGAAACAGTACGCCATATTGTCAGTGGATGCAAAAAGCTTGCCCAGAGAGAGTATAGGAAGCGCCACGACAAGGGTCCCTGCGAGTACACTGGGAGATGTGCAGTAAGTACGGGATAGAGTCTACGGTACCGACAAGTGGTTTGACCATCAACCCCTGCCTGTCACAGAGAATGAAAAAGTGTGAGTTACATGGGACGCGACTATTTACACAGATAAGAAACTAAAGCACAATCTACCAGTGCATAAAGACACACAGGAATGGATTTTTATTGACATAACTGTGCCAGCGGACCAGAACATCATCATAACTGAGGAGGAGAAAGAGGAAAGATATCAGGACCTAGCATTTGAAATAAGAAGGATTCATGGTGCCTCGAAAGTGATGGTAATATCAGTCGTGATTGGTGCACTTGGTGTGATTGGTGTAGGAAGCTAGATCTACCTGACATCCTTGGAAGTTTACAGTTGTGGGCCATCCTCGGAACTGCGCACCTGTTGCGGAAAGTGTTGTGTCTCTAAGCTGCGGGGAGTTGCTGAGACATCATGATTAAGAGAATCCAGAATGAAACACAAAAAACTGGAGAGAATTGTAATTAAAATAATAATAATAATAATAATAATAATAATAATTAAAAAAATCCTTTATTAACAAATTCTCAAATGAACTTAATTTACAATGACAATGTACGATCTACTAAAATGCTACAACTAATCATCATCATCCATACAGATACATAAAAATATACCAAAAACTTCATTTTTATAGCATCAGACAGGGAATGGCAAATATGCTTTTAGCAACAACAACAAAATTATATAAAATGTTTGTATTTACAAGGTGACGGCGGTAAAAGTACTCTTATATTTTTCACTACGGCTCGTTTTTGAATTTCAATGTCAATTTCAATGTTCTTAAAATCACAAAAGACTTTTCTTATAGCCCTCGATCCTCTAAGGCAGAATAGTACGGAGCTTATAATAATATTAATAATAATTATAATAATGATGTTACGAGACAACAAATATAAATAAATAAGCCTGTGCTCTGTTCGTGCAGAAAGAAGTGAGAAACGTACTTCCGCTACGAACTCAATTATTTATTTGAAACTGACAATTGAAATTCGAGTAGTCTACCAAGAGAACGATCGTTAAACTTTAATATACGCTAACAAGCTATCTCAAGTTTAAAACTAAATATCTTTCGTCACCACTGACGCTTTAATTCACGAGCTCCTTTGAGATATCCACTTGAGGGCAAACAACTTCAATTCTCCTTCGGATAGCTTCTCCAGTCACGGCAAACAGTGCAATCTCCAAACAGCTCCAGACTACTTCAGACTACTTGCGAGCGTACGTACGTAAGTGTAGAGCTCGGTAGTAAAGTTTCTTATATACATTTACAGATAATTCTAGAACATTCAGAAGATTACAATAAAAACTAATTATAGAAGGATGACTTAACTCGGTTACATCACGCTTTAGTGTGCTCTAGAACTCTCTAGAAGGAATGTTGCGTGACAACGCAAATATATGAATATTAACAGTCCTAGAAGGTTCTCCGTATAACAATGATAATAATGATAATGATTATAATAATAATAACTTTATCTAACGAGGATAACACATATTATTATATCTCTCAGTTAGTACGCGCCCTGTGATTGGTCAATTTAGCGGGCCGTACTTCACGGCCCGCTAAATTCAAAAGTTTGTTTTGGTCGCCAAAGAGATGTAATAAATATCTTACAAACCTCGTGTTCTCGATCCGTACTGTAATTTGCAGACCGAGTTTTTTCCGCTCGTATTTATGGCGCGCGCGCTTCGCGCTTTGGCCATAAATCCGAGCGGAAAAAGCTCGCTCCGTAACTTACAGTACGAACCTCGACCTCGGTTAGTAAGAGGTATACAGTTAAGACTGTTATCCAATGACTTTGTATTTTGTCTGCTTATGATTTTTTTAACCGCGTATGCGCAATTTCGCAGCTCTTCTCTGGACAAATTAGTATTGCTATGACTTCTCATGGTAAGATGAAGCTGAGTAAAATATCTGATTGGTTGAGAGTATTCCTCCCTTAATTATTACAGTTTGGTGTTTGCAGTTTTCATTCTAGTGTTTGTATGTTATTCTAATTTAATAATATAAACCCCAAAATTTTAACGTGCTGATTGGCTGAGAGCACGTCAATTAATCCCAAACGGTGCAGAAAGTTGACATTGAGTGCAGGAAGTTCAAATTAGGGACGGACCATTAGAAAAGTGATGGGGGGGGGGGTGGGGAAAAAAAACAAAAAAAATTCATGCAAGGGAAAATGCCAAGAAAAAAAATTCATGCAAAGAAAAAGGTAAAAAAAAAAAATTCGTGCAGAAGGAAGGTCCAATTGTGACTTTTTCATACGTAGTAAAAAAAATTCGTGCAGAGGGGTTCACCTGAAAAAAATATTCCTGCACAAGCAGTGAGCGAAAAAAAAAATTCGTGCAAGCTGAAAATTCCCCACCCTCCCCCCCCCATCACTTTTCTAATGGTCCGTCCCTTAGGTAATCAAGTGCTTTTGAGTGCAACTTTTTGTAAATGAGCACAACAAATTGCACTTGACCTACAGGATCATGCAATTTTCTCAGTCTTTTAGAAATTTACTTGTTATTCTTATTTATTCCAAATAGCACTCGAAACCATTTGATTACCTAAGAAATTTGGTAAATCAAACGAATTGATAAAGTTAGTTGTAAAACGGAGGTGCTGACGTTTCGAGCGTTAGCCCTTCGGAGCTCCGACGAAGGGCGAACGTTCGAAACGTCAGCTCCGACGAAGGGCTAACGCTCGAAACGTCTGCACCTCCCTTTTACCTTAAGGTGGTATAACTTACTTTATCAATTCGTTTGATTTACCCAATTTCTTGTGCTTCAATTCCCCACCGACGCAACACCAGTTTCTTTAGAAACTATACTCACAACATTTGATTACCTATATTAATTGTTTTCCTTTTCTGGTCTTTTCAGGTAAATCGCAATATAGCTTGGCATTTGCTAAAGCATTTGAACTTCTTAAATGCTCATCTCAAGTGGAATCTAACAAACGGAAATGGAAAGCAATCATTTTCTTGACTGATAGCTCACCTACTGAACCAGAGGGAAATAAAAAGATATTTGAAACAATAAGAGACATGAACAGTGAGTTAAACAACTCGGTGGTTATTATGACATTTGGAATGGGAAATGCTAACCAGCAGATACTGGAAGACATTGCCAATCAAGACGGGTCAAACTATGGCGTGCCACGGAATACCTCAGAAGGCGATATAATTGTAAGATGCTAAGGAACAGTTCATTAATTAAATAAAGGGGTGGGCTGTAGGAAAATTAAGCAATATTAAAAAAAATTTCCCTGCCCCCCACTCCCTCCATGGACTGTAATTTTTTTCAAGACCCCCGCTAATTCTCTTTACATATGTTTCTGAGTCCACCCCTCCCCTACCATCTTCTTTCCAACAATCTTATTAACCAGGAAAAAAAAACTGAATGCACCTTTAATAATACGTTAACGCTTTTTCAAGGCCCCCATATGAGGCAAAACATTTTTGCGAGCACCCCATCCTTGTAAAACAGTTTTTCGATTCCCCCCCCCCCTAATTTTCCTCCAGCTCTACTAAACCATAATTAATGAGCGGTCCCTAAATAATTGCAATTTAACGATACATCCAATAGTGCAAACCGTAACAGCTACAATTAGTAAAAATCTACTTGTAGACTAATGCAAATACCGCAATCTGATTGGCTAAGCTAATGCAGAGTATTAGCCATTAGACAGCACTTGGTTGAAGATCGTTTTCAAAATGGTGACGTATGGGCGCTTTTAGCGAAGTTTCGCAAGAGGATTGAGTGTTTTAGTGTTTTTTTTTTTTCACCGACACGTAATTTGTTTATTATGATTTTTACTAAAAAAATCAGATTATTCGCTTTCGATTTCTTTGAGGTGATAGTTGATTCGGCCTTCGGCCTCATCAACTATCACCCCATAGAAATCTCGAGCTCATAATCTAGTTGTTAAATATTTACAACCTGATAAAATATTGCGTATAACTTCAAGTACTTCAAAAGTGGTATATGAAGACAAGGCAAAAGAGCTGGACCATGGGCTTGAAGAAAATACGTGCTGTATTGACCAAGCTTGGTCGGTCAAGGTGGCTGCATACTTGCCAAGTTTTGCGTTTCCGCTGACCGAGACATAGCTGTGGTCAATCAAAACGCTGAAAAAAATGAGGTCAATGTCCAGTCATCTTGGTCGAACACACTTTGTCAATAAAGGATTTTTATTTTTTTCTGAAGTATCTCAGCGGGCCGGAATCCCAAATCCTCGAATCTGATTGGCTAATCGCGCGCTAGTAACCGGTCCAGCTTTTTACGATACGGACCACGGTCCGGATTTTTTTCCGCGCTATTGAAAAAAAAAGCAAACAAACTGAAAAAATAAATAAGTTATTTACCGGTCTAGGTCGGTCCGTATGGGAAAAAACTGTGCCCTTGGTCTTGAGTACGGCCCTCGGCCTTCGGCCTTGGGCCGTACGCAAGACCTCGGGCACAGTTTTTTCCCATACGGACCTCCCGCCCGGTAAATAACATATATATCATGTGGCCGGAACAAAGCGGGTAACCCCGATCGGGCAAGACAGGCCCATCTCGTATGACTTATTGACTAAGGGTGAGGTCAAGATAACTGGATTAACGGGCCAAGGTCTTTGTTTCGCGTTTTACCATGCTAAAAGCTCAGTATCTAGCCATTTTAATGAAAAAATCTGCCCTCTTAAGCATTCATGTTACACCAATAACTACAACATTTTTTGCCGGCAAAATATCTCGTTCGGGCAGCCAATCACAATGTTGAATTTTTTTCCTATCTTCCCGGTTATAGTGTCGGGCATGAAATAACGATATGCTTTTTTACCATCGTCGATGTAATAAATCAAACACGAGTAACACTGTTTCATCAAATACGAAACGTTGAGAAGATAGCTGAATTACGAAGTGCACTGGAATATTTGCGGCGAAATTCTATAGTCTTTAGTATGTGATGAAATACATGAATTGAGTATTTGATACAGCTTCTCAAAAGTTATGATATAGCATTAGAAAATAAAGATACAAAGAAGCAGTGTTCCATCAGGTATCCAAACACGTTACGGTGCTAGATTTCCTTTGTCTTTCACTCATGCATCATCTATGAGTTCGAGAATTTCAGTTCTGTTTTTGTTTTTATGATCTATCTAGCCTTTTCCTTCTGCTTTTTCCTTTAGCTGGGAAAGCATATTTATTTGTTAGTTTAAATATAAAAGGGAAAATAAACGAGCCGTGTTTCATCAGATACCCAAAAACGTCACGGTGCCTATTTCCTTTGCCTTTCACTTATGGATCATCCATGAGTTTGAGAACTGCAGTTTTGGTTATGTTAATCGGATTCGCCTAACCATTTTTCCTTCTGCTCTTTCCCTTAGCTCGGAAAGTATATCTTTTTGAATGACATCAAAACCTTACGAAATGAAATGGCCTCGTACTATAATCTCTTCGCGTCTGGAAGAGAGCTCACCCGTCCAGTTGTATCAGTGCCCTATGTAGATGCCTTTGGCTTAGGTAAGGAGTGAGAAAGTTTGACGTTATCAAATGGTCCGTTCTTTTTTTGGTTTGTTTCTTTGTTTTTTTTTTTTGGTAACCTCGCTCACAAATTATTTATTTGGATATAAAAACTGAAGAACCTAACATGTCCTAATATTCGAAACATAAAAGTCGAAATGTGCTTCACTGTGCCAGTATGTTCAAAACATTGCCAAGCTTGTAAAAATTAAGAATTAGAGCCTTTACATGGGTAGCTAACGCCTGTTCCTCATAGGCTGTAAGAAGAATCGGTAATTTCTAAATAGTCATGATCCGGTTTTACTTGACTTCCAGGTCTAGTAACGTCCATAAGCTTACCATGTTACAACCAAGGAACGTTCATTGGCGTAGCAACCACTGATTTTAGCATGGAAAATCTGTTAGTTGACATCAGAGACTTTAATCAAGGACAGAGCGTCTATGCTTTTATGATCAGTGGCTCTGGAAGGACCTTAGTTCACCCTCTTCTACCAGCCCCTACGGACGCCTACGGAGACCCTATTTTCATGGATATTAGGACCCTGGAACCTGAAGACGAGTTTGACGAAGTGTTTGAGTCAATGACAAAGTAAGTGTTGTTTTCTTGGGGCGGTAATCTTACAAGGTTTCGTTACCAATGGTCAAGAAAACAATAGACCACACCAAGCCCATAAAGGGCTGCGGCGATTGAGGTCGAATAAAACTAAAGATTCCAAGACTTGCGTGGTGATTCCAATGTCTTAGAAATACTACTCTTTCTTCCTTTGTCTCGTCTAATTCTTTTCCGACAGAGCTACTCCACTTCTTCGAAACAATCTTCATCGAACCATACTGCACTGGAAAATCACTTTGAGACTTTTATATATAATGGCAAAGATAGTACGCGCGCTTTCATTGGTTAATAGCTGTCTCCATATCTGCCTCTATGGGAGGATTCTCGTGCAGTTTCAAACACTCGATCTTTGGCCTTCTGCTTGTATGATCTGCTCTCGAATCTTCCTAAAGCGGCTCGGTTTGCATCAGCTTGTACAACCACAGTAAATAGGTTTTATTTCTTAAATATCACGAAACAGATAATTGTATAGTAATCACTATTCGTCTTTTAAATTTCATTTAAAATCAAAATTAATGGAGGAGTTTTTAACATAGATTAATTAGGAGTAATTCATTTTATCCAAATTTTTATCATTGTAATTTATATCATTGTAATGTTTATCATTGTAATTTTTATAATTTTAAAATTGTAATTTCCATTGTAATTTATTGTCACTGAAAAGCCCCGTAATGGGAGTGTCAAATTCATTAAAGTTTAAAGTTTAATCAGTCATATCTTTATTTAGAGGCAAGTCTGGAACCAAAACGTTTGTTGCAAAGCGTTTTCTCGCGAGAGGAGGCAAGGAAATGGAGGGTGTAACAGTAAAAAGCTTCAACTCGTCATACTTCTGGTCACCAGTGCAGGACACTAATTTCTCCGTCTGTGTTGTTGTACCCGTTTCCCACATGAATGAAATTTTGGAGACCCTTGAAGTACCAGACGGTAAGTGGGACTTTCCACAAAATATAACGTTGCACTAGATTGTTCACATTCACTCTATTTTCGATGCAAGCTAAACCGCTGACAAAAGACTAGCAAAATCATGTGGGACGACTTTGTTTTGTTAAAAATCTAAAATCTAGTAATAATAATAATAATAATAATAATAATAATAATAATGAACTTTTTTTGAGTGTCAACTGTATCTAGCACTGACGTATTAATTGGGGACACTGTAAAGCACAAATCAAATCAAATCAAATCATATTTAATTAAATTAAATCAAATGTTCTATTGTTTTTGTTTTACACTGTTTTATAATACCTGTATTTGTCAAGAGATTTCAAATACATTTAATCAATCAAGTTTTACTTCGACCATCGGTGCTAGAGAATATAAAAACCAGAAATTGAGTAAAAATAGTGTATGTAATTCATGGTGGCAGAATTAAGTTACACTATTCAACGTGGTAGCTTGATGATAATATGAATTTATTCGTTTGTCTCACGACGGAGTCACTTGGATGTTGATCGCGACGTTTCGACTGCTTACTGGTAGTCTTTTTCAGGCGATAGGATCGACAAGTTTCAGTACAGCATTATATATCACGGTGGTCTGCTGTGGTTGCTGCATTTCGAACCGCCTATTGTTTCCGTACACTGCGTTTTCCTCAGAGGTCATACAAATGTTCTTAAAAACGAACAAGGAAAACGTTTCGCATTGAATCTTGGGGCACCCACCGATTTTTTTCTGTAAATTGTCTGTTCGCATGAGCAAAAATTGCCTAGAATTTTCTATAGCTTGAGAAAGGCTAGAGATTTCTATTCGACCGTTCCATTCATGTACAACTTTAATAACATATCTGATGAATTCCCTACTATTTTCTAAAGTTTAATTTTTGGCATTTCAGTCCTCAAGTTAGCTTATTTTTCGTAGAAAAAGGGAGCCTAGAATTTTCGGATTCGAAAATGCGATGGAGAAAGGAACCAGCAAAATTCTCACTTTCGAAAACTGAAAATTTTATCTAAAATTTTCGGAAAAATAATACTGAGGCCCTCGTAATTTCGAAAGGACTCAAATTGCCTCAGAACTACCGAACAGATACAAATTTTACAGCGCCGTTTAGAATACATTTCTTGAGATCTGAAAGTACTCTGGATAGCCTAAAAAGTGTTTCCATGGCATTTAGGAGGAATCCGTTGTTCGGTGCTCCTGTTGAATCTCGGGTATACTTCAGAGCAGCATACCGTATGAAACACTTCCTAAAATGGTAAAGCAAGATCAAAACAAAAATACTATATAATTAATTAATCATGTATTAGGTCGCATAGTAATCTATTTCATAACAATATTTTTATTTAATGACATTGATTGATCATCGCAGTTATGTACACAACTTACGCAACCTATGACCTCTGCGATACCGGTGCAGTGCTCTACCAACTGTCAGTGAGCTATCAAGCCAACTGGGAGCTGGTCATGTTGTGAGTTCGTAATATTCCCGTAGATGGAGAATAATGCAAGTGAATATATATGGAAGACCATATATTTGAACTGCGGAGTAATATGTAATGATGTAATTCATGAGTTCGAATCCCGTTCAGGCCTGAATTTCTTTTTCAGGCTCCAATTTCACAGCTGCTTAAGTTGTGTACATAACTGCGATGATCAATCAATGGCATTATATATTACTCCACAGTTCAAATATGTGGTCTTTCATATATATTCACTAACATTTTTATTATTACCAAAGGACCAAGATGTCTATATTCTCGAGCTCTCCATTCGGTTTGGCGCATTCCAGCCAACACAAAAATAAACACTTTTTACCGTCTGCTTTCCGTAGATTTCAAGTTTACATATCACCGAATAGACCTGGTCCCCCCTGAGAAACCATGCCTTCATTCTGGAAAATATGCCGCTAAAGGTAGGATGTGATACTGTTTTGAGACTTCGGCTGCAAACACAAGGGAACTTTCACGAGTCCTCTGTAGCTCAGTAGTAGAAGAGGTCGTACATACGACTCCTATTGGGAGAAATTTCATCCCCTTTTTTCTGATTTTACCTGTGATATGCTAAAAAAAATGCATCTTTTACAATTTTTCGTGGGTTCAAAGTTGCAATATTCCTTTGCTCCTCGTTGAACGGAATGTTCCAGCCCTCAACCCACGAAAATATGTTTAGTAACAATTGTGGGAATGCTGATGACAACCAACCAAATAGGTTCTTTCCCTTCAAACGAAAATAGTAATAATCAAAGGCTCCTTCGAGCTACCTCATGGTCTGTGGTAATTATTCCATGAAGTGCTGTCCTTTCCCCAGACAATAAAGCGTTCATTCGGAATAGTTCGTTTTGTGCACTCTTGCTACGACTGATCGATTACTCGTCGTCCAAATTGGAGACATCGTCACGTTTAAGACTTTAAAACCCATTTCTTTCCCTTCGAGCATTCTTGAACACATTTCCTGTTAGTGTATTTTGATCAAAGATGGAGCAAAAGGAACGTTAACGACAACCCGCCTTGACAATCTTTACGTCGAGCTCGACACAACTGACGCCATTTTGTAAACATGTTTTGCCGCTTTGTCTCAGCCCCTCCCCCCACATATGTGAACATAAAACAATAGCACGACTTTGTGGACAAAACCAAACCTAGTAGGGGAGACAGGGGAGAACCTGTTTTTATTCACATTTAATGCAGATTTAATGCATAAATTAATTGTCTAACGGGAATGGAGTGACAAATCCATCCATCACTATACCTCATGGTATGAAGTACATACCATGAGGTAAAAATAGTGAATAAGAGAAGGGTGACAGCATAGTCAAGTGGTATTTTCCTTTCAGATACGACTTTGGTTAAATTTGCCCCTGGTGCCTTCATGGACCCTTACCGGTACTTAGGTCAAGACGAAACAAAGGCCGATGTAGATTTACTTAACGCCTTCATGTCGGACAAAACTGGTATGGTCAAGAACCCGAGCCTAAAGAACGGCATCCGAGATACTGTGATCGCCATTTGGAAAGCGCATGACATATGGCTGAACACCAAAACTGAGTTTGCTCAGTATTTCGTCTGGAGATATATCGGCACAGCAGATGGCGTTTTCATGGAAACTCCAGGCGATGTATTGGCCAAGGCCTACGATCCTAGGAAAAGACCCTGGTAAGGCTTGCAAGGAATTTGGAGAAACTGAAAGTAAAAGCCACTGTAGCGGCCTGGTTACTAGATTTTTCTCTCCCGCCAAAGTAAGGTCACGCGACCCCAAGGCTTCGTTTTGTTATGTTTTTTGTTTTTATGTTCTATTGGTCCGTTACCTCAGAACCTTGATGAAGATGTGGTTCAATTTTATCCTTGGTTCAAATTTTATTTTCCTTTGTCTCAAACTCATTATCATCAAATTGCCATAACCAAAACAAACGAAACCCAACTCTGAACCAAGGATAGAATTGAACCACAACACGGACTTCACAGGCAGTTAATTCTGGTTTGTTCAAATCCTTACATGCAGGTATTTGGCAGCTCTCAGCCATACAGGCCTGCTTACCCTTACAACCCCTTATCTTGATTATTCTGGATATGGCGTGGTAATAACCGCTGCAAGCGCGTTGGACCATGGGGAGACCAGTCACCAGCACCACACCAACGACGAGGTCCTGGGTGTCATGGGAGCGGATTTTGCACTCACTTATTTCTACAGGTCAGTGCTATATCTCGTTTATTCCAGTTTATTTCCTAAACGCTAGTAACGC